>OX336363.1:7077855-7677855 GCA_946902875.1 Nematopogon swammerdamellus
GCGGTCGAGCACGTCCAGCTTGCGCAGGTGCAGCTTCTCCTTCAGCTTGAGCTGCGACGTGGAGCCGCCGCCGGCCACCACGCCGCCCAGCGCTCCCACAGTACGGGCAGGGTGAGTACACGAGGACTCACCGTCGGTGTCGTTGCGGTCGAGCACGTCCAGCTTGCGCAGGTGCAGCTTCTCCTTCAGCTTGAGCTGCGACGCGGAGCCGCCGCCGGCCACCACGCCGCCCAGCGCTCCCACAGTACGGACAGGGTGAGTACACGAGGACTCACCGTCGGTGTCGTTGCAGTCGAGCACGTCCAGCTTGCGCAGGTGCAGCTTCTCCTTCAGCTTGAGCTGCGACGCGGAGCCGCCGCCGGCCACCACGCCGCCCAGCGCTCCCACAGTACGGACAGGGTGAGTACACGAGGACTCACCGTCGGTGTCGTTGCGGTCGAGCACGTCCAGCTTGCGCAGGTGCAGCTTCTCCTTCAGCTTGAGCTGCGACGTGGAGCCGCCGCCCGCCACAACGCCGCCCAGCGCTCCCACAGTACCGCCCACGTTCACCTGCACCAGCGACAGGCACATTGTTTAGACCAGTGGTTCCCAAAGTTGTCTAGATCGCGACCCATCTGAAAAAAAATTCTAAATTCGGGACCCACCCCTTACCTAACATGAAACAAAAAAGACAGCATTACATATATTTCTGCTGCAGTATTTTTTCATTATACATATTGTATATATGAAAATAAAAACAACCAGTTGTAACTGACATTTTTAAATACTTTACTAAATATGTATAAGATGTGTCCTAACTGGTTCGGCTGCGAACGACACGTCCCCGCCGACATCGTGTTGCATCATATCAGTTTCAGGGCCCACCCAATATCCGCTTGCGACCCACCAGTGGGTCGCGACGCATACTTTGGGAAAGGCTGGTTTAGACCATATTCATCACTCGCGGGATGGATATACTCATCGTACAAACCGCATTTAGTAGTGAGGAAATTGTTTAAACCATATTTGCATGTGGGGTATTGGACGTGTTCAATGTATAGGGCACATTCACACAAGGGGGAATAAACGTACTCATTGTTTCACCACATTTTCACTTGTGCGAATGGACGTACACATTGTTTCAACCACATTTTCATGTGGAGTATTGGACGTGTTCAATGTATAGGGTACATTCACACAAGGGGGAATAAACATACTCATTGTTTAACGACATTTTCACTTGGGGGAATGGACGTACTCATTGTTTAAACCACATTTACATGTGTGGGAATGGACGTGTTCACTGTATAGGGTACATTCACACAAGGGGGAATAAACATACTCATTGCTTAACCACATTTTCATTTGGGCGATATTTACATGTGTAAGAATGGATGTTTATTGTAAAGGGTACATTCACACAAGGGGGAATAAACATACTCATTGTTTTTAAACCACAATTACATGTGTGGGAATGGACATGATCATTGTATAGGGCACATTCACACAATTTATACATACTCATTGTTTAACCACATTTTCACTTGGGGGAATGGATTAAATAAATTCAAACGCTCCTCGAAAAAATTAAAAAAAAAAAAAATTCAATGCTTTCTAGAAATGGATTGCGCACATCAATTCGCAAACATAAACTTACCAGACTAGTAACGGGCTTGCATAACAGAAGTAGGCCGTCAAACAAATATGCTCTTCTTTCTGCTATCCGCTTTCCAGGACCCATTTTCGAAAGTGTGTCCTCTGAAACACAAAACCCAGTTGATACTTGGTTACAAATGTACTGATGAAGATGCAACCGTCCTCCTTTAATCAAGATGTTACAGCACAACACGGACCACCGCGTTTAGAAAAGTATTCGGACAAGATAACTTTCGAGCAGCAAGTAAGGCGCGAAGACCCACCTGCCACATGGCTCAGTGGAAGGACCGCGCCAAGGTGAGAGTGGCTAGTCAGTCACACTTTAGCACGGCATCTTGTCCGTGTCCCTTATTATAGATTTGTAAACATTTATACTGGGAACTCAAGGATTTAGAAGCTGGAGTGAATTGCGATTTCGTAACACACGTAACAGTTCACGCTCGCGAGTGATATGTACACATCAACCGCGAGGTACGACACTTAAATATTTTTTTGCAAATGTATCCCATCTGAAAACCTAAAAAAAAACCATGTACTTGCATGTTTTTTTAACAGAATGCGCGACATGCGGCGCCGGGCCACCCATAAGGTGTATAACGACGCCCATGAACATTCGGTCGTACGCAGGATTGCGAATGCTGAGTTTCAGTCTCCCGCTTTATCACTTTGAGAGTTAAAGCCCTGTGACGGGCAGACAGACAGACAGCCAGACAACTTAATTTTTCACGATGGGGTTCTCTTGATATAAATTATTACACTCATTTTTGGTGCGGAAGCCAAAAAAATTATTCAGGAAAAGGTAGAAAAACGCTCACCTCTAATAAATTCATTGCAACTCTGTCCGAGCTCCTTGCTGTCCCAATTGTCTATGCTCCGCGACAACTCGTTCGTCTTCTCTATGGCAGATTGTCTGCGGGCGCGCGTCGCCATACGCAGCGCCGCGTCTCTGCTTAACATCATTCGTTAGGTTAAATTGGCCGACATAGGCCACACAAACAAACTTGGTATTTTACGAGTTTGTCTAAGCCAGGGATGGGCAAACTTTTTTCTACGCGGGCCAATATTTTTCAAACATAATTTATGGGGGGCCAGGTTTTTTAATTTTTGGCTATAAAATATAATTCTTTATTGAAATAAAAATTAAAGTTATTTATTGACTCATAGGTTTCACCAACATTAAAAGTTCTCGTATTTATACAAAAGTAAATTATATGAGTATCTATAGATATTCGAATCAGGTACAGTGTACCTGGTGCACTATGAAATAGGGAAATTTATATTTATTGCAGATAATCTATAAAAATAGGAACCAAGATTTATTAATTTGTACCAAGTACACTATTTAATGTATAAAGTAATGTATAATAAATTTATCTACTTCTGGGTCGATGATCGCGGGCCGGATTGCAACCGTTCGCGGGCCGGACATGGCCTGTGGGCCGTTGTTTGCCCATCCCTGGTCTAAGCGAACTGGGTATGTCGCCATCAACTGGGGGCATATTGTTATGAAGTTGATCAAGAGAAGAAGAGATTTTTATTTTTATTATTTATTTATTTCAGACAGGCAGCCTCGGCTGATACGTCTAAATCCAGTTAAAATTTATTGTTTTTGTCATTATCTTGGATTTATTTTATTGTTTTTTTTTATTCAATTATCGTTCTTGAGCACTCTTTTTGAGATTATGTTTTATTTGTTAGATATTTATCTAGTCCATTTTTGAATTGGTTGGTATTAAGTGCGCTTATTACTTCCTTGTTTTTTTTTATGTAAACCAGCATGGGTGGCTGTGCCGAGGGACCAATGGTGCAGTCGACAGAGCCATAATCACCTCTCCTCGCGAAACCACGCTCAGTTAGGTGCCATGCCAGCAGATTTGCGGACTGTTGCTAGGCTGTCTAGCCCTTTAATACGACGCTTGAAGACACCCAGGTTAAAGGAGTTTTGGAAGTTGGTTCCAGTCGCCCGCCACTCTGTTATGAAATGGTGTATGATTGGTGGGCTACGAAATCGTGCAATCCGCTACGCCCCGGACTGGAGACGACGTTTTTCTACAAGTTACTAAAAAGTTAGATCTAGCGAAAAGAGAAAGGAGCTCTATCTATTTTCTCAGTGTATCAACAAATTTTTCTTTTTTTCTTTATTTCAATCAACTAGGACCATATAAGTCAGTCAGTCTGCGCGTATGCGTCCACTACTGGACTACGACGCACCGGGTCGTAAGGGCCGGGAACAAATTATCTGAAGCGCCATCAGCGCCCCCTCAATTAATTCTTTAAAAAACCAAACAAAGCAAAAATACTTAAAAACAATAAATGAGGTTTTAAATTCAAACATCATTCAATCGAAAGAATCAAAAGAATGTGTACTTACAATTTAGGTCCGTCCTTCAATGCCTGTATGAGCACTTTCTTGATCGGATGCAGGTTGCACACCACCTGAAAACGATTACTCCATTTCATTAATTTATATCTTAAGGCCCTTATACACGCTGACCCTAGCTGGCGTGATGAACTGAGACGCAGCATTAAAAGCTACCCTTTTTGAAGTGAGATAGACACAGCATTGACAAATGCGTTAGTCAGAGTGTTACAAGTCACAGAATAGATTGATTTTAATGTTTCCTATACAATAAAAAAACAATTATAATAAATGTATTAGCACTGACATTAATGGCTGTGCTGATGGAATAAAATGACGAATCATCCAAATAGACCATACTATGATTATGATTTAAAGTGTGAGAGTTACTGCCCCCGAGTCCTGCTGCCACTGCGACCTAGGAAGATCTATTGTGATCTCTCAAAAGTTTACAGCTCACCCCAAGTCCGATTTCCGCTATGAACCGAGTTATAGTCTTGGGGGTTGAGTGCTTGTATTTGGCATAGGTTAAAAATATAACCCCCAAGAATACGGCTTCTACTGTGAATGAACACTTCACATTCACAAAGGATGTGTACGGGCGTTTAATCCTCTTTTATACAGAACCTGCACACTGGTGTGTCGCTAAGGCACATTCGGTGTAGGTGTTTCTTTAGTCTGCAGTGTCCTGTTTGGGAGGTTAGGATCATCCATAAAAAAAAAAATTACCTCGCGGTCCGAGGGGCCTCACGCCTCGAAAGTTCATGCAACTTTGATTCATGAAAAACATTCAGCTAGATCTATTAAAAAAGACCCCGAGTAAACATGGTTAGACTTAATCAAAGGCAAATTAAACCTTACTATAAAGCCTTTATCCGACACAAGATGGGAAAGCAGTGAATATTGCAATAATACTGTGGCGGTATTATTGCGATTTGATGATGTTGTTGAATGTATTGAGTATTGGCAAAATTGAGAGGGTCTCGCAAAATGTATCTTGCCCACAACAAATTAAGTTCATGCCCCGCCACTGTTTAAAATGAGTGCCGCGGAGACTGGGCGGGTGTGCGTTAGTCGCAAAGAAGGAGGTCAACTTGCCTGCTTGAAGCTCTCGCGGTCCTCGGTTGTTGGCGCGATCTGGTGCAGCGCCAGCACGTAGTGGTGGTAGAGGAAGATGTGGGCGATCGGCGCCATCAGCAGCTTGGGCAGGTAGTACTTCACCGCCAGACGGAAGCCGTGGCCGGCCGTCGCTAGCCGCTCCGACAGCTGCGCCAACATACAATTATAACGTGCAGTAACCACGAGTCCTTCATCGCAGGAGAGTTTTGCTGCAGCTGTGACGGACGGCACTATGCGAGTTTTCTCCCCAAACAGAGATTATTAACCTGTTTTGGTGGTTTAAAAAAAAATAACCAGGGTTAAATTACAGAAGATGCGTCGTATCTTCTGTAATTTAACCCTAACCTAATATTGAGGCGGTGCATGTCGTTTTTGTTAAACTCCCATAGTGCAGTTTGGCTGCTACCACAGCAACTGCGTCAAAGCTCTCCTGCGATGAAGGAATCGTGCAGTAACCGGCAGTAAATATACAGGGTGGCCCAGTTATAGTGGTCCAAAAATTTTTTTTAGATAGAGGACGTCATGTTGACTCATTTAAAAAAAACCTTAGTTCCGCGAAAATCAAAAGTTTAGAAGTTATGATTTTTTTTAAACTTTTTTGAAATTTCTTTATTTTAGTCACATAAACCGCTCTAGTTGGATATATATTCGACAAAATCGAATAAAATTTGGTATGGAAGTAGAGGAGACATGTAGGTAGTACGCAATGAATAGTTTTTAGGTTTACTCCTAGACTGTACTGTTGCTATAGCCCTTTCAGTGAATTTTTGTTCAGTTTACATTAAAACTGATGAATTTTTGAAAAATCAATGTGAGAAAATTAAGTACTACCGGAGATTTGCCCATGCCCCTAAAAACTACCTATACATATCACAATTCTCCAGACCAAAAATTGTAGTGGTGTTACAATTGTAACATATTAAAAATTAACATCATTTGTACAAAGTCACTACAATAAAAAGTGACGATTACCTTAATTTTTAAAATCTTCTTTTTTAAAAACATTACTAAACAGTTTTTTATGTGTAGATTAGCGTTGTTAGAGACAGGTTTGTGAATAATGTGAAATTGTAGTTGAACTAACGTTGTGAAAAAAATTTTCTTCGAACTTAACATAATTTTTTTAAATGACATAATGACGTGTGCACGTACATCGGGATCATCGACGATGTTCTGTAGCGCGTCGCGCGAGTACTGCTTGGTGACGACGTTCGCGTACCGAACGTACGCACGGAACTCCTCCACCTCCGCCAGCTCTGTCACAACAATCGCAGACACACATCATAAACTAAACTAAACAAACATTTTTTTTTGTTCCTCTCTTGCTACCTGCGATCACTTCTTTTACTATAGGCAGCTTTTTTGTTTTCTGTTTTTTTTTTTACTTTCAGAATCGGTCTCCAGTGAGTCCAATTTCTTCCCTTGCTGCTGTCCCAGATTCCTGGTTCTCCAGGTCCAGGGTGTATTTTAACTAAACAAACATGAACATCAAATTGAGAGAGACTTGATTGGCAAGAGATTGCCTTAGGCAATAAGTCCGCCTTTTGTAAAATTTTTGTATTGGAAAGCAATAAAGCATATTCTATTCTATTCTATCAAAAAACCCAAAATATTCAGAATCAAGAAGTGCGCTCAAAATATAAAACATACACATCAGCTCGGTCTTCGGCTTCGGTCGGCTTTGTCAGCCTCGGTAGCTCAGTGGTGCGGTCAGTCGACTGTTGTTAGTGATCATAAGCACACCTGTGGGTGCCGTCAGTATTGGTTGGGTGAACGCTTGACCGTTGGAAGCTGGCCGCGGTTCGGATTCCACGTAAAACTGTAGGTCCCTTCCCTTCTTATCTTACTACGTGGTAGGGTTTAACCCACCCGGGTTGAAACCACCGCACTGAATGAAAGGGCGATTGAAATGGCTATCTATGTAAATAGTTCGTGTTTTCCGTCCAGTTCAGTGTAGCTGGCAGTTTGAGGCACTTTTGACCAAACTCTGTCAAATGTCTCAAAACGGCTATGTAAATAGTTCGTGTTTTCCGTCCAGTTTAGTGTAGCCGACATGAAATGAAGGGAAGCACTGACATGGCACCTAGTTCACCCTGTGTTATGGGCTGACATCACGGATGTTGTAGGTGATGTAGCCAACCGTGTCAGGTTCCATAAAAAAAAAAAAAAAAAAATAAAAAAAGTGACAGGTGTCAAAGTTGTCAACTCTATCGTCGCTCGTACGATATTCACTACGCTATGAAGTTGGGCTTTAGGTTTTTTTTATGAAATCTGGTAGGTGCCACACCAAAGTCTTGCCTGGATGGCTGGCTATACTGGACTAGAGGAGAACACAACCGAGGCTGCTATGCGGCCATCTTACATCCAGTACGGTGATACCGACCCAGTCGGTTACAATTTGAGCCTACCATCTAGTAAAGGGCAAGGTAAGGGACCTACAGTTTTATACCGGTTCCGAACGGTGAAGCAGCAGGTGTAGGTATGCACGTAAGTTTTTTTCGGCCGACCGGATACGAACCTCGGACCTCTCGCATGAGAAGCCGATGCGCAAACCACTCGGCCACCCGCCGCTTGAGAGTCAGAGGGGGAAGCGTGCGGTGCATGCATGCGCATGCAAAGTTTGCGCGCAAAGATGATACCTTTTTTTTTATGGATACTGACACGGTTGGCTACATCACCTACAACATCCGTGATGTCAGCCCATAACACCGGGTGAACTAGCTGCCACGTCAGTGCTTCCCTTCATTTCGCGCCGGCTACACTGAACTGGACGGAAAACACGAACCATTCACATAGCCGTTTCGACCGACGTTTCGCTTAGTGCGGTGGTACCAACCCTACGACCAGTAAGGTAAGAAGGGAAGGGACCTACAGTTTAACGTGGAATCCGAACCACGGCCAGCCTCCAACGGTCGATCGCTTACCCATTCAAGTACTGACCGCGCTCAGCGTTGCTTAACAACAGTCCACTGACCGCACCACTGAGAAAAAGGTCCGCTGAATGCAGATCTGCATTATGTTAGAGCAAACCTTTGGGATGTGGTAAATGTTTATAAGTAGGCAAGTGCTACCTTCTGTACAACAATAGTGCAATAACCGTTTTTTGATTTGATTTGATTTGAATTTTACGACATGCAACGGGGAGAGATGCAGCGGGGCTATTCTTTTCAAGTACCGACACCACACGGTACAGAAGCTACATACCTTCGAAGCAGCTGCCGATGTAGGGCGTGGGCGAGTCCTGTGACATCTCCATCGCGTCCTCCAGGTTGCCGAGCAGCGTCACCGTCAGCTCGTAGATGTCCACAATGTTCGCAAATATCACCCGCACAGCCTGCCGACAACCAAACCGCACTTTCATTATATCTCCTCTACTCTATTAAAAAAAGGTAAAGTAAAAATTTTAAAAACCCCTGAGGCCCTTAAAATCTCTTTTATTTCAAGCTTTTTTAAAAAAAAACGCACACAAATCGGTCCACTTTTCAAGATGATAATTTCTTTTCATTACTTAATTAATTGATTACAAACAACGTCTCTGTATAAGAGAAATAAAAAAATCATTTTTAGTTATAGTTTTTTATTTTATTTGATAGGTAGTTTAAGTTTATTTAATAATTTTAATTTATTAATGTGAAATTTATATTAATAAGGGATAACTCATTAAAAAAAAAAAATCATAACATTCATCCATTTGAAGTTTTTCATAAGTTAAATATGTGAAATACGTAGCTGAAGTAGCATATTGTGTAATCGCTATACTATTACCCTAATTAAGTTCTCTTTTTCTTGCTATTTTGTTTGTATTTCCGAAAATAAAAAATAAAATAAAATAAAAAATAAAAAAATTTCTCAGACCTCTATAAATTTTTTCAAAAGTATCCGGACCACACTAGATTTTACTTGCTGACCCCTGCACTATGTAATCCACTCTCAATGAACTGCCAAAAAATTATAAAATTCTTTAAAACTTCCTTCACATTGATGGATGTTTAAGTAATTTTTTAAAATCTCTCAGCCCGCTGATTTGTCCATCGGCAACAAAAGCGTCCCCCACCTTCGAATCCTTCTCGACTATCTTCTCAATCTCCTCCTTGAACACCCTGATGATGAGATGCAGCTCCCTCAGGAAGTGTCTCTCGTCGTTGAGCAGGTCCCGAACCAGTTCGGCGTACGTGAGAGAGCCGCGGCGGCCGCCGCCGCGCCTCGCCGCCGGCTCCCCGCCGCCCCCGCCGGCCGCGCCGCCGCCTCCGCCGCCCCCGCCAGCCGCCACTAGCTCCTCGTCTTGGTAGAACATGTCCATGAGCACCTGCGGGAAGAATTTTTATTTATTTATTTATTTTTTAATGAACAAGCAGATCTAGCTGATGTGTTCTTTTTTTTTCAGATAAGTAATGAATGATTATAATGTATTTTTGTTGGTTTTTGTTTTTAGTTTTCGTACTTGGGCACTGTTGCTATTTGTTTGTAGATGTACTTTTTATGTATTTATCTAATCGGTTTTTGAAGGTGTTTGTGTTTGGGGAGTCAATCACATCCTGTGGGAGTTTATTCCAGCAGGCGTTCACCACTCGATTTGTTAGCGCTTTCGGATGTTTGTGTTAGAAGTTGTCTGATTAAGTTACTTCTTCATCAATGCTGTTCATCAAGGCTGCCAGCCTCGATAGCTCAGTGGTGCAGACAGTTGACTGTTGCAATTGATTGTTAAGCAACGCTGGGCGCGGTCAGTACTTAGATGGGTGACCGCTCGACCGTTGGAGGCTGACCGCGGTTCGGATTCCACGTAAAACTGTAGCTCCCTTCCCTTCTTACATTACTAGGTGGTAGGGTTTAACCCGTCCGGGTTGACACCACCGCACTGAATGAAACGGCGGTCGAAACGGCTATGTAAATAGTTTGTGTTTTCTGTCCAGTTCAGTGTAGCCGGCACGACCGAAGGGAAGCACTGACATGGCACCTAGTTCACCCAGTGTTATGGGCTGACATCACGGATGTTGTACGTGAAGTAGCTAACCGTGTCAGTTTCCATTAAAAAAATTTTTTTTATCCATAGCTGGTAAAAGGATCTGTAGGGAGAATTCTTTGTAAATAGCTGGTGAAAGAACCTATAGAGAGAATTCTTCGTAAATAGCTGTTAAAAGGGCCTGTAGGGAGAATTCTTCGTCAATAGCTGGTAAAAGAGCCTTTAGGGAGAATTCTTCGTCAATAGCTGGTAAAAGGACCTGTAGGGAGAATTCTTCGTCAATAGCTGGTAAAAGAGCAGCTTGTAGAGATGATTCTTCGTGAATAGCTGGTAAAAGGGCCTGTACGGAGAATTCTTCGTCAATAGCTGGTAAAAGGACCTGTAGGGAGAATTCTTCGTCAATAACTGGTAAAAGAGCAGCCTGTAGAGATAATTCTTCGTCAATAGCTGGTAAAAGGGCCTGTAGGGAGAATTCTTCGTCAATAGCTGGTAAAAGAGCAGCCTGTAGAGATAATTCTTCGTCAATAGCTGGTAAAAGGGCCTGTAGGGAGAATTCTTCGTCAATAGCTGGTAAAAGAGCAGCCTGTAGAGATAAATTCTTCGTCAATAGCTGGTAAAAGTGCCTGTAGAGAGAATTCTTCGTTAATAGCTGGTAAAAGGGCCCGTAGGGAGAATTCTTTAAAGGTCGGACAGACGCACGGCGTAGGCTTAGTAATAGGTTTCCCTACATATAAATCCAAAAGGAACTCTTTGTTTATAAAACTGACCTTATCGGCGCACATGGCGGTCTTAATATCCTGACAGGTGATGTTGAAGTAGCCGCTCTTCTGCGATATCTTCTTGACGTAAGTTCCGGCCAGCTTCAGGATATCCGCGCAGATGTACTCGAGGATAGCCACCATGAAGATGGACACTGAGATGTCTATCTTGTACAGCAGCACCTCCTGCCGAAGACAACTTGTGTTAAAGCACGCTCTTCACACTCATACACCACATTCTTCACACACATCAAACACACCTGTTTTTTTTATGTAAACCAGCATGCGTGGCTGTGCCGAGAGACCAATGGTGCAGTCGACAGAGCCAAAAGCACCTCTCCTCGCGAAACCACGCTCAGTTAGGTGCCAAGCCAGCAGATTTCCGGACTGTTGCTAGGCTGTCTAGCCCGTTAATACGATGCTTGAAGACACCCAGGTTAAAGGATTCAGGAAATACACTCGCCGGAAGACAGTTTCCAGTTCCACGATTTAGAGAACCGATGGGTTCTCAAAAGCCCAATGTCAACAACATAAGGGTGCTGAGTCTCTCTGCGACCTAATCACAAGAACTGAGATGTTGATCATGTACAGCAGCAACTCCTGCCGAAGACAACTTGTGTTAAAGCACTCACTTCACACTCACACGCCACACTCTTCACACACATCAAACACACGCAAGAACTGAGATGTATTAACTTAAAATCAGCCCCCCTCTCACCAGCACGGGCTCGGTGGTGAGGGACTAATGCCGTGTCAGGTTAAAATTTTTTCTTGTTAGCTAATAACATTGTGTTGTATCTGTTATATTTTTAAGTGTGTGTTAGATTTGAAAAAATTAACCATTTCATTTCAATTTAAATTTTAACTGTGTAGTTACATATGGAAACCACTAATTGGTTTTATATTCTGTTTAAATAGATATTGTTATCTTTATATACAAACTGGTTGGTTTTCTTAGCAATAATAATAAACTAATAAAGGTTGTTCCTGGTATATGTACCGTGTGGGGCCGGTACTTTAAAAGAATAGCCCCACTGCATCTCTTCCCGTGCATGTCGTTAAAGGCGACTAAGGGATATGACTCCCTTCTTATATTACTAGGTGGTAGGGTTTAACCCGCCCGGGTTGGTACCACCGCACCGAATGAAAGGTCGGTCGAAACGGCTATGTAAATAGTTTGTGTTTTCCGTCCAGTTCAGGTGTAGCCGGCACGACCGAAGGGAAGCGCTGACGTGGCACCAAGTTCACCCGGTGTTATGGGCTGACATCACGGATGTTGTAGGTGATGTAGCCACCCGTGTCAGTTTACATAATAAAAAAAACATCTTGCCTCAAGCTGGACCAACATAATTATTATTTATCAATTTCGCCAACCGAATCCCCTTATTATACAGTTTTGGGGTTTTTTTTAAAATCTGGTATGGTTGGCTGAGTCGGAGGGGCCAAAGCGCATGCTCCGACCAGCCAATATCACCTCCGAGAAGGTAGGTGCCATACCGGAGACTTCCCTGGATTGCTGGTTATACTGGACTAGAAGAGAACACAACCGAGGCTGCTATGCGGCCATCTTACATCCAGTGCGGTAGTACCAACCCAGTCGGCTACAGTTTGAGCCTACCACTTAGTATGGGGCAAGGGAGGGGACCTAGAGTTTTACACCGGTTCCGAACGGTGAAGCAGCAGGTGTAGGATATACACGTAACTTTTTTCATCAGAAAAAACTCATTGGTACACGCCGACCGGATTCGAACAGCGGACTTCTCGCATGAGAAGCCGATGCCCAAACCACTCGGCCACCCGCCGCTTACCCGGGGTGCACAAACTTGGATAACTGAGTCCTACAGGTAAAGGGCGTATAGAGAGGCAATCCGGCTGTCTGAACTCTGTGGGCAGTTACCTAGAGGACACTGCACGTCTGTGGAAGGACCGTGCCAACCTAGCCACCTCTCAGCTAGCCTGTCGCCTTTTAGCGCGACATCTTGTCGTTATCCCTTAGTAAGGTAGGCCAAATGCGAGTCGGGCTCACGCACCGAGCGTTCCGTACCACCGCGTAATTCGCCAGTTTGTAGGATTCCGTACCCGGTACGGGACCCTATTACTAAGCCTACGCCGTCTGTCCGTCCGTCTGTCCGTTCGTCCGGCCGTCCGTCTGTCTGTCCGAGGGCTGTTGTATCTAGTAGCCGTAATAGGTAGCCTGTTGAAATTATCACAGAATATGTGTTATAATGGCCGATATAACAAATAATAAAAATAAGAAAAAGTAAAAAATTCACAGGGGTCCCCATAGAAAAAACCAAAAAGCGCCATCTACCGAATAGATTATGTAGCAGTTTAACTAATCATGACATTTAACTAATATGAAACATTTCATAACACGCGATAGATGGCGTGAGTGGCGCTAGCCATGACATGGCGATACAGAACCCTCGGTGCGCGATTTCGACTCGCACTTGACCGTTTTTTTATTTCTTACCAAGTTTGACGCTTGTATTTATTATCATTTTTACGATAGAGCAAGAACAAAACAAAAACGTGGACTCCTTCTCCGTCCTCGGGACCCCCCTTAACTTTAAACTTTTAGTTTAACTATTACCGTTCAAAAATATATCCCTTTTTTTTATGTGAAACTGACACGGTTGGCTACATCTCCCACAACCTCCGTGATGTCAGCCCATAACACCGGGTGAGCTAGGTGCCATGTCAGTGCTTCCCTTCGGTCGTGCCGGCTACACTGAACTGGACGGAAAACAAACTATTTACATAGCCGTTTCAATCAGTGCGGTGGTACCAACCCGGGCGGGTTGAACCCTACCACCTAGTAAGGTTAGAAGGTAAGGGACCTACAGTTTTACGTTGAATCCGAACCGCGGTCAGCCTCCAACGGCCGAGCGGTCACCCATCCAAGTACTGACCGCGCCCAGCGTTGCTTAACAATCAATAGCGACAGCCATCTGTCTGCACCACTGAGCTATCGATGCTGACGTGTAATGTAAAATACCTTTAAAGCAGCCATACTCAAAGGCCTAGGGCTCCGCGGAGCCTCTGTGGGGGCTCCGCGAGAATATGAGAAAAAAAAAATCTAAAATACACCTCTCCTCTCTGACTCGATTCAGCTCGGCTGCACAGACGAACTCAACTCTCTTCTATCAAACCTGATATTAACCAAATGATGAAAAATAAGAAACAGTTTCATACCTCCCATTAGATATTTAATTATTGTTTTTCTCTTTTATTATAATATGATTATTAATAAAGAATGCACAAAAACTAAATTTTGTTTATTTTAGGGCTCCGTCAAATATTTCGTTTTCCAAAAGGGTTCCATCACCAAAAAAGTTTGAGAACCGCTGCTTTAAAGGTAGGAAAGACAGACGGACGGATGGTGTAGGCTTAGTAATAGGCTTCCGTACGGGTACGAAAACCTAAAGCGGGTCTACCTTCTGCAGCATCTGATGGAGCTTCTCGGTGGGCAGGAGGGATTTCTTCTTCTTGGTGCGGTCGACGGTGTCGCGGGCGTCCGCCAGCGCCCACTTGTCTATGGGCGTTGGAAACGTTCGCGCTACACGCTCTTCCACGTCCTGAAAGAGATAGGAATAATTTAGTTTTCATTATACACCATACATCATTGCGCAAACTTCAATGCCATCCCTAAATGGGCAATCCGTGATATGGCACAAAAAATTTCGTCTAGTGGTGCCCATACTTTTTTCTATAAAGATGTACCTACAAATAAATTAAATGTTGTGAGATCGACACTTGTACCAAAAATGTTTGTTGTTCAATAATTTATACCTAGTCATTTTTTTCTTTGAATTGAAAACTATGTTCATGTTATATGCTTTATATTTGTTACTATTGCGGTCCTTGTGGTAGACGACAACACCCGGAAAATGTTAAGTTCTTTGATGTTTCTACAAGTCACTTTTTGCTCTACATATTTTCAGCGATCGACCTAAAAGCCTCTTCCGATCGAACGTTTGGGCACCACTGGTCTAGAGCAGTTGTGCCCCACTGGTTTCGCTTTAAGTAATTCCATATTTCTGTCAAGCCCATCGGGCACCTTAAGGTAGGGACAGTGCCTATGTATGAAGTTTACCTATAAATTTTAATTAGGCCGGTCAAAATCGACACAGTAAATCGCAAAATTTGCCAAACATGATGTATCTCTGATTTTTTAGTATGTTGTTTGGACCCATTAGGGCTATGGATACCCAAGTTTGCAATTCTCAAAAAGTTTAAGGTAGCCACTGTTAATCTGTAAACTTAAAATGAGTAAGACAAAAATATGTATTTGTCAACGTACGAGAACGCATAGAGGTGAGGGTATGGCGCACAGCATTCCCAGCAGACGCAGACAGAGCGACTCTACGTACGCGAGGGCGCTCTCCTCCGCCTTCAGCGTGGGGTGCACCTGCTCCAACACCTACCGACAACAACATTCAAAATATACAGACCGAAAGAACAATCCATTTAACACGTTCGGCGGCGGTACTGCTATAGCAGTAATATTTTCATAATAAAATGTGACAGTACGGCTGGAGCCGTGGGTATTGGATGCCTTATTAGAGACACTACGGTATAACAGTCGCTTGTGTACCGGCGCTTTGCATAAAACACTCTCTACTGTCACATAATGAGCCTGCATAGTTCGCGTACTGTCACACAGACAGTACATATTTGTGACCACTTCACTCACACATAGACAGATGTGTGCAGGCACGCATACTACGGTTATAGCCGGCGTGTTGCTATGGCGTGTAGCCGTACTGTCATATTACATATCGAAAAACATATGCAAGGGGACAGACAGTACTGCTATGACCGTAGTCAAAATTTATATGAAAAGTTTTAGTGTCGCAGCACACAGATCTAATATTTTCTTACTGCCGCCGAACGTGTTAATATGCATATCATGTCGTACGTGGAAAGACCATGAGGTGGCACGACGACATCAAGTACGTCGGTGGAAAGCAGTGGTTCCGTATCGCTTAAGGCTGGGAGGACTGAAGGAAAATTAGCAGTGGACGCATACACACTGACTTGACTGAGCGGCGCTCAGTGGTGGTGCGTGTTCTGTCTTCGGATGGGTGACCGTCCGACCGCTGAGGCTGGTCGTGGTTTGAATTCCTCGCAAAACTGTAGGCCCCTTCCTTGACCTTGGTAAAATTTTATTCGGTGGCTATGGACAGGGATCAGTGAAACACGTATGATCTGTCTGTCTGAGAGCATAATTATTGAATAAAAAGTAATCAGAATCGGTGCGTTCGGAACGGCTTCGTAAGAACATGAAGAAACATGAAATCGCTCACCCTTCATCGGGCGACCGATGACATCCTCGTTTTCTCTCTCACTCCTGTCATCGGTAGGCAAGGGAGAGCAAGTAAGCGATAGCAACGTCGCAGTGCGGCTATGACGATGCAGCATGGCTTGGTCTCCGTAGAGGGAGACCAATGATAGTCGGCTATGGTGTAGCCCGTACGAACGAAGGGAAGCACTGATGTGGCACCAAGTTCATCCGGTGTTATGGGCTGACATCACGGATGTTGTAGGTGATGTAGCGAACCGTGTCAGTTTTCATAAAAAAAATATATATATATAAAATAGTTTGTTTTCCGCCCAGCTCTGAGTATTAGCTTGCCAGATCAGATGATAGCTAACTAGTAAAAACTAAACAGGACATATTCAAGCGTAGTGTACTACCATACGAATGATGAATAAAGAATAATAAAGAATAGCCTTCCCGGGACATACTACAGCAGTCCTTCATAAATACGCTAAAGGAAAAATCAAAGGAAATGAAGGGAAGCACTGACATGGCACCTAGTTCACCCTGTGTTATGGGCTGACATCACGGATGTTGTAGGTGATGTAGCCAACCGTATCAGGATCCATAAAAAAAAAAAAACCATTATTTTCCAAACCAGTTTTTTTTTTACAGCGAAAAACTTTAGTAAGCAACACTACACTAAAATTAAAGAAGGAAGTTGCTAATTTGAGCAACTCATCAGCTCATCAGCACTTCATCAGCATCTGGACTATGAGTGAAAGGGTGCGGGGGACGCTCTCATACATATCCGATTGAATATGGTATCTGCATCGACCGATTCCAATCCGCGTTGACTCCTTTGCACGATGTATTTTTCTTCCCTGGACAAATTGCACTCTCCGGGACAAGATTACCCATTCGCCCTTCACATGGGATATTGGAGCCTAGCCCGGGACAATCCCGGAAATCTCGGGCACCTGGCAACCCTATCTGAGTAGCCGACGTGGTCAAAGTGTAAAGCACGGTATGTAGGCAAAAAATGGCACCTAACTCACCGAGGTGTGATGGGCCGACATCAGGGTGTACAAATACATCCCTATAAAGGAAGGACACACAGACAGACGTCCAGAAGGACAGACTTAGGCTAGTGATCCGTACGCGTACGAAAACCTAAAAAAAACTTATGTTTTGACATTTTACTTATCCATAAAGAATTACTGGCTTTTTAGACCTACACTTAGCCACATAATCGAATAGAAATGTCGTAGTATTTGCAAACACAACACTCTCCCCAGTTATCAGACAAAAGGAAAATGTGAAGTAGTGTTTTTTTATTTTATCTGTTTTCGTTCTTTCTGTTGTCACTTCATGGGAAGAGTAGACACAATTGGCCTTCAAGAGTGGTGACGCTGACCTTGCGAAGCGGTTGCTGGAATAAACCGCGCCATCGTTCCACGTTCTCTGGTGAATGGAAGTCGTAACCTCGGGACTCCTCCACCGTGGAAAGCATCTCGCAGCTCCTACCCTCGCGCATTCGCTATTCCACTATCACAGAGGCGGTCCATCCCGTGACGTCATTGTGTCGGCAGTCACTGCACTTGTCAACCGCGGGCGCCACCGGTCGAGTAAACAGATTGTGGAAATCAGCGCTTGTGGAAAGACGCCATTTTCATTATTTGTACGGCCGCGAGTCGTCACTGACTGAATGCACTGTCGGACTGACTGACGGGTGACGGCATTTGACATCTTGGAAGGGTAGCCATATATGAAAAAGACGCTTTATGAAAAAGTACTTGAAAAGAATAGGCGGGTCGTTCTGCCATTTCGTTCAAATTGCATTTCCGCGCAATAAAAGCGTGTGAAAATGTATGCTTTTTAAAATAATTTCATTGAAATATATAGATTTAGATGAAAGGAAATAGTAGTATTTAACGAATGAGACATTCGTCCATTCAATTAAATAAAAAATAAATAAAAAACTTAAAAATTCTCATTCCTATCCTCTTCCAAACGAAGGATCAGTATTTAGTATATTTTTTTTGGATTGTTCAAGTAAAATGAGTATATTAATAAACCCACCTATAGTGTAACTAATAACGCATGTTTATTTGTTATTCATTTAATTTTAGAGCCATTACATCATAAAAAGAATTAATATTTCATTTTTGTCCGTGGAAAAACGTCATTACCTTCCACAGAAGTGGTATTACAAATTAGACTGAGTGTGACCCGACTTTAGAATTCGCTCTACGCTCCGCACGTCGAACGCCGCTCATTGTTTGCCTGGATCTAGACAGGAGAGGACGTGCGTCGCTGGGGAAGAAAATACTCACAATCTTCGTGCTCATCAACTACTTTGTCACCGTCCAGGCATCATTACCTTCCGGCTTTTTTTAACATAAGTACACAATATAAAAATTTCATTTAAATCTTAATAAGTCAGATTTTAGTCAGAATATTCGTTAATTAATATAATAAATTTGTAATATCAATAATAAGGGAGCAATTAAGGAAATACATCAAAATTTCATTACCCTCCTTTTCATTACCCTCCTTTACCCTCAAAATGTTTGCCGGACGGTAATGAAGAGGTTCGGATGGTAATGAAATGTTTACTTGATTTCCTTCCCTCCTACCTAACTGGGTGGTAGGTTATATCCCGCCCGTGTTGGTACCACCGCACTGAATGAAACGTTGGTCGAAACGGCTATGTAAACGTCCGAATGTCTATGGTCATCGTTGCACACCTTATGGATGGCTTGGCGCCATATGTCGGGCTTTAAATAAAGCAAAATATTTCGTGTTTTCCGTCGAGTTCAGTGTAGCCGACACGATGAAAGGTAAGTACTGTCAGTGCACCTAGTTCACCAAGGTGTTATGGGCTGACATCACGGATGTTGTAGGTGATGTAACCAGAGGCGGACTAGCAGCCTTAGCCGCCCTAGGCCGTTTAGTACCAGCCGCCCCAATTCAATGCAGCCGCCCCTTTCAAGTTTACAGCATAGATACAAATGTGAAGTTGTACGAAAATCAGTATTGGCCGAGTGGTTTGGGCATCGGCTTCTCATGCGGGAGGTCCGAGTTTCGAATCCGGTCGGCGTGTATAATGCGCGGGACGGATCTCGGCGTGTCGTCGCCGCAGCGGGCGACCCGCCACGCGAATACACTATACAAGTATGGTGCGGGTGCGAGGGAGAACACTGACGAACCGCTGCGGAGGCGACACGCCGAGATCCGCCACGCGCACTATACCAATGAGTTTTTTCTGACGAAAAAATTTACGTGCATACCTACACCCGCTGCTTCACCGTTCGGAACCGGTGTAAAACTGTAACTAGGTCCCTTCCCTTGCCCCTTACTAGGTGGTAGGCTCAAATTGTAGCCGACTGGGTTGGTACCACCGTACTGGATGTAAGATGGCCGCAAGCAACCTCTGTTGTGTTCTCCTCTAGTCCAGTATAGCCAGCAATCCAGGGAATTCTCCGGTATGGCACCTACCTTCTCGGAGGTGATATTGGCTGGTTAGAGCATGTGCTTTGGCCCCTCCGACTTAGCCACCCATACCGGATTACATAAAAAAAAAAAAAAAGTATTGCGTTCGGTTCAACCTGCCAAAAATATATTATTTCTCGGTTTATTTTACATATAGCAAAAGTATTTTTTATAAGTTTTGCGGCAATATTTGACCTTATCGTCATAGCTAAATTATTTTGTCCGCGTAAATACTTAGTGCGTCGTCTCCGCCGTCGCGGTCACCACTCCCGCACGTCGCACGCACGCGCTCCGGCCGGCACCCTTTCTATTCTGTACCTGCGCTCACTGCTTCCAGCAGCAGGTACAGATTGGCCGCCCCTAATATCTGGCCGCCCCTAATATCTGGCCGCCCTAGGCCCGGGCCTAGTCGGCCTTAAGGAAAGTCCGCCTCTGGATGTAACCATGCCAGTGTTCACAAAAAAATAAAATTGTGTGCACGTAGTAAGTAGTACCTACATAAATAATACAAATCCAATAAAACTGGACTTTTAATTCTATTTGGCACGTAAAGCATCTACATAACGTATACTGGAGTACGGAGTTTAACCCGACCGGGTCGGAACCAACGCACTGACTGAAGTTCGGTCGAAATGCTATAAAAATTGTTCATGTTTTTGACAAGTTAAGTGTAGCCGGTTCAATTCAATGATATGTAAGAGTATAGTTGTTTTCAGTTAGTCCATAGTGTGTGTGTTCACTAAGTTACTATAAACACTCGAACTTAGCTCCAATATTCCCAAGAGCATATGGCAGGTCGTTAATCTAGAAACTTGCTCCAAAAAGTGTCGTAGATCTGACCCACTGGATTTCCCTCACGGCTGTATCTCGAGTAACAGTTCTAAAGACCTGGCCAACCAACTTAACTCATTCTACGTGCACACGACCGACGGATACTCGCTGCATACCGACGCACAGACAGCCATGAGCTACCTGACCACCTATGTACCATATGCTATCAAATCAATGCGTTTTGCGCCCTTCACTCCTTCTGAAATTGAGTTATGGATCAAGTCAATAAAGAAAAAACCCACAAAAGACTTCTATGACATTCCATGTAACATTCTACATATCCTTCCTAACTTCTTTGTGGGTATACTTCTTGACTTATTCAATAACTGCGTGCGTGCTGGGGTATATCCGGATTCTCTCAAAATGGTCAAGGTTACACCGGTCTACAAAGGTAAAGGTAAAAAGGATGCGATGTCAAACTATAGACCGATATCAATTATACCTGTGTTTTCCAAGGTGTTCGAGCTTGGTCTGTGCGACCGCATTTCAAAGTTTTTTGGTGATAATGAACTGCTCAACAAAGCCCAATTTGCTTACCAGAAGGGGCGCTCCACAATAGATGCAGTACGTGAGCTGCTTCACTCTGTATTAAAACAATTAGAGAGAGGAAGACATGTAGCAGTTCTACTGTGCGACTTGTCACGCGCTTTTGATCTCGTGGACCACCAACTGCTCCTGGCCAAGCTCGAGCACTACGGAATAAGATGACCTTTTCTTGAGACAATCGCATCCTTTCTCGGAAGTCGTGTGCAGGTGACGGCGGTTGGCTCTGACGGTACTAGATCCGACCCGTGCACTGTGGGATCAATTTCTGTGCCGCAAGGCTCTGCCTGCGGCAACTACTTGTTTCTTGTATTGATTAATGATCTGCCAGCAGCTGCTCCCGATGTAAAGTTTTTAATATTCGCGGATGACACCTGCACTGTGGTGAGCGGAGCGAATATCGCTGACCTACGCACAAATCTGGAGCTGACGACGAGTAGTCTCACGCGCTGGTTTCGGGCAAATGGGATGATTCTTAATCTAGAAAAAACAAATCTCATCCACTTCGGCCTTCGCGGTGCACACACTGAGTCGATCTCACTAGTTTGTGACGGAGTGTCCATTCCCCAGGTGAGCTCTGCAAAGTTCCTCGGGGTGATCATTGACTCAGGCCTTAAGTTTGACGAGCACATAAACACCCTATGCGACAAACTCGGCCGAGCGTCCTTCGCGCTGTCACGTTTGGTACCAACACTTGACTCAAGAGCCGTACGTATGGCATACTACGGCTACTTCCACTCAGTAATGTCGTACGGCATCGAATTGTGGGGCACTGCTGCCGAACGTGACAGGGCGTTCAGGATGCAGAAACGTGCCGTGCGAATACTTGCTGGCGTCCCCTGGGACACTCCAGCACGTGAAATATTCATAAAAATGAAAATCCTTACGCTACCCAGTGTGTACATCGCGGAGGTGGCCAAGTTCGTTAGGAGAGGATCTCATTTGTTTGAAACCAGTGGAGCTAGTCATGTCTTTTCCACCCGAAACCGTGACAATCTCCGTCCTGTTGAACATAGACTCGCCAGATCTGAAAAATCGGTTTTTGTAATTGGGCCAAAGCTCTATAATAAAATAAACACAGAAATTAAAAATGCTGAATCATTCAACAGCTTTGTCGGCAGACTGAAGCGCTTTCTGGTGGAGAAGGCGTACTATTCGGTCGAGGAATTCCTTAACGAATGAGTTTCTGCTTGCTTTTATAGGTAGGTACCTAATGTATTATTGATGTGCACCTATTTGACTGGCGATTTTATGTCGGATTTATATTATTAATAATTTTAATTTGAATAGGATTTATATATTATGTTTGAATTTTTTGAATTGAAATTGAATTGAATATCGTTAAATTGTATTTTATTTTGTAAATTGTAAAATTTTAAAATGTGTGAATGTGAGTTTGTGACTTGTATATGTTATATACCAATAAATATTCTATTCTATTCTATTCTATTCTAATTTTAATTGCGTAGAAAGGGTTGGATTGGACTTCAATACAGAAATATTAACTAGATTCAGCATAGGCTGTGGCCAGTCCTATTTTTCTCTTCTTCTCTTATTAACCGACGAAAGCAAAAAGGAGTAGGTTCTCAATTCGAAGCTCATATATTTTTTATATATGACCAATTATTTTTTTATGGGATAATAAAAGCTTTAACAAAAAATTTTACCGACGAAAAACTGAAAAGCGAAAAATCCTATTTTGGCGGGTAATAAACCTTTCTAGTCTTACTAACAGTCTAAAAAATTATTCACTTGCGTAGCTATTAAGACTAAAAGGGTTTATTACCCGCCCAAATAATATTTTTCCTTTTTCAGTTTTTCGCCGGCTGAATTTTCTGTTAAAAAGTTTTTTACAATGTATTTTTGTTTTGTTGCTGGTTGTAATGCGGTAGCGAAAAAACTAATATTTCTTTCTTTCTTCAAGTAGTATATTGAAAACATCAGTCGGTAACTGATTGATTATACATAATACAGTGGTTTTTCTTGTGATCTTAACATAAAAGTCTGAATCAATCTTATAATTTCTTATATATCGCCTTTCACCTAATACCTGCTCAATCTGTAAAGTTTCGAAGTATCAGTAATACAATTTCATTTGTTATTTTGGTTAAAACTTTTTACACTATGAATTATAAATTACTTAGCTAAAATTTTGATGTTAATAGTGTCGAAATTTTGATAATAGTTAACATTATTACTACCATCAGCTAAATAATAATATCTTTATGATTATCATAATCATAATAAAATAATAAAGCAAATTTCATTAAAACATACTAGCATGCTTCATTACCATCCAAACGCATAAATTACCATCCAGGTGGTTTTCATTACCATCCACACCTTCATTACATTCCATCAATTTTCTCCAAAACAAACCTAAATTAATATAAAAACAAATGGAGTTTCCACCACCGGCGGCGGCGCGGCGGGGCGAGGCCAGGCTACCGATGGTCGGGTCCCAAATTGAGAAACCTCCGGACGATGCGTGCAGTGTAGAGCAGGGCTGCCTTCTGGATCTGGCCCTTGACCCAACCACTTAGCGAGAACCTTATTATTATTATCCATTTATTTCCACATTTCTTTTTATACAAATTTTACATTTTTTTTTTATTAAAACCTAAAATTAATATAAAAACAAACGGAGTTTCCACCACCGGCGGCGGGGCGAGCCCAGGCTACCGATGGTCGGGTCCCAAAGAGAGGAACCTCCGGACGATGCGTGCAGTGTCGAGCAGGGCTGCCTTCTGGATCTGGCCCTTGACCCAACCACTCAGCGAGAGCCTCTTAAGGTGGTCATCGAGGCTCTTCGCTATCAGCCCATGCGCTGATACGACTATGGGCACAACGATCGTCGAGTCGACGGGCCACATTTTGGTAACCTCGTGCTGCAGATCCAGATACTTCAGCATCTTCTCTGCTTCCTTACTGACGAGGTTACCATCGTGCGGCACGGCGATATCGACGAGCGTTGCACGCCTCGCCTCCCGGTCCACTATCACAATATCAGGTCTATTCGCAAGAATAGTCCTATCTGTAATAATGGACCGGTCCCAGTAGAGTGTGACATGACCGTTCTCGAGAACTGGCGGTGGATTGTACTTATAGTAAGGCACCTCGGTACCCACAAGGTTGAACTTTAAGGCAAGTTGCTGGTGGATAATCCTGGCTACTAGGTTGTGTCTATGCAGATACTCGGTGTTGGCAAGCTGCGAACAACCGAAAATCACATGTCTGAGGGACTCGCCAGGTTGGTGGCAGGCGCGGCAGATGTCAATGGTGCCGTCCTTCATTATGTGTTTCCTATAGTTGTTCGTCTTGACAACCTCATCTTGTATTGCAAAGACAAAACCCTCGGTTTCCCCGAAGAGGTCCCCGAAGCGTAGCCAGTGCACGGAAGCAAGTTGGTCTACATCCGGTCCCGTGAGAGACCGGAAGTACCTACCGTGCAGCTCCTTGCCTTTCCATACTTCCATGCGGTCCTCAGTGCTCAGTACAACCGGCTTCCGCCAGTTCTCTTTTCCCATGCTCAGCGGGGTAAGACCTTTATCGCTGGTGACGACATCGCGGTGCATCTCACAAACATCAGTCTTTTCCAAAAAGTACTGACGGAGATTGCATACCTCGCGGTTGTGCAGGTTCTTGGCATTAAACATACCTCGACCCCCACACTTCCGCGGGATATACAACCTCATGACCGATGATCGTGGGTGGTGCATACGGGATTTCGTCATCAGCGTCCTGACCTTTCTGTCCAGCGAGTCCAATTCGGTCTGAGTCCATCTGAGAATACCGAAGGTATATACGAGCACAGGCATGACCCAACCGTTATAGGCACGAATTTTATTGCCGCCTGACAAAAGCGCCCATACATGCGCCAAGGAATTGACAGATATTCGTGTCAGTTTTGTATAGTTCTAGTATCCTTAGCAACCACAGTCAAAAGCCTTCTTGTAGTCTATCCAGGCAGCAGACAGGTTCTTTCGATTGCGTCGGACCTGCTGACAAACGGTCATGTCTATGAGGAGCAGCTCCTTAGTACCGCGGGAACCAGCCCGACATCCATTCTGAGCAACGGACAAGATGTTATTGTCCTTTATGTGAATTGATATTTTGTGTGTCAGAATGGATGTCAGGAGCTTGTAGATGGTAGGCACGCAAGTGATTGGTCTGTAATTTTTGGGTTCCGCAGTGCTACCAGATTTATGGAGCAGGTGGGTGACACCAGTGGTCATGAATTCCGGAGAACCCGACGTTCGAGGGCATCCTGGAATTGAACAGCCAAGCGGGAGTGGCAGCTTCTGAACCATTTCAGCCAGAAGTTCTGCAATCCGTCCGGCCCTGGAGATTTCCAGTTCAGTGCCAGGCGGATTGCAGAACCTACATCCTCTTCGCTGATATTTATGGCTGACATTGGTTCTATCGACTGACACTCCCGCTGGACAACTCTCATCCATTCACCCTCGACGTGACAGACAGGATCCGACCAGATGTTTTTCCAAAATGAAGCATTTTCTTGATCAGTTGGTCGGATCGTGTCTGTCGGTCGTTGGTTCGGGTGCTCCCAGTTCCGGTATACCCACCTTTGGTCACTCTGGAATCGACGGTTCTGATGAAAACGGTCGACACGCTTCCTATAGCGACGGATACGTTGGGCCCACGCGCTAATTTGCTGCTTCAGGTCATATATGCGTTCCGTGACTAGCGAGTGGAAGTTTGGCTGTGATCGGCTTATATAGCTCCATTAAAAGCCTTAGTCACGAAACGCATAATTTTTATTATTATTATTTAATCGTTTATTTACACATTTTTTCTTTTTTTATATTAATTTTACAAATAAAACCTAAATCTAAAATTAATACAAAATAACAAAATGGAATTTCCACCACCGGCGGCGGGGCGAACCCAGGCTACCGATGGTCGGACCCGAGAGAGAGAAACCTCCGGACAATTCGAGCGGTGTCGAGCAAGACCGCCTTCTGCATCTGACCCTTGATCCAAGCAAGTGGCTCTAGCGAGAGCCTCTTGAGATGATGGTCGAGGCTCTTCGCTATCAGCCCATGCGCAGACACGACTATGGGCACAACGATCGTCGAGTCCACGGGCCACATGTCGGTAACCTCGTGAGACAGATCGATGTATTTTAACATCTTGTCTTTTTCTGCCTTCACAAGGTTCTCGTCATGCGGCACCGTGATGTCGACGAGCGCTGCGCGCCGCGCCTCCCGGTCGATTATCACTATGTCAGGTCTATTAGCCATAATAGTCCTATCAGTGATAATCGACCGGTCCCAGTAGAGCGTGATGTGAGCATTTTCGAGAACTGGCTGTGGGTTATACTTGTAGTAAGGCACCTCCGAGCCGACAAGGTTGAACTTCAAAGCAAGTTGCTGATGGATGATCCTGGCTACTAGGTTGTGCCTGTGCAAATACTCGGAGTTGGCAAGTTGCGAACAACCCGAGATTACATGTCTGAGGGATTCGCCAGGTTTGTGGCAGGCGCGGCAGATGTCAATGGTGCCATCCTTCATAATGAATCTCCTGTAATTGTTGGTCTTGACAACTTCGTCTTGTATTGCACAGACAAAACCCTCGGTTTCCCCAAAGAGGTCCCCGAAGCGTAGCCAGTGCACGGAGGCGAGTTGATCTACATCCGGTCCCGTGAGAGACCGGAAGTACCTACCGTGCAGCGCCTTGCCTTTCCATACTTCCATGCGGTCCTCGTTGCTCAGTACAACCGGTTTCCGCCAGTCCTCTTTTCCCATGTCCAGCGGGGTAAGGCCTTTATCGCTGACGACAACATCGCGGTGCATCTCACAAACATCAGTCTTTTCCATAAAATACTGACGGAGATTGCATACCTCGCGGTTGTGTAGGTTCTTGGCATTTAGCATACCTCTACCCCCACACTTCCGCGGGATATACAATCTCATGACCGATGATCGTGGGTGATGCATCCGGGACGTCGTCATCAGCGTTCTGACCTTTCTGTCCAGGGCGTCCAGCTCAGTCTGATACCATTTGAGTATGCCAAAGGTGTATATAAGAACGGGCATGACCCAACCATTGTAAGCTCTGATTTTATTACTGCCCGACAATAGACTTTTCAGTACTATTGTGAGACGGTGATAGAATTTAGCCTTTGCGTGTTGTTTCATGACCGCATCCTTGATACCAAGACACTCCTGCATACCCAAATATTTGTAGGTTTCTTCGTCAGAGAGGGCTCGAATGTTCACCGACTCCGAGAGTTGAATCCCATCGGAGGCCGTGACCCTCCCTCGTTTTATATGGATGCTCGCACACTTGTCTATCCCGAACTCCATTCCAATGTCCGTGCTGAAATTTTGAATTTTTATTATTATATACTTTATTTCACGTTTTACAATATTTTTATATTAATTTTACATACATTTTACAAAAAGTAATAAAAATACACAAAATTAATACAAAATTTAGATAAAAACGGTAATTTCCGCCGACGGCGGGAGGCAAGCCTCCAAGCACGCCGGCGGGTGCAGGCCGTGGCTACGGAGCTCTCCGAGACGACGCGAGTCAAGCTACGAGCGATAGGTGGTGGTACTAGACACGTAGGCCACCACCACCCCCATCTCGGAGAGCTCCGTATCCGCCGGACTGCACGGCGACGTCGTCGCGCAGCTGTTTTCAAAATATTGATCTTCGCGCGAGCGTCGCCTCATGGTTGCACTACACCACCGGTAGCGGGGGCACTAGACGGGACGCGAGGTCCCGATGACCCCAAGCTGGCCGATGGTGGACGTCGCCCTCACCGTAGTTGTTCTGGCTCGGCCGACGTCAACGCTCCATCTTCGCCGTCGATGAAATGCACCGGCGGCGTTGAGCTGGGTGGTAGGGTGTGCGTGTAGTGTGCAAGAAGAATGCCGGCTCTCGTGTTGGACGACCCGGGCGCGGGGAAGCCGGGCGGAGGCAGTGCTGCTGCGGGCGAGCGGTGGCGGCGGCGGCGTCGAAATCGAGCGCGGCGGCGGCCGACCCTCGCCGCAGAGCCAGCCCTCCATCACGCGGGTCGCGTCCCGGGAGGTCTGCATCCGGTTCTGTCGCCAGGCATGTCGAGCTGGTGGAGTACCGGGGACGCCGAGCGGCGGCGGTGGTGATGCCGGCACGGTGCCTCCAACCGTGCGGGCCGCTGCGCCGCTGGAGAAGGGTCCGCGCGTGGCGGAAGCTCGGTTTGTTCGTCCCAAGCAAAAACTTTTAAAAGAAATTTTCTAGAGAAAAAATTTCCGACATGTCGGTTTGACAGCTCTTTTTCTCTTTTTTTTATTATTATTATTTTTATGGAAACTGACACAGTTGGGTACATTGCATCACCTACAACATCCGTGATGTCAGCCCATAACACCGGGTGAACTAGATGCCATGTCAGTGCTTCCTTTCATTTCATTTTGGCTACACTGAACTGCCTTTTAAAATCTTGCTGTTTGAGAATTCATATCTTGACTCTGATAAACGTTAGTCGGTGTGCTGAACTGAAATTAGCCAGAATTCTTGCAGCCCAACACCGATTACTATGCTTACCCCAATTATCGGGATACAGGACACGTAATGGTATCCTATGTATGGGACTTGAACCCACGACAATGAGATCAAACAATTAATACGTTCCACCCTACACTCTAAAGCCCACTTACAATTGCGTTAGTCAGTCAGTACTCAGTAGCGAAGAAAGAAACAGCTTTAGACATGGAATCCATATGTAATGATGTCTTACCCGTACCATTTGCAAAAATCGGCCGTTATTTTATAATGTACTTTCGGCATACATACCTACTACTATCTCACGAACCGCTCAACCAATCCCAGCAAACCAGGTGTCAGGTGATAGAGTCACTCGGCCGCCGCCGCCTTCCACCTATGGCAAAGGGTTGCCATGTTAGGAGATTTTCTCCTAGATTCAGGAG
Organism: Nematopogon swammerdamellus; assembly: GCA_946902875.1. Lineage (NCBI taxonomy): Eukaryota > Metazoa > Arthropoda > Insecta > Lepidoptera > Adelidae > Nematopogon > Nematopogon swammerdamellus. Next base: position 7,106,756 of record OX336363.1, read on the forward strand.
AATTTCAGTGGTGTTAGGAGAAGTTTTTGCCTGTCAGGAGAGTAGGAGAAAATTTAGGAGAAATAAAATCACTACAGGAGGAGATTTAGGAGTGAGAAACTTAGGATTAAAATAAAAACATATATTTACTAGTAACAAACAAATATGTCGGTATTTACGGTGACAACACAATGAATGAACTGTCTGTGAATCACCCAACCAACTGCTCAAGTCACGCAATATACGATAGGATTTGTCTTTTGATAAGAGTAAGGTTCACCTTCTTGCTCTTTGGATAGAATAATGTGGCACTCTGTGAGTGTGTGTGTGCATCGAACAACCAACCAGCCAACAACCGGGCGTGCCAAACCGAACGAACAATTTATCAATCAATGTTATTTTATTTACATGTATTCTTAGTAATAATCAGTAGTATTACTAGGCATACGTCGACAGTCTGTCCGTCAGTCCGCACTACTTTAAGGGCTGTACCATGTGTACCGTATTATGTAGCTGGTTGTGATTTTCACAGATTATGTGTTATTATTAGCGGACATCCTATCAACTAATAAGAAAAAAAATTAAATTAAAGGCATCCCTATACAAGAAACGTGTTTTTAAAAATTTTTTTTTGCTCTAACGTAAAAACGGCAATACGTAGGTACGTAAAACTTGGTGTGGTTAGGAAGTAAAAAAAAAAATTGGTTGTCTGTAAAGTCGGTTTGCGGACGATAGTTTTTCGTGATAACGTCATAAATTCTAAATTTGAAATCTTTACCGACCGGCTAGATGCGCTTAATATATTATGGTACGAGTAACCTCCTTTAAATTTTTGCTGCCCTGGTACTTTAGAACCAAAGAGATAAATGTGTACAAGCCGACGCTTGGGCCGATTGTGCCTCTCTATCGCTTGTTACGCGCTCTCGCTTGCACACACAGGCTCAGATGGAACGTGACACTTTTTCGTGCGTGCAGCCGGTGTTCATCAATTTATAAGACGTAATTAAAACAAATAATTAAAAAGGCTAATTGCGTGGTGGTTAGAATGGCCATCGTGGTTATGACGGGAGGACAAATCGTTATTGGCGGAGAAGTGATCGAACAGGTTGAAGTAAGAGTAGGTACGTATATCTCGGTCAAATTCTGCTTGGTAGACAAGGTCTCCTTAGGGAGGTCGAGGGACGAAGTCAACTGGGTTGGGCTGCCTCGGAAATTTAAAATGTTAAATCCCCGGGTCTGACTCGTGTATATTATAACCAGTGCGTCCTCCCGGTTATAACGTACGGGCGTGAAACGTGAGCTCTGAATATAGTTGTTTTCCAAAGTTGCCCAGCGGGCGATGGAACTAGCCATGCTGGGAGTATAGCTACGCGAAATGGTGCGTAATGAATGAGGCAAACGCACCAAAGTAATCTATATTGGAAACCAGGTGGATAATGTAAAATGGTAGTGGGCTGGGCACGTTAGCCGAAGGGACGACGACCGTTGGAGAAACCATGTACTAAATTGGTGGCCGTGGACAGGAAAACGGAGTGTTGGAAGACCACCCGCCAGGTGGGACGCCGACATGAAGTATGTCGGCGGAAAGCAGTGAAGGCCGACAGACTGGAGGAAAATTGGAAGCGTATGTCTAGCAATAGACGCTTACACGCTGACTGACTGACAAAGAATCCTCGCTCGAAAGTTCGACTCGCACTTGACCGGTTTTCAGGGTGCAAAAGATACCGCCCTTCACAGGTAAAACAGACAGACGGACGGACAGACGGCCTAGGCTTAGTTATTTGTGGTCCCTTACGGATAAGGAACACTAAAAATGTGGTGAAATTTGTATAATTTGAATTACAGGAGAATTTTTTAGGAGGATGAAAATTTTCTAGGAGATTTTTAGGAGATTTTGAAAGTCAATCTAGGAGAATTCAAAAATTTGAGTTGGCAACACTGGTTGGCAACGTCAATGAATAATATGAACAATTGATGACGTCATAACCTTTACAAAGAAGGCTTCGAAAATCAATAAATGCCTATAACTACAGGTCGGCTCGACTTGAAATTTGTTTCCTTCCGTAAATAAAATTTTCTCTTTCTGAAATAATGTTTTTTTTTTCAAAATCGGCTCAACCGTTTAAAAAAAAAAGGAAAAATACTTTCAGAGGGCATATATCTCTGAAACTACTGATGCCAGCAGACTACTGCAGTCATCCCCTGCCCTGGAGGAAATGATAGGCCTCGACGTGAGTTTTATATATATATTTTTTTAGGTTTTTTCTTTTTTTTTCATTTATTAACTGAACAACTACATACAACTACCCGGCCATTTATGCAATATATAAGAAATATAATTACAAAAATACCTATAAAAGAAGAAAATTACGAATTGGCTGTATGGTCAAATGTTCTTTGCCTGCCTATTTATGGCGAAAACAGTAACCACAACAACTTGAAAATAAATTATAGTTTTTAAATTGTTGTTGTCTATTATTTTATTGTGTTATGTTTGTTGTTGTATGAAGAGGGTTGGCATTTTCATTTAATGAATCATTGTTTATATCAAAATTATTTGTTTTCTCTATGTGAGAAGTAGTACTTATTTATTACCGTGGATCTTTCAAGACTTGATATTGGCGCAATAAGTCGAACGAACCCTTTAAATCAGGTTACAGCTGTCAGTGGCGAAAGTCACGATTTTTTCTGTAAAATTTTCATTAATCTTATTGTTTAAATTCTAGTCGTTTTAGAGCTTCTTCCCGATGGGGAGCACCTCAGAGAGTGAGGCAGACATGGAGGAAAGTGGAAAAGCAAATGCGTCAAAAAGAAAGGGTGAAGATACTATGCCAGTATCCAACCAGAAATTCCACTCAAACCATGGTTTCATAAACTTCGAATATCAAAAAAAGTTACATCAATAATATGCGTAGACAGAAAAAATAGTTCTGGACTCCGCACTTCATACTTCAATTATTACTAAAACGAGACACCGTGGTTATGGTAGTGTGCGTATCGCGTAATACAGGACCGACCATCTCAAGAGATCGCAGTGATATTGTGTCATCCTTTTTCCACGCGCAGTAATCCCGTATCGCTTGCCTGCACGCTCCACGCAAACATTTACGTGTTCCAAAACAAGCGAATGTCGCACGTAGTCGATCGATAAATTGCCGCTTGCTTCAACGGCTCAAAATTATGGAGGTGGCTTTTTACTTCTTATTATTAAATTATTTATTAAAAACATTTATTGCAATTTTTTTCGTTTATTTTTTTTATGGAAACTGACACGGTTGGCTACATCACCTACAACGTCCGTGATGTCAGCCCATAACACCGGGTGAACTAGGTGCCATGTCAGTGCTTCCCCCTTTGATCGTGCCGGCTACACTGAACTGGTCGGAAAACACAAACTATTTACATAGCAGTTTCAACCGACGTTTCATTCAGTGCGGTGGTATCAACCCGGGCGGGTTAAACCCTACCACCAAGTAAGATTAGGAGGGAAGGGACCTACAGTTTTACGATTTACATTTATTTGTGAAAGAAAACCTATGGACGATGAGTGAATTATTTTATAAAAAATTCAAACGCATTTGTCAATTTAGGTCGACTTTAGACGTGTCTTATATTATATCACTTGCAACTAAAATCACCTAAAATTTGACAGATGTGCTTAAATTAAGATTATTAAATCATTCGTTCATCTCCTGTCTTTCTTTCTCAAAATGACAATAATGACAGGAATATCTAAATTTTAGCTTTAATAGTGTGAAGTGTCTACTAGAAATAAAGCCAATATGTTACTAACATTAAAAACACAGACCAAGTTGACCAACCCACAAACCGAGGGTTCCGCACAAATACGACGGAGGCGTGGCTTTGAAGTGGGGAAGTTTGCTAGCAAATTGCTAGTAAGCTTATTGTGTAGACTGAAGTTAAAAAATAAATTTTAGTGAAATAATGTTTTGCCGGACGCGTAGTTTATTTAGTTTACTTAAAAGAAGAAACAGGTTTCCATACAACTTTTAATTTTTAATCTTTCATGCAAAATTAAAACTTTACTTTTTTTAACTACAAAAACATTGATTTTGAATAGACATGTATGCAAAAACGACACGGGCTGCCTCGACATGGTCCCTATTAGGTTACGGTTAATTTATAGAAGATGCGGAGCGTAGTGACGCATCTTCTATAAATTAACCTTGATAATTTTTTTTGAACCACCAAACTGGTTATAAAAAGAAAAACATTTCTCACCTCCACTCATCACCTTTTTGATACATAAATATATTACAAACAAACTTAATTTTGCAGTCAACCTAAATAATAATTTCTCACTAACTATTTAAACGAGACCAGTTTTAATATTTTCGTATTCCTCCCTTTGATGTTAACTTTTTTGAACCACTTTGTCATATACGTTTCATAAAGCAAATAAATATGTTATTCAAAATCTGTAAGAATCAAACAAGAACCAACCAAGAAAGAAACACGTAAATTTCTTGTGCACCTAAGTCCTTTTGCACAAATCGCAGATCAGGTCATGCGTGGAGTACTGCTTGCACCTGTGGGATGGCTCTGCCAAATATCAGCTTTTAAAAGGGAAATTTGTTTGAAAAGACGAATTTGTTAAAAAGGATTGCATCCCCACACGCTGGACTTACCGTGGATGCGTACCAACCTCTTCTGCAGATTTTTCCTCTATAGAACCGGTAAACTCTGGGACGTTCTCCTGTCTATATATTTCCTCTCAAGTACAGTCTCGAGTCCTTCAAGAGGGGCGTGAACAGGCACCTGTCGGGCCGGCATGGCATTCGCAACCCCCGCATACGACCAAATGTCCATGGGCGTCCTTAGACATCTCCCTTAGGATGCCTCGGCGCCACAGGTCGCGCTTTCAATAAAAAAAAACACAAAGAAAACACAAGCAAAAATCTGTAAATAAAAATCATGTAAGGGTTCTGGTATTTTGTTGATTTTATTGTAGCTTTTCAAATTTCCATCTAATATAGTAAAATATATATATTATAAAATAATTCTTTTGGGAATCCAGTGTTACCGTTTTCAAATTTGGTGACGTAAAAAAATATAATTTTAAAGAAGCCATCTCCACTTAATCCAAACACATTAAATGTATGAAGTGAAAATTTTTACTTTTTCTTATATAACATTGTATTTGAAGGGATTTTCACTCTTGAAATATAATGCCAGATGCTCTCGTATACTATGCAGAGGCCTGAAGCCGGCATTTGTGTAATATTGAAGACGCTGAAGCAAGTGCTCTCGCGCTGGCGGTCGATGGCAGAATGAGCGGGCGATGCACGTAATATTTGAATTGCACGTATTTTTGGTGGGGCACGAATCGCCCTGACATGCGGAATCTTAATATTTTTTATGATCGAAGATAATATGCCGTTTACGATTTGGTCATTGTTGCTCTCCCGTGCACCTGGCTAGGTTGAGGATTCGGGATTCTTCAGTTTGTGAATGCGGCATTGACGAAGGCACTGTTGATCATAATTTGTTTTCTTGTCCACTCATTAATCAATACCCCACCTTATATTCCACTCTGCCTGAACTTAAAATTCCCCTCCCTTCTAATATCTGCTGCTTACTATCGTCTAACAATATTGCTATTTATAAACTAATTTCGAAATTTATTTTTTTTCATAACATTAATTTGTAACTTTTCAGTTATTAATCAGAGTTAATCATTTTGTTTTCGTTCTTAGGGTTTTCTTTTCTTTTCTTGAAATTATGCTTTTGTTTTGATTTGTAAAACTTTTTATTCCGTTGTTGTAATCCTATCACACTTGACAATGGCAAAGTTCGCGCGTCAGCGCGAGTTGCCAAAAAAAAAAAAAAAAAGTAGTACTGACTGAGGAGAGTGATCCAGGTGATGAAGGTGGTTCATTCATTAAAGTTCATGGAAGGAAAGCGGCGAAAATTGAGAAGACGAAGGAGAAGGAGAGGCAAATTGAAATAATTGTCTCTTCTAGTGAGCCCTTACCAAAACTTATGGCATTTGCTAAGTTGCTGAGAGATGTTGGTGTCAATGGAGTCCAAAATATTAAGATAAGAAATCCATATAAGACGTCTGTATTTTTTGCTGATTCTAGAAGTGCAGGAAAATTGGAGGAAAATACAAAAATTCGAGAAAAGGGTATGTTATGTGTAAATGCGCACACAGAAATTGCTGCATATGGTGTAGTAAGACAAGTAGACATTGAAATTGATGACAAAGAACTGGAGTCTATATTCTCTTGTGATTCTACAAAAATTATGAAGGTAAAGAGATTGAAGCGTAGAAGTGCTACTGGAGCATGGGAGTTAAGCGAATCAGTACGTTTAGCTTTTGATTCCAAGATTCTCCCTGAAAGAGTTTATGCCTTTGGAGTACCAAGGAAGGTGGAACAATATGTTTTTCCGGTAACCCAGTGTTCAGGTTGTTGGAAATTTGGGCACATTAAAATATCATGTCCTACTAAGAAGATTGTGTGTCCAAAATGCGGAAAAAATCATGAAAACTGCACTACAAACGAGTTGAGATGTATTAATTGTAACGGAGCTCATATGGCATTGTCAAAAATATGTCCAGCGTATTCCAAAGAAAAGTATATCAGAATGGTCATGTCAGAGGAGAAAGTAAATTACAGAACAGCTGCGAATGAGCTAAGAAATTCAAAATCCATTCTTCAAGATCAAGAAAATGATATTATAAAGTTATCCGGTACCACAGATAAAGAACTGGCAAGTTGTAGTATGATGACATCTGAACCATTATTGATAAATGAGTCAATGACAAATCGTCCTTTGTATTCTCAAATACTACGCTCACCCGCACCTGTACCTCAGAGAAATAACATCAAGAGTGATCATAATTATGCACGCTCAAATACAGGTGAGCGGCATGGGGCTACAATAAAGTCATCTCAGATTCCGTCAGGTCCCAGTAAAGTAATCATTGAGAATGTGGTGAAATTAACAGAGAATATCAAGTCGTCAAGCACAGGTTTGTCAGAACAGACTGAAGATCGAGGAAGCAAAAGATTAATGGAGGCGCTTTATAAGTTTAAGGACATAATATTGTCTAGTCTAAGCATGAGTGAGAAGGTTGAGAGTTGTGTGGAGTTAATTATAAATGTTGTAAAATCTTGGGTAGTGAGCATTTGTATGGATGGGTCATTTTTGACTTCTCTTTTTAATGGCTAGTCACAATAATAATAATAAGAATATTAAATGTAATTTTATGCAGTGGAATTGCCAAAGTCTCAGACCGAAACTTCCAGAATTTGAATTATTGTTGAATCGGGAAAAGATTCATGTTGCTATTTTGAGTGAAACTTGGCTGGAACCTGGGTCGAGATTGCACATTTCTGGTTATAATATATTCAGAAAAGATAGAGCTGACTCTTATGGAGGAGTTGCTATAATCTGTCACAAATCTATGATAGTTAAAATTTTAAATTTACAGAGAATTCAAATGCCAGCTGAAGTCATTGGTATACAACTTTTTAATTGTGCTCACATTGAAAATATTTTATCAATATATTGCCCACCAGCTGTATGATATACTTCTAATGATTGGGATAGTCTTTTTACCTTATTTACTGAAAAGACTATTATAGCAGGTGATTTTAATGGCCATCATTTAAATTGGTCAAATAGAACAGATCTAAGAGGTACACAAATATCAGAAGCCATAATAGACAGTAATTTTGTTTATATTAACGATGGACAACTGTCAAGAATTAAATTAGTTAGCAATATTTTACAACAATCCTCTCCGGATGTGACTTTTGCTACTACTGATATAGCATTAAAACTCGCTTGGGTAATAAAATAACAAATGAAACATTAGGAAGTGATCATCTGGTTATTAAATTTTCATCAAATTTGCAAAGATTACAGAAAAGCAAATTGGCTAATTGGGATAAGTACAAGGAAATATTAGAACTAGTATTTAAAGGTAATGATATTGAAGACGATTTACAGTGCAGGTATGATAATTTTATTAAAGAATTAAATAGAGCAGCCGATTTGTCAATTCCGCATATTAAAGTTATTAAAAATCCATCTCAATCTTTTACGCCTAAACCATTTTGGACTTCAAAATTGTCGAATTTGATTGCCAAGCGTCGTTTAGCCTTAGTCAGATTTAGGAAAATGCCATCGACGGAAAATTTAAATAAATATAAAGAATGTGTAGCAGAGGCTCAACGTTGTATTAGACAGGAAAAATATAAAAGTTGGCGAGAATTTTGTGACAGTATTGACGAAAGTACCACGTCTTCTGATTTATGGAGACGTATGAAATGGATTAAGGGTAACTCTTTCAGTAGGGCAGTTCTTTCTAAAGTACAGGCTGAGGAATTCATTTGTAAATTAACACCAGATTTTGTAAGTAATGTCACACCAGAATTTGTCTCCTTTAATAGTAATCTAGACAGAAATATATCCATACATGAAATAGAAAATTGCAGTAAAGCGAAAGACACATCTCCAGGAGAGGATGACATATCCTATTCGATGATTTTTAATCTCCCAGCAGAAGGCAAGAGGTGTTTAGCTAATTTATACAGTGCGTTTTATCAAGAAGGCTTTGTTCCAAATCAATGGCGGTATATTAATGTTGTACCTATTCCAAAACAGGGAGGAGTACATAATGAAATGTCAACTTGGAGACCGATCTCATTAATTTCATGTGTTTGTAAAACTCTACATTTGATTATAGCTAGAAGATTGGAATGGTTTATAGAACATAATCATAAGTTATCTGATTTCACAGTCGGTTTCAGAAGGGGTCAATCAAGTATAGATTGTTTAACTCGATTATGTACTAGAATTCAAATTGGTTTTTCTAAAAACTGTCAGGTTCTAGCTTGTTTTGTAGACATAGAAAATGCATATAATAATGTTGATGTAAACAGTCTCACACGTATTTTAGATAGGCTTAATATTGGAAGGCAGTACTGCAGGTATTTATTTAATTTTCTTAATGAAAGATACCTAATTGTACATACTGCTGAAGGTGATGTTATTCGTAGAAAAACCAGCAAAGGTCTTGCCCAAGGAGATCCTTTGTCTCCTTTATTATTCAATGTGGCTACTATAGATGTTAGCAATAAGATCTCCAATGTATTTTTTTCGCAATACGCTGATGACTTTGTATTTTACATTTATGTTGATAAGATTAACAATTCAAATATTAACTTACAACAGGCTCTCAATGATCTAGTGAAAATATTAAATGATTTAGGCCTAGAATTATCTGTTCCTAAGACTCAGTGCTGCCTTTTTAGGAAAGGTCGAAATCAGAGTCAATTAAAGTTAAACATTCAAGGAAATGAAATACAATTTTCTGATCATATAAAGTATTTAGGAATGTGGTTGGATACTTCATTATGATGGATCAAACATATAAACGAAATTTCAGCCAAATGTTCACGGTTTATAAATATATTAAAAATTTTAGCTGGTTCAGGGTGGGGTGTACACACAATTCATTTACGCCGTATTTACATTTCATTAATTCGCAGTAGGTTAGATTATGGTTCGTTTTTGTATGACACCAGTGCCCACAAGTATTTATATAAACTAGACAAAATTCAGAATCAATGCTTACGTGTTATTGGAGGTTTTATAAAAAGCACGCCCATTCATGTTATGGAGAGCGAGTTGTGTATACAACCTCGATTTCTACGTAGGAAGTACCTTGCTTACAAATATGCATTGAAATGTTTATCTGTAAAGAATAATGAGACGGTTGAGCTTCTTCGACAGTTGGAAATTTTACAAATTAGTAGCAAATATTGGAAAAATAAAATTACTCCTTCAGTTGTATCAGCTTTAAAAATATTTAAAAATGAACCCATGTACATAAGTCATATGCCAGATATTTTTTCTCTTAAAACTTGGGTCAGCGGAATTAACATTAAAGAATTTATAAAGACACATATAGAAGGCATAAATTTGGCAAAACGCAATATGGATTCTGGTACAATCTTTCGAGCATGTATAAATATGTTAAATCATGAATATAAAGATTATTACTTTATATTCATAGATGGTTCTAAAGATTCTGAAAGATTAGGAGCGGCTTTCTTTGATCCAAATATAGGTACAAATGCAAAATTTAAAATTTCTGGTAAAACAAGTATCATGACAATAGAGCTGACAGCAATTCTGGAAGCTCTGTCGTATATAAAATCCCTTTCGCTGCTTTCGGCAAATAAATTTGTAATATTATCAGATTCTAGGAGTGGGCTTCAAGATATTCTACGGAGTGTTAGAGGAGGGAGAAGTTCCCCTGTAACCTATGCCATCCTCAAAACGATTGACGAAATTAGACAACTGGATAAGAAAATAAAACTTCAATGGATTCCTTCCCTGATGATGGGATTGGATGGATGGGATGGGATTCCTTCCCGGATGGTTGGTATAAATGGAAATGAAACTGCTGATAGGCTAGCAAAGGAAGCAATTTGTGATGGTATTCCATTAGAAGTTAAGCCTACGTATTTGACTTTAACGTGTCTAGCTAAGTATAATTGTTATATTAGGTGGAAAGAATATTTTGATCTTAGATCTAGAGATAAAGGAATATGGTATAAAATCATACAAAATGAACCGCCCTTAGTACCCTGGTTTGACAAATTAAAAATGAATCGTGAACGTCTTGTGGCTTTTCGATCTGGTCACATTCCTTTAAATAAATTTGGTTTTTTAATGAAAAAGGTATCATCTCCAAATTGTGATCTATGCGGAGTTCCTGAAGATGTATATCATATTTTGACCGAATGTGCAAGGGGAAATTTAGTTAGGAAACATTTGAATTATGGGCGATTCTGTTTAGGTCCATATATAGATAATTTGGCTCATCCAGTATCCGAGGGTGCTGCGAAGTTGTTTATAATGTAAAATGTTATTATGAAAGAAAGAGCTGCTCGCTCGAATTAGTTTGGTTAGTTTTCAAGTTGTTGTTGTCTATTATTTTATTGTGTTATGTTTGTTGTTGTATGAAGAGGGTTGGCATTTTCATTTAATGAAACAAACCCTTTAAATAAATGAAAAAAAAAAACCCTTTAAATAAATGAAAAAAAAAAATATTGAAAAAGATGGCGGACGGCGGAAGTCTGTCGCGTCGTCGTTAGAATAGGCCGAGAATTTATACAACAGCTACAAAAGAAATGGCTGTATACTCTAATGAGTTTTGCCTGTTTCGGGAGGAGACGAATTAAATAATGAAAATTTATAAAACACCTGACAATATGCCGCGCGTCACTCAAGATTTACTTGTCAACACAGACTGTTTTCCATCCATTTACGATTTCATTATTTCAACAATTGGCGATATATAAATAATTTAAAGAATAACAACAGACAAGGCTGCTTGGTATAATACCTTTGCCTATCCCAAAAAAAGGGATAAAACATTAAAAAAAAAAAATTAAATAAAAAATAACACGACTCCTTAAATGTTGAGGGAATTAGGCTCCGATCTCGGCTCTCCACCAAAATATCCACGATGTTTTGGTGGTTTAAAAAAAATTAACCCTAACCTAATGTTGAGGCGGTGCAACCTACATACATCTACATCACATCACAGATGTGCATGTGCCTATATTTTGTGTCGGAGCGGAGAGCGGAGATCGGAGTCTGATTCCCTCAACATATAAGGAGTCGTAAAATAACCACAACAACAACAACCGATTATCGAATGTCAATGTCAGCGCTGGCCTGCCTGGCACGGAAATCCAAAAACATTGTAAGGAAAAACTTTGTGGCAACGTGTCTTCTTTCTACCTTTATTGTTCTACCAATCACTATAGGTAAACTGAATGAATAGTGAGTATATTTTATTCTCGCTTCGAAAAATATAACCTGTGAATTCGTTTCCGATTTTGGTAAACATGAACTCTTAATATTGACAGATGTGGCCGATACTTCTGCAGTTTCTTCGCTCCAATGCTCCTTACCTTACACTACCGTTTGCTGCGATGATCGGTATAGTTGGATATAATTTGGAAGGATATCTCTCTGACCGATATACGCCTTTCAATAGTGAGTATTAACCGCATGGCTTCCCAAATATTTCACTTATTGACTCCCACGGGTTATAATGCTTACCCTTGGTTACCTTGTCTTGGCCTTATTGGCGTGTAGGCATGTACCGTGTGGGGCCGGTACTTTAAAAGAATAGCCCCACTGCATCTCTTCCCGTGTATGTCGTAAAAGGCGACTAAGGGATATGACTCCCTTCTTATATTACTAGGCAGTAGGGTTTAGCCCGCCCAGGTTGGTACCACCGCACTGAATGAAAGGTCGGTCGAAACGGCTATGTAAATAGTTTGTGTTTTCCGTCCAGTTCAGTGTAGCCGGCACGACCGAAGGGAAGCGCTGACGTGGCACCAAGTTCACCCGGTGTTATGGGCTGACATCACGGATGTTGTAGGTGATGTAGCCAACATGACACTGTTGGCTACATCCATAAAAAAAAAAGGTAAGCATATTAAATATTTGGGAAGCACATAAGGTTGAAAATCGGTTTATCTACTTTCAGAACCAATTCAAGAGCAGAGAGTGGAACGACTTACGGAAGAGGGCAACATGTCTGACCCCACCGTTGTCAAGAAATTGAAATACCAAGAAAATGTTCTCGGCAAAAATGTGTCGCCATCCTTAGAAACGAAATAGCTCAGAATAGTCCAATTATTTTACAAAGTATTTTTGTATTTAGCTGATGATTGATTTTATTTATTGTATGTGATCCGATATGGGTGGCTGAGTCGGAGGGGCCAAAGCACATGCTCAGACCAGCCAATATCACCTCCGAGAAGGTAGGTGCCATATCGGAGACTTCCCTTTAGATTGGTGGCTATACTGGACTAGACGAGAACACAACCGAGCCTGCTATGCGGCCATCTTACATCCAGTACGGTGGTACCAATCCAGTTGGCTACAATTTGAGCCTGCCACCTAGTAAAGGGGCAAGGGAAGGGATTTACAGTTTTACACCGGTTCCGAACGGTGAAGCAGCAGGTGTAGGTATGCACGTAAGTTTTGTCGTCAGAAAAAACTCATTGGTACACGCCGACCGGATTCGAACCTCGGACCTGGGTTATCACTACGTTCAAATTACAATCTTCTTTTTCATAGGATTGAGATGTTTTCGATTGCAATGTGTTTGGTTGTATAGATAATTAATAATGTGACTGAAAACATTTTGTTAAATATGAACATTGTAGTAAAAATACTTTGTTACTACCTGCTTACTGGTAGTGTTACGATACTTGATAGTGCAGTGTGTAATTAAAAATTAGTTGTGGCTGTTTTATTAGTTTAATAGTTGTTATAAAAAAATTGCATTTATAAATTGTCTTTCATTGATACTTCTTGAAATGAAATGAAAATGAAAATATACTTTATTGCACAAAAAGTGACAAAAGGCGGACTTAAAGCCTAAGGGCATTATCTGCCAGTCATACCTGGGATTGTGAGTAGGGTAGATGGGTAGTGCGGAAAATTAAATGAGATTTTTTTTTTAAGGTTACAAAACTAAACAATAAAACATAGATAATAGTAATAACATACAACTAAATACATTCGTGATTTACATACATACAAGTTCAAAAGTACATATACATATACGCAATATAAACAAATACATACATATATACCTAATGCAGTTTCTAAACAATCTTCTTCAACCAAACCCATAAATGAATAGTAGTGAAGATTACTAGGTGGACGAAGACACTGAGTACGTCGGCAGAAAGCAGTGGTTCCGTACCGCCGAAGACCGGGAGGGCTGGAGGAAAATTGGAGAGGCATATGTCCAGCAGTGCGTCCACACGCCGACTGACTTGAGGTTTACTAGAATGAAGCAATTTCGTCAGAGTGGCATAAATAGGATAGGAACGACCAATTGATTTTTAGAAATTGTACTGTGTGGGGCCGGTACTTTAAAAGAATAGCCCCACTCCATCTCTCCCCGTGTATTTCGTAAAAGGCGACTAAGGGATATGACTCCCTTCTTATATTACTAGGTGGTAGGGTTTATCCCGCCCGGGTTGATACCACCGCACTGAATGAAACGTCGGTCGAAACGGCTATGTATATGGTTCGTATTTTCCGTCCAGTTCAGGGTAGCCGACATGAAATGAAGGTAAGCACTGACATGGCACCTAGATAACCCGGTGTTTTGGGCTGACATGGATGTTGTAGGTGATGTATAGCCAACTGTGTCAAGTTATTGTATATACAAAATGCAGCACGACATCGTGAAATGCAGTAATTAAAGCCAATTACGATTGACTAATAAGGTTTTTTGGTCAGAGTTCGCCGCCCTGATCCATGAATGAAGGTCTCTAACCTCTATTATTGCTGGTGGAACGCACACGAGCGAGCGTCTCTTTGTAGTAAGCACCTGACAGTTAACTTCTTTTTTTTCTTACGGAAAGGCAATGATAGTGTGACCTTATAGCCATATGTGTTCTTTCATTCTTCTCATTTGCATTTGTTGCACCTCGTAAAAAAAATACAGAAGCATAAAGGACCAAAAACACTGCTATTGAAAAAGACTTACCCTGCGGACATCAAAACTGTCAACAAAAATAAAATTTCACGAGAAAAATTTCATACAAAATGGCGACTTTTTCCGCGATTTTTTTTCATTAGCGACTTAGGATTGCCTCTTCTCCGGCGCTGCGGGAAGTTCAGCACCGCCGTCCTTGCGTAACACAGCGCAGGCACCGATGCTCGCCTCCGCAGCTTCAGCGTTTTGGTCGCCCTCGGCGACCAGCCTTAGCCGCTCCGGCTCACACGGGTGCCTGCGCTTTGTTACGGTGGACAGGGGCTGCACTCCCTCCGCGCCGCCGGCTATCTTTACACTCTAGGGAATAACCACACTAACAGGTTATGTCGGGGCGGTGGATTTAATTTTTCCGCAAAGTATGTATTACATGTAAGTAAGTAAGTATTACATCCATTGTCCTTTCAAATGTTGTCAACACAGACCTTATCTATACACCATTCTGTACGATGAACCACGAACTTGCTTCGCTTCTCGACTTTCGTTACAATTTATGCATTGTGCGTGGCAAGGCAAGGGAAGCGCGTAATATGTTTTTTTTTTATCGACAGCTGTCAGGTGCTAACTACAAAGAGACACTCGTGAACGCACGCCGTCGGTCTAAGCTGCCGATAGCCGTGCTGCCGATATTTATTTTGACAGCTCGGTGACGTGTCGGTAAATCTGTTGGCTGGCCGCAGCTTGCATTTGGTTTGGAAATAATTGCTTTTGTGATAAATTGCTTCTATATAACGAATAAATAGTTCCACTGCTCCCTAAGCTGTAAGTACGATAACTTCCCATAGAATTAACAACATATCCAACCAAAGCGTCCGAGACTTGGAACTCCATCCATGATCCTACTTCCATATCTTGTCTTTCTAAGCAAAATAATACTTATAAACACCAATATTTAGCAAAGCAACAGCAATTACTAAATTCAGATTGTAATATGGAAGTGTTGACACTGACAGAGTTTATACTGAGGTATAAACAGAGGTTATTTTTCGTTATAAGGTTCGGTATTTGCCAATATTGTAAAGTAGTCCTGACTTTCATTGTCTTGACTCCAAAATGCCGTGTCTCTTGAGTCGTTCCTTGCATCGGACAGTACTCTATAATGCCGTGTCTCTTCATTAATTCCTTTGCATAGAACTGGACTGCATGCCGCGTCTTATTGAGGTAATCCATAATGCCGTGTCTCTTGAGTCGTTCCTTGCATCGGATGGGAATCCAAAATGCCGTGTCTCTTGAGTCGTTCCTTGCATCGGACCGAGTATGATTATGCCCAAGTCCCAAGTCATTCCTAGCATCGGACGGTACTCCATAATGCCGTGTCTCTTGATTCATTCCTTGCTTAGAACTGGACTGCATGCCGTGTCTTATTGAGTTGTTCCTTGCATCGGACGGTAATTCTTGAGTCGTTCCTTGCATCGGATGGGAATCCAAAATGCCGTGTCTCTTGAGTCGTTCTTTGCATCGGACCGAGTATGATTATGCCCAAGTCCCAAGTCATTCCTAGCATCGGACGGTACTCCATAATGCCGTGTCTCTTGATTCATTCCTTGCATAGAACTGGACTCCATGCCGTGTCTTATTGAGGTGTTCCTTGCATCGGACGGTACTCCATAATGCCGTGTCTCTTGAGTCGTTCACTGCATCGGGCGGGACTCCAAAATGCCATGTCCCTTGAGAAGTTCCTTGCATCAGATGGTACTCCATAATGCCGTGTCTCTCCAGTTGCTCCTCCTTGCATCAGAGCGGAGTAAGGTGACGGTGAGAAGTATGTGAGTGTTATTATTCAGTTCTCATCTCTATAGTTCTATCTTTGGCGTATCTCGTCTCACTCTGCAGGTCAAGATGAGCGGCAAACGCGACAAGAAAGAAGAGGAAGACGGCGGCGGGAACCCGTTCCAGTCGCTGGACAAGACGAGCGTGCTGCAGGAGGCGAGGTACTTCAACGAGAGCCCGGTCAACCACAGGAAGTGCAGCCATATTCTCACCAAGATATTGTATCTGCTCAACCAAGGTCAGTCCCCAGACACCATACATACCATCACACTGTATACATACATATACATATAACTCACGCTGAATCCCGACAATTGGGGTAAGCAGAGTAATCGGTGTTGTGCTGCAAGAACTCTGGTAAATTACAGCACAACACTGACCACCGCGTTTCGCAAAGTATTCGAACAAGATTCAATCGATCAAGCAGCAAGTAAATCCACGAAGACTAACCTGCTGCATGATTCGGTGGAAGTACCGTGCCAAGGTGAGAGGTGGCGAGCCTGTCGTCCTTTAGCACGGCGTCTTGTCCTTATCCCTTAGTCGGCTTTTACGACATGTATGGGGAAAGATGCAATCACACTATCTCTACAAAAAAATTGAATAAGAATAAAGAAGTTTATTTTTCATAATTACATTGCATAAGAGTTACGTAAAGAGGACTACCAGCGAAGTCGCTCAAGTCTCTTCAAGAATGTAGGCCAGCCAAGATCGACGCTAAGCTCATGTATGGAGAGAGCTTCGAAAACGTCACTGGAGGCATCCTACCTTCATTAATGAAAAAAAAAATTATACATATTAAACTGTTGGCTCGCACAGGTTATAATAATGCAAATCTCCCCCTGACTCCCGAGCCACTTTCGGCACGTGGCATTTTTTTTGCCAAATGTTTCAGCGTGTTTCAGAAGCGAAGCTTCTTGCGAAGTGTCTCTGCCCAATACTTCAACAGAAGATCAGACACAACCAATAACACCACTCCTCGCGAAACCACGCTCAGAGAGGCGCCATGCGGGCTATGAGGCGGACATAAATGGAGTCATCTAATTTATTGACACACCCTTTGAAGATCCCCAGGTTATAGGTGGTATGGAACTCACTCACCGGAATACCATTCCATATTTTCACCGTACATCACAGAAAAGATTTCGAAAAACAGTGTGTTTTTTAGAAGTTGTCAACAACATATAGATGTTCCAAGCGAGTCCGGCGGGTGTGGCGGAGATGCATGGGGACAGGAGGGATGAGAGAAGCCAATTCATCAGAGCACCGTCCATGGTAGTACCTAAGAAACAGGCTAAGGGAACCGATTGTTTGCCCGTGGCGCAATCATTCGAGTCCCACCGTGAGCTTGGGATCACCAATCTTGTCAGCCTCGATAGCTCAGTAGTGCAGACAGTCAACTGTTGCTATTGATTGTTAATCAACGCTGGGCGCGGTCAGTACTTGGATGGGTGACCACTCGACCGTTGGAGGCTGACCGTGGTTCGGATTCCACGTAAAACTGTAGATCCCTTCCCTTCTTACCTTACTAGGTGGTAGGGTTCAGCCCGCCCGGGTTGGTATCACGGCTATGTAAATAGTTTGTGTTTTCCGTCCAGTTCAGTGTAGCCGGCACGACCGAAGGGAAGCACTGACATGGCATCATAGTAGTTCACCTGGTATTATGGGTTGACATCACGGATGTTGTAGGTGATGTAGCCAACCCTGCCAGTTTCCATAAAAAAAAAACAATTAGACGGATGGTGCGGACTCTATCCAGATTCCAAGGACGCCGACCAAGTAAAGAGGGCACCTTTACACAAGAATAATAAAAGTGATTCGAATGATGGTAGATGAACCTAAAAAATTTGATATTTTAAATACTTTGTGTACTGCAGGTGAAAAGTTGAGCACCCAAGAGGCGACGGACGTGTTCTTCGCCACGACGAAGCTGTTCCAGTCCAAGGACATGGTGCTCCGGAGACTGGTGTACCTGTGCATCAAGGAGCTGAGCTGTCTGGCGGACGACGTCATCATCGTCACCTCCTCACTCACCAAGGACATGACCGGTGAGCTGTTGATTGTCGTATGTTTACCCCAAAGTACCTATCAGAGTTGCCACCCATCCCGATTCTGCCGGGACAGTCCCGATATCGATAATATTGTCCCGCGTCCCGACGATCTATCAATTTTGACATGAAATTCCATAAAAAATAACAAAAAATTGGAAAATATAATGAAAGTGAAATAAAAGTAAAAACAAAAAATGTTTTTAGTTTTTCCTTCAGCCAGATGGTACAAATCGGTCCGTACTCCGATAACCGACCGATTGTCCCTATTTTTTTAATCCAAAAGGTGGCAACTTATCAGAGTTGCCACCTTTTGGAATTAAAAAATATTGATTTTTTAATCTCCTCCAGAACGAATCAAAGCCTGTGACCTTACAAAAAAACTAAGCGTGAATTCAACATTTTCCCCCTAGGATCGTTCCAAGGCTTCGAGTACTTTAAAAATCAGTTATTGAGTCTCTCAATAGCTTCTGCCTCAGTTCATGGTTCCGGGCGAATTCCAGCAGTTTCTGGAACCATACTGAATATTTATATCTCTCAATGAAATATTGTTAACATTAAATCAATCTGAATCTTTGGCTTTAACAAGCATGGCCTGTTTGGTTCACAGGAAAGGAGGATCTGTACCGGGCCGCCGCTATCCGAGCCCTCTGCAGCATCACTGACAGCAGTATGCTGCAAGCGATCGAGCGCTACATGAAGCAGGCGATTGTAGACAAGAACCCGGCGGTGTCGTCGGCGGCGCTCGTCTCCGCTCTGCACCTCTCCGGCACAGCGCCCGACCTGGTCCGCCGCTGGGCCAACGAGGCGCAGGTGAGTGTCGAAGTTCTCTGCAGCATCACGGACAGCAGTATGCTGCAAGCGATCGAGCGCTACATGAAGCAGGCGATCGTAGACAAGAATCCGGCGGTGTCGTCGGCGGCGCTCGTCTCCGCTCTGCACCTCTCCAGCACAGCGCCCGACCTGGTCCGCCGCTGGGCCAACGAGGCGCAGGTGAGTGTCGAAGTTCTCTGCAGCATCACGGACAGCAGTATGCTGCAAGCGATCGAGCGCTACATGAAGCAGGCGATCGTAGACAAGAATCCGGCGGTGTCGTCGGCGGCGCTCGTCTCCGCTCTGCACCTCTCCAGCACAGCGCCCGACCTGGTCCGCCGCTGGGCCAACGAGGCGCAGTTGAGTGTCGAACCTGGCCCGGGCTTTTTTTTATTTTTTAATTTTTTTTATGGAAACTGACACGGTTGGCTACATCACCTGCAACATCCGTGATGTCAGCCCATAACACCGGATGAACTTGGTGCCACGTCAGTGCCTCCCTTCGGTCGTGCCGGCTACACTGAACTGGACGAAAACACAAACTATTCACATAGCCGCTTCGACCGACCTTTCATTCAGTGCGGTGGTACCAACCCGGGCGGGTCAAACCCTACCACCTAGTAATATACGTAGGCAGTCATATCCCTTATTTCCTACAATTATTTGTAGGAAATTTTGTTACGATTACACCCATGCAAAATTTGCAAAAACATTTTTTTTTTCCAAAGATGTTTGTATTTCTCTCCTTGCGTAACAAATCGCGGCCGCGAATATTTGCGACATATTACGGAGATTAGCGTGCGCTGGCGCCGTCACTTGAACGGCTAAATGCTAATGTGCTAATGGAGTGTGCCCACGTTTCGCCATATCTAAACGATAATAATAATTGTCTATTAACTACAGGAAGCGACTACGTCCGACAACGTGACGGTCTCGTACCACGCCCTTGGCGTGGTCGCCGCCGCCCGCCGGTCCGACCGGCACGCGACGGCCAAGCTGGTGATTCGCCTCGCCGGTGTGTGGCTCAAGTCGCCCATGCAAAATTTGCAAAAACATTTTTTTTCCAAAGATGTTTGTATTTCTCTCCTTGCGTAACAAATCGCGGCCGCGAATATTTGCGGCATATTACGGAGATTAGCGTGCGCTGGCGCCGTCACCTGAACGGTTAAATGCTAATGTGCTAATGGAGTGTGCCCACGTCTCGCCATATCTAAACGATAATAATAATTGTCTATTAACTACAGGAAGCGACTACGTCCGACAACGTGATGGTCTCGTACCACGCTCTCGGCGTGGTCGCCGCCGCGCGCCGGTCGGACCGCCACGCGACGGCCAAGCTGGTGATCCGGCTCGCCGGCGCGCGGCTCAAGTCGCCGTACGCGCTCTGCCTGCTGATCCGTATGGCCGCGCGGCTGATAGACGAGGACAACATCGGGCCGGACAATCCGTTCATGGAGTTCATCGAGAGCTGCCTCAGGCAGAAGTCGGAGATGGTGATATACGAGGCGGCGCACGCGATCGTGAACCTGAGGAGGACGCCGCAGGCGCTCGCGCCGGCCGTGTCGGTGCTGCAGCTGTTCTGCGGCTCGTCGAAGGCGACCTTGCGGCTGGCAGGTGATATATATATTTTTTTATGGAAACTGACACGGTTGGGTACATCACCTACAACATTAATTTATTAATTAATTTATTTATTTATTTTAGACAGGCAGCCTAGGCTGATACGTCTAAATGCAGTAAATATTTGTTGTTTTTCGTCATTATCTTAGGTTATTTTTTTTTTATTATCGTTCTTGAGCACTCTTTTTGAGCTTTTTTTTTTTTTTTTTTTTGAAACTGACACGGTTGGCTACATCACCTACAACATCCGTGATGTCAGCCCATAACACCGGATGTACTTGGTGCCACGTCAGTGCTTCCCTTCGGTCGTGCCGGCTACACTGAACTGGACGGAAAACACAAACTATTTACATAGCCGTTTCGACCGACCTTTCATTCAGTGCGGTTGTACCAACCCGGGCGGGTTAAACCCTACCACCTAGTTATATAAGAAGGGAGTCAAATCCCTTAGTCGCCTTTTACGACATGCACGGCTCTCCCCGTGCATGTCGTAAAAGGAGTGGGGCTATTCTTTTAAAGTACCGGCCCCAAACGGTACAAAGCTTATGTTTTATTTGTTAGATATTTGTGCCGTGATGTCAGCCTGTAATATCTTGGCGAGCTAGGTGTCATGTCAGTGCTTCTGTGCGTCGTGCTGGCTACACTGAATCGGACCGAAAACACAAACTATTTACATAGCCGCTTCAACAGACCGTTCATTCAGGGCGGTGGTGCTGACCCGGGCGGGTTAAATCCTACCATCTAGTAAGGTAAGAAAGAAGGGAAAGGATCTACCGTTTTATGTGGAATCCGAACCACGGTCACCCATCCAAGTTCTGACCGCGGTTCTGTGCTTGTTTTCGCTATTGGATGTCGATCCGCCTCTCTCTAAAGGTGAGACCGCACTACGCGCCCGCATCCAGCGCTGCTACTCCGTAGAGCAGTTTACTTCATACTATATATAAGGTCTTTGAAATTTGTTCATAGTACGCTAAGGGGGGTTCTGTATCATATAGGGAGTAAAACCTATATAAATTGTTTTGGACCTTGGGCTTTTTTTAATGTAAAATATTTTTTATGTATTTAAATAAAAAAATATGTGGTTTATTTTTATAACCTAATCGATTCAGTTTCATAACAGTAACAAAAAAGTCTTCATCACCATTATGATGTAACACGTGTAAGTTGGTAAAAAAAATTTTTTTTATTCCATACTAATAATACTAAAATTGTGGTTTTTCACAATTTCTGAAAGAAAGAGATCTATGTGTTGGGAGACTTTTTTGTTCCTGGCATGAAACTGAAACGATTAAGAAAATTTTTTTTGCGGGCCCTGCAGAGGGGACTTTCTGTTGTACCAGTAGTGTACAGGTGCTTGTTCAGTTGACAGTGGCCCGTGAGTAGCCCCGCCATCGTTCTCAACTGTTGTCTCCAAAGCTGCAGGAGTTGTTTCGTTAAATCTGAGTCTGGTGCTGACACTGCTTCCCTGGATTGTCTGCAGTCTGTCGTAGATGACCATCTCAACCTGAGAGGGCACTCGAAAAAGCTCTATCACAATCGGTTTAAGCAGTACCCCCGACGACACTTTCTCACCAACAGAGTAGTAGAATCTTGGACCAGTCTACCTAGTGAAGTTTTAAATATTGTCTCCGTGAATAATTTTAAAAACAAACATTTTTACATGATTGTCCATCACATAAAAAAAACATTAATAAAAATAAAAAAAAATTTTTTTTTTAATAATATTAGATAAATAATAGTGTTGTGATATAGGCGCATCAGCTAATAGCTGTTAGCCTATTAATAATAATATCTCGCAGTGTGAGCACGTGTCATGCGCTTCTTCAGCCAGGTCGTGATTTCGCTAAAGGGGGTTCCAACCAGCCCTGCGGTCTCACCGTAAGACCTTCCATCATGTTATCCATCAAATTCTGCCTTGGAGACAATCCCGTCCTATCTGGGCAAAACAGAAAAATGTTACATGTGCAATAACCAAACCGGAACGATATAAGAGTCCAAATAAGGACCTTAACAGGACACTGCAGATTAAACAAACACCTACACCGAATGTGCCTTAGCGACACACCGGTGTGCAGGTTCTGTATAAAAGATGATGAAACGCGGGGGTTATATTTTTAACCCATGCCAAATACAGGTGCTCAACCCCAAGAATATAATCGGACTTAGGGGTGAGCTCTAAACTTTTGAGAGATCACAATAGATCTTCCTAAGTCGCAGTGACAACAGGGTTCTGGGGCCCTAACTCTCACACTTGAAATCATAATCATAACATGTGTTTTCAGGCGCCCGCACGCTCGCGAGGTTGACGGCCAGACAGCCGGCGGCGGTGGCGGCCTGCGCCGTGGACCTGGAGAACCTGATATCGGACTCGAATCGCTCTGTGGCGACGCTCGCGGTGACCACCCTGCTGGCGACCGGCGCCGAGAGCTCCGTCGATCGGCTGATGAAGCAGATTGCGAGCTTCGTGTCGGAGATATCCGATGAGTTTAAGATTGTGGTGAGTGACACACCATCTGTAACGGTGACAGCCGTGCTAAAGATGGGGACAATTTTCGGAGTCGGTGCACTTTCATAAAGGAGTCAGAACGCCTTTATGAGTCCCTCCAAGGGGGGGCTGGACCGCAGTCAATGCGCGTCACCGAGACCAAATTGGTGGTATCCCGGCAGCGGGCCTCCCTGTGTGCAACCATCTTCAAGTGATTGTTCCATGATGAAGTCGTGACACAGTGTGGGTGCTATGGCCGCAAGGCTGGTGCGCTCGGGTCAGTGGCGGATGAATAGCCGTACTAAAGGGCGACAGGCTAGCCACCTCTCACCTTGGCGCGATCCTTCCACCGAGTCATGCAGCAGGTGGGTCTTTATACCTTACTTTGCTGCTTGATAGTTAGATCTTGTCAGAATACTTTGCGAAAAGTGGTGATCGGTCTTGGGCTTGTGCCAGAGTCCTTGCAGCACAACACCAAATAATCTGCCTACGCCGATTGTCGTGATCTTTGCAATAGGTGGTGCGCGCGATCCGCCGCCTCTGCTCCAAGTTCCCGCGCAAGCACCAGGCGCTCGCGGCGTTCCTGGCGGGCATGCTGCGCGACGAGGGCGGCCTCGAGTACAAGGCGGCCATCGCCGACGCCATCATAGCGCTCGTGGAGGAGAACCCTGACGCTAAGGTAACCATGTTTACCGCCGTGGTTATATAAGTTGCGTTCTAGCGACCTTCCGCCCTTGCGTCCCTCCCGCACTGTTCTGAGCACCGGTGAAAATCTGTCTCTCTCTGTCAATGTGAAATAGACAAAGCCAGGGGCCTATTTAATAAACGTGACAATGACAGGTGACAGGCGACAGGTGACAATCCGACAATTTGACAATTTTTTGTTTAATAAAGATTATCACTGACAAATTTGTCACGGTGGAAAATCTACAAATATGTCGATTTGTCATGACAATTTGACATATT
The DNA here is from genome assembly GCA_946902875.1 of Nematopogon swammerdamellus. NCBI lineage: Eukaryota > Metazoa > Arthropoda > Insecta > Lepidoptera > Adelidae > Nematopogon > Nematopogon swammerdamellus. The sequence continues at coordinate 7,131,012 of OX336363.1, forward strand.
TCTGTTTAATAAACAATTTCTCTTGACAGGCGACAGGTGACAATTTGTCCGGAAAAACTTGTCAAATTTGTTATATTAAACACTAAATTGTCATGACAGGTAGGTAGATATATTTGTCGAATTGTCAGAGATTTTCGATAGGCCAATCATCCAATGTCAAGCCAATTCGGCTATGTCAGAAAAAGTGACAAATTTGTCAATTACCATGACAAATAAGTCCCAATATTTTCTTAGAGACTCGACGGGTAAAAAATGATAATTGTCGCTTTTATTAACCCATTGATTGCCACCACATCTTTAATACACTACACCTACATGCCACTACATTTTATTGATGATTTAGATCAATTATTATATAAAAATGATGTTTATATAAAAAATTAAATAATAATAAATACCCTGAAAATATGGGCGACCGCACCCTGTGCGTTGGTGGCACTGGTGAAGTATTTTTCATCAGGAGTGCCATCCAACGCACCATTTGCGTTCGAATCTAGAAAGTATTATGCAACATGCAATTACTTCTTATTCTTTTTTTTTATTTACTGTGGCAACCAACGAACTTGCGTCGTTTATTACTTTTTAATTTAAAGAAGAAAAAAAAAAGGTTTTACCCATACATTTTGAGAATAGGTATTTAAAAATTGTATAGAAAAAAATTTTTTTTTTTGTTTCAAAAAAATTTTTTCGCCGCAGAAGTTGTTCTGATGTCAGTTAAAAATATTGTGGGGGCAATTGCAACGCCGTGTATAAATAATTTCTTATATAATTTCAAGTAATAAGTAATTATTACTTCAAAAAAGATTATACCTAAAATCATTTATTTATCATGCATAAAACCATCCAACAAGGATTTACCCAGGTATGCCAGTGAACGCACCGTATGCGTGCATATCGTTTTATTTTATGATTATACAATGAAACAATGAAAATTATTGTGTAAAATGAAGAATATTGCTCATCAATTACTTGATGAGCAGTATTTCTTGATTTATTTGATAATAAAAAGGAGCGCAATTCAAGCCAATTTTTTTCCAACTGACGAAACAAAACTGACAGTGTTTTTACACGTAAAAACTATTTCCCTTAGCCTGTGTTGCCAGAAATTTAACCAAATTTGTCTATTTTTTAACAGCAACCATAAATAGGCAAGCTCCACTTGAACGCACACGGTGCGTTGGTGGCACCAAATCGAAATCTCGTTCAACGCAAATGGTGCGTTGGTGGCAATGAATGGGTTAAACGGGTTTTTAGTCTGATAATTTTGTCAATATTTATCTGTCGCATTTGGACATAATTGTCGTCTTTATTAAACAGCACTTGTCGCGACAATTCGACTTATTTGTCAAAAAGTGACAAAATTGTTGGATTGTCGCGTTTATTAAATAGGCCGCTGGTCTTCGACAGAATGCACTCCGAGCGTTCATCTGATTTAGCCATCTGCCATCGGAACTCTAATATAAGCAGATTGGGTGTTGTTTGAAGTATGACGTGTGAGGTGGGCCATCCATTGACGGCTTTCCCTTTTGGCTGTTAGTGTCGAAGGTCAACACTTGATGCCGTTTCAGCCTTACAGGGCCGGTGTGGTGCAGGAGTGCTGTGGCCAGTATATTTGGGTGATTTTTACGTAGATATACGCCACTTGTAATGACGAATGGGAAAGTCCATTTGACGACCGGGAAAGACTGGTGACGCTGGAGAGACAGACGGGCGTTAGGCCTAGCAAGCCGCGCCAGGAAATAAAAGCTACGACAGTCAAAAGAGTAAATACCCTCAGAGCGGTCCGAGAGGGAGGGAGGATGAACCGCTCACCGATCGATATCTCTGACAACCTTGGCATGAATATGGACTTGAAATGCTCGAAGTGTGGGAAACAATATAAGCGAAAAATCTGGCTAGAAAAGCACGTGAAGGAGAAACATAGCGACAGTGAAGCAGGGCAGAAAGCGCCTGTAAGTTCTCCACCTGACACTATTGACAGAGTACAACCTCACACGTCACAAAGTGTTGCGCAACCTTCCTCTCACCATGAAGCATTTTCGCCCAGAGACCGACTAAGCTTACCGAGCATATCCGAGACCACTTGGAAGCAACATGATCGATGCCTAGCCGAAAGACTTGACCTCCCAGGCTGCAGGCAGAGTCCCGAAGATCAGCTGTATGACTTCCAGGGAACAATTTACAATTACTTCTCCGAATTGTACCCTGTTCGCTATCACCACAACCCAATGAAAAGAGAAAACACTTTCAAAGCAAAGCTTAGGAGAAGGAAGAGAGAGTTGATAAAGCAGCTAAGGAAAGCTAAAGCCTCAGGAGACAGAAATCTATGCCACCAATTAGCCAGAGCGATGAGATCTATCCTAAAACTCATCCAGAAAGTATCTGAGCAAATTACGGTTGCTGGCAATGAATTTCGAAAGGCTCAGAATATAGCAGCTTTCGAGAAGAACCCCTTTTACTTCGCCAAAAAAGCTTTTAAGGAACAGCAGGGTACAATTAGGTTAAGTACGGACGAGATGTTCAACTACTTTAAATCCACATATACCACCCCGGAGGCAGATATAACTCCACCTGACACTATTGACAGAGTACAACCTCACACGTCACAAAGTGTTGCGCAACCTTCCTCTCACCATGAAGCATTTTCGCCCAGAGACCGACTAAGCTTACCGAGCATATCCGAGACCACTTGGAAGCAACATGATCGATGCCTAGCCGAAAGACTTGACCTCCCAGGCTGCAGGCAGAGTCCCGAAGATCAGCTGTATGACTTCCAGGGAACAATTTACAATTACTTCTCCGAATTGTACCCTGTTCGCTATCACCACAACCCAATGAAAAGAGAAAACACTTTCAAAGCAAAGCTTAGGAGAAGGAAGAGAGAGTTGATAAAGCAGCTAAGGAAAGCTAAAGCCTCAGGAGACAGAAATCTATGCCACCAATTAGCCAGAGCGATGAGATCTATCCTAAAACTCATCCAGAAAGTATCTGAGCAAATTACGGTTGCTGGCAATGAATTTCGAAAGGCTCAGAATATAGCAGCTTTCGAGAAGAACCCCTTTTACTTCGCCAAAAAAGCTTTTAAGGAACAGCAGGGTACAATTAGGTTAAGTACGGACGAGATGTTCAACTACTTTAAATCCACATATACCACCCCGGAGGCAGATATAACTTACAGGGATCCACCAGCTCCAAAACCCAAAGAACCTTCTCTAGCATTTGATGCTGATTCACCGACGATGGAAGAGCTGGAATACCACATAAAAAGGAAACCAAATAGTTCCGCCCCGGGACCCGATGGCATACCATACATCATATACAAAAAATGTCCATCAGTGCGGAAACACATGCTGAACATCTACAAAAGAATTTGGACGAACAGAGAAGTGCCAGACTGTCTTGGTAAAGCCGTGTTTGTTCTTCTACCAAAAAAGAAAGAAGTTACTGATCCCAAGGATATTAGACCTATAGCCCTTACGAACACAATTTCGAAAATATTCTTCTCCATTATACAGGCCAGACTACTCAAACACATGTGTACCAACGACTACTTACCGAAGAAGTACCAGAAAGGTTTTCTCCCAAGAGTTGCAGGGTGTCTCGAACATAATTCTTTGCTGACTGAATGTCTTAGAGATGCAAGGAAGAATGAGAGACAATTAACTGCCACGTGGTTAGACTTTGAAAACGCCTTCGGTTCGGTGCGCCATGAGTTACTATTAAAGGCGCTAGAGTGGTATAATGTGCCACCTCTGATCTGTAATATAATAGCCTCCTACTACAAAAAACTTTCCTTTGTAATACAAGTAAAAGGCGAAACGGAGAAGATACCGGAAATTTGTTACGGCATAGGACTTTTCCAGGGTTGCTGCCTCTCTCCTGTTACATTTAACATTGTTATCAACATTCTAATTGATACGCTTGTCGTAAAAGAAAAGAAATGGGGATACAGGTTCAAATATGGAGACACATATATGGCGGCCATCCTGGCATTTGCGGATGATATTACGCTGTTAACCCGCAATCCAAAACAAAATCAGGCGCTTCTTAAGGTGGTAGATGACTATTGTGAATGGACTAAAGGGATGAAGATAAAACCAGCGAAGTGCTACTGTTTGAGCTTAACCAGGAAAGGTTCAAAGTTTACCTCGAGCAATCCAGGTCTGACAGTAGCCGGAAAACCAATCGCAACCGTGGCTGATGAAGCTCCTTTTAAATTCTTGGGCAAAAGGATCACTAGCAGAGGAAAGGAGCATCCTACTGATAATATTGTCCAACTTTTCGAAGAGAGCCTCCGCCAAACTGACAATCTTCCCCTCCTGGGTACACAAAAGGCATGGATTATGATGGATTATGGACGATAACTACCTGACATCAAAACTTTCATGGCCATTTCTCGTCTACGACTTCACAAAGCAAAACCTGACTAAATTAGACTCGTATGTGACCAGATTCCTGAAATCATGGTTTGGACTGGCTCACCCGGCTGACTCGTCAACGCTATACAGATCTCACAATAACTTTGGACTGAACATTAAGAAACCGTCGATATTTTATCAAAAGGCGAGAATAGCCAAACGATGTATACTCAAAGACTCCAATGATAGCGCTATTCAAGCCTTACCCAACACATCACTATCAGATGAACTGGAATCGAGACTCGACTTCTACAAATCATTCCAAGTTGGTACACGCACCAATAGATCTGGATTGGGCATAGAAACAGCAAAGTCTGATAAAGAAATACTGAAAGGTTTTGCTCAGGAGGACATGGAACAAGGCTTCAAACTTCACGCCTTAAACCTAGAAATGCAGAATGATTGGCTAACAGTGGGTGACTTCTGCATCCCTCCTGCATTGAAGTGGAAATCCATAATATACAACTGGTCCCCTGAGCTGCTTAAGTTCTACTTAAATGCATTCCAGCTTACTCTCCCCGACCCGAGTAACCTAGTTAGATGGGGGAAATCTACAAATAGACTATGCCCGTCATGTAAGGAGTTCGTAGGCATGGCCAAACATTTGTTATGCGGATGCAAAATACTACTTGAGCGAGGCCAGTATTCCTACCGTCATGATAAAGTCCTCCAAATCATCAGAGAGGCCATCAACCTGTCAATTGCACGGACCAGGAAAGGGCAAACCAGTAGCGGCTTCCAGAAGGTCAACTTTGTGAAACCTGGAGCCAATAAGCTGCCCAAAGATAGGACTAAACCTTCTTCAATTTTGGGAGCAGCAAAGGATTGGGAATTGTTGATGGACACACATGAGAAGCATTACCAAATGCCTTCGGAAATCTGTACCACAGCATTAAGGCCGGATATACTCATATTCTCAAAAGCGACAAAGCATGTAGTACTTGTTGAACTTACAGTTCCATGGGAAAGTAACATACCGAAGGACCACAACATCAAGCTTAACAAGTACTGCAACTTAGTAGACCGGATTGTGAGAAACGGATTCAAGAATGATCTCTTCGCTGTGGAAGTCGGAGCAAGAGGACTACCAGCGAAGTCGCTCTACAGTCTCTTCAAGAATCTAGGGCTCCCAAGATCGACGCTAAGCTCATATATGGAGAGAGCTTCGAAAACGTCACTGGAAGCATCCTACAGAATATGGATAGGTAGAGAGAGGGAGGTCGAGAGCGGGACTGGTGGTTTCCCCGCGTCCTAGTCAACGCAGACTAGCTGACGAGGGCTTGATGCGAGCCGAAACGTGAAGCATGCGCGGGAAATTTAGAGTGGCCACTCGCTAGTCCCGGCCTCGATTGATACCCTCCTCTACTGCCGATGGGCCCGGATATGTTCGGTGAAGCCATCGTAAGCTTAGATCCACACCTTCCTTCGCTAGAACCTCACCTCGCTATCACCTCGCCATCGCAGGAGAGCGGGCTCGCGCACCTCTGCGAGTTCATCGAGGACTGCGAGCACACGGCGCTCGCCGTGCGCATCCTGCACCTGCTCGGGCGCGAGGGCCCGCGCGCGCGGCACCCGTCCCGCTACATCCGCTTCGTGTACAACCGCGTGATACTCGAGTCGGGGCCGGTGCGCGCGGCCGCCGTGTCGGCCGTCGCGCAGTTCGGCGCCGCGCGGCCCGAGCTGCTGCCGAACGTGCGCGTGCTGCTCGCGCGCTGCCGCATGGACGACGACGACGAGGTGCGCGACCGAGCGCTCTACTACGGCGCCATCTTGGACACGGCCGATCGTCGGTTGATACAGGTCAGTATTCTCGGCTTTATTTAATTTTTTTTTTTTAATTGATAGCGCGACATGTGGCATCTTTTCACCTACAAGTAGGTGTCTAACGATGCCCATGGACATTCTGTGATGCACGGGGATTGCGAATGCCATGCCGGCCTGACAGGAGCCTTTTCACGCCCCTTTTGAAAAACCCCAGGCTGTACTTGGGAGGAAATAGATGGGCAGGGAGTGCGTTCCACATTTTCCCGGTTCTGTGAATAAAAGACCTACAAAACCGGTTGGTGGTCCGCAATCCGTGGTAGGTCGATTGTATAGGGGTGCAACCCCTGCCCAGTACGCGTAGTGCGGAGGTGGAATGGGGACGGCGGAATCGCGTTTAACAGCTCCTCCGAACACTCCCCATGGAATAGACGATAGAACACACTTAGGGAGCCGACGTCCCTATGGAGTTGTAGTGGTTCTAAGTCGCGGGACACCGGGGGCTTGCGCTCAAACTGTATTTTTTTTTATGGAATCTGACACGGTTGGCTACATCACCCACAACGTCCGTGATGTCAGCCCATAACACCGGGTGAACTAGGTGCCATGTCAGTGCTTCCCCCTTTGATCGTGTCGGCTACACTGAACTGGTCGGAAAACACAAACCATTTACATAGCCGTTTCGACCGACGTTTCATTCGGTGCGGTGGCACCAACCCGGGCGGGTTAAACCCTACCACCAGGTAAGATTAGGAGGGAAGGGACCTACAGTTTTACGAGGAATCCGAACCTCGCTCAGCCTCCAACGGTCAGCAGTCACCCATCCAAGTACTGACCGCACCCAGCGTTGCTTAACAATCAATAATTGACAATAAATTATTTTTATTTACAAAATGTTTGTTTGATGAATTTTTATATATTAATATTATTTATAAAATTACACAATACAGATATTTCGACTGTGTTGTCGTCATCAGTGAAAAATATAACATATTATGTATGGTGTTGATATTTATGACATATGAGTGGTTGATATGGTAATTTTTTTTCTGTATTGTGTAATTTTATAAATAATATTAATATTTAACAATCAATAGCGACAGTTGACTGTCTGCACCACTGAGCTATCGAGGCTGACAATATTTGACAAAACTGTATTTTAGAGAAGCTATAAGCGTTTGTCGATTATCACTAAAATACTTGTATGTTGTAAGAATGGATGATAGGAGACTAACGAAAGAAATTTATGAAACAAATGTGAGCGGAAGAGTCGAGAAGGGTCGCCCTAGACGCACGTACCTGGACCAGATCGGGCCTGTGCTCAAAAAGGGTCAAGTGCGTAGCAGTGGCGGTTATCCAGGTGAAGCAAGTGAAGCACCGCCTCACTTAATTATCTTGAAGGTAAAGAAAAAAAAAATTTCAAAATGCCATGAAAGAAAATTTAAAAAAAGTCCATCCAAACTGATCAGAGAACATTAAAGACCAAAAGCGAATGGCGCACGGCGGCGCGGAGGCGAGCCGGCGGTGCGGCGCGGGGAGGTGGTGCGAGAGGGGTCCTTAGAGGCGACGAACGAAATACTTCAGCTCGGCGCCAAAGATGTGTTAGTGCATACAATACACATGTACTTGTCCACGCGCGTGTGTTGGCGCAAATGCCGACAGCACCATACAGCACAGCGCATAATTTGAAAAAGTACCAGGGACACAGCCATGACAAGGAGCCGCACGCGCGGGAAATAAAATTGCATGACATTGTGCACAGTTGGTGAGACGCCGGACACATCCGGCTCATATCGCTTCACCTCGTAGAGACCAAAGTTTGACCTTGAATTCGTTGCATTTACCTAGCAATTGAGGCGCTGATAAATCCTGCTGCATGAACGATTACGTCGTCGTCGCTGCGCTCGCCTAGACGGGCGGCGAGCGCTCTGTGTTCCCTTGAAGTACCAGGGCACAATCGGTAGATAAGAGTCTCAGTAAATAACATAACATGTCATACAGCACAGCTCATAATTTGAAAAAGTACCAGGGACACAGCTATGACAAGGAGCCGCACGCGCGGGAAAAAACATTGCATGAAATTGTGCACAGTTGGTGAGACGCCGGACACATCCGGCTCATATCGCTTTGAATTCGTGGCATGTACCTAGCAATTGAGGCGCTAATAAATCCTGCTGCATAAGAACGATTACGTCGCGTCGTCGCTGCGCTCGCCTAGACGAGCGGCGAGCGCTCATGAAGCTCATGAAGTACCAGGGTATAATCGGTAGATAAGAGTCTCAGTAAATAACATAACATGTCATACAATATTTTTTCCCGCGCACAGCTCCCCACCACGGCCAACCCTACCAAAAAGGTAACGATTTTGTGGTCCGATTGATGTTGAAGTACCAGGGTAGAATCGGTAGATACGTAAGAGTCTCTGTAAATAACATAACATGTCACATAATATTTCTTCCCGCGCACACAGCTCCCACGGCCTCTCTCGGCTGCTCTCCTGGCACCTTTTCAAATTATGTGCAAAATTCTATCATAGGAATATCAAAGAGTTTGTATTACGTCGCTGCGCTCCTTTATTATAATAACCCTATGGGCACACGAGTACGAGAACGAATGAAGTCCGCTGCGGGGTGTAGTGCGGGCAGGGGAGCGCGCGCTCGGCGAAGTTCGGCTGCTACTGGGCGCGCGCGAACTGCGAACGTGTTGGTACTCAAACTTCAGGTCTCGGTGAGATCTATCCATCTGTCACGTGAACTTTTGTTTTGGTCATAACTCGAGAACCACTGGTGCTAGACCCATCGTGTCGGTACTCAAACTTCAGGTCTCGGTGAGATCTATCTATCTGTCACATGAACGTTTGTTTTGGTCATAACTCGAGAACCACTGGTGCTAGACCCATCGTGTTGGTACTCAAACTTCAGGTCTCGGTGAGATCTATCCATCTGTTACGTGAACTTTTGTGTTGGTCTTAACTCGAGAACCACTGGTGCTAGACCCATCGTGTTGGTACTCAAACTTCAGGTCTCGGTGAGATCTATCCATCTCTCACATGAACTTTTGTTTTGGTCATAACTCGAGAACCACTGGTGCTAGACCCATCGTGTTGGTACTCAAACTTCAGGTCTCGGTGAGATCTATCCATCTGTTACGTGAACTTTTGTGTTGGTCTTAACTCGAGAACCACTGGTGCTAGACCCATCGTGTCGGTACTCAAACTTCAGGTCTCGGTGAGATCTATCCATCTGTCACATGGACTTTTGTTTTGGTCATAACTCGAGAACCACTGGTGCTAGACCCATCGTTTTGGTACTGAAACTTCAGGTCTCGGTGAGATCTATCCATCTGTCACATGAACGTTTGTTCTGGTCATAACTCGAGAACCACTGGTGCTAGACCCATCGTGTTGGTACTCAAACTTCAGGTCTCGGTGAGATCTATCCATCTGTCACATGAACTTTTGTTTTGGTCATAACTCGGGAACCACTGGTGCTAGACCCATCGTGTTGGTACTCAAACTTCAGGTCTCGGTGAGATCTATCCATCTGTCCCATGAACTTTTGTTTTGGTCATAACTCGAGAACCACTGGTGCTAGATCCATCGTGTTGGTATTCAAACTTCAGGTCTAAGCTATGTAGGTGGATTTTTAGTCGCCTCACTAAAATTTATTGGTCAAAGCCGCCACTGGTGCGTAGTACCCGTAACTGACTATGGGAGTGGAAGAGGCGGCAGAAGTGTGTCAGGATCGTGGCGCGTGGAGATCCGTTGTCTCTGCCTACCCCACTGGGAAACAGGCGTGACGCTAAGTATGTATGTATCTACTTGTATTACTACCACTATGAGCAGAATACAGCCGAGGCTGTTGTTTACGGTGGTAACAACCCAGTCGGCTACAATTTGATCCAACCACCTAGTAAGGTGCGAAAGAAGGGACATACAGATTTACACCAGTTCCGAACGGTGGAACAGCGAGTATGGTCAGATTCGAACTTCGAACTCTACAAATGTCGCACTTTCTAAAAAAAAACATTATTAACCTATTGCGCGCCGGAGGGCCTATATCACGATTCCGTCGTCCCCATTCCACCTCCGCACTACGCGTACTGGGCAGGGGATACAATCGACCTAGCGAGGATGCGCCGACCGGTTCTGTAGGTCTACAAGACCTCACTGAACCGGGAAAATGTGGAACGCACTCCCTGCTCATCTGTTTCCTCCCAAGATCAGCCTGGGGTTTTTCAAAAGGGCAGTGAAAAGGCTCCTGTCAGGCCGGCATGGCATTCGCAATCTCCGTGCATCACAGAATGTCCATGGGGATCGTAAGTCACCTACTCGTAAGTGAAACGATGCCACATATCGCGCTTTCTATAAAAAAAAAAAAAAAATTTTTTTTTATTATTATTGATAGATACACTAGCAGCTTAAAGCTGATGCGTGTACAAATTTGGTGGCGCACTTGATTTTTGTTTTTTTTTTGGTTTTTTTTTTTGCTTTTGGTTTTTTTTTATTTCGTTCTTCTAAAGTTTGTGGTTTTTTATATAGACGTCAAGTCTGTTTTTGAAGCTGTTCACTGAAGTAGCACTAATCACTTCCCCTGGGAGTCTATTCCACGAGTCAACTACCCGATATAACTTTTCTAAAAAGATTTTTTCTCCACAGTCTCGCTGTTGGGCTAATTTTTGTTATTTATTGCATAATGAATCTGGGGAGCTTGCCGTTGGCAGGACTACATAGTGGAGGTGCCGCGGCCGTCGGCGGCCATGCTGGAGCGGGCGCTGCGCGACCACCTGAGCGTGCGGCCGGACGAGCCGTTCGACCTGCTCGCCGTGCCGAGCGCGGAGGAGCCCGAGGAGAGGCGCGACATCGCAGCGGAGGTGCGTTGCCATTCTTATTATTATTTATTTATATACGCTAGCAGCTTGCAGCTGATGCGTGTACTTCACGTGTTGAGTGCACTGTTTTATGATAGATCTTATTTATATTTTTTTTTAATTATAATTTTTTTTATTATATTATTAGTGTTTGTTTTTATTTATTGTTTATATTTAACAAATGTTTGTCAAGTAGATTTTTAAAACCATTTACTGAGATAGCACTTATCACTTCTTGTGGTAGCTTGTTCCAAGTTCTTGTACATTTTTTTTTATGGAAACTGACACGGTTGGCTACATCACCTACAACATCCGTGATGTCAGCCCACAACACCTTGGTGAACTAGGCGCCGCGTCAGTGCTTCCCTTCGGTCGTGCCGGCTACACTGAACTGGACAGAAAACATGAACTATTTAACAACCGGTTCTGTAGATCTTTTTATTCACAGAACCGGGAAAATGTGGAACGCACTCCCTGCCCATCGATTTCCTCCCAAGTACTGCCTGGGGTTCTTCAAAAGGGGCGTGAAAAGGCTCCTGTCAGGCCGGCATGGCATTCGCAATCCCCGTGCATCACAGAATGTCTATGGGCATCGTTAGACACCTACTTGTAGATGAAACGATGCCACATGTCACGCTATCCATAAAAAAAAAACATAGTTGGCGCCCGGGTAGTGCTACTCCAGCCACCCGAGCTCTTTCATGAAGTGGAGCACTCTTCTGTCGCTTCCACACTCCATGGGCAGTTCCCACGTTCCCAAGAAACTGCAGTCATTCTTCTGCCGGGCACTCCAGGAGCATGTTTCGTCCTCCGCCATGCAACCCTACAAAAACCTGCCTTTCACAAACTTAGCTTACGAGCTACAACATTATTTAATACATTGCATGTCAGGTGGAGGCGCGCAGACCGCCACAGCAGAGCCGCGAGGAGCGCTACGCCGAAGCTCTGACTGTCGTACCGGGCGTGGAGAGATTCGGTCCGATCTTCCGCACGTGCGAGCCGGTCGAGCTGACCGAGGCCGAGACCGAATATCGCGTGCGTATTGTTTTATTTATTTGTTTATAGCTGGCGACCTTGATCGGTGTATATGCAGGTTATAGTTTTGTTTTTAGCATTGATTTAAAAAAATGTTTTTGTTACTTGGGTGGATCAACTTTTTCTTGTAACATAAAAACCAGCTGCAAGGTTTAAAAAAAAAAAAAAAAAAAAAAACCAGCTGCAAAGTCAAATAGAAAAAAAGTTTATTACAATTTATTACTTAGTTGAAAACCAATAAGTATAAAATACTTTTTAAAATATTTTTTTTAAATGTAAAAAAAAAGGGCTCCCATGACAACTGACATTTCCACAGACACTGGAATACACAGATCTTGTACCGTATTTTGTGTACCCGTATTCGAGAGTACGTCTTATTAGCTTTATTTAGAGTTATGACTCGTCTATGGAAATTATAGAGTTTTGGTCAGAAAAAATCGGGAAAAAATGTCGAGTGTGTTTTGTTTTGCTTGGAGTTAAAAAAATCGGTCTGTGCTTCTAAATAAGTTAATCCTGAAGTGTTTGGTATGACTGAACGCGCAATTTCAGTACAGAGAAGACTGAATACAGATCAGTGATAAATCGATCGATTGAGGCGGGATATTCGAATTTGTGCGGGAGCGCGCGCGCCAAAATTTTGCGTTTTTGCGCGCGGCGAAAAGGGCTGGGAGTTAACTGCAGGTAAGAATATTAATCAATTACTTATGTGAGAGTTGCTGTAACTATTAAAATAAGGTGAATTTATCAAGATAATATCCTGTTTTCAGACAGATACCAAACACAAGAATAAGTTGATTCACCCACTTACACTCTGATACACAGATGTAACGTCAGCACAAAAAAGTATAATGCATAGACAATACAAATAAACTCTTTATCTGTCTGTACAAATATTCTTTATATAAATTTGACAGTAATAAATTAAAATTATTAAATAAACTTAAACTACCTATCAAATAAAATAAAAAACTATAACTAAAAACTACTAAAAACTAAAAACTAACTACAAAATAAAATATAAACCTATAACCAATACAAAACTTAATAACCCTCCTCCAGGTGTCTGTACATGTTATTGCACAACTGCGACACCTTATTTTACAGTCGCTGACTAGATTAGCGGCAGGGTTTAGTGACAGACAGGGTTATCTGACAGGCAAGGTTTTGTCGCAGACAGGGTTTTATGACAGATAGGGTTTTGTGACAGACAGGGTTTTGTGACAGGGTTTTGTGACAGATAGGGTTTTGTGACAGGGTTTTGTGGCAGATAGGGTTTTGTGACAGATAGGGTTTTGTGATAGACAGGGTTTTGTGATAGACAGGGTTTTGTGACAGATAGGGTTTTCTGCCAGAGGTTTTGTGACAGACAGGGTTTAGTGACAAGACAGGGTTTTCTGACAGACAGGGTTTAGTGACAAGGCAGGGTTTTCTGACAGACAAGGTTTTGTCGCAGACAGGGTTTTGTGACAGACAGGGTTTTGTGGCAGATAGGGTTTTGTGACAGATAGGGTTTTGTGACAGACAGGATTTTTTGACGGACAGGGTTTAGTGACAAGACAGGGTTTTCCGACAGGCAAGGTTTTGTCGTAGACAGGGTTTTGTGAGACAGTTTGTTACAGACAGGATTTTGTGACAGACATGATCTTGTGACAGCCAGTCAGCAATAAACTTCAAAAACTTATATGTTTTTAGTATATTTAGAGTATTTTACCATTTTTTTAAGAATTTCTTATTTTTCCCTGGCAACATGTTGAGATATTCTATGGAGCACCAGACACCTATTGTGCTGTAGGAAGAGAGACATTGCAATGTATAAAGTCAAAGAATAAAAAGCATTTTTTTTGTCCTTAGGTACGTTGCGTCAAGCACATCTTCGCGCGCCACCTCCTACTGCAGTTCGAGTGCGTGAACACGCTCAGCGACCAGCTGCTGGAGCGCGTGCGCGTGCGCCTCGAGCCGCCGCCCGGCTACCGCACGCTCGTCGAGCTTCCGTGCGACAGCCTGCCGTACGACCGCGAGGGCAGCGTGTTCTACGCGCTCGAGTTCCCCGAGCACGCCGCCGAGAGCCTCGGCTCGTTCGGCGCCACGCTTGAGTTCAGCGTGAGGGACTGCGACCCGACGAGCGGGGCGCCCGAGCCGGGCGACGGATACGCCGACTCTTATCCGTTGGAAGATGTGAGCGTTTATTTTTATTATTATTCATCATCAGCCTGTATCGGTCCACTGCTGGACATAGGCCTCTCCCAAGGCACGCCACCACACGCGGTCTTCCGCTCTTCTCATCCATCCACTCCCGGCTACCTTTTTTAGGTCATCTGTCCACCTAGCCGGGGGGCGTCCCACGCTACGTTTGCTTGTACGTGGCCTCCATTCGAGCACGAGCACCCGTCTACCCCATCGGTTGTCGGGTCTACGACATTATTATTATTTATTCGTTTATTGACACATTTTCTTTTTTTTTATATTAATTTTACATAAAAAAAACTTTAATCTAAAATTAATATAAAATAACAAAATGGAATTTCCACCACCGGCGGCGGGGCGAACCCAGGCTACCGATGGTCGGACCCGAGAGAGAAACCTCCGGACAATTCGAGCGGTGTCGAGCAAGACCGCCTTCTGCATCTGACCCTTGATCCCTGTCAGTATCCGTGGTCAGACTGGATAGTTAGATTGATCTGACCACGGACACAAAATCCAAGCAAGTGGCTCTAGTGAGAGCCCCTTGAGATGATGGTCGAGGTTTTTCGCAATTTTTTTTTTTTTTATGTAATCTGGTATGGGTGGCTGAGTCAGACGGGCCAAAGCACATGCTCTGACTAGCCAATATCACCTCCGAGAAGGTAGGTGCCATACCGGAGACTTCCCTGGATTGCTGACTATACTGGACTAGAGAACACAACCGATGCTATGCGGCCATCTTACATCCAGTACGGTGGTATCAACTCAGTTGACTACAATTTGAGCCTACCACTTAGTAAGGGGCAGATTTACGTCTATATTTGATTTACATAGGGCAATCTAGCAATATTAGATTAGAAAAATTAAAAACAAAATTTCAGGTGTTTTGTTTTTCCCGGAGTTCAAAAAATCCCTCTGAGCTCCTAAATAATAAGTTTTTTTTTTTTTTTATTGACAGCGCGACATATGGCGCCGAGCCACCCATAAGGTGTCTAACGACGCCCATGGACATTCGGTCGTATGCGGGGGTTGCGAATGCCATGCCGGCCTGACAGGTGCCCATTCACGCCCCTATTGAAGGACCCGAGACTGTACTTGGGGGGAAATATATGGGCAGGGAGAGCGTTCCAGAGTTTACCGGTTCTGTAGAGGAAAGATCTGCAGAATCGATTGGTACGCATCCGCGGTAAGTCCAGCGTGTAGGGATGCAATCCCTGCCCAGTGCGCGTGGTGCGAAGGTGGAAAGGGGACGGCGGGATCGCATTAAATAGCTCCTCCGAGTACTCCCCATGGAATAAGCGATAGAACACACTTAGGGAGCCGACATCCCTACGGTGTTGCAGTGGTTCTAGATCGCAGGACACTTTGGGGTCACCCACTAGTCGCACGGCTCGACGCTGGATTGAGTCCAGAGGCGCAAGCTGGTATTTGGCAGAGCCATCCCACAGGTGCGAGCAGTACTCCAAGCAGGACCTGATCTGCGATTTATACAGAAGCAACTTTTGGTCCGGCGTGAAGTACCGTCGCACCTTATTGAGTACGCCCAGCTTTTTAGAAGCCAGCTTGGCCTTCCCCTCGATATGGCGACGAAAGTTCAGGTCGTGCGACAGTTCGACTCCGAGGACCCCGAGGTGGTTGCTTAATTTAAGCGACGTGGCTTGGAATGAAGGAGCCGGTGTGAATGCCGCTCTCTTCGCACTGAACGCGCAAACTTGTGTCTTGGAAGCGTTGAACTCGACCAAATTACTACGGCCCCATTCGGAAATAGAGCCGAGTGTGTGTTCGAGCTCAGACACAAGTTTTCGCCTCTTCTCATCCACAATATCCCGACTGGCTGAAGGGTGACTGGTGTAGGATCCGTGTGCCGTACTGTCATCTGCATAACAATGTATGTTGCCCAGAGACAGCATATCATTGATATGCAGAAGAAACAGCGTGGGTGAGTGAATCCTAACTTGTTTTATATAATTTTGTGCTTAATTTTATTGGCTTTCAAGTGGCTTTAAAGGTTATTGATCTGTCTTCATTATTTTACTAAATATTTGAGTTTGTGTGCACGCGGGCGCGCTAAACTTCGCGAACAGTAGGCTCAACCATATATTTTACCAATTAATTTTTAATTTTTTTATTTAATCCGGTTTGGGTGGCTGAGTCGGAGGGGCCAAAGCGCATGCTCCGACCAGCCAATATCACCTCCCAGAAGGTAGGTGCCATACCGGAGACTTCCCTGGATTGCTGGCTATACTGGACTAGAGGAGAACACAACCGATGCTGCTATGCGGCCATCTTACATCCAGTACGGTGGTAGCAACCCAGTCGGCTACAATTTGAGCCTACCACCTAGTAAGGGGCAAGGGAAGGGGCCGGGTGGCCGATGCCCAAACCACTCGGCCACCCGCCGCTTAACTATGTGTACAGTCAGCGCGTACGTTCGTGGCCTCCGGCAGGAAAGCGAGAATGGAATGTATAGTGTTGTGAATCGGTCTCTGAAAGTAACGACATTTACGAAACCTCTTTTTTATTTATGCCATTAAATTATTTATCTAATAAGGTTTTATTGCGTGGTTGAAGTGCGAAGACAAAACAGGGATAGTCGTTTAAAGATCTATCGGCCTCCGTCCGCAGAGGCCACGAACGTGCGCGCTAACTATACGTGTACGATGCGCAGCTGGAGCTGGGGTGCGCGGAGCAGCTGCGGCTAAGGCCCGGCGCGGAGGAGTGGGAGGGCGCGTGGGAGCGCGCGGCCGGCGCGCACGAAGCGTGCGAGACGTTCGCGCTGCCGCAGCGCAAGCTCGATGAGGCCGCGCACGCCGTCTGCGCGCACCTCGGCCTGCAGCCGCCGGCCGTGTCCTCAGCCGACCTCGTCGTCGAGGTGGGTCGTCTTGTCGAGTCGCGGCGAGCTACAGCCGGCCAGGCCGTAGAACCTGTTCTCTTCACCGTGGCCCTTTTATACTACAGAACTTCATTGAGTCGCTTTAAGGGCCTTTTGTACTGCAGAACCTCCTTGAGTCAATTTAAATCCCGTTTGTACTACATAAGCTTCTTGAGTCACTTTAGCGCCATTTTGTACTACAGAACCTCCTTGAGTGGCTTAAACACCCTTTTATACTACAGACACTTCTTGATGATACAATATTTCCGATCCCCGTTTATAATTTTTTTTTTTTATGGAAACTGACACGGTTGGGGCTACATCACCTACAACGTCCGTGATATCAGCCCATAACACCGGGTGAACTTGGTGCCATGTCAGTGCTTCCCCCTTTGATCGTGCCGGCTACACTGAACTGGTCGGAAAACACAAACTATTTACGTAGCCGTTTCGACCGACGTTTCATTCAGTGCGGTGGTACCAACCCGGGCGGGTTAAACCCTACCACCAAGTAAGATTAGGAGGGAAGGGACCTACAGTTTTACGAGGAATCCGAACCTCGGTCAGCCTGCAACGGTCAGCGGTCACCCATCCAAGTACTGACCGCACCCAGCGTTCCTTAACATTCAATAGCGACAGTTGACTGTCTGCACCATTGAGCTATCGAGGCTGACTGTACCCTAATCACGGGATTTAACCTACTACGCTACGCCGTGTTCTCCGCATAATTTTGTATGGAGAAACGGAGCAGCGCCTCTAGTGATAGATTTGCGAAATGATGCGGAGAACACGACGTAGCGTAATAGGTTAAATCTCGTGATTAGGGTACTGTTCTCTTCTTGTACATCCAAAGGTTGACTGTAAGAAATCTCTGTAAGGGATAAGTCCGCCTTTGCACCTTATGTAAATTTTCCAATGTATTTGTTACTGTTTAATGTTTACTGGAGCAATAAAGAATTTTCTATCTACCTATCTATCTATCTCTTCACCATGGCCCTTTTATACTACAGAACTTCCTTGAGTCGCTTTAAGGCCCTTTTGTACTGCAGAACCTCCTTGAGTCGCTTTAACGCCCTTTTGTACTACAGAAGCTTCTTGAATCGCTTTAGCACCATTTTGTACTACAGAACGTCCTCGAGTCGCTTTAACACCATTTTGTACAACAGAACTTCTTTGAGTCGCTTTAACGCCTTTTTGTACTACAGAACCTCCTTGAGTCGCTTTAACGCCCTTTTGTACTACAGAAGCTTCTTGAATCGCTTTAGCACCATTTTGTACTACAGAACGTCCTCGAGTCGCTTTAACACCATTTTGTACAACAGAACTTCTTTGAGTCGCTTTAACGCCTTTTTGTACTACAGAACCTCCTTGAGTGGCTTTAACGCCCTTTTGTACGTCAGAACCTCCTTGAGTCACTTCTAACACACTTTTGTACTGCAAAACCTTCTTGAGTTGCTTTAACACCCTTTTGTACTGCAAAACCTTCTTGAGTTGCTTTAACACCTTTTTGTACTCCATAACATTATTGAGTCGCTTTAACATCCTTTTGTACTACAAAACCTCTTTGAGTCGCTTCCAAAGGCCAGTTCTTGAGGCTTAGAAGTCATTTGGTTTTAAAAATTTTTTTTGGGGTTTTTTAAATGTTACAATACAAGTGTCAAAAGTTACTAACACTACCAGGAAATATTCGCCTGGTACACTTATCCCAACCAAGTCATCCCCCCTGGTAGGGATAAGTGGAACAAAATTCCACTTATCCCTACCAGTAGGGATAGGTGGAAAGTGGAAACTCTGAGTGCACTTATCCCTACTATAAAATTTAAAATAAAAAAAAATACATTTTATTACCAATGTTTATTTTTAAAATTTCGGAATTCCTGGGAATTTTTCAGAATTCCCGAAAGAGGCGGTTTTAACCATTTCATGTTATATCTTCTCGCCAACACTAGGTATTGTATTTATACTCGACCTATACCGATCCCCGTTTATAATACATTAATGTGACTGCGTAGTCGCGCGGCGGCGGCGTCTGGCGCGGCTCGGCGCCCGTGCTGATCCGGGCTCGCATCGCGCTCACCTCCAACAGCACCACCATGCAGCTTGCGGCGCGCTCGCCGCGGGAGGACGTCATTCAGCTGCTGCTCGCCTCCGTGGGCTAGGGCGAGCGTCGAGAGCTTCTGATGAGAGAGATAGATAGAGTAGGGCAAGTGTCGAGAGAGATTGGAGAGATAGATAAAGAGTGTTACATCAATAGGGAGCGATTCTACACCTGAAAACTACACCTACACCGGTGTGCAGTTTTTGTGTAAAAGAGGATGAAACGCCCATATATACATCCTTTGTGAATGTGAAGTGCTCATTCACAGTAGAAGCCGTATTCTTGGGGGTTAGAATAACTAGACACTAAATAAAAATTACGTAAAAGGAAGTTATGTCCAAAGCAGGGTTGTTGCTTATGCACATTTTTTCACATCAGCTGATGTTGATATTTTATCATTGACATCAGCGGATGCTGATGCTGATATTTTATCATTGACATCAGCGGATGCTGATGCTGATATTTTATCATTGACATCAGCTGATGCTGATGCTGATATTTTATCATTGACATCAGCGGATGCTGATGCTGATATTTTATCATTGACATCAGCGGATGCTGATGCTGATATTTTATCATTGACATCAGCTGATGCTGATGCTGATGCTGATATTTTATCATTGACATCAGCGGATGCTGATGCTGATATTTTATCATTGACATCAGCGGATGCTGATGCTGATATTTTATCATTGACATCAGCGGATGCTGATGCTGATATTTTATCATTGACATCAGCTGATGCTGATGCTGATGCTGATATTTTATCATTGACATCAGCGGATGCTGATGCTGATATTTTATCATTGACATCAGCGGATGCTGATGCTGATATTTTATCATTGACATCAGCGGATGCTGATGCTGATATTTTATCATTGACATCAGCGGATGCTGATGCTGATTTTAATTATTTTCTAATACTGAACTATTATGATTATTATGAATTATTATTTATATCCAAAGTTTTGGTTGGTATTGAAATAAAAGTTTGCGTTTTAATAATTTTATAACATTTAATAAAAAAAAGAATCAATCTGATACCAGTACCACTTTAGTAGCATGACCTTTGCGGGAATAATCATTTTTACACAAGTTACAGTTTGCGGTTTCTTGGTTCACAAATTTAAAATAAGTCCATATTTCACTTTTCAAAGGGGGCGGCATTATTTTCTCGAATTTCACAACAGTTTTCGAAAAAAATTACTGTGCTTTCACCCGCAATGACGTATTACAATGGAATATAATGAATGAGACAAGTTTGCTTACAATCACAATTGCCGCTGTTCGACCCCACGATTGGTCAAAACTTAAAAAAATAAAACTTTTACCATAAGCTCCGCATCTCCGCGGTCACGTCGCAAATCAAACATCAGCATTAATAATCAGCATCGATCAATACGAATGCAGATGCGATGCTGATGTTGAAAATGATGCTGAAGTTCCGCGGATGCTGATGTTCGCAACAACCCTGGTCCAAAGTAGTTCAGTTTCACATATAAATTCAGTTTTCAGTGAAACCCAATGTAGTACCGCCTAAAATGTAACACCGCGTATAAATCTCTTCAATGTATTATCCTCGCCACCGGTGTAAAAGGCTGGCAAGATAGCCGGGGTGTGTGCTCGCCCTTACTTGCGCAAGGACCAGAGATTGGCCATAGAACTTCACAATAACCTTAAAATTTTTGTCTCGCGGCCGGCAAAGCACTGCGTGAAAATTAAAGAAATATTTAGTATGTACATAGGCGCCCAAAAGCCACAGAACATAAACCAAAACCGCACCGATGGGTTCCGTACCACCTAATTAGCCAGCTTTTATTATGTTGTTTTACTTTTGAGTTTACACATTATAGTGTAAACTCCAAGTTTGACGTTTGTATGTATTACTGTTTTTATGATAGATAAAAACCAAAAAAACATTGTATGTGAACCCTCCTTAATTTTTTTTTTATCATTTGTTAGGATATCCACCGTAATAAATAACACATACTCTGTGAAAATTTCATCTGGCTACCTATTACGTTTCAAAAGATACAGCCATTTAAAGGTAGAACGGACTGTGTAGGCTTAGTAATACGGTCACGTACGGTAATGAACCCAAAGACCGTACCAAACTAGATACGACCGAAGGGAAGCACTGACGTGGCACCAAGTTCACCCGGTGTTATGGGCTGACATCACGGATGTTGTAGGTGATGTAGCCAACGGTGTTAGTTTCCAGAAAAAAAAAATTATGCGGTGCTGAGGCTCTGCGCTTGCTCCGCCAAAAGGAATATGAACTTATAAAGGAATATGAACTTATAAATTTATATCATTGCCCTAGCCACAGTGACACGCGAGCGGTAAGAGGACGGCCCTAATGTGTTAAAAAGAGCCAAATAGTTTTCTAACCGTCTTTCTCCGCTCTACGAGGATTGTCGGTATTCCAACCAAGGGAGAGGGGATGCCGGAGCTTTGGAGCATAATTGTCGAGAAAATACTTATCGAGCACCGCCTCTATCTAGTTTAGTCTTTGACTGAACCCTAAACATTCGTCTAAAACTGATCAAATTATATCTCGGAGTTATCACATCTCAAAAAATTTTTGTACGTAAATTTGGTTACACTGCTCTTCGTACAAATAAGTTATGGTTCTACTCATTTTTCGTGGTCTGTGGTTACAACTATACAAAGTGGCTATAATAATGATTATACTATGATTATATCCCTCCAATTAAATGCATTTAAGACTGGAAATTTATGTTTAAATTGCTGCAATATTATTTATTCATGACCGGTGGCAAAACCAGAATGTAATTTCAGTTTGTAGATGGAGTTTTAGTGATAAATAAATTATAAGAATATTAGTAGAATGTATTATTGTTAATTATTATAAATTAGTTACGTTTTTGGCAATTATGAATAAAAATATGCAGTAACCGCGGCAATAACTATTATAAAAAATAAATTGGAAAATCTGTAACGACTGGTTGCAGTTCAAAAATCGCCTATTATTATATACCTGTCAGTGCTTCGGTCGTGCTGGCTACACTGAACTGGACGGAAAACGAGAACGGCCGTTTCAACCAACCTTTCATTCAGTGCAGTGGTACCAATCAGGGCAGTCTAAACCCTATACCACCTAGTAAGGTAAGAAGGGACCTATGGTTTTACGTGGGATCCATACTGCGGTCGGCCTCCAACGGTCGGGCTGTCACCCATGCAAGTACTGACTGCGCCCAGGTGTGCTTTAATCATTTACGATAGTCGACCGACAGTACCGCTGAGCTACCGCAGCGAGTGGGGAAAAAAATTCGCATGGGGTTTTCACTGACTATTCTACAACATCTAAGAATAGTTTTCAGATATTTTTCCACGAAGCAAAGCTACGATGATAACATATATTATTCATCATAATTGTCAAACACTCTGCTTAATTTTTATGTATGGTTTATATTCTGTAAAATAAATAATAAAAACCTTATACAATTATTGTTTTCGTTTCACTCATTTAATTTACTTATAAATCTTACTCGATTGAAATAATTTTTGAAATTGTAGTTCCTTTTCTTTACCATAACAATGGCTTACAGGCAATACTTCATAAGCCATGGAGACCAAATCTTACATGAGAAAATGAAAACTTTTTTATTTCAAACATAATGAAATAAATGTAAATATTTTGTGGTGGTTGTTCTTGTTTGATTACTTTTAATAGTTTTAATTAAAAATATGATTCAAAATAAATATAATTATTTTGACAGCTGTTGTGTGGCTTGCGAGAAATTGCACGCAAATATCGCGGAATGTGTTACCACGCAAAGCCACTCGCTTGGGGAAGTGATTTATTGCCACTATTTCAGATTGTAGTATAGATGATTAAATTCAATAGACCGAGGGTTGCAAGTTTTTGTAAAGTTTTTAATTTGAAATTTTTCTCAGATTTTTTGTGGGTTACGAGGTTTACGTATTGCCTGTAAGAAGGTGTTGAATTAAGCTTGCGATGGCGTCACGGAACATATCCGGGCCCATCGGCAGTAGAGGAGGGCGTTAATCGAGGTCGGGACTAGCGAGTGGCCACTCTAAATTTCCCGCGCATGCTTCACGTTCACGCTTCACGCACGCAACCATCGTGCAAAGAAAGCCCGTAAGTATAGTTACCAGTTATCACCATACTGACGAATGTTCCTAAAAACGGTTATTACAAAATAGTTAATATTTTAAATCCAGCAGTGACGTGAGTGAAAATTTTACTGAGGGAAGCCGGAGGCCAGAGTCAAGATAATAATATGAAATTGAATAAATAAAACTACTATAGCTATGTCGGACATGGAATGGGTGAGTTCGTTCCATTGTGCTTGCTGGCCAAGTTTGACATGTATAACTATAAACTGTAAGTTGATACAACCGACTGGTGGTCAAGCTTGTATACAAACAACATATTGTTTTATTTAATGAATCGGAGTGGTGTGGTGTGATGTGAATATGTTTTGCTAGTTTCCCAAATACCTGGAATGACTCGCTCAATCATGACCTCACTTATTACACCCTGTCAAAGGAGAAATGGAAAGAAGTGAGTAAAGAAGGCCACGAGGTAATGAAAAAAGCAAAAGAGATCTACAAAAATCAAGAGGCAGAAACGGACTCAGAGACAAGTGAACCATCGGAGGGCACCAACGAACCAGACACAAGCAGCGAGCCGATCAGACGATAGTGCACCAGAAAACAGAATAAAAGAAGAGAGAAGCCAATAACGCAGCAACGCTCACTCCAACAAATCCCAATATCCCGTCTTTCCACATACTCCCATATTGGCTTCAGGCTGAAACATAAGACGGTCGATTATTTCACTTTCTCACCCATCGAACGTGTCTTCCTAAAATCCTGAAAAATAAACGCACCTCCTGGTGTCTTCGGTCTTACACCGTTGTGGGAGAACTCCTGGCTGGGAGGTGCTGCAAGTTCAAGTTCAAATAAATTAGAAACACATACTTAACTAAACATCTTTTGAACCAACGAATTAAATTATCGGGAAGTGGCATACAACGCACCGAATTGAGGCGCGCTATTGGTGAGCATTCAGCACCCTCTCCAATCGTTGTCTCTCCTTTATACGTATCAAATTGCCATTTAACCGTCTTACTCTATCGACGTTCACAGAGCGGAAACGTAACGTGATGTGATGTATGAGGCGCTCGCGCACTTACGCTGTTTTAAATATTGGCAATATATAGACAAACTCCAATCGCACCTTTCTACCGGTAAAATGTATGACGAGGGCCCGTCCAGAAAGTAGAATGTCGTTGTTTTGAACTGGCTTCTTGACGTTCTTGCTTGTGTTCAGGCAGCCAGCAATGAATTAGGTTCAGTTGAATATTTTCGCAGCCACAACAGTCATAAAATTGTGGCCCATTGGATTTTATTTAACAATACGCTACATTCATGACCATAGTGGCTTTGAAAAAAGCCTTTTTGAAGAGGGCATGTTACGTGTGAGTGAGTTGAGAGTGTCATTTGAGTTGAAAATAATTATGAATAGAATTAGATATTTTTTCAAGTGGTGCTGCTTAATTTAAGTTTTCATTTATATTCGAGTGCAATCTTTGTGTTTTTCTTTAAATATTGCGTAAGAACTAGGTCATAAAAATTACTTTTTTTTTTAATATTTAGTAGAAGTTCTTTTTCTATTGAGATGATGGCCAGATCGGAGAACCTATCTTGTGTCTGTGTGTTTCGGAGGTAAGTGTGTATTCGTTTTAGGGCAGAAAATGATCGTTCGGCTGAAGAAGAAGTACGCGGCAAAGTCATTATTAAATTACACAATTTGATAATTTCTGGAAAAACGTTTTTAAGCACAGGGTGGTTGAAATAATCGAACAGTTTCCGTATGCTGTGATTTCGTAGCGTCGCGTTTCCGTATAATGCTTTTAACTCATTTTTTAATAGGGATTGGTCAAAAAAGCTTTTGTAGTATTCATTTAATGATGCGATTTGAAATTCGGGAAATGAATTACTGAATCGAATGAAATATGATTTATTTAACAACTCCAAAAATCCTAATTTATGAAAGGAACCGTATCTGTCATTTATTTGGGTGGTTATGTGGTCGATTATTTCTCGAAACAAACGCTGGTAATTAGTTGCGATGTCTAAGTTGCTAAGCTTATGAGGAGGTTCGTCACATTGGTTTGTAATGTCTTGATAAATGTTAGAAAATGTTTGCTCAAATTCATTACCTAGCCACAATTTAAACTTGTTTATTTCTTGCATAGCGTATGATACATTTACTTTTGGAGACTGGATGATTTTAAAGAGAATATCTGTTACCGCGAAAATATCCGAGAATACCCTGAGCAAAAAACAAAATTCGAATTCCTGCATTTTATTCATAAGACTCTCAGCCATGAAAACGGATTCATTATCCCAGCCTGTGTTGTTGTCAATTATATTTTGAAAAGTACTGAGAATATCCGCCTTATCTTCATGTATTGAGTTAACGATTCGGGAGTGGTATTGCCATCTAGTTTCACATACGCCGGGTAGTCGTGCTTCAGCTATAGATTTTAAAAGGCATGCTCTTTTAGTGGATTCGCTGAAGAAACTGACAATTGCATTTAAAGAGGAAAAAAAAGATTTACATTCAGAAATATTTTCACTTGATTTTGCCAAAACGAGGTTTAAAATGTGTGCATAACATGGCATATGAATAGCGGCTGGGCAACTCTCGCGGACTTTTGTTTGTACGCCGTTGATTTCGCCGGACATTACAGCGGCGCCATCGTAAGTTTGACCGACTAATTTATGTTTGCTGCATCCGTACGAGTCTAAGTGGGAAAGTATTATATCAGTCAAAGTCTGCGCGTCTCTTTTGTCGCTAACGTCTGTAAAACCTAGAAACCGTTCGTGAATACCTGAGTCTGTTACATATCTAAATACGATCGTTAAATGCTCTCTGTGGCTGACATCGGGGGTTTCATCTATCATTACGGCAATAAATGTACATGTGGATATTTCGTGCTTAATTTCGTCTCTGAGTACGTTTGCTACGCAGGATATCAAATCATTCTGTATGTCGTTGGAAAGGACAGAAAATACAGGGTCTGGATTGGCGCATGATTCCAAATGTGAGTCTATTACTGAATCTAATTCACTCAAGTACAGCAATGATTCTACATAATTTCCCCTATTGGATGACTCGTTTGTTTCGTCTTGCCCGCGGAATGGAATTTCTTGTTTGCCTAAGAATACTACAGTGTTTATTAAACGTTTCATTATACTGCGATTACGGTCGACTGTGAGATTATGTTGGGTAAATGTGTTTTCAGAAGAATTTTCAATATGGACCTGTCCAAAATCTAACATTTTCATACAGCTTTGAAGATGTTCTTCGGTGTGCGCATGTCTATTGGATGCATTTTTATAATTATTGACATCTGAGAAACCTGTACTACTCCAAACGCTATTAGAACGAGAGAACAAAAGACAAGTAAAACAAAACATTTTATTCAGTTTGCAACTTCCAGTTAACCAGTCGTATTTATCGTAAAAAGATGTATGAAAACGTTTAGTCGTGTTAGTCGATCCATCTTTTCGTTTATGAACTATTGTAATTTCCGGTTTGGTGCGACCTCGAGATAAAATTTCTTTTTTACGAGCATAGCTCAAAGTTGAAAAGGCGTGATTTAGTAAATAATCTGTACTACAGCACTCAGAACTACCTGGTGGATTATCCATTACTGATGTTGATAAAGTTATAGCTTGTTATAAAGTTAGGAGTTTGGTTATAGCCGTTACGAGAAAGTAAATAAACGAATTTAGCAAGATGCCTGACGCAACGCCGCGTCACGCACTAAACACACTTTTTTAATCAATTTGTCTACAAACAGCCAGCACCACCTCAAAAAACACAAAAAACGCTTATCAAGTTATCATATCACTCACACACAGCACAGCCAAAGAGTATGTCCTACGCCTAGTAGTATTCAGTGTTGCCGCTTAGGAAAAAAGAAAGTCACCAAACTATTGCCATAAAGTCACTAGAATTGGGGAAAAAATTACTTCAAAGAGTCACTAGAAGTCACTAAATATTTTTTTCAGAGCGTCATTTATAAAATAAGTTATAATAAAATAAAATTTGAAATAATCAATGATTTATTCATTCAATGTTTATACTTGCGTAATTTTAAATTCAAAATTGAATTATTTCCTCATCATCTTCTTCCGTCACAGGGAAGGTGGATGGTTCTGTAGAAGTTGTAACTGTTGATTCTGTTTCTCTATTTACGGTTCTCGTAGTTTTCGTAATTTTTGACAGGACTTCTGGAGGTATAATGTAAGTGTGGCCGCTTTCTTTCAAAATTTTTAGTTCGTTCCTTATCAAAAGTATTGAATAGAGTTTTGGTGGCTCGTCTATTTCGTTGTTTAGTTTTTACAATGTTCATTGTACTGAAAATTTGCTTGAAAAGGCAAAGGTATATACAGCCAAAGCGATTATTTTGATTAATTCGTTCAAGTTCATAGATCGTCGATGATCTATGATGTGATGATGTGATGAAGAACAGGTAAAATCTATGAGGGTATACAGCCAAGTCAATCTCCGTGCTTCAAATTTTATCACTATTAAAAGTCACTAAAAGCCACTAGATTTTTTCTAGTGACTAGGTTTTTAAAAAATGTCACCAAAGACGTCAAAAACTCACTAGATCTAGTGACAAAGTCACTAAAACGGCAACACTGGTAGTATTATATTCTTTTTGTAAGTCACTCTATGGCTGCACTCAACTCAACCCGCGCGCAAAGAATATTAATAATTCTAGGCCCGCGCGCGCGCAATGCGCAATCAGTGCTGCCAGATGGCCATATGAATTTCCCCCCAACTTTATCAAAAATCCCCCCAAAAATTCGCTTTTTGAAAAAAAAAACCCCAAACCAGTTTCGGCTCATTTTAGAGAAAAAAAAAACAAAAATATTATTTTAGATTTTATTCAAACTCTCCCATGGCATCTATAGGGTCTTTCATCTCTTATACCTCTTAGTCTTTCACCTTTATAGGGCTTCCTATCTTCAAATTTAAATAAAAAAAAAATTGTGTTAGATAGCATCAACAATTTTTATTCGTTTGAAAGGCCATTATGTGTGGAATATAACATCGTTCAAATATATAAAAGTATATACATTTTCCCTTTTAATTTTCTCCTTCATCTGAGTGCAAATTATTCATTGTTTATATCAAAATTATTTGTTTTCTCTATGTGAGAAGTAGTACTTATTTATTACCGTGGATCTTTCAAGACTTGATATTGGCGCAATAAGTCGAACGTATATCGGCTAATCGCCAGAAATAAAAAGAAGAAGAAGAAGAAGAAATGTCCGCCCCGGCTTCTCTGGGTGGCGCGCATCCGAAATGTCCAATTTCGTCGTTTTCAAAGAAATATGGAATCTGAGTATGGGCAGACATATATATTGGTAATCTGTGGTTCGTGCTGTCAGCTGTCAACCTGTGCAACCGTGCCGTGGTGTGGTCCGTGGTTTGGTTTTATTAAATTTCTCTTTGCTAGCCAGGTCAGCGGTTTTTGCGTGGGTGGGTGTTTTGGTGAGAAAACGGAAACTTTGCTATAACTAAATTCATTGAACTTTACTTTTAATGCCTTCCTTACCGTTGTTACTATAACAGCCTGACAGACAATGGCACAAACTTTATTTGTGTACATACATACATATAAGTGGGTCGAAAGGGTTTTGAAAGTTGTAAAAATGCTGACGTTTTTATAAACTCTAGCCTAAACCTGCAATAGTGGTTCTAATAAAATATTTGATATTTTTCAGTAGGTAATACAATGATCGGAAACCTAAGAACCGCCGGAGATGGGATGGAGTGTAAAACTAAGACTGAAACCAAAGTGGAAGCTCGGCGAGTGGATTCTGCAGATGCTGAAAGAACTTCACTCAAACCAGTTTCACAAAAAACTCCACTCTCACCGAGACCTGAAGTTTGAGTACCAACACGATGGGTCTAGCACCAGTGGTTCTCGAGTTATGACCAAAACAAAAGTTCACGTGACAGATAGATAGATCTCACCGAGACCTGAAGTTTGAGTACCAACACGATGGGTCTAGCACCAGTGGTTCTCGAGTTATGACCAAAACAAAAGTCCATGTGACAGATGGTTAGATCTCACCGAGACCTGAAGTTTGAGTACCAACACGATGGGCCTAGCGCCAGTGGTTCTCGAGTTATGACCAAAACAAAAGTTCACGTGACAGATGGATAGATCTCACCGAGACCTGAAGTTTAAGTACCAACACTATGGGTCTAGCACCAGTACTTCTCGAGTTATGACCAAAACAAAAGTTCACGTGACAGATGGATAGATCTCACCGAGATCTGAAGTTTGAGTACCAACACGATGGGTCTAGCACCAGTGGTTATCGAGTTATGACCCGGTTCTTAAACGAGTCCGGTTATGCAGCTCGGTTCGAGAACCGGTTCTCAAAACCATCATGCAAACCGGTTCTTAAAAGGGTTCTTTCGAACCGGTTCTAAGAACCATTCTGTAAACTGGTTCTTAAAGGGTTATTTCGAACCGGTTCTTGAACCTACCTGCGGAACCGGTTCGTTTGAAGAACCGGTTCGTCGGTGTTTGAACCGGTTCAGAAAACCGGTTCCTAAACAGTTATTTTATGAACCGGTTTTTTAATAATCGTAACCTCTTTAGAACCTTTTTCGAACCGGTTCTTTTGAACCCTTTTCGGTCCCTGCTTATAAACCCTCATTTAATCTCTATTTGGTATACAATAAAAAATAAACAGTATCTATTTAATTTTACAAAATTAAACAAAATAAAAACATTTCCATCGTCAGAAAAAAAAAATCGCTCAAAATTATTTTGTAACTGGAACATTATTTAATGTTATTACAATGTTTAAAAACATCTACAATTCAAACATCAACCACCATTATATAATATAATTACCACACAAACAATAAACAACCACAATATAGTTCTTAAATATTCCTCAACTCGCATGACGCATCGCGCGCGCAGCGCCGCTGCCAGACAGTATCAGCACGTATCAGTCCGTTCCGTATCTATTCAACGAAAGATGACGAAAGCTTTCGATCTTTGGGGAAGTATTCCCTGCCTACGTCACGCGAAACTATACGCATAACAACCACACAGCGCATAGCAGGTACCTACCTACCGCGTCGCGCGCCGCCCGCCCGTCTCGCTGCACCCCTCCGCGCCGCGCACCGCCGTCGCTCCGCCGCCCCGGCCGACTGCGTGCGACAAAGCTGCGCTTCGTGCGCACGAAGCGAAGGAACGCGGTCGTCTCGGCCGCCCGAGCACGCCCGGTAGTAGTAGGTAGGCCGCTTGCATGGATTCATTTCGTTCGTTCGCGCGATTTTCGATTATTTTTAAATAAGTAGGTATTGTCATTTTGAAATAATAATTATCTTGGGGCATTCCATATAATTTATCTACGAATATGCATAAAATAAAAACTGATTAAATCCGGCTCGGTCTAAAATTAACAAAATAGGTATTACGCATTCCTCTCCATACTGAATAAACTTCTATAAATCCTGGAAAGATTCCATGATTTTCGAAGTATTCCTTATTTATTCCGAATAATTCGTAAGTTTTGCAACTATAGTATGGACCGATGATGCCGCCAGCCCAAAATCCACACCAAGCAGTGACTTTTTCGGGATGCATTGAACGCTCTTGGATCTCATGTGGATTTGTATTGGCCCAAATTCGACAATTTTGTTTGTTCACGTACCCATTCATCCAGAAATGGGCCTCATCGCTGAAGATGATTTTTTCGATTTTTTCGTTGCCCGAACAGAACACCCATTTTGATAAAACAATTTTATCATTGCACGTGTTGTTGAACGCTATATCCATCCATGGTGATTTGGCAAAACAAAATGAATAATTTGACAGATTTAGCTTCAATAAGATGGCCGCTATCAAGTGTCAAAGTTCGGAAGTCCCTATTGAAAGACCCTATATTATTTCTAAACAATTATTTTCACCTTCACTATCACGGCGCCATGGCGTCGCCGCCGTGCGCAGAATCGCTTCCCTATATAACTTTATAGCCCTAACGGACACGAGGTTTTGATAATACTATAGCATTTTTATTCGTTTCATTTAGCAATTAAAATGCCTACGACGGGTATCGTTTCGTTCGTTCGTAGGTCTGGAAAACTAAATAACATAAAACTAGTTATGTACCACATCACATTATCAAAGAGTGTTCGCATTTTTTTTTGGGTTTATCCCTTCTCTTAGTTTACGATATTTACTTTTTTTTTTTTATTCATTCGTCTCCTCCCGAAACAGGCAAAACTCTTTAGAGTATACAGCCATTTCTGTTGTAGCTTTTAACGTCTGTTGTATAAATTCTCGCACCGCGAGAATCACAAAAATATATATTTCTAATTACAACGACGACGCGACAAACTACCGCCGTCCGCCATCTTTTCTCTCTTTTACAAATCCTTTTACTTTTTTTAAAACCATTTAACCTTTCGGATAGGCTAAGGTCTTTTGACCATACTTCCTTGTCTTTAATTAGTTACACATTATTTAGTAAGTACAAAAACATTTTATTCCTCTCCTCTTCGTTCATCAGGATGAATGATAGTAAGTAAGTAGTAGTAGCTAGTGATGCGAATTGTGTTTGTAGTTGAATGATTGAGATACTCAAAAAACCTCCAAAATTTCCCCCAAGTTTATTTCTCCCCCCGAAAATCCCCCCAACGAACATTTCCCCCGAATCTCCACCCAATGACAAAAAACCTCGAATTTGCAGGGAATCTCCCCCCCCCCCCCCCCCCCCCCCATCTGGCAACACTGTGCGCAATGCTGCAAGGTGAGTGAAACTGACTGAACAAACAAAAATACGAACGAACATCACTGGGTATATTTTGCAAAGAAAGCGCGCCTAACTTACGCGTGCGGCGTGCCCTTTCGTAATTTTAAGTAAAATAACAGAGACAGAACTAAGAACAAAACATAATTGTTGAACGGAACGCCCGAACGTCTGAAAACACATTCACCAGACCTCGAATTTAAGACACATATTAATCTGGGACCTTGTGGCGCTGGCGGGTAGGTCTCACTCAACTCAACTCTCAGAGTAATGAATGACAGAGAGAGAACCATAGTTTGTATAGCGCTGTCCTGCGGAAAGCCCGTTTGTAGTAAGCACCGGACAGCTTACGCAGCTGGAAAAAAAAAACATACTACACGCTTGCCTTGCCTTGCCAAGCACAACCTCACAACGCATAAATTGTAACGAAAGTCGAGAAGCGAAGCAATATCGTCGTTCATCGTACAGAATGGTGTATAGATAAGGGTGTGTGTTGACAACATTTTGAAAGGAAAATGGAGGTAAAGCCTGCCTGAACAGGAATTTACGAAGGGCCGCCATGTTGCGGAATTTTGTTGGAACTAATTTCTTACTCTGCCCACAATGATGTTTGATTCTTGATAATCTGTTGTCAATGTAAAATTTTCATAATCTCGTGATATTATGTTTTCCGTTATACTATAAAATAACACTATAAAATGCCAAAAACTAGTCATAGTAGGGAGCGGAATACTGTGTACAATGTTTTCAAGTGTTTGCAAGACAAAAAACGTGCAGGATGTGAAAGCATTCCTCTAACTAAATGATGTAGTAATGTTGGCTTCTGAACTGACATTTAGATAAAACCAACGACCTCACCTAAAACTAGTTGTTAGTTTTAGGTGAGGTCGTTGGGTAAAACGTAATGTCATTGTAGTGAGATTGTCATGAATTGGCCGTCGTAATGTGCAATTAGGTAATTATTTTTTGTTCTATCTAGGTGTATCTCAAGCATCTATTTACCGAATATCAAACAAAAGAGGGACGTAAATAATATTCTTTCTGATCAAAAAACACTGTTTGACTTTACAGAAATACGAAACGTCCGAATAAAAATAGCTTAGGTTAAGTTTTTCTGAACTAGATTTTTTATTTAGAAGTTTAGTATTTCAGCAAGGTCGATTTATTATTTTTATAATAATTTGTACACTTTGCTTCAGGACATATCTGTAGATACATGGAAAAATGTTGTAAAAAAAATTGGTTGTCTGTGAAGTCGGTTTACGGACGATAGTTTTACGTGATAACGTCATAAAGTGGTAAGACTACTGGGAACGGTTCTAAATTACCAGGGCAGAAGAAATTGAGGCAATGCGACTTCGGACTGAATCTACGTCAGACAGACAGTCAGTCAGTCAAATAAGCAGTCGAATAAATCACAAAATTCATTGCAAAACGTCTATAAAAGTGAAAGTAAACGTGATAAACATAAGGCCTGTTATTAGAACAGTACGTGAAAGTGTTATTTCAAAGTAATACGATCTAAAATAAAAACTATTAGCAAAATAATGTAAAGTGCGAAGTCAGATACAAAGTCAGTTTATAATACTTTATCGTGCTTAGAAGTTTAATTCTTAAATCGCAAATGTGAGTACTTTAAAAACTAATAATATTAATTATCTTTATATTAAATTTCTACATAACACATAATTAAATCTACCTACTTTATCAATAATCCTACATAACGCCATCTACATATCAAAGCATACTACAACGTTGCAACACCTACCTAACTGCGAATCAAGTAAACTACCGCTGAAGTATTTCATTTACTATTGACGCTAGATGTCGCTCCAAAAGACTCAACGCCATGAAATCTTCACCAACTGTTGACCGAATTCGCTTCGCTAGTACATGATCGATTTAGCCGGGTGGTTAAGATGTCTGGTCGGTCACACAATATTGGTGGCAGGGACCGCGGGTTCGAGGCTCGCAAAAAACGGACAAATATATTTTGTATTTCCTACTCTCCTTATATGCCTCTCTATCGCTTGTGACGCGCTCTCGCTTGCACACACAGATTCAGATGGAACGTGACACTTTTTCGTGCGTGCAGCCGGTGTTCATCAATTTATAAGACGTGACGTCATCACGTCAATAATAAAATTTAAAATGATTACAGGGAATCAGATCAAATATGTAATTGACTCAGAAATTGAAAAGTTCATTACTGCAGTGGGATGTGATTCTGAAAGCGACACTGACCTCTTTGGATTAGGTACACTGTCTGAGATGGACGACGACAGTACCTATGAATGAAATAGAGCCATTATCAATGGATGGAGAATGTCTAGATTCTGATTTTGATTATTGAGAACTTCAAATTAAATTATATTTTAACCAATCTTGGTTTATATTAATTTAAATATTAAATTTAAAATATTAAATCTATGGACATACATTTTTGCCAAAAAAACATGGCTCTGTTGGTAGAAATATAAAGGTCAAGGCTAGTTCTTTTTACATTGACCTCAACATAAATATAAAAGATGCATTAAATTAAAATAAATGTGTATTTGTGTATTTCAGTGCAAAAGTACATTTTGAATAAAAACATCGGCCAATTCAGTATGTGCGTACTATACTGAATGTTGCTATATAAATCTAAAAAGTGGCTCCATCTTGACAGCTCTCATATGTTCCTGTTCAAGGTCAGGCAAACATACTTTGCGGAAAAACTAAATCCACCGCCCCGACATAACCTGTTAGTGTGGCTATTCCCTAGAGTGTTTTATAAGCCGGAGAAGAGGCAATCCTAAGTCGCTATGGAAAATAAATTCGCGGAAGTCGCCATTTTGTATGAAATATTTTTCGTGAAATTTTATTATTTTTATTTTTGGCCCCAGTTTTGATTTCCGCAGGCTAATTCTATAATAGCAGTGTTTTGTGGTCCTTTATGCTCCTGTATTTTTTTTACGAGATGCAACAAAATAATGCTAATGAGAAGAAGAATGAAAAACAAGACATATGGGTATACGGTCACACTATTATTGCCTTTCTGTAAGAAAAAAAAAGTTAACTGTCAGGTGCTTACTACAAAGAGACGTTAGTCTACAAACAAAGGTGCCATAAATAATTTATGCCATGGTTTTATGACGAGCGTCTCGGGGCAATATGCGCATCATTGGCGTTCACTGCCACGGCTCGAAACGAAACGTAACAAAAACGACATGCGCCACCTCAACACGCATCTTCTATAAATTAACCCTGGTAATTTTTTTTTGCCGAGAACGAGTAAAAATGTGACAGAATCTTAATTATTATTTTTTTTTTTTCATTTATTTAAAGGGTTTGTTTCATTAAATGAAAATGCCAACCCTCTTCATACAACAACAAACATAACACAATAAAATAATAGACAACAACAACTTAAAAACTAACCAAATTAATTCGAGCGAGCAGCTCTTTCTTTCATAATAACATTATACATTATAAACAACTTCGCAGCACCCTCGGATGCTGGATGAGCCAAATTATCTATATATGGACCTAAACAGAATCGATTCATAAAAAAAAAAGTGACAGCAATTGAGCGCTTCATTTTCTTTTAAAAAGTTCGCTACTATGTGCCCTTTCCAACCGCAAAAATTTGGCACAGAGACAGAACAGAACGACAACACGGGCACTTATCGGTGGTCGCTTCCCGTATTGAGGGCGTTTTCGGGAGCATTTTCAAATTTAGAACATGTACCGGTCGCGCGGGCACTTTTGCAAATTATCCCTAATTTTGTCGTTCTGTTCTGTCTCTTTGCCTAATTTTGACCACATAGTGAATTATTTGTATGATATGTGGTATACCGTTGGAAAGGGCATAAACTTGCGAACTTTTTAAAAGAAAAGGTATCAATTGCTGTCAGTTTTTTTAAAATGAATTAAGAAATTATGATTCTGTCATATTTTTACTCGTTCCGGGTCTTTGGGAGATCATAAGACCTTTTCATGGTATTAACTTCATAAAATATTATATATAATATTTTTTCTAGAACAAGGATATATTGTAAAATTCAATAAATTTTATTTCGTCCTGACAAAATCATTACAAATTACGAACAAAAAAGTTACAACGGTTTAAAGCTGGGATTTTGGTCATTTTCAAAAATAAAGAAAAAAGATCGTATCTCGATACCACGTGACTTCTGACAAAAGGTATTAGCCCAGTAAATAGAGGGTTACCTTACAAACGGTCCGGTAGTTCTAAATTTTTGATATGTTATCAAGGATGGTTAGAAGTATTTAAAATATAAAATGCACAATTCCCCCCTTTCCGCGCCCTCCACTATATTGAAAAAACCAAAAAAAGTCGGCACTTTCCGATTTTTGCTTATATCTTCATTTCCGTGCATTTTAGCTATAAAAAACATTACTCATTGTTGTAGATAATTAAATTTCCTATAAGTAACATTTTAAATTTTGTTTCTAAGACTGATACTTAAGGAGATATGAAGTTTTAAAAGAAACAAATTTTCCGGAAATTTGGCAAACTTCTAACTTTAGACCGCTGAAATTAAGTTATGGCCTATTCTAGGAAAAAAGTATCAGAATAAAATTTGTAGGGAATTTAATTACCTACAGAACGCATCTAAATTTTTTTTAACCAACCCTACGGAGTGGGTGGTAAAAACAAAAGTTTAAACAACGGAATTTTTTTGCTATTGTGATGCCAGGTGATCTTGTATCTAAAAAAATCACTAATAACTTTGCAGTTTTGGCTTGAATTTGGAGTTTATACCAATCCTACTTGAGTTTCTTACATGTTACAGCGCAATGCTCATGAAGTCATGAGGCAGGCACTATTTCACTTAAGTCCAATGAATGTAGAGACCAAAAGGGGAAGGTTACCTTACAAACGGTCCGGTAGTTCTAAATTTGTGATATGTTGTCTAGGATGGTTAGAAGTATTTAAAATATAAAATGCACAATTTCCCCCCCCCCCCCCCCCCCCCTCTGCGCCCGCCGCCATATTGAAAAAACAAAAAACATCGGTACTTTCTTCAGATTTTTGCTTATATCTTCATTTCCGTGCACAAAAGAGTTTGCTCATTGTTGTAGATAATTAAATTTGCTATAACAACCATTTTAAATTTTGTTTCTATGACTGATACTTACGGAGATATAAACTAAAAAAAAAAGTAATTTTCCGGAAATTTGGCAAACTTCTAACTTTAGAACGCTGTAATTAAGTTATGGCCTATTCTAGGAAAAAAGTATCAGAATAAAATTTGTGTGGAATTTAATTACCTACAAATTTTATTCACATACTTTTTTTCCTAGAATAGGCCATAACTTAATTACAGCGTTCTAAAGTTAGAAGTTTGCCAAATTTCTGGAAAATTTGTTTCTTTTAAAAGTTCATATTTCCTGTATCAGTCTTAGAAACAAAATTTGAAATGTTACTTATACGAAATTTAATTATCTACAACAATGAGTTTTGTTTTTTATAGCTGAAATGCACGGAAATGAAGATATAAGCAAAAATCTGAAGAAAGTGCCCATTTTTTTGGGTTTTTTCAATATGGCGCCGGGCGCGGCGGGGGGGCAATTGTGCATTTTATATTTTAACTACTTCTAACCATCCTAGACAACATATCAAAAATTTAGAACTACCGGACCGTTTGTAAGGTAACCCCCCTCTTTTGGTCTCTATTTACTGGGCTATATCATGGGTCAAACAAAACGTTGCAAATGACCCCACTTGGCCACTTACCTACAAAAAAAATTTGTCGGTCGATGTGCCGAACTTCCTGTACATATATGCATATAATTTATGTAAACATTTATTTTATTTATCATCATCATCATCATCATCAGCCCGTATCGTATTTTATTTATCAATGTACATCAATGTTAAAAATAAAATAAATATTATTTTTATTTATTTCGTACCTATATTCAGTATCGATTTTATCAACATCGATCGTTTTCTGCCATCTACTCTACTCTAGAAAAATATTTCATATTCAGTAATATTTGGCAGTAATACTGCGTAATTAATTAATATATATTTTTTTTTTTCATAATATTACATCACAAATACAACATTTATTTTCCATAATTAATTAATTATATAGCGAAATATTTTTAATTTTTTTGTAAAGGAACTTGTTTTTTAAAAACTTTAATTTCGAGAATGTTGAAGTCCATGTTACGATAGTCGCTCTACATCTGTCATTAATTAGTATGGGACGCTTGTTGTATGGTGGTCCGTACGACGCCGCATTACGGTCTCATTTTACTTAAATTCTTCTTTGTTTATGAACTTCTTGAGTGTTTCTTGGGCTCTCGCAAGTTTGCCGGCGTTTTGCACTAAGATTGAATGCGCGAGGGCTCTGTGGCCCCGTAGTCCACCGTAGTTTGGGTGGCGTCAGAAATCGCGATATACTTTGTATATCAGTGTATGGATGGTGCTGTGTTGTACGCTATAGGTAGTATGGAAAAGCCGAGTGGTGTCGGCATTCAGGACCACTGGATGAAGAGCGTGATGGAACCACAAGCGTATGGTGGTAAGAATTTTCTATTTCATATGATTACATTACAGACAATTTTCAATCACCGCAGAACTGTTTCTGAAACTCTACAAGACAAAACCACTTGCATAAAACTACCGGTAGTCCATATTAAAAAAAACCGGCCAAGTGCGAGTCGGACTCGCACACCGAGGTTTCCGCACCTCAAAAAAAAAAAACATGTTTCTTGTATGGGAACCCCCCTTAATTTTTTACTTTTTCTATTTTTTATTATTTGTTGTTTTATCTGCCATAATAACACATATTCTGTTAAAATTTCAACAGGCTACCTATTACGGTTCACGAAATACAGCCCTTGGGCAGACGGACGGACGGACAGACGGACGGACGGACGGACGGGCAGACAGACAGACAGACAGGCGGCTTAGTAATAGGCTTCCGTATGGGATACTGAAACCTAAAAACATTGTGTTTCAACAACTTTCCTTTCCTCAACAACTCTTGAGGAAAGTAGGCAACGAGGAGACATTATAGAAACCTATAAAATCCTAAAAGAATACTACGATGTACCAAGTTTACAGACCACCCGTGGGACGACGACGTCGGCGGAAAGCAGTGGTTCCGTACCGCTGAAGGCCGGGAGGACTGGAGGAACATTGAGAGAGGCGTACCTATGTCCAGCATTACAAGCATATGCGCTGACTGACTAACTGAAATAAAAAAAAACTGAAAAATTATTGAGGAAAGTTTTAGGGCAAGAAAAAACCGCAAAAAAGGCTCTGGAGAACGGGGAAAAATCGGGTGTGGATTAGTAGACGACTACACAGATCGCAAATTGCTGATACGCATAACCCTTAGATTGCCCGAGACCGTTCAGCGGTTCACCCCTTGGACTGCCAGCGTTGCCACAAACCGTTGAGCGGTCTCTCTAGACTCGTCACTTTAAATAATTTATTTAAATGTCAAACATCCTACTAATCTCTTCTAACTTACGTACAGTTATTCATGAAAGAATAGGCTAGCTAAAAATACACACTTCCATATCCCCTGGTGTGCGTACGGCCCCGTCGGGGCGGTGACATTTGCTGTGCCAGACGTGCGGTATAATTTTGGTAACCCCCTAGGCAAAAACCGTTCCGAAAATTCTTGATTTTTTTAAACCAGTTTAATAATGATAGTATTAAACACATTACCAATGAAATTATAGAAAATTTTATGTACATTTGGAAAATAAAGCCTTTTCATATACGTTTAAAAGAAAAAAGTCTAGAAATATCGCCAAAAACGCAGAGCGCACCCGATTTTGACCAAAATTTATTTTGGCCAAAATGGCGACGCACTCAAGGGCTGACACCTAATCGGGCCCGCTCGCACATGAGGGGATATGCTTGCCACTTCAAAATAATAATGGGAAGCAATCGGAAATTCACTTCTGTTGGGTTCGCGGACGCAGAATGGCGTGCCACTGAAATTGTGTTTTGGAGTGATTTTTTGCCGTATTTTTGCTGTTTTTTGCTGAAAAACAATGGAAGGGTAAGTAATCTACATGTTGCAATAGTTTTTCGGACTTGAGGAATGATTTATTCGACAATAATTTTGATGTTTGCGACCCACTACGAAAAACCGTTACAAAAATTTTGAATGGTAGGTTACTTTGATCGATCGAAATTCTATAGATTTTCGCCAAAACAAGTGAAAGTTTATCGAAATAGTTTATTTGTTTCATTGTAAATGTTTTAAGAACATTACATATGTCCTAAAGTGGCCTAGTAATAAAATTTTTCGAAAAATAAAGGCACGGTCGCTTCGGAAACCGTTCAACGGTTCGGGGCACTATCGGCGTGAGGTCACGTGACCGTGTCGCTGAGCGACCGCTCCACCTATATGGATAGCGGCTTCAATACATTTTAATAAAATTTTTTTTTTTTTAGTGTGCTTGTTTTGAGTGATATTTTGATTAAATTTAATGAAATTTATTTTGGCCGTAAATTTAATGGCGTACTTTTAATTTTGTGCATGGATTTTTGCGTTTCATTTATTTCATATGTATTTGCATAACGTTTTTAAAGAAGTATAACTTCAAAAAGATTTCAGCGTTAAGTCCGCCTTCTGGAACATTTATCTGTAACCATTTCAAATACGGTATTAGATACCAAGATATGTTGCAAAAAATTTGCTATCATTTCCCGAAAGCCTCCTCCATATTAAGTTATCCTTACTACTTACTAAATTTTGGTTTTTTTATTTTTATTTCTGTAAATTTCACTGAATTTTTTTTCAATATTTTTGTACGGTAGTATAATTTTTTTTCACTGAATCTAAGAGCAAATTTAATAAACTATTTTTTAGTGTCCTTGTATTTTAATTCAGTCAGTACTATTTGCTTCTAGAGCAGTTTTTGCTATGTAGGTCATTTTGACCATTGTTCCATTTGGCCTCGTATTGTTTAGAAACAAAACATCCGACACATGTAAGAAATTAATTTGTAAACATACTTGACATTTACGATCTCGAGTGAAGAGGTCATATTTTTGTTACACTTTGGAACTCTGTTGAGATCTACATTTCTACTGTAACGAAAGATATCTTGATAGGAAATGGTAGATTATGTAATAAACAATAAATAAAACACAATAAATTCAGTATCTGCAGTTTTTATTAGAAAATATGAATATTTTTTTACCCGAATGTATAAATTAATTCGTTCGTGGACTTTGACCCAGTTTAATGGTGATAATAATAAACACAATTAGACGTGATACCAAGGCAATGCCTAGTAAATTTAATGTAGATTTAGAAAATATAGGCTTTTCATATATTTTTCATAGAAAAAAGTCTAGAAATAAGGTTTAGAACGCACTAGGGTGGAGCGCGCTCGACTCTGCCAAAATGGCGGGGCAATCACGATTTTGGCATGATTTTGAGCCAGGCAATAGAAGGGTTATTGTGTAGGCCGAATTGAGAGATGAATTATAGTGAAATAATTGTTTGCTGCAAATGTTTATTTTCGAAATTTTTATAATTTTTTTAAATGCACCAAAACATTTATTTTGAATAAAATAAAATAATATATATAATAAAAACGACTTGCGCCGCTTCAACATTAGGGTTCTTCTATAAATGAGGCCTGGTTATTTTTTTTAAACCACCAAATCATTCACCCATACCACTTCCCTTGTTTTTACATACATTTATATACAAAATCAATGTTTTGGTGACTTAAAAAATTATTTTCTTTTAAATTTTGTATGAAAAATTAATTTTATATGGATTTTTTTTTTCCTCCGAAACTACGCATTTCCGGCAAACAATTCTTTCACTATAATTCATCTCTCAATTCGGCCTACACAATAAGCATACCAGCAATTTGCGATCTGTGTAGTCTACTAATTCACACCCGTAAAATCAAGGAATCTTTTTTTTAGATTCGCTGGACACCCTGAATAAATATCTCGCGTTTCGTCGCCTAAGTATCAACACCGCGGAAGTCATTTTTGGGCATTTTACAGGAACAACAAAAAACCTATTATTTCGCAAGTTTTTCAAGCATCTTTATTTTAAATTATTACAGGGTATTAAAGTAATATTCCAAATCCAAAATGAAATAAAAATAAATGACAAATTCACCTTTATTCAGTACGTTTGGCGAACACTATGGTGGACTAATGACATACGCTGTGTTTGCCAAAACAATCCGAAGCGGGTGACTTCCGCGCTGTACATTCTTAGCCCTCTAGGGCATCTGATTGGTTGTTAGGCATTAGAGCAACCAATTAGAAGACGCGTCTTTGAATCCTCGATCCAATGACATTAAAATGTTTTTTCCGTTTAAAAATGACTTCCGCGGTGTTGATACTTAGGCGACGATTTGTGATAACAGGCAAGCCTTCAAAGGATTCAGACGGTTGCTCGGTGAAGCGCGAGCGCGGGAAGTCCTCGGAGGTGTACACGGAGGTGGCGGGCGGCGCGGTGGTGACGGTGGTGGCGGCGACGCCGGAGCGGGCGCTCGGCTGCAATATCTGCGATCAGACGTTCGACAACATCGAGTATCTGAATAAGTTGCATTTGTGATAACAGGCAAGCCTTCAAAGGATTCAGACGGTCGCTCGGTGAAGCGCGAGCGCGAGAAGTCCTCGGAGGTGTACACGGAGGTGGCGGGCGGCGCGGTGGTGACGGTGGTGGCGGCGACGCCGGAGCGGGCGCTCGGCTGCGATATCTGCGACCAGACGTTCGACAACATCGAGTATCTGATGCTGCACAAGAAGTTCCACATGGCGGAGAAAGACGGCGTGCAGATTGAGGTGATCGATAACACCGTGTTCGTGCAGCAGGTAATTTAGGAAACTTCTCCAAACTTTTTGTTTTAATCTGAATTTTTTTTTAAGGCTTTAGCCATTCCTGGCTATGCCAGCCCCATAGTAACTACAAGGTGGGCCAAAAGAAATCACCC
Source organism: Nematopogon swammerdamellus (assembly GCA_946902875.1). Classification (NCBI taxonomy): domain Eukaryota; kingdom Metazoa; phylum Arthropoda; class Insecta; order Lepidoptera; family Adelidae; genus Nematopogon; species Nematopogon swammerdamellus. Next base: position 7,174,060 of record OX336363.1, read on the forward strand.
TATTGGAAGATGCTCTCATTTTTGCAAATGGCCGCCAATGTCAAATCTGTTTTGACATTTGTTGACTTGACAGATGCAGAATACAAGTGAACAAGCCATGGAGCGATACACTCCCCAAGAACGCGGAATAATCATGTGTATTTTTTTGCGTAACAATTCGTCTGTGGTGTTGGCGCGCAGCGCGAATTCCGTCGCCGATTCCCCGGCCGTCCGACACCGACTGCGCAAACACTGCGCCGTTTGGCCACCAACCTTGAAGAGTATGGGACCACACGAGACGTTGCCAAGAGTGGCCGGCTATAGGGCCATGTTGACCGAACTTTTTCTGCCGCAATTGGACGAATTAGGACTGAGGGACATGTGGTTCCAACAGGACGGAGCAACGGCACACACTACGCGAGCCACAACCGATATTCTGAAGGCGGCGTTCCCGGGTCGCCTGATCTCTCGTTTTGGCGATTTGCACTGGCCCGAAAGATCGCCCGATTTAACCGTTTCAGACTTTTTTTGTGGGGTTTTTTGAAGTCCCGTGTTTACGTGAACAAGCCCGAGACTCTGGAAGCCCTCAAGGACAACATTCGACACGAGTGCGAGAATCTGTCGCCCGAAGTTCTCGCCGAAGTGATGAAAAATGCCTTAAAACGAGCCTGTATGGCAATCAATTGTGACGGCGCCCATTTGGCCGATATCATCTTCTCGACTTGACCAATAAAATTCTAAAGGTTCAAATAAACATAATCAAAAAACAGAATCGAAGATTTTCATTTAGAAAAAAAAAGAGAGCCAAACAACATCGGATGACTTCTTTTGGCCCACCTTGTACATATTGATACACTCAAGAATTAAACGGAAATTATTTTTAACTTTTTAAGGGTGGTATCGGGGTATTTTAACCTGTTTTTTAAAGTATGTGAAGCTTTGGGACGAGCTCAGGGGGAAAACTTGGAATTCATACTAAGTTTTTTTATAAAGTCACAGGCATTGATTTCTGCTAAAGTAGATTAAAATATCAATATAGTAACTATGGGGGTGGCATAGCCAAAAATGGCTGAAGCCTTAAACAAGATAATGATTAAACAAAGGACAACCATAAACATGTGCAGGGCGGGAAGAAACGTCGGAAATACAAGTGCGACCTTTGCGACGTGAAAGTGAACTCCCAGTACCACCTGGACATCCACCGCAGCAAGCACGAGGGCAGCGCCGCCAAGAAGTTCGCCTGTTCGGTGTGCGAGCGCACGTTCGTCGCTCCGCAGTTCCTCAAGTCGCACATGATGACGCACTCCGCCTCCAACACCATCTGCTGCGAGGTGTGCGGCGTGGGCTTTACTGGTGAGTACTCTGCAAGAAGTTCGCCTGTTCGGTGTGCGAGCGCACGTTCGTCGCTCCGCAGTTCCTCAAGTCGCACATGATGACGCACTCCGCCTCCAAAACCATCTGCTGCGAGGTGTGTGGCGTGGGCTTTACTGGTGAGTACTCTGCAAGAAGTTCGCCTGTTCGGTGTGCGAGCGCACGTTCGACGCTCTGCAGTTCTTTAAGTTACGGGGAATATCTCGTGACATGTCGCTGACAAGTTATTCTCTGGGTAAATTCAAGGCACATAGACTCTATGTTGACCGGCATGTTCGTTTGTTTGTTTGTTGCTCAGCCTCTTGGGAATGCGGGTGGGCCATTCTCCGCACTGAGACCTCAAGACGTAGTCCGTTGTACGTTGGCGCCCGGGTAGTGCCACTCCAGCCACCCGAGCTCTTTCATGAAGTGGAGCACTCTTCTTGGTCGCTTCCACACTCCATGGGCAGTTCCCACGTTCCCAAGAAACTGGCCTTGAAACTTGAAACTTGACCGGCATGTTGAAGATGTTTGTTCCTAGTCCCTACATTGGCGCTTTGTGATGTTTCAGCGTAGATGTGTTACAAAAAGTGTGTGTGTGTTGTGTGTTTTGTACCGTGTGGGGCCGGTACTTTAAAAGAATAGCCCCACTGCATCTCTCCCCGTGTATGTCGTAAAAGGCGACTAAAGGATGTGACTCCCTTCTTATATTACTAGGTGGTAGGGTTTAACCCGCCCGGGATGTTACCACCGCACTGAATGAAAGGTCGGTCGAAACGGCTATGTAAATAGTTTGTGTTTTCCGTCCAGTTCAGTGTAGCCGGCACGACCGAAGGGAAGCACTCACGTGGCACCAAGTTCACCCGATGTTATGGGCTGACATCACGGATGTTGTAGGTGATGTAGCCAACCGTGTCAGTTTCCATAAAAAAAAAAAACAAAAAAAGCGGACCACTTCATGTTAGAAAGATACCGATGGGAAGGTGTGGATCTAAGCTTGCGATGGCTTCACCGAACATATCCGGGCCCATCGGCAGTAGAGGAGGGTATTAATCGAGGTCGGGACTAGCGAGTGGCCGCTCTAAATCTCTCGCGCATGCTTCACGTTTCGGCTCGCATCAAGCCCTCGTCAGCTAGTCTGCGTTGACTAGGACGCGGGGAAACACCAGTCCCGCTCTCGACCTCCCTCTCTCTACCTATCCATATTCTGTTCTACTCTGTGCGCAGGTCAGGCGTATCTGAAGCTGCACATGCAACTGCACTCGGAGGTGAAGAAATTTAAGTGTGGCAAGTGTGACGAGTGGTTTCCCACCAAAAACTGCGTCAAACTGCACGCCAAGAAGCACTCGAAGGTAACCAACCTCACGCGTTTCCTCATTTTTAAATTATTATTTTTTTATATAAGGTGCTTCGTTATTCATGTCAATTACTTCGGGAGGGTTACATACACACTCAAACAAACACTTTACGTAAGGAGAAAACATATGTTTATAGGAGGATTTTTTCTCCTAACAAAAAAAAAAAATTGGTTGTCTGTAAAGTCGGTTTACGGATGATAGTTTTACGTGATGACGTCATAAAGTAGGTATATAAAGTGCGAAGTCAGATACAAAATCAGTTCCGGCGGATATTTACCATGTAAAATTAATTTAAGTACATGATAAAGATGTGATAATAACTAATAAAAAATATGAGAAAATTACGACTATTAATTTTTGTTTAATTTATATTTAAAACACCTAAATAAAAAGCCAATAATATTAATTATCAATATAAACATTGTGTTGGGACTCAATCAAACCTACGTAACGCCATCTACATGTACAACGTTGCACCATCTACCTAACTGCGAAATGAAGAATACCGCTGAAGTATTTCATTTACTATTGACGCTAGATGTGGACGCTAGATGTGGACGCTAGATGTGGACGCTAGATGTCGCTCTATGAAATCTTCACATACTGTTGACAAAATTTGCAGCGATAGGTACATGGTCGACTAGCCCGCGTGGTTATAAAGACGTCTGGTCGGTGATGGTGGCAGGGACGCGGGTTCGAGGCTCGCAAAAGACGGAGAAATATATTTTGTATTTCCTACTATTGTATATGCCTCTCTATCGCGCTCTCGCTTGCACACACAGGTCTCTATCGCGCTCTCGCTTGCACACACAGGTTTAGATGGAACGTGACACTTCTTCGTGCGTGCAGCCGGTGTTCATCAATTTATAAGACGTGACGTCATCACGTCAAAAATAAAATCAAATATGTAGCTGTAAAAACCAATCATAGTGAACTTGTGACTTACTTACAACAAACAGCTGTTCTGCGTTTGAACATAGTACGGTCATTGACCCCGTACAATGCAAGTTACCATTACACACAGGTTAATGTTTAGGTAGCAAACATACATGTTACAACAGGTACTGGTACGGTAGGTAACAAACAAGTTTTGTTAAATTTCTCGAAAAGTAATGCTAAAAACATACAATCTTTTTGCATAACATGTTTATTTGAGTGTGTATGTAACCCTCCCGAAACATTTGACATGAATAATGAACATACATCGGAATCCGCGGGGCACGAATACGACCTTGTTAGGGATTGACTACGGCGATCAATAAACAATCGACACTGTTATCGATACTCATATTTATTTGTTTATTGTATTTTATTCATGTCATATTTCAGACCTGAATACTTATATACCTACAGTACTTATATAAACATGTATACTTTATGTTAACGATTAAGTAAATATAATACATATTTATATAAGGTCTTTCAAAATTTGTTCATAGTACGCTAAGGGGGGGTTTTGTATCAAATAGGGAGTAAAACCTATATAAAAATTTTTGGACCTTGGGCTTTTTTTAAGTAAAAAATTTTTTTATGTAGGTATTTAAATAAAAAAATAGGTGGTTGATTTATATAACCTAATCGATTCAGTTTCATAACAGTAACAAAATAGTCTTCATGGCCATTATGATGTAACACGTGTAAGTTGGTAAAAAAAATTAAATTATTTCTATTCCATACTAATAAAACTAAAATTGTGGTTTTTCACAATTTCTGAAAGAAAGAGATATACGTGTTGGAAGCCTTTTTTGTTCCTAGCACGAAACCGAAACGATTAAGAAAAAATTTTTTTTACATTTAACATTAAAAAAAAATAATTTTTGTGAAAAAAAAAATTCTTTGTTCTTCAAAAGTGATCTATTTCCGATACAGAACCCCCCCCTTAGCTTACTATGAACTAATTGTGTAAGACCTATTTTTTTGGACCTTGGCTTTTTTTTTATGTAAAATATTTTTTTATGTGTTTAAATAAAAAAATAGGTGGTTGATTTTTATAGCCTAATCGATTCAGTTTCATAACAGTAACAAAAAAGTCTTCAATATCATTATGATGTAACACGTGTAAGTTGGTAAAAAAAATCAAATTCTTTCTATTCCATACTAATAAAACTAATATTGTGGTTTGAACAGATTTGTATTGTACCTACAAAGTAAATACAACATTTGTTTATTATATCTTATTTTATATAGAAATACTCTTAGTTTTAATAATCGATATTATTTCATATTATTCTAAAATAACGATCGATTTTCGATATTTGTGGATACATTGTCCCATCACTAAACAACCTTGAATCATTCGTGCCCCGCGGATTCCGATGTATGATAATGAAGCACCTTATATGGGTGGCTGAGTCGGGAGGGGCCAAAGCGCATGCTCCGACCAGCCCATATCACCTCCGAGAAGGTAGGTGCTATACCGGAGGCTTCCCTGGATTGCTGGCTATACTGGACTAGAGGAGAACACAACCGAGGCTGCTATGCCGCCATCTTACATCCATAACGGTGGTACCAGCCCAGCCGGCCCAGTAAGGGATAAGGGGAGGGACCTACAGTTTTACACCAGTTCGGAACGGTGAAGCAGCAGGTGTATTACGAATTTACGACCTGCAAAGAATTGAAAAGGTTAGGTTAGGTTATCATCAACTCTTGGTGCAGATTTTTTTATAAACAGCTGGCCCAAAAGTTCATGGGAAAAACAGGCACACATGCAACCCGGAGGAAGGGGAGTTATCCGAGATGAGCGTGGTGGTGGCCTACGTGTTTAGTACCGCCACCTAATACTCGCAGCCAAGCTCACGTTGTCTTGGATAGCTCCACTGCCAAGGACTGCACTTGCCGGCGGTAATTCCGTTTCTTGTATGTGTACTTTTGACTTTTTATCTACACTACAATAACATTATAAAGAAGTAAAGTTTATTCGTTTGGATGTAATGGGTAATCTCTGAAAATACTCATCCCATTTAAAAAATGATTTGATCAATATTTTGAATGGACCTTCAGGATGGACGTAAGATATATGCGAGCAAAGCCGCGGGCAAAAGCTAGTTATATATAAAATTAAATTAATGTCAATATTGAAAAAAAAGTCAAATTCAAATTCTTTATTAAAAAAAAACACACATACAAGAAAAAATACAAAACTAGGTTACAACAGTACACGAACAAAATTATTCCAAACAAATATGTAAGACAATAAAAAAACAATGAAAAATACAATATAGACCAAACCCTGCATTTTCTTGGTCCTATCACCTAAACTAGCCCGAAGTTTGTTATCATAGGTAGACAGTATGTAAATAATTAAATATTTATAGAGGGTTACTCGAAGACTCGAAAAAAGAGAAGTGTTAATGATAATAATTCTCTTTCTCTAGGTGAAGAACTTCAAATGCGACTACTGCGGCAAATGTTTTGTGTCGAAGATCACCATGGGCAAGCACCGAGCGACGCACGAGGCCCGGCCGGTGGACTGCCACGTGCAGTGTCCTCAGTGCGACCGCACCATGCATGCGTCTCTGTTACGCACGCATGTGGCGCGCGCGCACGTACCCTCGCAAGGTACGCACTCGTGTTTATAGATCACTATGGGCAAGCACCGAGCGACGCACGAGGCCCGGCCGGTGGACTGTCACGTGCAGTGTGCGCAGTGCGACCGCACCATGCATGCGTCTCTGTTACGCACGCATGTGGCGCGCGCGCACGTACCCTCGCAAGGTACGTACTCGTGTATATAGATCACTATGGGCAAACACCGAGCGACGCACGAGGCCCGGCCGGTGGACTGCCACGTGCAGTGTTCTCAGTGCGACCGCACTATAGATGCGTCTCTGTTACGCACGCATGTGGCGCGCGCGCACTTACCCTCGCAAGGTACGCAATCATGTATTTAGATCACTATGGGCAAGCACCGAGCGACGCACGAGGCCCGGCCGGTGGACTGTCACGTGCAGTGTCCGCAGTGCGACCGCACCATGCATGCGTCTCTGTTACGCACGCATGTGGCGCGCGCGCACGTACCCTCGGAAGGTACGCACTCGTGTATATAGATCACTATGGGCAAGCACCGAGCGACGCACGAGGCCCGGCCGGTGGACTGTCACGTGCAGTGTCTGCAGTGCGACCGCACCATGCATGCGTCTCTGTTAGGCACGCATGTGGCGCGCGCGCACGTACCCTCGTAAGGTACGTACTCGTGTATATAGATCACCATGGGCAAGCATCGAGCGACGCACGAGGCCCGGCCGGTGGACTGTCACGTGCAGTGTGTACAGTGCGACCGCACCATGCATGCGTCTCTGTTACGCACGCATGTGGCGCGCGCGCACGTGCCTTCGCAAGGTACGCATTCGTGTATATAGATCACTATGGGCAAGCACCGAGCGACGCACGAGGCCCGCCCGGTGGACTGCCACGTGCAGTGTCCGCAGTGCGACCGCACCATGCATGCGTCTCTGTTACGCACGTATGTGGCGCGCGCGCACGTGCCCTCGCAAGGTACGCACTCGTGTATATAGATCACTATGGGCAAGCACCGAGCGACGCACGAGGCCCGCCCGGTGGACTGCCACGTGCAGTGTCCGCAGTGCGACCGCACCATGCATGCGTCTCTGTTACGCACGTATGTGGCGCGCGCGCACGTGCCCTCGCAAGGTACGCACTCGTGTATATAGATCATTATGGCCAAGCACCGAGCGACTGCTGGACATACACCTCTCCAATTTTCCTCCAGTCCTTCAGCGGTACGGAACGCATTCAGCAGACATACTTGATGTCGTCGTCCCACATGGCGGGTGGTCTTCCCACACTCAATTTTCTTGTCCATGGCCGCCAGTGTGGGTCTCGCATGGTGTTGTTGTTGTTTTGGTTTGGGGTTGGCTCTAGGCCTGCAAACTAATCCCGCTTGGTTGGGGACCTTCGTGCAAAACCCCGCATTCTCCAGCTACCCCAGCCAGCCTATGTCTTCCATGGAAGCCACAAGTCGACCGGGGTGTCTGCAGGCCGCTTAACCCTCTAGTCGCCTTTTACGACATGCGACGGGGAGAGATGCAGTGGGACTATTCTTATTAAGTACCGACCCCACACAGTACGTAGGTCACGCATACTCCCAACGGTCGTCGTCCACTGCCACTTCAGATTAGCCACTTGGTATCTAATATCGACTACTTTGTGTGTCGACGGATCGTCTAATTGTGTGTAATTAATTACGAATTGCTTTAACTGTTAACTTGTTTTTTATTTTTTCTTATGGATAGCGAGACATGTGGCATCCTTTCACCTACAAGTAGGTGTCTAACGATGCCCATGGGCATTCTGTGATGCACGGGGATTGCGAATGCCATGCCGGCCTGACAGGAGCCTTTTCACGCCCCGTTTGAGAAACCCCAGGCTGTACTTGGGAGGAAATAAATGGGCAGGGAGTGCGTTCCACATTTTCCCGGTTCTGTGAATAAAAGACCTACAGAACCGATTGGTGCGTGGTAGGTCGATTGAATAGGGGTGCATCCCCTGCCTCTTTTCTCTCTTCTCTCTTTAGTGTTAACTGCATGTAGTGATGTGTACTGTACGACAGGTCGCGACGACGACGTGAAACGGCCGCACAAATGCGAAACCTGCGGCAAGAACTTCATAGTGAAGATCAACTTGGAGCTCCACATCCGCGTCTGTCATCCGGACCTCGTCCAGGAGGAGGACGACGACGACTCCAACACGGACGACTGAATTCTCATACGTACACAACATTACCCCTGTTTCTCAAACGGTTTAGGGAGGCGACGGATCTCCACGCGCCCCAATCGTTCTTGTGCCGCACTGCAAAGGTGTGGAACGGGCTCCCAGGGAATATCTTCCCCTACTCCTACAATCCACGGATCTTCAAATCGCGGGTTAATAGCCTTTGCCCAGCAACATTAGTCCACCTCCAAGCCGGACTGGCACCCCCTCCAGGGTGAAATTGGCTGCGCCTGAGGTTGCGACCTCGGACAGAGCCACTCAGTTCGGTAGCAATAAAAAAAAAATCCTGGCACATCTACGACATACTTTATAGGGTGTCCCCGGACTGGTGGTCCCCTTTAAGGAGGCTATTCTACTCTTTGTAACAAACATAATTAGTAAAAGAACTTCATAGTGAAGATCAACTTGGAGCTCCACATCCGTGTCTGTCATCCGGACCTCGTCCAGGAGGAGGAGGACGACGATTCCAACACGGACGACTGAATTCTCATACGTACACAGCATTACACCTGTTTTCTGAACGGTGTAGGCAGGCGACGGATCTCCACGCGCCCCAATGCTGGCACATCTACGACGTACTATACAGGATGTCCCCGGACTGGTGTAGTTCCTTTATGCCTGGTTGACACGATGCGAGTTCACGCACGAGAAATGCATCTCGAACGCATTTACGCACCGTGTAGACAGTTCTAGCGAACTCTTGACGAGCGCTTCGCGATAGCGAGTTTTCTCGTTCGAGAAGGTGGCATGCTCCTCGTGCGTGAAACCTCGCATCGTGTAAACGTACCTTTAAGGAGGCTATTCTACGCTTCGTAACAAACATAATTAGTAAAAGAAGTAGGGTTCTAGGTACGCCCGTTGCGGAGATATAAATTTTTAAAGTTATTAATGTAGTGTAATGTTGTAATGCCCTAATCGGGCGCGCGGGGCGCGGTTCACAGTGCCATTCATTTACGCGCCGCGCCGCGTCACCGTCCCGCGGTCTAAAGGCATTTAGTTTGTTAGGAAATCCTAAAATTTTAATGAAAGTAGGTACATATTTAAAAAAATCTTTCACCAGTGCTTTTGTTACAAGTCATGAGAATAGCCTCCTTAAAGGAACTACACCAGTCCGGGGACACCCTGTATACTCTTCCATACGCTTTCGGAGACGCGGCCAAGCTGGAAAGTGGTAGTTCTGGTGTCAGATGGCGTTCTAGTAATGGCGTGTGTGTGTGAGGGTGTGTGTGTGTGTGTGTGTGATTGGGAGGGTATGCAAGGTATGTTTGAAATATGGTACGTCGAAGTGCTGTCGAATGTGCAATTATACGATCTGTTGAAACGGAGGAAAATGCAGTATGTTGAAATATAGTCTAATGTGTAACTATAATTTTTTAGTCTGCCGTTGGGGGACCTCCGAGAAATGGTCTGCCTTATGTAACTTTCATTGTCATAATCAGTACGAGCGGGCAGCGTTGGAGTGTATAATATGTGTGTTTGTTTGAAAAGTTGTAATGTCAAATGTGCAATTATGTCTGTTAAAATCATGCCGGTGTATTACTGTCAGATGGCGTTCTAGTAATGGCGTGTGTGTGAGGGTGTGTGTGTGTGTGTGTGTGTGATTGGGAGGGTATGCAAGGTATGTTTGAAATATGGTACGTCGAAGTGCTGTCGAATGTGCAATTATACGATCTGTTGAAACGGAGGAAAATGCAGTATGTTGAAATATAGTCTAATGTGTAACTATAATTTTTTAGTCTGCCGTTGGGGGACCTCCGAGAAATGGTCTGCCTTATGTAACTTTCATTGTCATAATCAGTACGAGCGGGCAGCGTTGGAGTGTATAATATGTGTGTTTGTTTGAAAAGTTGTAATGTCAAATGTGCAATTATGTCTGTTAAAATCATGTGCTACGAAGTTTCAAAGAAATCGAGTCGCATTAATGATTGAATGAGAGATGATTTATGATTATGATTTAAAGTGTGAGAGTTAGGGCCCATGAGCGCTGTTGTCACTGCGACCTAGGAAGATCTATTGTGATCTCTCAAAAGTTTAGAGCTCACCCGCAAGTCCGATTTCCGCTATGAATAGAGTTATAGTCTTGGGGTTGAGTGCCTGGATTGTCTCATGGGTTAAAAATATAACCCCCCAAGAATACGGCTTCTACTGTGAATGAGCACTTCACATTCACAAAGGATGTGTATGGGGCGTTTCATACTCTTTTATACAGAACCTGCACACTGGTGTGTCGCTAAGGCCCATTCGGTGTAGGTGTATGTTTAGTCTGCAGTGTCCTGTTAAGGTCCTTCTTAGGACTGTTATGCCGTTCCGGTTTAGGTTTAATACCTCGTACGCGAGTACCCAGAAAGTAGTGCCTTCGTGTGCTTCTGCACGGGCAGTTGGAACCAGTGCTGCTTGCTTTGGTTGTGTGCCCAGGAGAGTAAAAACGAAGCTTTTTGGAATTCCAAGTATCGGCTCTGCGCCGTTGGGTGAATTATCAGCTCCATCCCTAGCAATTTGATCGACTTGTTCATTGCCGTCAATCCCGCTATATCCAGGCAGCATATATCCAAAGTCTAGTATGCGAGTTGCTCTGATTGGTGGAGAGACGAGTCTGGCTCCGCCTCCGGCACCCCCAGCGAACATACTGAATCCGATATTTGTTTGCTCGCATATGTACTTATGGTGGCTCAGTGGTAGAGTGTAGGGTTTTTATTTTTTTGATCTCGGCCGATGTTAGAGTGTTAAAATTAGGCTATGGTTATTTTTTTTTATAACCACCTAAGAAAACTTTATTTTCGGAAATACTTCCGAAATTCGTGTCCCTTTTGGCAATTTTTTTTTTAAGCAATGTTAAGGTGTTAATATTAGGTTATGGTTATTTTTTTATAACCACCTAAGAAAACTTTATTTTCGAAAATACTTCCGAAATTGATAGTTCCCGCCAAAGTTGAGAATGCCAATCAGAGCAACTCGCATACTAGACTTTGGAAATATGCGTCCAGGCACCCATCTCAGTGTTACTTTGGTGTTGGCGCTGAGGTGGTTTAGGGCTTGCACACAATCACAACTGAGGTATTAGAGTTGGAAGAGGGCGTCGGCGCTGGGAGCGATCGGGTGTTGTAGCGCGCGCGCGTGCGGCAACATTGGCGTCTCGCGATCGACTGACTCAGTTGCGGCCGGATGGCTTCAACTCGCTCTCCGAGTGCACTCTCTTGCAATAAGCACACTATATGGAATGGTTAGAATACTGTTAAATTAGTCATTGTAGGTAATCAAAATATCACAATATCTGCTGCCAGAATCAAACTCGAAATAAGTGTAAAAGTGGAAGGATATGTACAGATAATTTTAAATGTATTTAAACATCGTATGAAATATGTACACTGTGTCGAAATCACAAATAGAAATAATGAAATAGTATTTAGTCAATAAGTTAAACCTGTGTATTGGACAAAAAAAGGCTAACATTTTGGTTTTATCTCGCTCTAACTAAGGAATGAAAGGGAGATAAAATAAAATTGTTTCCCCCTTTTCGGCAGGCTTCAGAATCTGCCTGCTGCCTATTCTCTCTGACTTGAAAGCCTGGCAATCGTCGCAACATGTAGCTCAAAAGAGTTTTTTGGACCATCTGGCAACCCTGCGCAGGGACTAACCTATCTGAAGAAATGAAAAGCGAGGTTATGTTAAGGAGCGTTCATAAGCCACGTGACGGATTTTGGGGGGGAATCCGGCTCTCAGTTACGTCCAGTCACGGGGGGGGGGGGGGGGGGGGGTGGTCCAAAAGCGGCCTAAAATCCATCACATGGTTTATGTACGTTTGCTTATGTGATTATGTGTTAGAAACATGTATGCTAGTAAGACTATATTGATTCATATAAACAATCTCATCTGTCTCTCTCGATTGTTCGTGTTCTTGTATTGTTTTAAGTACTACGTATTCGCCGATAACATAAAGCTGGGGGGGGGGGGGGGGGGGGGGGGGATATTTATTGATACTAATAATTTATGCCAGTAGATATGCACAGTTTTTTCAATGAGCTATTGGCAGTTTGGTTTTTTAATGCGTGAACATCTATACCGGGGGACCCAGGGGCTGAAGTGAATTGAGATTTGGTGAAACGTCACAGTTGTGAACCGTGAGTCCTCACTTTTTGATGTGAGTACTATCGGAGTAACATCCATTTGCTTGCAGAATTGAAAATGATTACGTCAAAATAAAATGTAAAGCAAAAGCTGATCAGTTTTTAGTACAGAATGACCTATTGAAGAAAATAAAAACTAACGTACATTCCTTAGGAATGCACCTAATAAAAAAAAATAGGCAACCATTTGGAACAAACACCTCTTCTGTAACCATCACAAATTTTGGAACACACCTCCTCTCCTGTAACCATTTGGAACAAACACCTCCTCTCCTGTATCTAACCATTTGGAACACACCTCCTCTCCTGTAACCATTTGGAACAAACACCTCTTCTGTACCTAACCATTTGGAACACACCTCCTCTCTTGTAACCATTTGGAACAAATACCTCCTCTCCTGTACCTAACCATTTGGAACACACCTCCTCTCCTGTAACCATTTGGAACAAACACCTCTTCTCCTGTAACCATTTGGAACAAACACCTCTTCTCTTGTAACCATTTGGAACAAATACCTCCTCTCCTGTACCTAACCATTTGGAACACACCTCCTCTCCTGTAACCATTTGGAACAAACACCTCCTCTCCTGTACCTAACCATTTGGAACACACCTCCTCTCTTGTAACCATTTGGAACAAATACCTCCTCTCCTGTACCTAACCATTTGGAACACACCTCCTCTCCTGTAACCATTTGGAACAAACACCTCTTCTCCTGTAACCATTTGGAACAAACACCTCTTCTCTTGTAACCATTTGGAACAAATACCTCCTCTCCTGTACCTAACCATTTGGAACACACCTCCTCTCCTGTAACCATTTGGAACAAACACCTCTTCTCCTGTAACCATTTGGAACAAACACCTCTTCTCCTGTAACCATTCGGAACAAACACCTATCCTGTAACCATTCGGAACAACCACCTCCTCTTCTATACCTAAACATTTGGAACACACCTCCTCTCCTGTAACCATTTGGAGGAAACACCTCTTCTCCTGTAACCATTTGGAGGAAACACCTCTTCTCCTGTAACCATTTGGAGGAAACACCTCTTCTCCTGTAACCATTTGGAACAAACCTCTCCTGTAACCATTTGGAACAAACACCTCCTCTCCTGTACCTAACCATTTGGAACACACCTCCTTTCCTGTAACCATTTGGAACAAACACCTCTCCTCCACTGTCGGACCCAAAAAAACACACACTCCTGAGTAGTTTTTTTTTAAACTACTACCCATCTTGTTGAAACGAATTGTGTTAGCATAGGTGTACAGTGTATACACGGAACATAAAAAAGGTGCAGACGTAGCGCGATGACTCGACGTGCGCGCCACAAGTAAGCGTGGGTCCGCCTACTACCAATTTTTTTAAGTGAAAACTTCTTTAGCGGCGCTTGGCAATTTTTTAGGTGGGTAAAAAATGTTAAACTCGCGACAGATCTCGAAAAGCGACAGATTTATTTTTATTATTTAAAATGCAACCTTAGGTCATTGCATTAAGGGTTAAGTTACGATGGCTCGGGATCAATTCTGTTCGTCTCTCAGTGACAGTAACGCCGAAAGCGAATCAAGGGAATCCGATATTCGTTTGGTCATTTATGTGATTTCGTGGCTCAATGGTAAGAATGTAGGATTTGTATTTTTTGGCCATGGGTTCGAATCCCTCAAATTTTTTTTTCTTTTGTTTTCTTTTTTAATGTTACGATGTTTAAATTTTTTTAGGGTGTTTAGTTTTTTTTATAACCACCTAAGAATTATTTTCGGAAATACAAAAAGTTTTCACTTCTGCCGGCACTCCCGGAGTGCAACTGTGGCTTTTTTTTATTTACTTACACTGGTCTTCATAATATCGTCATCAGCCTACTTTTACCATTTTTTTATGTTCTGTGGGTAGATAGCTTTTAGAATATATTATTAAAGCAAATATATACATTAGTATGTACTTTTTATTTTATGATTTACTTATAATCAGCGTAGTTAATAAATTTTTTTACAAAAGTGGATATCTTTTATTTTAAGCCCTAGAACAGGGATCACCAATTAGTTTCATTGGGGGTCCGTTTAAAAAATATATATCTGTCGCGGTCCGTTTGATAGATGATGGCTAGCAACCAAGATTTAAAATGTCAATTAATAAGTATAATATAAAACGAAAAGAAATACGAAAATATTTTTTGTTAGTAAAAAATAACAATGTTCGTACTTAATATTAATGCGAAAAATGGAATTTTTTTACTCTGAACAATTCAGATTTTTTTTTTAATAAGGATACATCCAATTAAAAAATACAACAATTTACTCTGAACAATCTGTTAGTGCAGGCTATTGCCATTAAATCCTCGAGATGGTCATTGGTAAGACGAGATCGGAATTTATTTTTAATGAAGTTCATCTTGGAAAACGCAGCTTCACAATATATGTCGATCCCAAATTTGTATCCATAATTTGTGTGTGGTCATTTATCACCACACACAGATGTGAGTGATCAGTCGCACGGTCGCCAGCATGGCAATGGCAATATATACGGATTTTTTCCAGACATTTTTATATTGATATTCTTAAATTCTTCTGGGTCGGCGGTCCGGATCCGGAGCGCGGTCCGCCATTTGGTGACCCCTGCCCTAGAATATGTTTTTAGATGATGCATCTCCAACTTCCTTGATCCTCTCCCAACAACAGGAATACGTAAGTAGGTACCTACATAAATAGTTGCCATATCATAATTTTTTTTAATAGAAACTGACACGGTTGGCTACATCACCTACAACATCTGTGATGTCAGTCCTTAACACCTTGATGAACTAGCTGCGAAGTCGGTGCTTCACTCCGGTCGTGCCGGCTACACTGAACTGGACTGTAAACACGAACTATTTACATAGCCGTTTCGACCGACATTTCATTCAGGGCGTCGGTATCAACCCGGGCAGGTTGAACCCTAACACCTAGTAATGTAAGAATAAGAAGGGAAGGGACCTGCAGTTTTACGTGGAATCGCAACCACGATCAGCCTCCAACGGTCGAGCGGTCACCCATCCAAGTACTGACCGGCCCAGCGTTACTTAACAATCAATAGCGACAGTCGACTGTCTGCACCACTGAGCTATCGAGGCCGATAAAGGCTGGTATCAACCCGGGCGGGTTAAACCCTACCACCTAGTAAGGTAAGAAGGGAAGGGACCTACAGGGACTGCATGATCCATCATCGTAAGAACCTGATCGACTTAGTTTTCGATACTGATTGACCCTTCGCTGCTGATTGACGCTGCTGTGCTGGTGTCCTTGACACCTGAAGATCCTCAAGTGACACGTCGCTCCTGGGTGGTGCCAAATAAACAACAACAATTTTTTTTTCTCCGTGCTCCATCTGTCAACTGCTTTAAAACCTTTATCAGATTAGTTAGTTGAATGTACTTTTCTTTTTGAAAGCTGTTGTCCATCCATTGTTTTTTTTTTATGTTATCCGGTATGGGTGGCTGAGTCGGAGGGGCCAAAGCGCATGCTCCGACCAGCCAATATCACCTCCGAGAAGGTAGGTGCCATACCGGAGACTTCCCTGGATTGCTGGCTATACTGGACTAGAGGAGAACACAGCCGAGGCTGCTATGCGGCCATCTTACATCCAGTACGGTGGTACCAACCCAGTCGGCTACAATTTGAGCCTACCACCTAGTAAGGGGCAAGGGAAGGGACCTACAGTTTACCACCGGTTCCGAACGGTGAAGCAGCAGGTGTAGGTATGCACGTAATTTTTTTCGTCAGAAAAAACTCATTGGTACACGCCGACGGGATTCGAACCGCGGACCTCTCGCATGAGAAGCCGATGCCCAAACCACTCGGCCACCCGCCGCTTAAAACCGGCTGTGTCAGCCTCGGCAGCTCAGTGGTGCGGTCGGTCGATTGTTGCATTGCAGGCATTCTCTAACGTCCTACCGTCAGCGTCGGTGACGCTGACTAGTTATGTCTCTGTCTAAGGCCCACTTGCACCAACACAAATTTAATATATAAACCAGTTTAACTCGTTAAACTAGCACCCGTTGTATGTGTGAACCGCGTTTAAATCCATAACTCGC
This sequence comes from Nematopogon swammerdamellus, assembly GCA_946902875.1. Classification (NCBI taxonomy): domain Eukaryota; kingdom Metazoa; phylum Arthropoda; class Insecta; order Lepidoptera; family Adelidae; genus Nematopogon; species Nematopogon swammerdamellus. The sequence continues at coordinate 7,190,671 of OX336363.1, forward strand.
TACTTAACTTTAAACTCGTGTTGGTGCAAGACGCGCTTATTATGTGAACTAGACAGAGACATAACTAGTCAGCGTCACCGACGTTGACGGTAGGACGTTAGAGAATGCTTGCCGAGCGCGGTCAGTACCTACTACTTGGATGGGTGACCGCTCAATCGTTGGAGGCTGACCGCGTTTCGGATTTCACGTAAAACTGTAGCTCCCTTCTCTTCTTACCTTACTAGGTGGCAGGGTTTATCCCGCCCGGGTTGATACCACAACACTGAATGAAACGTCGTTCGAAACGGCTATGTAAATAGTTCGTGTTTTCCGTCCGTAGACGACATGAAATGAAGGGAAGCACTGACACGGCACCTAGTTCACCCGGTGTTATGGGCTGACATCACGGATGTAGCAGGTGATGTAGCCAAACGAGTCAGTTTCCATAAAAAAAAAATTGGTCCCCGAGCCCGACAAAGAGCGACTATAGTTTGCAGGCTTAGAGCCAACCCCTACTACTTCTACAACTGTCGGTATTTTTAAATTCACTAGGTGGTAGGCTACACTAGGTGGTAGGCTCAAATTGTAGCCGACTGGGTTGGTACCACCGTACTGGATTTAAGATGGCCGCATAGCAGCCTCGGTTGTGTTCTCCTCTAGTCCAGTATAGCCAGCAATCCAGGGAAGTCTCCGGTATGGCACCTACCTTCTCGGAGCTGATATTGGCTAGTCGGAGCATGCGCTTTGGCCCCTCCGACTCAGCCACCCATACCGGATTACATAAAAAAAAAAATTCACCTGTAGAACCTTGTCACACGAACGAACTCGTTTGCGTTTTTTGTTTTATGTAAACCGGTATAACCCCCGCAAATTGCTAATGCGTTGGAACCTTGTCAAAGTGAAGGTTTTTTTGTATGCCATGCCATGTGCTTTTAATAGGAATATGTGTACGTAACTGTCCGTAATAAATGACATTAGTATTACAAGGTTCCATCGAATTGGCAATTTGCCGGGTTATATGAATGGCTGAGTCAAAGGGGAGCACATTTTTTTTTATGGAAACTGACACGGTTGACTGCATCACCTACAACATCCATGATGTTAGCCCATAACACCGGGTGAACTATGTGCCATGAACTGGACGGAAAACGCGGTAGGTAGGTTACCTACCTACCTACCTGCTATGCGCTGTGTGGTTGTTATGCGTATAGTTTCGCGTGACGTAGGCAGGGAATACTTCCCAAAAGATCGTAAGCTTTCGTCATCTTTCGTTGAATAGATACGGAACGGACTGATACTGTCTGGCGGCAGCGCTGCGCGCGCGATGCGTCATGCGAGTGGAGGAATATTTACATAGCCGTTGGAGGGAGTTTACATAGCCGTTTCGACCGACGACGACGACGTTTCATTCGGTGCGGCGGCCCCGACCAGCCAATATCACCTCCGAGAAGTAGCTGCCATATTGGAGACTTGCCTTTGGAATGCTGGCTATATTGGACTAGAGAACACAGCCGAGGCAGCTATGCAATGCTGCTAGAACGATAAAAAAGGTATGGACGCCGGACTGTCAAATGCTTGTATGAGAACTAGCGTAGCCGAGTTGCGGGGAGCGGAGTGTACACTATATTCCACTATTGTGCACACTAAACTTAATTGGCTGTAGTGGTTAATAGGTCCGTTATTTATTAGATATAAAATGAATACAAAATTAAAATGCTAAACAAACTACTTACATAACTATATAAAATATTTCACTGAAATTTTGCCTGGGGATGGAGCTGAGTGTTCCCAGCATACTCGCTGCATTCCCACGCTGGATGGCGATGCTGACCCTCTGTTTGAGATAAACTCCTGAACGAGGGTCGCCCGATATAATTTTTAATTTTGAGCCTAAAGTGTGCACAAGATTTTTTACTTCCTTACTCCAGGGGCCTAAAGTTTCGACGGAGAAAGCCAAAAATTCGTAAGATTTTTAAATTTCTGAATATTTACTGTGTTTGTTCCGCGCGGCAGCCTCCGCGGCGACTGAATTGTAGGCTGTTTGCGCGCGACCGTCCTATGAAACAAGTATGCTTTTACTTATATCGTGTGTTACGCTGGCGAGGATAGGATTCGGTGTCTCCGCAACTATAAATAGGTATATTAGGTACCTATATATTTGACAAAGGCTCTTCACACAAGTCTTTGTAGTCAGAAGAACTCTCAGCAAAATTGTTAATCTTGCTTCTCAAGCTGTGTTTTCGATAGACTATGGGCGGTGTTATTTATGTGACCAGTCACTAAATACTTGTAAAAATATGTATAAAAAAAATACCCTGCGAAGTTTCTTGTCGGTTCTTCTTCGTGGGTGTAATCGAACCGGATAGAACAAATTGTGACTAGTTCGAGTGCAGTCTAACTGCCATATGATCCATCCATCCAGTACGGTGGTACCAACCCAGTCGGCTAGAATTAAATCCTACCACCTAGTAAGGGGCGAGGACAGGGACCTACAGTTTTACACCGGTTCCGAACGGTGAAGCAGCAGGTGTGTAGGTATGCACGTACATTTTTCCGTCAGAAAAAAAACTCATTGGTACACGCCGACCGGATTCGAACCTCGGACCTCTCGCAAGATAAGCCGACGCAATGACTTTCAGCGGGATTCACAGCGTGAATATGAAATGGAAATGAAAAACGTTCGTCATTTCGGATAGTTTACTTGATTTTGTCTCAATATTAACCAGTTAGTCTTAAGATAAGCGGCTTATAGAACTAATAAGTCATATAGCGTTAGCGTACTGTCTCCGTTATATGTGTTCCGTACTGTTTATACAACAACTGTCCCATACACCGATCCAACATGTATACGATTTGGCCGTTGTATGCACAACTTTTTCACTGGAAGAATGTATCCCCTGACAGGAGGGGAGGGGCTGTACAATATAAAACCTTAATCTTCGTAGATCAAAGTACACTTTATATAGGTAGAATTTTTTTTTTAATTTAAAGCGCGACATATGGCGGTGATCCACCCATAAGGTGTCTAACCACGCCCATGGACATTCGTCGTAAGCGGTGTTTTGCGAATGCCATGCCAGCCTGACAGGTGCCTATTCATGCCCCCTTTATCGCACTACGATAGCTGTCTTTTATGAGTATGACAGTGAAAAATGAACAATAATTTGACAGCATTTTACGAATATGTTTCTCAAGCATTTTAATTGGAGATTCAACCAGTGTGCCCAATTAAACGCTCCATTAGCATGTTGGGTTCGAATTAATGACACATAATTTACATCACAACAAATGTGATACGATATAAAAAGCTATTTCAATAATAGCCGTATAATAATAAAATGACAAGTACCTACGGCGCCGCCATTTTGTTTTTCCTTTTGATTACCATACAAAATGGCGTCATACTGTGTCATTCTATTGTATGAATGACAGAGCAGCGATCGGCGGCCGCCTTCCTTTGCATGTTATACATAAAGTAACAATAACAATGTAAATTGGATTAACTTATATATAACAATGAATAAAGAAGGAACTTATTACGGAGACACAAAGTGTTGGGGCAACATACAACGGCCAGCGTGCACGGTATAATATAATGTATATTTAGGTTAAAATTAATCGGCTGTACACGCGGACATAGACATTCGAGAAAATAGACATATTTACGATTTGAACGTCCTGAAATATACACCTCAATGAAACTCTCACGTTCATACAAAATTATTTTTCGTTTTGAACATAAAAATATATGATTTTTCACAATGACATTATGATTATTATTAATTGCGGTAAAGGCATTTTGGATGCTATTAACGTCTGCTTTTTATCCGATTTAAAAAACACACTTTTAAGATGACGAATCTCAAAACGTCTTATTAAAAATGAATGTACAAATTTTGAAATTTCATATATATTTTTTAAATTGAATAAAATCCAGACTATAAATTTTAATATTGTGTGTTAATTATTAATAATCACTATTTAATTTATTATTTCACATATGAAGCAAATACACGCGAACACATCGCATAGGGAATGTTATAATATCGGTAAATATGTTATTGTATTTTGACATCCATTACTGTTACGTGATATGTGGTAAATCAGAGTACACATTCAGAATACATAGGTTTTAACATGTTTTTATTCAAATATTTGAAAATAAAACGACAGAAGAAACATTCTAAATTTGCCTAGACGAGCCCTGCGCAGAGATTTCAACGCACAAATGTACAAATTCATTAAAAATAGCACCTCACAAAAAACACAATATCGATAACAGCAAAAGTAACAAAACTAAATGGCACAACAAGCCCATGTTATATTGCGAACTAACAAATATAAATAAACGCTGCGTAGAACTTTAAACTAAACTAAAAAAATATAATTTACAAGGTTTTTAAATTACAAGAAATAATCATTGTAGGTACAAAATTGGATAGACGTACAAACTTATCTGCAGTTGAAAATGTAAATGTAGTGTTGCCAGTATAAATTAAGGTTCCATTTAAAATTATTCTACAAGTAGGTAGGTACCTATAAATATTATGAAAGTAGTTGAAAAATTAAAACATGGAAATTATTATCCAAAATAATTAAAACCAACGAAATTTCATTTTAGACTAACTTATATAACAACTGGCAACATTACAAAATGACGTCTGGCGTGGTAGAGATAAGTCGGTAAGTCTATGGTTAACTTTGCCCATGGCGGCAATATTCAATTAGAACGGTCAAAATGAACATGATACAGTGTTACGAAGCGTCAAATGAAAGCCTAGAGTGAGTCGTTATAAATTTGAGGAGACAACTTGTGCCCAGTGGTACAATTCAACAAGAATTACAAATTGTACTCCACGAAGTGAAGGGAACCCGTTCACAAGTAATATAGGTATCTTGACTTGGACAAGTTAATCTTAACGAGCGAACCAAAATTCTGGGCACCCCCGTAGTGGCGTATTATAAGATGTTTCGTTAGCCATGTCATTAACTTCGGGAGGGTTACATACACACTCAAATAAACAAAAAAATTATATATTTATATTATTGCTTTTCGAGAAATTTAACAAAACATGTTTGCTACTTAAACAGTAGGTAACTTGCATTGTATGGGGTCAATGACCGTAACTACTATGTTCAAACGCAGAACAGCTGTTTGTTGTAAGTAAGTCACAAGGTCACTATGATTGGTTTTTACAGCTACTTATTTGATTTTATTTTTTTGTTAGGAGAAAAAATGCTCCTATAAACATATGTTTTTTTTCTTACGTAAAGTGTTTATTTGAGTGCGTATGTAACCCTCCCGAAGTTATTGACATGACTAACGAAACACCTTATATAAATCGACAAGTATTTTGCAACTACATACATACCACACGCTTTATCCCGACAATCGGAGTAAGTAGAGTAATCGGTGTTGTGCTGCAAGTAGGTACTTTTGTAAATTAGAGCACAACACCGACCAGGCGACCACCACGTTTAGCACCTCTAGCTGTTTGCAGCTATAGGAACTCTCTAGTTGTCAAAACTTGCAAACGTTTGAAAATTATATTACTCGCGAACGGAAACCCTAAAATTAACGACAGCTGATATCCAAATTGCTTTACTCAGCTGTTATCATCATTCACTAAACATACTTCCGTTCCGTTGCTAAATTACAAACCTAACCTCAAAACGTTGCGGTTAAGGTTTTTAATTCACCAAGAGAACGCCCACGTAAGCTGTAATTCAGACTTGTGACTCGCGGCTAAGCATTAAATAACATTAAATACCTTTTTACAATTAAGTATGTATATTACAAATTAACCTATCTAAAGCAATATAGTAATACGCATCTTCTCTCAGCTTTCGACTTTCATACAACCGGATTGAGAAGTTTTGAGAATAAAAATAAACAATTGATGCAATTTTAAACGAAACTTTCGGTATTTAAACATGGATAAAAAATTTTTTTTGTACTAACCAGGGAAAAGTGGGCATAAAATATTATGTGTTTGGTAAATAAAAATTAAGGCTAAATCTATGAGATCAGGATGTCTCCATAGATTTACATACATACATAAATATAAATATACGGCACTCATATTTATTTATAGAAATAAAAAAAAAGGATTCCCCCAAAAACCAATTACTTAATAAATAATTTGCTAACACAAGCATTGTACCTACTTATTGTATGTAGCGTGGCTCCGGCTCCGGCTAGGTGGACAGAAGTCCTAAAAACCGGCCAAGTTCGAGTTGAACTCGCGCACCGAGGGTTCCGTATCGCCATGTCATGGTCAGCGTCACTCACGCCATCTATGTATTAGTTAAAATGCCTGTAGATGGCGCGCATACACTTTTTAGTTTCTTGTATGGGGACTCCCGTGAATTTTTTACTTTTTCTTATTTTTATTATTTGTTGTTATATCGGCCATAATAACAGATATTCTGTGAAAATTTCAACGGGCTACCTATTACGGTTCAAGAGATACAGCTCTCGGACAGACGGACAGACAGACAGGCGGCGGCGTAGGCTTAGTAATAGGGTCCCGTACGACAGTTACGGAACCCTAAAAGGGTAGCCGGGAGTGGATGAATGAGAAAAGCGGAAGACCGCGTACGGTGGCGTGACTTGCGAGAGGCATATGTCTAGCAGTGGAGCGATACAGGTTGATGATGTCTACTTGTGGTCTCTAGGCATTGGTTTGTGTAGTATACACGGTGTTGCAGTGGCCCCCGTAATATTTTTAACTGACATAAGGGGGTTCTATATGTGAAACTAAACAACGTCTGTGGCGAAAAAAAAAAAATTTTTTTTCCATACGAATTTTAAATACCTATTCTCAAAATGAATGGAGAAAAAATTTTTTTTTCTTCAAATTAAAAAGACGTAGAACAAAAGTTGTTCTATTTCACGTACAGAATCACCCCCTTTCGGGTTTTACTGTTGGGGTTGCAACACCGTGTGTTTTGTTTGTATAATTTCAATGAATAGGTAAATAATCCACACTTGGGTACGTCGAACGAATGTTTATTTATATGCACCGTGTCCCAAATACATAAGGTTCGGAATATTGATGGGGGCAATTTTGTGTCTTTTTTTTTATTGCTACCGAACTGGGTGGCTCTGCCCGAGGTCGCAAACTCAGGCGCAGCCAATTTCACCCACGAGGAGGTGCCAGTCCGGCTTGGAGGTGGACTAATGTCGCTGGGGAAAGGCTATTAACCCGCGATTTAAAGATCCGTGGATTGTAGGAGTGGGAAAAGATATTCCCTGGGAGCCCGTTCCACACCTTTGCAGTGTGGCACAAGAACGATTCAGAGAATCGTGCAGTTCGAAGAACTCTTCTGTCGACTACAAAGGGGTGTTCTGCGAGAGTATGGCGGGTTTGGCGAAGGCGAACAGGAGGAGGAGGGATAAGGGAAGCAAGTTCGTCAGAGCAGCGGCCATAGTAGTACCGATAAAACAGGCTTAATGACGTGAACCTGTGTCTGAACCTAAACTGCTTCTTTATATTTTTCCATTTTGTTGGGACATACATTTTTCGACCCCTTCAAACATTTTGTCGTCGGACCGAATTTTCAAGTGATATGGAAAGGTTGAAAAAATTGTGTTCTATAGCAATGAGCCGTTCCTGTATTCGGAACCTTATTTTATTTCATTGAATCTGTGAATACGGCACTCAAATTTATTTATTGAAATTCACAAAAAGTATTCCCTCAAAAACCAATTACTTAAAATAAAACATACATAACAGCTAACCCAAATATTGTACACATTTTATAAAAATTAAATTTTAAATTTTATAAGCACGTGTAATGTCATAAGTGGAATAACATATTTTATGGTAATTAATCATCAAATGGATTTAATTATTGTCGTATAATCTCGAATAAAATTAATAATTATTCGGTTTTTTTACGAAGGCTTAATTTTCGAGTGCGCAAACCAGCATTTTGGGTGTAATTTCTAATAAAAAATATCAATGTTTCTAGAAATTTTTATATAAAATTTTGGTAGCAAAAGCAATGGGTTTTGGTTTTATATTACAATCTATATACCCTAGTCAGCCGGTTTATAAAACATGTAGGCAAAATATTGTTTGCTAGGTTGCTGTGTGCGAGTTTTATAGAAATGCAAGACGTATCTGCAAATACAATATCTGCAAATATGATGTAATAGTAACCCTTGTAGCTGTGGTTCACCAGTAATAAAAAGTTTTAAATGATCAGTTTTTAGTATGGAATGAAGGGAAGCACTGGCATGGCACCTAGTTCACCCGGTGTTATGGGCTGACATCACGGATGTTGTAGGTGATGTAGCCAACCGTGTCAGTTTCGGCTGAAAGGCGGATGTTAACCGTCCACCAAATCTCGATGATTACTATTTTCACCAAAAAGTGCCTACTATAAAATGACTGGAAAAAGTTTCAGAGCTTTTCGTCTTCAAAATAATGAACCCCTTTCGAACTCTGAAGTTACGAAACCCTATCCCGAAACATCCTGTATATATCTTCACTAGATAGATGCAAAGACGAAAATGGAAGAGAAAAATAAAAATTACTAAAAAAACTGTGAAAGAAAAAACTATTTAAAAAAATATAAAAACCGCATCCAAAAATGTATGAAATAAAAAAATAAAAATCGAACCCTAGAGTTGAAAGCGGTCGGTTATTTTTGCTTGCTTTAGCACCACCGCCTTCAACTCTAGGGTTCGATTTTTATTTTTTTATTTCATACATTTTTGAAGGCGGTTTTTATATTTTTTTAAATAGTTTTTTCTTTCACAGTTTTTTTAGTAATTTTTATTTGCTATTAATGTACTCGGCGGAATCGCTCGGTCTTTTTTGAAGTCGGTTAAAAAATACGTCCCGACCAGGATTCGAACCTGGAACACCGCCTTAAAAGTTGTCAAAATTTTAAAATTATTATAATTTGAATATCTTGGAAGCTTTATTAATAATCTTATTGTTTTGGAAATGGTAAACACAAAACCATCAAAAGATATATTTTGTTTTAATTTGAACATATTATATCAAATAATGTTATTTTTTGTAAGTTTTTCAACACGCTCTACCTTTTCACTATTGGGACGTGCGCAAGCGAAGTGGAGCAGAACTTATGTTTAGGTTAAGAGATTTAGTTAGGGTTAGGCCGAAATAAAGAACATATGAATATTAATAGAACTTTAAAATATGTTAAACACAAGCTATTTATAAAAAAAAATCTATTATCAGATTGCTGATACACCTTGCATTTATAACGTCATATTGGCACTATAGTGAAAAACTACTTGCTCATTTCCCTACGTGAAATATTACTTCGACTCGCGTGAACTTAAACTATCAACGTTACGCAGTGTAACTAAATGTTATTAGAATTTATTTATATGCCATCGATCCAACAGGTATTTTTTAACAGGTAGGTATTTCTTTTTGGCAGCTTTTGATTTTATCAGCCAAAGATCTGATTAAATTGTAAAATAAAATAAATAAATAGTGTAATATAATTTAATAGGAAAATAATGTGTGTCGAGCTTTAGAAAGAGACAATCCGGTTGTAGAGCGTCGTCCCTGTCGCACAGAGGCGTGCGAGTTCGTGCGACAGGGACGACGCTCTACAACCGGACTGTCTCTTTCTAAAGCTCGGAACGCATTATTTCATGGCGGGAACTGAAGCATAGGTAATGTTTAAAATATTTTCATCTTTCGTCTTTAGGTTGGTAGTATGGTTGTAGTGTGTTCTAGGTACTGCCAGGTTTATAACCCCGGCAGTGTTGGTATTTAATCAAAATTGCACAGACAATAGGTACACCTAAAGACTTTCCCGAAGATAATAATAATCAAAAATAAGTTTGGAGATCATTCAGGTTGTTACAATGTGCACCTTTTTTTCTTAATTTCTTAAGTACTTATCAAAAAAGCTTCCGCCCCCCCCCCCCCCATATATTTCGTAAAATATTTAGGTAACTGCTGTCAAAATAGTATACTTATGTTGGTGGCAAAGCCCGGACTTCATGCATCCGTTGCTCCCCGGAGTTCACTAAAATAGGCCACACCCACTGGTGCGAGCGACAGAGTGAGAAACGGATGCATGAAGTTCTCACTCTGTCGCTCGCACCGGTGGGTGTGGCCTATTTTAGTCAACTCCGGGGAGAAACGAATGCATGAAGTCCGGGCCTAAATGTGTTTTTTGATTATTCAATAACATTCAGGAAAATAATAAAACGTAGCTCATTTTAACCTCCTTAATCATCCATAAAGTTTCGTATATCATCCTCAGTACAGTAACCCGGCGCCCGGCGGTAAATATAATGAACATCGTACTTTAGAAAGAGACAATCCGGTTGTAGAGCGTCGTCATCTCTGTCGCGCGAACTCGCACGTCTCTGTGCGACAGAGACGACGCTCTGCAACCGGATTGTCTCTTTCTAAAGCTCGATGTTCATTATTTACTGCCGGCCGCGTACTGTGCGCCTGCACATCAATCACACACGGGAATAAACATTGGGTGGAGCATCTTATAAAAAACAATCATAATTAACACAGTCAACACAAAAGCAACACAAAAGCAACACAATATGGCAACGACGAGTGACTAGAATCTAAATGAGATTTATGTTCTTCCTACGCTAAATCAATTGATCGATTGCACATAATATTAAATTTTAATTTACATGGCCGGTTTCATAATATAGGTATTAGGTACAAATTATTGATATAACCTACTTTTTACTTTATACTTTTATACATAACGTCACATATAAAAGTCAAAATACATATCTGCGAAACGGTCGCACACACCTCTGTGATCTCTGTCACCTATTTCGAGAGACTATTTAATTAGTGTGATGATAAAGTTCGAATGACATAATGCGTATTTTTACTTTTTGATCTGACGGTACGTAATAAATGAAGCCATATTACTTACAACAGATATTTGCACAAATTTTACAATCGCATACACAGTCCGATGGGAATATTACACATTTTTTGTTGTAAAAAAAAAACAATATATACCTAATGTTTACATAAAATATTGTGTTTGCTATTTTACAATGTCGGAATGCTAGCAAACCGTGTCAAATGTTCAACATAAACATGTTATTAACAACGTCGAGAATGTTAGCATTGTGTTAAATATGTCAATGCATTGTGTTAAATATATGTCAGACGTCGACAATGTTATCATTGTGTTAAATACGTCGAGAATGTTAAAATTGTGTTAAATACAATGATATTTTAGGAAAGATAGGTTATCTATATGACATTCAGTGCTCACACATGGCACATCCTTGAAAAGTTGAGAGGAAGAACTATAAAGTGATGCGCCGACTCGAATAGTCTTATTCCAATTATTAGAATTAGCGCAGAATCTCATTACACACGACGGCATTTTCGAAGTGTTAGCGGCTCGTGGTTAGCGGTCTGAACGCGTGCGTAGTTGGTGGGTGACTAACTTCAGACAGGACTGTGATCTTGTATTTAATGTGCCACTTGGGAGCTCAGATAACCTATCTACCTCCTTTTAACTTATAATATCATTGGTTAAATGTCAACCAAAAAATTTATAGGACTGTTATTGATAAGGTTACATTTGGGATGGAATTAATCTACACACACAAAAGATCGGTTATTTTCGTCGGTCAGATAAACAAACACAACGTGCAAATAATATCATCGACTGATAATAACATAACATAAACCAAGTTTCTTAACTACAACCACATAAGGTCGTGCCTTTCATAATATACAAGTGCCGTACTCTTTACTCTATATGATTTGTGCATCTTTGCGTTATGGTTCTAACTCTTTTTATTGTCCTACCAGTTGCGATATGATTGGCCTAATTTGTCATGAATAAGAGGGGTGTTAAGTTTGAAGCCTATGCCTGTCTGTCTGTGGCATCGTAGCTCCCAAACGGACGGACCGATTTTGGATGCGGGGTTTTTTTTAAATTAGAAAACTGGTTTGTTCTTACGTTGTAAGCCACCAAGCGATCACCCTTAAGACTTTTAATATTCGTGAAAATTCGGTTTTTTCTATCTCAGATTTATACGACATGCGAAAAGATAGCCTACTATAAAAATATGTATTTGAAAAAGAAACTTAAAAGGTACACGTAAGGACCCCATACCGTTCGTTTTGTATAAGTTTTAAATGTAAGTATAGCTACCTATAAGCAGTTCTTTTATAGAAAGGGCGACACGTGGGGCTAAACCACCCTTATGGTGACTAACGAAGAGCACGGACAAATCGGTCGATGGCGGGGCTTGCGAATGCCATACCGGCCTGACAGCTGCCTGTTTAGCTCGCCTTGAAGGACCCGAGACTGAATGTGACTAATTTGGGAATAGAGGTGAACTCAAATAGTGTTTATGTGAAAAAATGTAACACTCATGAGGTCATCAGCCATTTCCGCATCCGCTATCAAAGATCAAATCAAATATACTTTATTGTACACCATAAAAACATATGGAACACAAAAGGTGAGTTTAATGCAAAATAGCATTCTTTACAAACAATCTTTGCGATGTGGACAAGCGCATAGGGCGGAAAATGCAGTGTAAAACAACGAAATTCTACTTTCTTGACATGATACTTTTTAATTCGTTGGTGTAAAAGTTAAGTGTTAAGCATTCTGAAAGATCCTGTATAGGAGATAATATAATCTAGGTAATTGGGAATATGAAAATTAGAAAAAAAAATATGAAAGTAAGTTGGCGTGTGTGTGTGTGGTGTGAATATTGAATTGAATCTTAGGTAGATATCTAGAAAAAGACATAATTGGACGCATATAGTAATAATTTTTAGGGTAGTCCCTCCAACCAAAGTGACGAATGACCTCCCAAAACCAACCAATACAATTATATTAACATTTAAGTAGTTCCGTTTATACCGATTTTAGTTAATTCTTAATCTAGTTAAAAATGTAATCTGTCCATTCACACAAAATGGCTCAAATCATATCGCAACTATGTAAAAACAAATCGTCTAACAAAAAGTCCAAATCAACAAATTTACCTACTCCAGGTTCTCTTTCGTAAACAACTCCGGGCTGATTGCGAGCCACCGAAGCCAAAATATACCTATTCCTTCCCTTCAGCTATGTACACAAAGAGTGGGCAACGACCAACGTTGAGATCATAGTGATGTACCAAATTAGTCGACATTTTGGCGTTTTGGCCTTAGACGACCGTTATATTTTGAGAACCGATGTAGGCGAATATCGACATCCAAAATGTTAAGAGACTATAGTCCATCTGCAAGTTGAGAAGAAAATCTTTGGCTGTGAAATGTCGCAACATTGAGTTCGGCCGCCCGACCCAGTTAAAAAACTGTCAGTAACTATTCAGTAGGTATGTCCATTTCTGCTTCCATAGAGAATCACCATTTCAGGTGTCGATATTGGCCTGCAATAGTCTAATTAAAATATCATGGGTAGCTAATATTTCCTACAAGTTCCCGTGTCGTATACTTCACACGTCCTGGACCACAGAACTTGTCACGCACGCCGCCGCGTCACATCGCCATATACTTGAGTTAAATGGTCGAATGAACAAATTGAATGCGCGAACGATTCAAGCTGTCGAATGATAAGAGTCGGATAATCCAATCGGTCGAAACAGTAAAAAAGACCGAATGAGCCAAACGGTCAAATATATCAAGTGACCGAACAAATCAAACAGCGGAATGAGCCAACCAGTCGAATTAATCAAATGACCGACTGAGTCAAAGAGCCGAATGAGCCAAACGGTCAAAGCGAATCAAACATTTGACCGAATCAAACATTCGACCGAATCAAACGGCCAATCCAACCAAACCGTCTTTACCATTCGTCGCAATACAATTTAACCCGACGTACTATTGACTGCTCACAATCCCAATACAGAGAAGATGGCTTGCAGAACAAGAGCAATATTATCTTTCCTAACGCCGCCGGCAGAAGAATATAACGTCGTTCCTCACGCCATAGACGTGGTTGTCGTCGGCGCTATACACCTGGAGCTGCCGTCGTCGCGGCTGTTAATCGAGGAGCTCTCCCTGCTGGAGAGGATATCGCGGCGGTTGTCGCGGAGCGAGTTGTTCCGCCGCAGGTCGTCGCGGTGGTCGCTGTCGCGGATCGAGTTCTCGCGCGACTCGAGACCTCGTCGCGGCGAGCTGGTCGAGTCTCGGCATTCGGACGACGATCGCTTGGTGTGCGGTCCTGTGGTGTGAGGCAGTATTTAAGTTCTGAATATTTCACAGAGTTTTGAAGTTAAGTTTAGCTATCTAACAACGGTTTGTAAAAAAGATTTTGGAAGGAGAGAAGACGCTTGTTTTGTTGATGCTGAAATTTAACACTGACTGAAAGTTCGGGTCGTGTGTGTTAACACAAACCCCATCTTTCCTTATCGTGCATCAAGTGTATTGTTGAAACGTACCCTGTAGTATGTCGCGTCCGCAGCTCATAATCTCGTGATCAAGACTGGAGGAAGCCGGTTCCACTCCTCCGCCGCGCCGCCCCGCGCATCGGCCCCCTTGCTGCCAACAGACAAACTCTCTTCAACACCACGATTCGTCCTTCTAGTTGAATGGTGGTGTTGAAAACTGAAAGCCCCTTGAAAGGTCATCATCATCATCATCATCAGCCTGTATCGGTCCACTGCTGGACACAGGCCTCTCCCACGGCATGCCACCATACGCGGTCTTCCGCTCTTCTCATCCATCCAAAAAAGGTAGCCGCGGCTACCTTTTTTAGGTCATCTGCCCACCTAGCCGGGGGGCGTCCCACGCTACGTTTGTACACCTTACTAGGTGTTAGGCATCAATTGTAGCCGACTATGTACCACCGTACTGTACGTAAGACGGCCGCTGAGCAGCATTCGGTTGTGCTCTCTAGTCCAGTATAGCCAGCAATCCGAAGGGAAGCCTCCCGATAGGGCACTTTCTCGAAGATTGGCTGGATATCGCTCTGTGTTTCTCACTCACTTGATATAAAAAAAGAAACTAGAACACGGTAAAAGGAACGTTCTGCAAATGTAAGAATATGCAACCATTCGAGATCGTTATTGTCCATTGTATTATATGTTTTTGTACTGCTGTGCCTTAAACGAGCGTACCTACTCACCGGGAGCATTCGCTTCACGAACTCCGCGCTGCGAAATAGTCTCGCCACTCGATAACCAAATTTTTATCAGTTTTCTTAGTAAAACAATAGGTACCTACCTCTATTCTAATTTATGAAATGAATGAAACTAATGGAAAGAACGGAACGAATGAAACGAATTAAACCAATGAAATTGGTTTTTGTTTGCGGCGCGAATGCTCCCGGTGAGTAGGTACGCTCCTTAAAATGTCAGAAGTTCAAATTTTAAATTCTAGTCGGCGACGAAGTATTTGTTTATATCTGAAAGCAGTTTTAACAAACAAAGATATCGAACACGTCTCGAAAGTGGCAAACAAAGACCATAAGGCCGACTTCACGCATCCGATTCTCCACGGAGTTGACTAAAATAGGCAACACCCACCGGTGCGAGCGACAGAGTGAGAAACGGATGCATGAAGTTCTCACTCTGTCGCTTGCACCGGTGGGTGTGGCCTATTTTAGTCAACTCCGGGGAGAAACGGATGCATGAAGTCCAGGCCTAAGACGGAGGTTACACGCTAGGTTTGGCATCAGTTCAGTCCGTGACCTTGGTCACGACCAGATTGACGCCAGACTGATGCCAGACGTAAAATGCATTCGCACTATCAGTCTGCTATCAGTCTAGTATCAAAATATTTTAAAATCCATCAGTCTGGTCCATCAGTCCAAACCATCCATCCATCAAAGTAGATTAAACGGTCAGTCTGGACCATGGTTTAACCAGCCAGACTGATGGACTGAACTGATGCCTAACCTAGCGTGTAACCTCCGTCTATGAGAAGAGATGAGCAATTGTAAATAACGAAGCTTACTAACAAAATAACACTGAAAATAAAATTCTAAATACAGCCTTCAAATATAGCGAGAGATCGTATCGGAGAAGGAATACAAAATTGTCCGATTGTCTTCAGCCTGTTCCTATTTCCTGCTACCTGTTTTTTTTTACTGACAAAGTTGATGGTCCTCGTGGAGGATATCCTGGTCTGGGACCACCTAACCGTGTTTTTACCCAAGCAAGCTGAATTAAAACTTATATAACTAAGTTCAAAATTACGACTTGTAAGCAGCAGAAGGTAGTGGCATAAACATTATGATTGATGTAGGTTATTTATTAAGATGCGATTCCAGTGACCACCTTCCCATCGTCTCACACTCCTCTGAACTACGCACGCACTGGTGAAGAGCGAAGACCCATCGCCCTCTCCTCTCTCTCTCTCTCTCTCTCTCTCTCTCTCTCTCTCTCTCTCTCTCTCTCTCTCTCTCTCTGTCTCTCTCTCTCTCTCTCTCTCTCTCTCTCTCTCTCTCTCTCTCTCTCTCTCTCTCTCTCTCTCTCTCTCTCTCTCTCTCTCTCTCTATCAATATGAAAAAGATAAGTGGCGTAGCCTATTCTATTCTAGTTAGCGATTATCGCAAAAATAGCGATAACTGCAGGTATGTCTCACTAGAAGCATTTAGAAGCACATTGGAGCGAGTGAGACAGATCATGAGAAATAGCTAGCAGCGATTAATTGCTAATAGGGAATAGCCCCGCAGGTCTTCGATAGTGCGAGCTCCAAGCGGACGTCCGTGAATCTAGAGTAGATTATGATAGTTCAAGATTGTCTTCAAATTTTGTATTAATTTTGTATAGTTTTGTATAGTTGAAAAAATTAAAATTATATACCTACCTATAGTTTAGCTGTAATATCAAAATGAAATTAGCAACTCCAGGTTCACTCTGGAGTAGAACTTACGCTCTCAGACTATACAAAACTACACAAAATCAATACAAAGTTTTGATACAATTTTCAACAAATTATCATCATAATCTACTCCAGGTTCACGGACGTTCCAAGCGGTACGGTAGATCGCTGAAACGCAGATTTTAAGGTTTCCGTAGCAAGCGACGCTGGCAAGAACCTCATAAAATCGGTAACGTGTCTGTCCGTTCGTCTGTTTTGTTTGTCGCGTGTGTAGCCGAGTGATGTATGACACGACCAAACCTACACACCTGTCAAATGCGTGTTTCTCGGTGTGTGTAATGTGCAATGCAATGGCAGACCAGTCCGCTGGTGTCCTGCCGTGAGAACGAGTACGCTTTTAACACTTCCAGCGAAATTGGCTAGAATGTGGTAACACGCGCGGCGCCGGTCGCCGCTTGATTCGGCTTTAATAGTCTACTGTTTCGAGTGTAAAAAGATTATTTTTGCAGCTGCGCGCAGTAGCGTGGGCGAGCGTGTAGGTATGTTTCGCGCGGCTGTCGAATTTCCACTAAATTAGACCGCCGCCGCGGGCGGCCCGCCGGGTGGTAGGTAGTTAGCGCGCACAAGTACATACATAGAGTGAGTGAGGCCTGCTAAAAGCCTCTTGCGATCGACCGGTCGATGGCGATTGACCGTTTGGGCACAACTGATCTAGAGGGTTTTTTAATAAAGTGAATTTTTTTTAAATAATAAATAAATATATTTTTTTAATTATTTTATTAAATATTTATTTACATAAAAAAATTACATACAACTTACCTTATAGCCGCTGGATCCACTGGTCACCGATGAACTGGAGCCCAGGGGGTGGGCACCATTCTGTAACCATGTTTCAAACTATTTAAATGGATGAGAAGGACATAATATACTTGTCGATGAGGTGATAAAAAAGCACATAATAATGAAATAATGAACTACAATAATTTGTGCCACAGAACAGAGAAGTAATTTCTAGACGGGTCATCAACGCACTCCTCCAGTCCTAATAATACATACGACACGCTGTATCCCGACAAACAGAGTAGTCGGTGTTGTGCTTCAAGTACTCTTGTAAATTACAGCACAACATCGATCGCCACATTTAGCAAACTATTAGGACAAGATAACTATCAAGCAGCAAGTAAGGCACGAAGACTCTGCTACACGACTCTGTGGAAGGAACGTGCCAAGTTGAGAGGTGGCTATCCTATCGCCCTTATGCACGGCATCTTTCCCTTATCCCTAAGTCGCCTTTTACGACATGCACGGGGAGGAATGCAGTGGGGCTATTCCGCACAACGCACATTCCTGTAATTAATTATGTTAAAAAAATCTTAGGGCCGCCTGAAATTAGTAACTTTAAATCTGAAGAATGAACATTAAAACCCCCATTGATGCATATTCGTACGTAAGATACGAGTACATCACCGGCAAGACCAAAAGTAAGTACTGACATGGCACCTTGTTCAACAAGGTGTGATGGGCATGACGGCTGTAGTAAGTGATTTAGGCAACAATTTCAGATTCCATAAAAAAAAGGAATTGAAAGGAACTGCGAATCAGGTACTGAAGAAGGTTGTGCATCAGGGTCTGAAGAAGACTGTGAAATAGGGACTGAAAAAGACTGTGAATTATGGACTGAAAAAGACTATAAACTAACAATTTGCGAAGACAGTGAGTCAGGTACTGAAGAATACCGTGAAACATGGGTCTGAAGAAGACTATGAATAGGGACTGAAGAAGACAGTGTATCAGTTACTAAAGAATACTGTGAATCATGGTCTGAAGAAGACTGTGAATCAGAGACTGAAGAAGATTGTGAATCAGGTACTGAGCAGTACCCTATTACTTAATCTGTGACAGTACTGTGAATCAGGAACTGAAGAAGACTGTGAATCAGGTACTGAGGAATACTGTGAATCAGAGACTGAAGAAGACTGTGAATCAGAAACTAAAGTAGACTGTGAATCTAGGACTAAAGAAGACTGTGAATTTGGTACTGAAGAAGACATGGAATCTGAGACATAAGAAGACTGTGAATCCGGGAATGAAGAAGACTGTGAATCTGAGACAGAAGAAGATTGTGAATCGGGGACTGAAGACGACTGTGAAACATTCTCATCATCACGACCGCATGCAGAGGGGTAAGCAGCAACAGCCAACAAGTGTAACAACCAACCATCTGTCCCCGTGTGTTGTGTGAGTTCACCTGGTCTGCGCCGTCTATGGAGGTCTGGCTTGTTGGGCTCTTGACCGCGTCGAACACGGATGAATCGCTGTCGAGATCCGATGAATCCAACTGCAATTACCAAATTGTTTATTAGTATATTACAATTTTCTTAAAAGTTAAACGTTCGAACCTTTCACAAGACTAATGGTTAACTAACTCCGGAAGTACAAACTTTGCACATATATTGTAGGTACAATAAAATTTGACAATAGCAAACAATATAGCTTGCCCAGCGAGCAATGAAGCAAACATGCTGGGAATATGCAAAACGAACCAATCCGCCGAACGCACCAAAATGGATATTGGACAGCGGGTGAATAAGCTTAAATGTCAGTGGGCTTGGCACGTCGGCCGAAGAGACGATGATCGTTAGAATAAACGGGTCCTACACTGGTGGCCCTGGATCATGGACCTACAGTTTTACGTTCCGAACCACGCAAAGCCTCCAACACTCGAGCTATCGTCTATCTATCCGTTTCTTTCTCTCATCGGATTCCATCGCTCTATCGCGCTTTTTCTAGCGTCATACTCAACCCTAAGGCCCGGACTTCATGCATCCGTTTCTCCCCGGAGTTGACTAAAATAGGCCACACCCACCGGTGCGAGCGACAGAGTGAGAACTTCATGCATCCGTTTCTCACTCTGTCGCTCGCACCGGTGGGTGTGGCCTATTTTAGTCAACTTGATGCATCCGTTTCTCACTCTGTCGCTCGCACCGGTGGGTGGGGCCTATTTTAGTCAACTCCGGGGAGAAACGGATTCATGAAGTCCGCGCCGGGCCTAAGTCTATGCAGATATTCGCTGTCGGAGAAATATCAGCAATTTCCTAATAAAATTCCAGGTTATAGTCTACATCAGCCTTTCCCAAAGTATGGTTCGCGAGCGGATATTGGGTGGGCCCTGAAACTGATAGGACGACAGTCTCAACGCAACACATCGTCGTCGGCCGGGGGGACGCGTGTCGTTCCGCGTTCGCCCGGCGGCAGCTGAATGGTCACAGTTAGGGCACATCTTATATTTAGTAAAGTACCTAATTGAAATTTTCGATTACAACTGGATGTTTTTTTTTTCTTAATTGAACAGTCCTTCACATAGTTACATTATGTATTAACGAAAAAATGCTGCAGCAGCAATATATAAAGCTACTTTTTTCATGTTAGGTAAGTGGTGGGTCCCGAATTTAGATTTTTTTTTAGATAGGTCACACGAACCAGACAACTTTGGCAACCACTTAGGCTTACCATACCTGATGTTAGCCTTCCCGGGACATTATACTACTACCTGGCAGTCCTTCATAAATGTCGTGGAGAAATGAAAGCAAAATTTTTCCTGTTATATTTTTACGGCGAACCTTTAGCATTTTTTTATAGCGAAAAGCTTTAGTAAGCTACACTAAGATGAATTTAGAATCGTCCTTTCTATTAATTAAGGACTCATATTTTTTGTTAGACGCTGATAATTTGCTCTTTGCGCGACGTCAAGTCGTTTATACCGACACATGTTATTTTTCTTCCCGGGACAAATTGCAATCTCCGGGACAAAATGATCCTTCGCCCGGGACACGGGATATTGGAGCCTAGCCAGCCTAGGACAATATAGACCTAGCCTGGGACAATCCCGGAAATCCCGGGCATCTGGTAAGCCTAGAACCACTGGTAAAACGCGCTTTTTAATAGTCAAAAATGTATACAGACCTGTCTGCCGTGATGGTGTGGAGTTTCTGGACTATCCGGAATCTCTCCAACGGCTGGAAACAGACACTCTTAATTGGTAACACGTTTATCATCATCATGATGTTACAGTACAATGTGTTGCTGTGTGTTATAATGATATGTGTTACCGTGCGTTACGTTACCGCATGGTGTGTTACTTTGCAGGGACCGTATGGTGTAGTTATTGTGAGTTGTGATTGTGACATTACCATTTGATGTGTTACAATACAGTCATTTGTGCTAACGTGTGAGGGGAATGTTGAATAGCGTTAGTGTTACCGTACATTACGTTACCGTTACGGATTTTAAGGCAATGTAGTATGGATGACTGAGTCAGAAGGGCCAAAGGGCATGTTCTATCAGCCAATATTACACCCGAGAAGATGTCATATCGGAAACTTATCTTTTGATTGCTGGTTATACCGGACTAGAGAAGAACACAGCCGAGGTTGCTATGCGGCTGTGTTCTCAGTACCCGGTAGTTGTGTGTTACTGTTCGGTGTTTTATCCGGTCGCTCGTTGCCAGTACCTGGTAGTTGTGTGTTACTGTTCGGTGTTTTACCCGGTCGCTCGTTGCCAGTACCTGGTAGTTGTGTGTTACTGTTCGGTGTTTTACCCGGTCGCTCGTTGCCAGTACCTGGTAGTTGTGTGTTATTGTTAGGTGTTTTACCCGCTCGTTCGTTGCCAGTACCTGGTAGTTGTGTGTTACTGTTCGGTGTTTTACCCGGTCGCTCGTTGCCAGTACCTGGTAGTTGTGTGTTACTGTTCGGTGTTTTACCCGGTCGCTCGTTGCCAGTACCTGGTAGTTGTGTGTTATTGTTAGGTGTTTTACCCGCTCGTTCGTTGCCAGTACCTGGTAGTTGTGTGTTACTGTTCGGTGTTTTACCCGGTCGCTCGTTGTCAGTACCTGGTAGTTGTGTGTTACTTTTCGTTGTGTTACCGTATAGTATGTGTGTTACTGCGTGATATCGCGTGTTACCGTGCGGATGTATCGTGCGGCGCTGCGCGCGAGGCGAGGGCGGGTGCAGCGGCGGGAGTCTCCCGGCGCCCGGCGCGCGGCACACTGCTGCTTGGACCACTTCGCACACGCGTCTGAATCGACGGATGTTGCCTGCGGTGTTCAAATTACATGCATAACGTCAAGCCTGTGTCCCAATGGGATAACCAGAGACGTCAGATCCGCACGGACACAACTCTGAAGCTTCTTCCACAGTCAGTTAGTCAGTCAGCGTGTAAGCATCCACTGCGGGACATACGTCTCTGCAATTTTCCTCCTGTCCTCCCTTTGGCGGTGCGGAACCACTGATTCCTCCGATGCACTTAATGTCGTCGTTCCACCTGGCGGTTGATCTTCCCACAAATCCGTTTTCATGTCCACACCCGCCAGTGTAAAGACACGCCACTCTACACCAATAACAATTACATTGATTCTCGTCGATTTCGGGTGCTGGATGACACCGAACAACAAGACCGATGAATGCCCTAGCAAGATTTAGGTACTAACATGAATGTTTATTTAAAAAATAGTAACTCACCCGAGAGAAGGGTAAATGTGATCGCGTAAAGGTATTCCTTCCCGTTCTCTCCCGGCGCTTTCGTTATAGTCGAGATGTCAACCTGCGGTCCACAATAAATACAAATTTTAAATAATTTGTTTTTTATAGAAAGCGCCACATGTGGCTCCGAGTCCGAGCCAACCATAATGTGTCTAGCGACGCCCAAGGACAGTCGTTCGTACGCAGGGAATGCTTATGCCATGCCGTCCTGACAGGTGCCTATTCACGCCTCTCTTGAATGACCCGAGACTATCTTTGGAGGGAAATATGTGAGCAGGGAGGGCGTTCCAGATTTTATTAGTTCTGTGGAGGAAAGACCTGCAGAACTGATTACAAAAGTTTTATTTTATAGGAACTGCAGATGCTAGTATCCACAGATTACTGATATATGGTAGTATCCGAAAGGGGGTGATTCTACAACTGAAACTGAACGACTTGAGTCGTATGACTTTTTATTTTGAGAATATAAAAAATTGTTTTAAATTTATTTACAGTTTGAGGGTACATAAAAGAAAAAAGAACAACCCCGGACCAGTGATATGAATGAGATCTGTAAATCAGGCTGATAAAATAGAAAATCTCATCCATACCGACCGATCCAGGGAAAGTTCCCAAGACACTCAGCGCATTAGCCGTATGGCCAGACTAATGCGCTGAGAGAGGTAGGCCCCAGCTCGGGCCTCCCCGGACACTTCTATCAGTCGACTGCCTAAATCCTTGCAGAGAGACTTTGCTTCAGCTGCCCAGGGGCCTAATGTTTCCACAGCGAAAGCAAAAAATTAAATTAACAGACAAAAATTTGTTTTCACTTTCTTCAAACTTTTTACAAAAGCGCTGACAAAATTGTAAATGTTTTGTGCTTGTGCACTTCGATGAACGAACGTCTTAGATAGAGACAGACACTAAGTTTCACAACAGTAGGTGGCGGCGCGGTAGGTCGATGGATTTTGGAAAATTTATAAAAGTAGAAAGAGGCCTATATCGGTTCGCACAAAGTGTATGGATGGTCTTATGCAATGCACAATATCCTAGGGGTAAAAGAATAAGGAAGGTGGGAAGACTCACCCTGATGGAGACTTCCTGGGTTTCGCTGGTGGCCACCACGCGGTTCCTTCCTCTCCCACAGGTTGTTGAACGCTGCAGCCGCGGTGATGAAGATAGCGAAGCAATTCCTTTGGCTTTTATATTTCCGAGCACACACAGTACTTGGCGATGTACTCTAAATCGACGAACGGTAACGAACTACCCGGCGGCAGCGTGGTATGATTTTGGCGGGAAGGGCTACGACGACAGTAACGGTCCATGCGTAGCGTAGCAATGCGAATTTGCACACTGAAAGCCCTGACGGGTTCATTTTCGACAGCACTTGCTGTCAGTCTTCGCTCCATCAGGTGAGAGAGAGAAAGACAGGTGTATGTGGGGAAGAAGGATAGGACTAGGTTAAAGCACATTACACAAGACCATACATACAGCCATCGATTGCGCGAGAACGTTCGGCCTAACTAGTAGGAATAATTTGGGTATACCTGGAAGCGAACATGCCTCTGGAACATAGCGGGCGCTGTCGACCCTCGCTTGTACTCGACCCGGAACGACATCGGACTCAGGACGCTGTGCGACAGCTCCGCTATCTGCAACGTTTCACAATACACCTGCTCAAACTCGCGTTACCAGATATAAAAAGGCTTGGTTTGGGACAACATTTGTCAATGTGGCAGCGTTATATTTGATTGTGTGGCTGGTCCGCAGATGTGAATGCATTGTATATTTACTTACGAAAAAAAAATTTCTCGGTGCCATTGAGCAATTGGGCTTGTAAGTCCATCGAAAAAGTTAACCCGCACGTTATCCATAGAAAAACAAGGCACACATTCATGGAAAACCTAGTTCATCACAAAATTGGGAGTTTACGTTTGAAAACTAGGCCAATACAACACAAAATTATATAGTCCATCGGAAACTGGGCCAACACACACGCCACAGAAAATCCTACTTTGTCATCCAATTATTTATGTAGTATTCGTTTGTAGTTTATCATATTGATTTTCTTCTTAATACATTGCCACAAACTATTCTTGTTCGCCTGCATATACTTCTGCCACATCCCAAACGTTGGTTAGAATAGAATGCCTCACGGCATTAAGCTCACCTATTGTGCCTAATTTGTTGAAATTTGTGTTCAATAAAGAATATACATATACATACATCATATACTGCCCATCTCAAAATTGAATAGGTGGAGGGGGGGGGGGGGGGGGGGGGGGTAACGCTGTTCGCATTCGTGACACCTGAACATCATCAACTGACTCATGCCTCCTTGGTGGCCCTCATGGAGGAGATAGACCCGCTGGGGTGGCTGGGGATTAAGGGATTTTGCACGAAGGTCTCCGACCAAGAGGGACTAGTTTTCAGGCTCAGCGCCAACACCCGCTACTGCTACAACAAGAACAACAAAGTAGGGTCACTCAGTCTGTTCTACAGGTACTATCATGGACGTCGGAGGAACTTGCTTCCCTTATTACTTGCCATCCAACCTATCTTCGCAGCACTCGCCGCAGAGAAACTGAGCACCCTTTTGTTGTTGACATTGGGTTTTTGAGAACCCATCGGTTCTCAAAATCGTTTCTTTGTCGCACCACCAGGGTGTGGAACTGTCTCCCGGCGAGTGTGTTTCCCGAATCCTTTGACCTGGGTGTCTTCAAACGTCGTATCAACGGGCTAGAGTCCGCAAATCTGCTGGCATGGCGCCTCACTGAGCGTGGTTTCGCGAAGAGAGGGGTTTTTGGCTCTGTCGACTGTACCATTGGTCCCTCGACACAGCCACCCATGTTGGTTTACATAAAAAAAAAACCTCCTCGCAGTACTCACACTGAGGAAGGCGTGTATGAGGTCTGCCTTGACAGTGGCGAGCGGCTTGCCCTTCACGAGCGCTGTGAATGTCTCCTCCTTGTCGGCCGAGAGCAGCAGCGAGCCGAACCACGAGCGCTTCGTCAGCTCCGGCGAGGACTCGGGCGTCAGATGAACTTCTTCTGACGATGCTGCCGGAAATACAATTCAATATAACCAAAATCTGTTTGAGAACAGCTGTATTACAAAGTTACAGTCTCCTTTAGGCCCTGAGAAATTGAACAGACAAGAAGATGGAAACAGTAGGTAAGTAAGTCGCACCTTTTCCAACACCGCCTCTAAACAGGCTTCAAAAAGAAAGTTGGTACCTATGTTAATTAAACGTTCCTACGCAGGATACATGTTGTTTTCTCTAGAATAGAACGAGGATATAAGAAATGGGCATTATTCATTGCGGCAAACTTTACACAGTGGTGGTCCATTTATTATCTTTTCTGCGTGTACACTTAAATCAGCATGGTGAAAATAGCATTTGAACGTCTATTTTCCGATTAAATAATTGCCTGACTACTCTGAATTGTCAGGAATCTTGTGTCCCAAGAGCAGAACTTGGGGGTATACCTTGCATTTTTCGCCTGTGGAAGCGCGGTGATCCGAGGAAGGAATTCTTGATTGTGGCGAGACGCGCTCGCCACGGTGCGGCCGGCCCCCCGGCGACGCCAGGCGGAGACGCCGCAGTCAGCGCACCACCTGCCAACAACATTTCAATTCAACTGTTGTATGAGAACATCTCGTTGAGAAACCTACAAGTACGCAGAGATAGAAGAGGAACCGGAACCCCGTTCTCAGAGGGTTACCCATAAAAACTGAGAAAATATTGAGAATCTTAACCGGAGCATTTCCACTATTCAGCTCTTCTGGAAAAGACAGATATTGAGGGATCTGAGATGATACACAAGACAGATATTGAGGGACGTGAGATGATACGCAAGACAGATATTGAGGGATCTGAGATGATACAAAAGACAGATATTGAGGGATCTGAGATGATACAAAAGACAGATATTGAGGGATCTGAGATGATACACAAGAGTTTGGTTAGATTGGTTTGAATGGAGTGTAGATACGTATTGTCATATGGCTTTCAACCGCCAAACCAGTCAAGTAAAAATAAGTTACGAACCTGCAATATTGCCAATATTAGAAAATAGTGACGACTGCGGCGGAGACTGCGCTGTGCTGGGAGGACCCGGTAGCGACGACCGCTCCCGCACTATACATATAAGCAAGGAGCAAGCATTACGAACATAGTGCATACAATACAATAGGGCACTTATTAAAAATATGGCAGGACCCAGCATGGTGCCCTGTGAAACACCGGAATTGATTTCATTAAACACCTATACGGTCTCGCTCATTCGAAGAAACTTGAATCCCCCATGTTACATACTATAAATGAAACTCTCTCTCTACTAAAAATTCTCCCTAACTGTTTAATAATATATTGTGACCAAGAGTATCAAAGGCATTCACTAAACCTGGAAACAGTGGTATGGAAGAAAGCTTTCAAATACAGGTTCTCTTATCTGCAATGTAATTTTACCTCTATGTGCCTGCGAGGGGCTGTGTGGACGAACAGGAACAGCTCCACCGATTAACGGGGACTCGTTGATTACTATTACAGCCTCACCGGGTTCCCCACCTGGAATACATTTAAAACTTTCATTTTGTGTCACTGTGAGTGCCGCGTTTAGTTTCTCTAAAAATTATAATCTGGCACCAGACATTATTTTGATATTACTGAATGTGTCCCCATTTTGATTAGACGATGATGTCAACATGATAGAGGCAACAAGACAGTTTTGGTAGCAGCAGATTTTAGTGAGGCACGATGAAAACCAAGTAGCTATCTAGGTATATTCACATGTTGGCTTCGTTTCAAAAGTTAGGTTTGTTAGAATATGTCACTTCAGCAGCGCATGCTTTGTTGTTTCGTCATTCATTCTAACTCTATATGACAACTTGGGATCCCAGCCCCACGCAAATGGTTGGTTCATTCAATAAACAAAGATTTGATGAAGACTTGATAGAGAAATAAGGAATTACTCACTGATGTTGAGACTGATGGTCGGTCCCGTGGAGTTGGCCCTCTGGTGGTGATGTTCTCGGAGAGATGGCGAGGCTGCATGAGATAACACAAGACAATTCGTTTTGTTAGCAAAGATTTATTTTTATAAAATAGGTAAGTAGTGCTGAAGAGGCAAGGTCTCAACAGTTAGGGGGCAGATGGTAATGATGATTAACTGCAACAATTAATATTTTTCATCCAGGTAGAAACAATTTTCACTTATTTTAGAACAGTACAGGAAGCAGTACACTCCCCCGAGTGTCACCATATTTTATTTTATTAGATTGACATAAGATTTAATCAATTTGTAGATAGTAAAACTCCCACATACGTAAATATGAAACCATTCCACTTCACCATGTATACCTACTTCAATTTATTCCTGATCGACTAACAACTATTTATCAAGCTCAGTGTCAAACGCTTTCACTAAATTCTAAACAAAGAAAAATGCTTATACTAGACTGGACATAGACTCACCTAGAGGAGAACCAGGAGTAGCGGGTGTACCTCCAAGCGACGAAACGCGGTGTGCATTGTGACCTGCTTTAAAATTAACACTCACATTAGTTACATAGGTACCTACGCCACTTGGTGTAGTGGCGTTGTTGTTGTGCCTCCAAGTGGCCCCACAAAGTTGGGTTCGTCTTGCAATTCCCCTCGATGTTAAGTTAAATAGAAATCAGTTACTGATTAGTTGTCTATTACTGCAGTTTGGATCCATACATACATCTTTCTTCCTATTGGTTTAACTGTGCAAGGATTCAACACAGACTTCTTGTAGGTTTGCTTTAACCAAACTAAACAAAGGAAAGCATTTATGGCCTATACAAGTTCGATCTCTGTTACGAGAAGCATTTGTTCGATATTGTACACCTGCATTGGCAATGTAGAATCTATCAGGCATACCAACCTGGCGGGCTTGCAGGAAGCTGTGGCGAGCTGCGCCCCTCAGCCCGCCGTCCGCTCGCGGACCTGCTGCGACCAAACCTGTACTCAACCCACTGTTAGTACCCACACCTGTCATGTCATCCGCTGCTGCCGCATTGACAGCACCGTTCTTTGAACATCACACAATTTGACACGACACACACCCAGTGCAGGCAAAAACAAAATACACGTGAGAACCCCATTCTTTTTCAATTTAGATAGAAATTACACGGCTCGTCTCCATATGCACTTTGTTGCAAGTATACGTATAGTATACTTATGTACTATACAATTCATTGGTTCTCGTGCAAGGATTGGTGTTATGTGTTTTGGAGGAAAACATCAGGAAAAATTTAATTCGTATTGCTGTAGTGCAAGAGGTACTGTGGTATTTAGGGGTGCCTGGTTAGCCTGCAAACGAACCTCTCAAAGGGAGCGTCCATAATCACGTGATTCCTTTTTGGCCTATATATAAAACTAGCTGTGCTCGCGACTTCGTCCGCGTGGACTTATCATGACGCCATCTACCGGGTTCAATTGTATTTTCAAACCATCCAGGGACCTACTCAAATATACATACAAAATTTCATCGAAATCGGTCCAACCGGTTACGAGGAGTTAGATGACTAAACACGCACGGAAGAATTATATATATAATGATGATGATTTAACAAGCTAAAATCCTCCTGCTATCATGATTTCATGAATTACGTACGAGTATTCGTACGCCTAAATCCAACGTTGAAATGTGTCTTATTCCTTGTAGGGTTTCGTTGTATTGTGACGTACCTATTCGTTGAAATGACTGATCAATTGAATATATTTACGGATGTATGCTGTATATTCTTTACCCAGACTGTGTCACGCAGATCGGGCTCGGACTTCCCCCTACCGACAGTAGCACCTATTAGGTAAAACCTCCAGAGCAGGTCAATTGGTTTATGGACGCTCCCACAGAGAAACCTTCATGCAATCTCTCGGTCTCCAACTACTCCAACCAGTTTGTGCTCAATCAGGACACCACAGGGTGATTGCAGACCTTCGTGCAGTGCAGGGGCAGTTGTATTGTCTATCTGTATGTCGGAATACCTGAACTGTTGTCTGCGCGGTGTGATTGGAGATCCCTCGCTGATCTGACCAAAGTGAGCCGCTGCGGAACCGTTCACCTGCAAACAAATCGCAGCTTTAGAGATGTTTTGCAGCCAAATCCTTCTCCTTTCGCGAAACTATGCAAAGCGAAGTCTCGTGTCAGAGAGAGAGCGGAATAATACAGAGCTGTTCGACATATTGATACTAGGATGTTTGAGGACACTCAGGTTGAAGTTTTTGGGAAACAACACTCGCCTTTGGACAGTGCAAAAAAAGTTTCTAGGTACATAACACATTGTTTTTAGTGTTTTAGATACTGCAGACTATAAGCAGGCCTGCATTTTGGGTGCCATGGCGTGCAGGCCGGCCAGTTCAGCAGCTCGAAGCCTTCAAGTTGTTTTATGTAATCCGTCATCAATCCGGGCTGACCCCTCAGAGCACATGTCACTGCAGTAGCAGTTCAACCAGCCAGTATAAATTTCCTCCAAGAATGTACCATATAGCAGCTTTCCTTTGGATAGTGGCTAGACTGGTAGACCAACCATGTCGGCTACAATTTGTGCCTACCAATTAGTAAGGGGTAAGGCAAGGGAATGTTATTAGATTCATTAGATTCTGTTAGTGCTCGAGTCAATATGGTTGTCCATTTGATCGGCGGCGGATGGCCGAGTGGTTTGGGCGTCGTTCTCTTGCGAGAGTTGCGAGGTTCGAATCCATTCGGCGTGTACTACCTTAACTACATCTGTAATCTGTTGCTTCAATGATCGGGACCGGTGTCAAACTGTAGGTTCCTTCCTTTACTAGGTGGTAGGCTCAAATTGCAGCCGATTGGTTTGGTACCACCGTACTGGATGTAAGATGGCCGCATAGCAGTCTCGGCTGTGTTCTCCTCTAGTCTAGCATAGCCAGCAATTCAAAGGGGTATGACACCTACCATCTCGGAGATGATATTAGCTGGTCGGAGCATGGCGCCTGTGACTCAGCCATCCCATACCGAATTACATAAAAAAAAGATGCCCACATAGCAGCCTCGGCTGTGTTCTCTTCTAGTCCAGTATAGCCAGCAATTCAAAGGGAAGTTTCCGGTATGATACCTACCATCTCGGAGGTGATATTAGCTGGTCGGAGCATGTCCGCTGGCGCCTGTTTTTCAGCAAACCCATACCGGATCACATAAAAAAAATGCAAGAGACAGGGCTGCTCAGGCAGTGGCTGGGCAAGACCTAAATTTCATTTGGGCAAGATACATTTTGCGAGGCCCTCTCTGGTGACACTAGATGATGGATTTTATGGATTTTGACTGCCGAAATGGATTTCCGCTGCATGAACTTTTGAGGCGCGAGGCCCTTGGGGCCGCGAGGCCGTTGGCGGTCGCCCACGTCGCCCACACCTTGCGCCGCCTCTGTGCTCAGTAGTTGCTTTCTGAAAGATACAGGGGGGGGGGGGGGGGGGGTAGGTGTGTTAAAATAAAAAAGGCAACGAGCCCGGTACGAACTCCAACCTTGCAGGTGTCAAGCCGCTTGCGCGGCGGGTCGTGCGGCGCAGGCGGCGCCGGGGGCCGCGGCTCGTCGTCCCGCGCCGGGCGCCGCCGCTTGCGCTCAAGCAGCAGGAAGTATATCACTTTTTCTGTGTTGTGACTGCGGATACACACCAACACCTTTAGTATTCCGACATTCTCGTTAAAAATACCCTCAAAGAGAATATAAATACCCTGGTAGTCTGGTAGTCGTGGGACTACCGGTAGGCATTGATATGGAATCATGGGCAGCCATAGGTGGAAGCCGGCCGAGTGACTCTATCACCTGACACCTGGTTTGCTGGGATTGGTTGAGCGGTTCGAAAGATAGTGATATGCCGAAAGTACATCAATAATGACGGTCGATTTTTGCAAATGGCACGGGCATTACTTATGGATTCCATGTCAAAAACGTATGCCGTTGTAAGGATGGCTGCTCCGACAGCAAACTAAGCTCTTTTAGTCGGAGGCTTTCGCGCCAACCTGGACAGTGCGTTCCCTGCGTGTAGGCTATCAGAAGGCTGCAGATCTTTACAATGGTTCAGTGCATTCAAAACTTATATTGAGAATTTTGTGCCGTGTGGGGCCGGCACTTTAAAAGAATAGCCCCACTGCATCTCTTCCCGTGTATGTCGTAAAAGGCGATTAAGGGATATGACTCCCTTCTTATATTACTAGGTGGTAGGGTTTAACCGCCCGGGTTGGTACCACCGCACTGAATGAAAGGTCGGTCGAAACGGCTATGTAAATAGTTTGTGTTTTCCGTCCAGTTCAGTGTAGCCGGCACGACCGAAGGGAAGCACTGACGTGGCACCAAGTTCATCCGGTGTTATGGGCTGACATCACGGATGTTGTAGGTGATGTAGCCAACCGTGTCAGTTTCCATAAATAAAAAAAAATAAATAATAACCAAAGATACATTACTAATATAAATTTACAGATAATTGCTAAAGGTATTTTGATGTCACCACATTCATTCCTTTGCCGATAATTTTCCTGTGTCGCTGTTAATCTAATCCAGCACCCTTTTAAATTTTGCAAGCAAACCACATAGGTAACTCTTGTTTAAAATATACAATAAGGAAGAATGAAGGACCAAGAACAGAGCCCTGTGGGAATACCTGCGTGAAATGAATGGGCTGTTGATCACTTGCATGTCAGTATACAACATATTACCTATATATGCTTTTGTGTTTACATGCTTTCAATATCACGATTTAAATATTATTACATTGAATGTAGATTAAATATTGCCGTGGTTGAGGCAATCAAATGCTTTTGCCGAATTAAAACACTTCAATCATTCATACAAGTATTCAATTAAAATACTAATTATTATGCTACCTTTGTACAGTCAAAATACTGCAGCCCTTTAAAATAAAATTCAATAAAATTGGTTTCAAAGTCATCGTCAACCCTGAAAATCCTGAAATTATTATTATTTTTTAAATAAGCCTGTTTTTTTCGATAAAATGCGAAACGCTATTAAATAATAAGAATGTTAAGGGAATTTTCGATAAAATCGTTTATGTATGTAAAATAATTACTCACTTTGGACTCAGAAGCTCTTGAATCAGCTTTTCTCTTTGCTTGAAACACCCGAGACTGCAGATTGCCTGAAAAAAAGTAGAGCACCTGAAAATTTCTATCAACTTTTTCGTATGAAATTAAGTCAATGATGAAATTTGACAACCAACGCATTGCAGTGAGTTGATCCATGTTTTGGATTTCATGTACAACCGTTGTGTAGAAGTTACTTCTCTAACTTCAATACTTATGGAGATGGTGCGGTGAATCCTTTTCGAATGGATGCTGCACTGAATGGCCACTTGTCCACATGACGTTAATGACACGGCAAATAACACGCAACGATCACGGCACGGCAGCAGTAGGGACAAATATGCATGAGTGCCGTGACAGCGGCGGCATGTCATTAATCGTTATTAACGCATTTTATAAGCAAAAATACAACGTTAACTTCACAGAACCACTTGCAGGCAGGGTTGCCAGATGTCCGGTTTTGGACCTCACAGTCCGGTTTTTGAGGCTAGTGTCCGTCCGGTCTCCAAAATAATGAAAAACCGGACACCAAAACGTTCGGTTTTTTTCTTCATATAACACAAATATTTACTTTTTCAGAACATACATACATACATATCACACACGCTGAATCCCGACAATCGGGGTAAGCGGAGTAATTTTTCAGAACATTTTAATACTAATCTTACTGTATTCTTTGATTTTGCAGTAAGAATTGATCGAATCAATTCAAGCCTCTTATCTATTACTCTATCTTCCATCCATTTTCAAGAGTAAAGGTCATGTCATGAAACATTTGATACATAAAATCAAATTTCATTTTGTACCTGAAAAGTCAAAGGCCCTTGGATGAAAAATGTCCGGTTTTTTCAACTGAATTATCTGGCAACCCTGCTTGCAGGTGGAGTAGCCACCATAGAACCAAGGAGCTGCACGATGCGATCCCTCCATCCCCATTCTACCATCGTTCCACGCGCAACAGTTTTGGAATGCATCAATATTCCCCCACTTAGGACAAATTGATCCTGTAAATCCTTTATTTACAGGGTTGCCAACATGTGGAAATCACTCCCACCTGCATCTTTTTCTCTAATATACAGTCTGGGGTCCTTCAAACATAATGTGAAGGTGCACCTAGCCGGCCGACAAGGTATTCGCAGCCCCCGTAAATATCCGAATACCCGTGGGCGCCGTCGGACTACACCTCTGTTTTAGCGCCATTTGTCGTGCTCCCCATAAAAAAAAAACAACTCACCTGCAGGACATCCGGATCGATGGAGTCGGCAGAGGGCAGCACCCGTGTCTGCACCACCTCCATCATGGGTAACTCCTGCTCCAGCTCCCCGCGACCGCCGGCCGTCACCCACGCGTGTCGCGTTATCTCTGACAGCTGTCACACGTGCAAGTACACAATCAGCTAGTGGCTTCCAGCGCGGTGAGTTTCTTTTTAGGGTTCCGTATCCGGTACGGGGCCCTATTACTAAGCCAACGCTGTCTGTCTGTCTGTCTGTCTGAGGGCTGTATCTCTTGAACCGTAATAGGTAGCCCGTTGAAATTTTATATGTGTTATTATGGCCGATATATAGCAACAAATAATAAAAATAAGAAAAAGTAAAAAATTCACGGGGGTTCCCATAGAAGAAACCAAAAAGTGTATGAGCGCGCGCCATCTTCCGAATAGATTATGAAGCATTTCATAACACGCCATCTAGATGGCGTGAGTGGTGCTAGCCATGACATGGCGATACGGAACCCTCGGTGCGCGAGTTCGACTCGCACTTGGCCGGTTTTTTATGTAAAACACATTAATTTCATTTGTTATGATTTGATATTGATATGTCTTTCGAATACACCCAAGTTTAATCCTCAGGTTATTATATGTTGGTACCAGCATTTTGTCAGCCTCGGTAGCTCAGAGGTGCGGTCGGTCGACTGTTGGTAAGCAACGCTGAGCGCGGTCAGTACTTGGATGGGTGACCGTTCGACCGTTGGAGGCTGACCGTGGTTCGGATTCCACGCTAAACTGTAGGTCCTTCTTACCTTACTAGGTAGGGTTCATCCTGGCCGGATTGGTACCAACGCACTGTATGAAAGGTCGGTCGAAACGGCTATGTAAATAGTTTGTGTTTTCCGTCCAGTTCAGTGTAGCCGGAACGACCGAAGGGAAGCACTGACGTGGCACCAAGTTCACCCGGTGTTATGGGCTAACATCACGGATGTTGTAGGTGATGTAGCCAGCCATGTCAGTTTCCATAAAAAAAAATTGCTACAAGGATCTGGAGCACAGGTTTGGAGCGTACCGTGAGTCTCTTCTCAGGGTTGACCTCGATCATGCCGCGTAGGAGCTGCTGGCAGTCCGGCGGAACGAAGTGTGGCACGTGGAACACACCTCGCTTCACCTGTCGTAAAATTTATTATTACCAGTGGATTCTCGCTATACCTCGCTTTGTCAGCCTTGTTTGCGTTAACTTAGAACCTTGAATTTTTAAAATACTCTAAGCTAAGGGACCCAACGGTAGACCTTAGATATTGAAAACGACGCGTCCCATCCCGACTCGATGCGGCGTTGACCAAATCGACACGGGACCGTTTAAAACTGTTCAGGTGGACTGTAGATTATGTAGGTGTCGGTGAAAAGGTGAAGAAAACTCGAAATACTGTCAGCAAGGCACAGTCTTCCCTTCACGCCGTTGCTTGTGATCACACTCGCCCACAAAGCCAGAAGAGCTCTCGCAGTGTTCGACGCGCTTGTGAAAATTGCAATGGCGTTTGACCGTTACGGGACCTCTATATATACTGCTGCTGGCTGAATGGAGCGAGTGGTGACGCTGCTGTTCCAAGAAGCAACGGTTGGAAAGAAGTGAGCCATTGCATTCAGTAAAGTATTTTTAACGGCTTCCAACTATTTCCCCGGTAGCTAGTTCCAAACCCTAGCGGTGCCACAAAGAAAAATGTTCCCCGGTAGCTAGTTCCAAACCCTAGCGGTGCCACAAAGAAAAATATTCCCCGGTAGCTAGTTCCAAACCCTAGCGGTGCCACAAAGAAAAATTTTCCCCGGTAGCTAGTTCCAAACCCTAGCGGTGCCACAAAGAAAAATTTTCCCCGGTAGCTAGTTCCAAACCCTAGCGGTGCCACAAAGAAAAAAATTCCCCGGTAGCTAGTTCCAAACCCTAGCGGTGCCACAAAGAAAAATTTTCCTCGGTAGCTAGCTAGTTCCAAACACTAGCGGTGCCACAAAGAAAAATATTCCCCGGTAGCTAGTTCCAAACCCTAGCGATGCCACAAAAAAAAATTTCCCCGGTAGCTAGTTCCAAACTCTAGCGATGCCATAAAGAAAAGGTTTGAGAGGTCAAACGCGAATTTCCTCCACTTCGCGCTAAAAAAACTGCTAGAAACGGTTAGATTACTTCATGATTCTGTTTTTCTCACCTTTTCGAGCAGCTGCCTCAGGTTGTCATCGTCGAAGGGCAGTGCACCGACCAGGAGCGCGTACAGAATGACGCCACAAGACCACACATCTGCACGTCGGCCGTCATACTTCTCTCCCTGTGTCATCAAGCAAGCATGTTAAAGCCACACTGCTCGACGTTTCGCATCGCTCAGAGTCGGGGACTTCAGCCAGTCCGTCAGAGTGCATGTTTCCACTGCTGGACATACGTCTCTACAACTGTCCGCCAGTCCTACCGGCCTTCAGCGGTACAGAACCACTGCTTTACGCCGACGTACTTGATGTCGCCGTCCTTGATGTCGTCGTCCCACCTGGCGGGTGGTCTTACCATGCTCCGTTTTCCTGTCCACGGCCGCCAGTGCAGGATGCGGTTACTCCAACGCTCACATGAGCTTAGGCACCCGGCGTCCAATATGGACTACTTTGGTGCGTCGGCGGATTGTTTTTTTTTTTTTTCATTTCATGTCGGCTACACTGAACTGGACGGAAAACACGAACTATTTACATACGTTTCGGCCGACGTTCGTTCAGTGCGGTGGTATCAATCCGGCCGGGATAAACCCTACCACCTAGTAAGGTAAGAAGGGAAGGGACCTACGTGTAATCCGAACCACGGTCAGCCTCTATTGTCTCGTTACGCACCATATCACGTAGCGATATTCCCAGCATGGCTCGCTAAATTGCTCGCTGGCCAACGTTCACCGTAAGAGTCCACGTTTTAAACATCGTACGTCATGCATGACCGGGAGGATGCAGTGGTCATAAGTACAGGTCTTCAAATTTTGCAGAAGGTCAGACCTCAGGGCGAATTTTAACTTTCCTCAGTGAATCATATTGGTCTCCA
This sequence comes from Nematopogon swammerdamellus, assembly GCA_946902875.1. Taxonomy (NCBI): domain Eukaryota; kingdom Metazoa; phylum Arthropoda; class Insecta; order Lepidoptera; family Adelidae; genus Nematopogon; species Nematopogon swammerdamellus. The sequence goes on from OX336363.1 coordinate 7,227,318, forward strand.
GCTGCTATTTGCGTATTTGAGTCAAGCAAGACCACGAGTAGGCGCTCCAAAATTTCGATTTCATGTAAAACTGTAGATCTCTTAGCTTACTAGGTGACTTTACCTTACAAAGTAAGTACTCACGAAAGATCGGCTGATAAGCTGTGAAAAATTGCCCGTACTTTCCGTCCAGTTCTGTCTGATCAGATCCGTGACGATATATTATGACGGTAGACCGCTTCAGACTACTCGTCTCAAGGCAAGTGCAAAACTCTTCAACATGATACCAATTCTCCAACAGCGACCCAGTCAGTCGTCGCGATGCCATACCGAATTCTACCACCTCGTTTTGTGTCAGTTGGAAATAAGTGTGATACTGACTCGAATGACTTCAGGACAGGCGTAGTGTGGGCTCCCGCACGAGGTTTCCAACAGCGACCCGGCCGGCTGCAGCGAAGCCATGCCAAAGTCTGCCACTTTGATGTTGTTTCGCTCGTCCAGAAGGAGGTTCTCTGGCTTCAGGTCGCGGTGGCTGTCACATTCATAAGTTTATAAATATTATTATATTGTTAATTAACGAAGTATGCTTTCAATTTAAAATGTGCTATGGAATTAGCCTCAACATACATAGGGGCAACGCAGCCGCCGCGTTGGATACCGCTGGAGGGATGATCGAACTGGACGAATTCTTCTATCTGTAGGGGCTAAATATATTTTTTTCTTCTTTCACCCACAGATCGGACATTAATAATAAAAAAAATCATTATGAAGATCATTGATGATGATTACGTACTGTTTTCACGAAAGGCATGTGGGCTCCCTAAGAAGTTAGCCGTGCAAGGAACGGTGGTGTTGCCAACTAACGGGCGTCACCGGCGTCACGATCAATTCTAAACAATGATTATGAAAAACTTGAGATCAGATGCTGATCAGGACGATGGCGATGTTTGATCGATTGATTGATGACTGAAACTGATTCATGATAACGACAATGAAAATGGCTGCTTATTAGATGATGACGGCACGGCAACGACCATGGCTCGAAAACGACACGGCGGCGGCAGGGAATAAAATGCCGTGACAGAATGACCTTACCGTCACCGGCTTAAATTGAAATGAAAAATGAAATAAAATGATAAACTGTCATCACACAAATCAAAGCTTGCATTAGTTTTTTTTTTTTATGGAAACTGACACGTTTGGCTACATCACCTACAACACCGTGATGTCAGCCCATAACACTGGGTGAACTAGGTGCCATGTCAGTGCTTCCCCCTTTGATCGTGCCGGCTACACTGAACTGGTCGGAAAACACAAACTATTTACATAGCCGTTTGGACCGACGTTTCATTCAGTGCGGTGGTATCAACCCGGGCCGGTTAAACCCTACCACCAAGTAAGATTAGGAGGGAAGGGACCTACAGTTTTACGAGGAATCCGAACCTCGGTCAGCCTCCAACGGTCAGCGGTCACCCATCCAAGTACTGACCGCACCCAGCGTTGCTTAACATTCAATAGCGACAGTTGACTGTCTGCACCACTGAGCTATCGAGGCTGACAAATCCTTCTCATCAAAGCCGAACATCACCGAACAAACGCGTGCTATTCGCTCTGTCGCACAAGTTCAAATGACTTCACACGGCCAATACGAATTGAAAGCAGGAATAGAATCTATTCCTATAGATCACATCATAAGGCGGTACGCGGTAAGCGCGAGGCAGTAAATAATGAACATCGGGCTTTAGAAAGAGACTATCCGGTTGTAGAGCGTCGTTCCTGTCGCACAGAGACGTGCGAATTAGTGCGACAGAGACGATGCTCTACAACCGTATTGTCTCTTTCTAAAGCCCGATGTGCATTATTTACCCCCGCGTACTGTACATCGATGTAACCTTTGAGTGGCGTCGCACTGTACATTATAACAATATCAAACAAAATAGTGAGTGACGTCTCAGCATAGGTTGCAGATCCTGATGTTCGTACTGGTTCACGGCATTCTTTACACATTTTTTATCGCCCCTGCTGGCGTCCAGGGGTCGTTGCACATTTTGTTATGGCCAAATACGCGAGTTTCCTTTCTCATCCACAATATTTCAACTCCATCGCTCACCAATAGAGTGACTGTGACAGAAGCCACTGCAGCCTTGTCGTAGTCGTTGCCGTGTTGTCGCCTAGTGCGCGAGCAGCCTTTATCATATCACTCACAATAGTTCAACTCCATTGCTCACCAAATAGAGTGACTGTGACAGAAGCCACTGCAGCCTTGTCGTGGTCGTTGCCGTGTTGTTGTCGCTTAGTGCGCGAGCAGCCTTTCTCACCCAAAATAGTTCAACTCCATCGCTCACCAAATAGAGTGACTGTGACAGAAGCCACTGCAGCCTTGTCGTGGTCGTTGCCGTGTTGTTGTCGCCTAGTACGCGAGCAGCCTTTCTCACCCACAATAGTTCAACTCCATCCCTCACCAAATAGAGTGACTGGGACAGAAGCCACTGCAGCCTTGTCGTGGTCGTTGCCGTGTTGTTGTCGCTTAGTGCGCGAGCTTCCTTTCTCACCCACAATATTTCAACTCCATCGATCACCAATAGAGTGACTGTGACAGAAGCCACTGCTGCCGTACCGTGGTCGTTGCCGTGTTGTTGTTGAGCAGCCTTTCTCACCCACACACAAAACAATATTTCAACTCCATCGCTCACCAAATAGAGTGACTGTGACAGAAGTCCAGCGCGGAGATGATCTGCCGGAAGAACCGCCGCGCCTCCTTTGGCGTGAGGCGGCCTTTCTTCACGAGGTAGTCAAAGAGCTCGCCTCCGGACACGTGCTCCAGCACGAGGTACCTGTCGGCGTCACGCACACAGAGTATACAGGGTGTTGTAACGGCCACTACAATAATTTTAAGAAATGATTATTGAGATCAATAGTAACAAAAAAGTCGGGGAACTTTTTCTTAATTCCTTATAAATAAAAAGTTACACTTCTCATAGTTTTGATACTTTCATAATTTAGTGTAAAAAGGATCTAATGTTCCGCACGAAAGTGGGAATGAATGGCGCGCAGTGAGTGAGCGACCAGGGACGAGTGCGCGGAGAGAGGAGATGCGCGGGGGCGGCGCGGTGTGAGTTTCTCGACCCTAACCGTTCCCGCACCAGCACCCTCCCCCCGCGCGCGTCAAATTACACTAGACGAAAACATAAATTTCAAAAATTTATATCTCCATAACTAGACACTTTAGAGAAAAAATACATCCCGGCCAGGATTCGAACCTGGGTCTCTGGCTTGAGCCGCCAACGCGATAACCAACTACGCCACCGGGCCGTGACGTGTTATCTTCAAATTTTCGTTCTGTTGCACCTTCATGATGTCGGATGGATTTTTTTCCAATGATTTTCGCTTTGCATTTTTCTAATAAAATATTTATACAGGCTGTATTTGAATTAACTGCGTTCCTTTCAGGGGTTTGTCCTGTATCCTAAACTGAGTAACTTTTGTTGTACAGCTTTTGGAAATTGGAAAAAAAAATCACTTTCTCCATACATTTAAGGGCTGACTGTATGGGGTACCTCCAAATGTATGGGGGGGGGGGGGGGGGGGGGGGGGGGGAACGTGAATTGTGTTTTTGGAAATTCCAAAAGTTGTATAACAAAAGTATCTCAGTTTAAGATACAGAACAACCCCATAAAAGGAATTCAGTTAATTCAAATACACCCTGCATAAACTGATGTTTAAATAAATGACAATTGTCCAGGAAAGTGATTTGAAAGTTTAGAAAAAATCCTGTAAATACGAACTAAATTAATTAACACTTTGATGAATTTCTACTTGAAAAATGTACATCTTTCATCTATTACTACTAAGCCAGTGAACAATGTTCACTGAACATGTAGCCCTAAGTGGGTTAAAGCGGACTTATCCATTTTATTACATGAGATATATAAAAAAACACATCGCGGATCATTTGGTCAAACAGTGATATCTTTTATTTTATTTTATTTTATCTGGAAAACACACAGTTATAATAAATGGGTACACAGAAATATAAGCATTAACCAATAAAGATTCCACTTAAATTTACACACTTAAAATAATAAAAATTATAGTATGGACTTATCATTATTGGATCAAAATTTGATCAAAATATTCAAAATTACTATTTGGTTAGAACTTGATACCCGGGTGGTCCCAGAAGTACCCGACCTGACGTATAGATGGCAGTTGTTGTTTGAAAAAACTTACTGCATTCGAAAGTACTATTCGAATTAAATTTAAATTAAAAAAAAGAACACGCTACGTGCTTTTGTTTTTGTTTGTCGGCCATCAATAGTGAACGCTCTGAGTGAAGTTTTAGAAATGGATAAAATTGGTCACCGTTATGTGATTCAATACTTTATTCTGAAAGGTCTGACTTCAACTAATATCAAAGATGAGCTGGATTCAACTCTGGGGGAGTCTGATCCATCGTTTACGACAGTAAAATATTGGGTGGCAGAGTTCAAACGAGGTCGTACGATCTGCCAAGACGAACATCGCAGTGGTTGACCAAATGAAGTGACCACGCCAGAAATGGTGAAGAAAATCCATAAAATAGTATTGGATGACCGCCGCCGGTTGAAAGTCCGCGAGTTAGCAGATATGGTAGGCATTTCAAAAAGTGCTTTACATCGCATCTTGGCTGAAAATTTGGACATGAGAAAGATGTGCGCAAGATGGGTGCCGCGTTTACTCACAATGGAACAAAAACAACTTCGTGAGGATGTTTCAGTCGAGTGTTTTACAATAATAAAGCCGAATTTTTGCGCCGATTCGTAACAATGGACGAGACCATGGGTTCATCATTTCACATCTGAGACCTTGAAACTTGAAAAAATGGCTCGGGGGTAAAAGATTTACAAACAATAAAAAGGTAGAGTCAGCAGTTGAGGGCTACTTTGAGGAGCTCGACGGTTCTCGCTATAAATATGGTATCGAAGCTATTGAACATCGCTGGGAAAAGTGTATCGAGCTAAAAGGAGACTAAGTTGAGAAATAAAGGTAGTTTTTCCTAAATTTGTTTCGTTTTCTTTGTTAGGCCGGGTACTTCTGGGACCACCCTCGTATGTTATCATTATCTGACCAAATCTTAAAATGTAAAAACAGGAGATATTCGTTTTGAACCATTGTCGTAGAGGCATTTCTACTCGCGATGAAGTTATGACGAATACACCAAAAAAAAAAAATTTTTTTTAGCCCACACTGTATTAAAGACTAAAAATTGTCAAAATTGGAGTTATCACTATTAGGCCAGTGACCACAGAAATGTTTACACATGAAAATGAATAAAGTGCAACTTACAAGTACTTCTTGTTCTCGTAGACATCAGACAAGCCGAGCACGTGAGGATGTTCTATCAGCTTCATGATGGCTATCTCACGTTCAACCTACACATTATTTACAACGTTCGGTACTTAAAAAGAATTACCCCACTGCATCTCTCCCCATGCATGTCGTAAAAGGCGACTAAGGGATAAGAACAAGATGCCATGCTAAAGGGCGACAGGCTCGCCACCTCTCACCTTGGCACGGTACTTCCACCGAGTCATGCAGCAGGTGGGTCTTCGTGCCTTACTTGCTGCTTGATCGATTTAATCTTGTTCGAATACTTTGCGAAACGTGGTGGTCGGTGTTGTGCTGTAATTTAACAGAGTTCTTGCAGCACAACACCGATTACTCTGCCTACCCCGATTGTCGGAATTCAGCGTGTGTGATATGTAATATGTATGTATGTAAAATTAATTCCTCTTGTCTTGAATCTCTCATGAATATTATTTAGGATTAAATTTTTTATGTAAACTGACACGATTGGCTATATCATCTACAACACCCGGAATTAGGTACCATGTCAGTGCCCTTCGGTCGTGCCGGCTACACTGAACTGGACGGAAAACACAAACTATTTACATAGCCTATATAGCTATTTACATAAATGAAGGGAAGCACTGACATAGCACCTAGTTCACCTGGTGTTATGGGCTGACATCACGGGTGTTGTAGGTGATGTAGCCAACTGTGTCAGTTTCCATAAAAAAAAAAAAAAAAAAAATAGCCGTTTCGACCGAATCTCTCTCATTCAGTGCGGTGGTACCAACCCGGGCGGGTTAAACCCTACCACCTAGTAATATAAGAAGGGAGTCATATCCCTTAGTCGCCTTTTAAGACATACACGGGAGATGCAGTGGGCTATTCTTTTTAACCGACTTCAAAAAAAGGAGGAGGTTCTCAATTCGACTGAGTTTTGTTTGTTTTACGTTTGTCCCCTCAGAACTTTTAAAGTACCGGCCCCACACGGTACTGTAGGTATCTATTGCCGGGATCTGTACAATATAATTACAATACAATACCTTCATGAGCACAGACTCGCTGAGTTTCTCCCTGTTGATGATCTTGACGGCCACCTTCCTGCCCGTCACGCAGTGCACGCCCAGCTTCACCAGACCTGACCAGTCGCCAAATCCATGCGTTTTTAAATTCCGAATTAATTATATGATTCGCCATTATTATATTGAGTGTTTCAGGATAGGGTTTCGTAATTTCAGGGTTCGAAAGGGGTTCATATTTGAAGAAGAAAAGCTCTGAAACTTTTTCCCAGATTCGGTCATTTTATACTACTTTTTGGTGAAAATAGTTTCAGCGAGATTTGGTGGACGGTTAACATCCGCCTTTATTAAATAAAAATAAAATTACTAACTTACATGTTTAACTATTAGAATTGAACTGCATGTAGGTAAATTCCAAACACTTAAATTTAAATTAACATCAAAAGGAAAAGGGGACTGGATAAGGTCATTGCACTCTCTCGACCTAGACAGCACTGTTGCCAAATCTCCCCAGACTCACTGTCCATCGATTTTTCATTACAATTTGCAATTTCTGTATGAAAAAAAATACGTAATTTCGATTCGAGTGGTAAAGATTTTTTTCTTCTAATAATGAGTACTTTCTTTTCGTAAAGTTTCTCAAGCCTATCCTGAAACCGCTCTGTATATTTGGGATTGGTTATACAATCAAATTTAGAGCAGCCAAATATGACAATGTTAATTTGTCAGTAAATTTTTATTTTATATTTTTTGCTAACCAATGTAGCATACCAACTTACTATGTTTGTCGGCAGAATACATTGTTCTGCTGACCACAACGTAAATATTTTGCCAGGTGTTAAAAATTAATGATAGCTTTTTCAATTAAGACGAGACGGAAGTTAACTTTCTCCATACAAAATCGTCTTTCGGCATTTATGTGTTTTATCCCCCTAAACCTTATCCGATTTTTACAATTCTTTTTTATTGTAATAAGGACAGTCAAATCTACGTTACTGTATTAATTTTTTTAATATCTAAAGTGATGATTCAATAAAGCTTTTAATGAACTTCATAACATAAAAAAATTTAAAATTAATTTTTTTTCGGTCGATATACAAATTTTTCGCTCGGGTGTTGTAGATATATTTCATCTAAACAAAACAAAAATGACAGGAACGTCGATTGGACTGTCCTTAAGACAAGAAAAAAAAATTTTTTAAATCTGATATGGTTTAGAGGGCTAGAAAACATAAATGCCGAAAGACGATTTTGTATGGAGAAAGTTAACTTCCGTCTCGTCTTAAGTGCTGAGTTCACATCGGCACAGTTAAGAGTGCGCGATCTATATCTAGAATTAAATATAAAAAAAAAACTTACCCGTTTGCCCCTTTCCCAATGTCTTCTCGAGTCGAAACGGGCCAACATATTGGTAGGCCTCGATAGAGCCCGATGTAGCGGCGCCCCCTTCCATCTCACATATCTTTAAACCCTCGGCATGTACCCACGGAACCCTCCTTCTCAGCCATTGAGGTCGCACATCTCCTCACTACCTGCTTAGGTCAATTTTGACAGCTCACACGCGGACAACGCGGTTCTGTTAAATCACTTTTGGCCATTTTTTTGACCCACTCAGTTCATTCACTTCATTTTAAGTATAACACTGTTATTTGGAAATTTCAAAGATTTACTTAAAAAACCGTCAAGTGCGAGTCGGACTCGCGCACCGAGGTTTCCGCACTACAAAAAAAAACATTGAAAAAAAACACGTTTCTTGTATGGGAACCCCCCTTAATTTTTTACTTTTTCTATTTTTTATTATTTGTTGTTATATCCGCCTTAATAACACATATTCTATGAAAATTTCAACCGGCTACCTATTACGGTTCTAGAGATACCGCCCTCGGACAGACAGACGGACGGACGGACGGACAGACGGACGGACGGACAGACAGACGGCGGCGTAGGCTTAGCAATAGGCTTCCGTACGGGATACGGAAACCTAAAAAAGGTTAAATTACAAATTTTAAAAATCCCCGACTCCATGAAAAGTAAAACATAATTTCCGTGGAGTCGGGTGACTCTGAGTTTTTATATTTTACTAGCTTTTGCCCGCGGCTTCGCTCGCGTGAAATTCGTATTTAAATAAAAAGAAGAAAGTAAGTAAGCCCGATACCGTATCTTTATTTCGGCGCGCGTAACAATTCGATATAAATCTATCGCTGATAGATTTTTGTTGCATTCTGTATTACTGTATAATAATAGCCCCAATGCATCTCTCCTCGTTCGTGTCTTAAAGGGCGAAGGATAGGGACGAGATGCCACGCTAAAGGGCGACAGGTTAGCCACCTGCACGGTCCTTCCACCGAGTCATGCTTAATTGATGGCTATGTCGTCCTAATAATAACGTGGTGTTGTGCTGTAATTTACCGGAGTTCTTGCAGCACAACACCGATTACTCTGTTCACCCCGACTGTGCGCAGTAATCGGCTTGAGTAAAGTCTGTATACCTACATACGTAGTGTAAAATTCAAAATCTGTTTTGTGGCCGTATGTTTATGGGCTTGTAACTCGGGAGTGGCTCAATCAGTTTAGCCATGTCAATCTCGATAGCTCAGTGGTGCAGACAGTCAACTGTCGCTATTGAATGTTAAGCAACTGGGTGCGGTCAGTACTTGGATGGGTGACCGCTGACCGTTGGAGGCTGACCGAGGTTCGAAATCCTCGTAAAACTGTAGGTCCCTTCCCAACTAATCTTACTTGGTGGTAGGGTTTAACCCGCCCGGGTTGGTACCACCGCACTGAATGAAACGTCGGTCGAAACGGCTATGTACTTAAATAGTTTGTGTTTTCCGACCAGTTCAGTGTAGCCGGCACGATCAAAGGGAGAAGCACTGACATGGCACCTAGTTCACCCGGTGTTATGGGCTGACATCACGGACGTTGTAGGTGATGTAGCCAACTGTGACAGTTTCCATAAAAAAAAAGATGATTGTTTTAGCGTATGCAATGTGACATGTTTTCGGATGATTATAGGCTATTAAATTCTATCGTTATCGCGAGCGAAGCCGCGGCCGCGTCTTGTTGTGATAACATCTGACAAATTGGTCTAAATATGTGAAGTATCTTTAAAAAAAAAATTTTACATCCACCACCTCCGGTTATGACTCGGTTAATATTTATCTCTCGGTTAAAATGCCATTCTGCACAGTATGTAACATACCCACATACACAATTATGTAGGTATTGACCTTCTTCCGGTAGATTTTGACATATTTAGTCATTCCCATCTATTTCCTCCCAAGTACCTACAGCCTGGGATTTTTCAAGAGGGGCCGGCAAAAGGTCCTTGTCAGGCCGGCATGGCATTCGCAATCCCCGTGCATCACCATCGTCCATGGGCATCGTTAGACACCTACTCGTAGGTGAAACGAAGCGACATGTCGCGCTTTCCATAGAAAAAAAAAATTAACGTTTTCGAATCATTTAAAATGTTTACATAGATACTACATTCAATAGGTCTATATTTGTCCCAGGACTTTCTGTAACTTTCCCAGAGCCAGTTCTGAACCTTCGTACAATACGCAGTGGTATTTTCGTACATTATATTGTTTGATAGTACTTTTGCCATAGATCTTTCAGGATTAGATAAGTTTAATCCGCTCTTCGAGCTCCTAAAATCAGCGATACATGGCTCTAAGAGCCGCTCGAAACCGGGATGTTACACAAACTACCTACCTACCTTAGTACCTACCTACTAGCACGCTTTCGTGTAAAGATCGATAAAACACACAACAAATACAGGCATGACTTTTAAAGGCAGTTTTTTCACCTATGACGTGCACAATATGAAGGCTTTTAAGCGGCGTACGATGGGAATATACGGGAATAACTGCAATGTAATATTTGAGAACGTTTAAAACTAAATATTTAATATAATATTTAACCTGCAACATTTCTGCAATATGGAATGATCTGCGCGCCTATATTTTTAAAGGATATATTTAGGTTTAAAAGCTACAATATCTGTATTGTATTTTAATGTTAATAGTCTTCTTACTCATTCGCGAGTTTAGAGGGGTACGAATTAGGATCAAATTTGAATAAACATCAAATAGAAAAATCAAATTACACTGCATTTTACCATTTCAAAGCGATATAAAATTGTCAGCTAATCAAACATCTTTTAGAATAATTTCACAATCCACACTTACGGTATATATAAATGCACAAATTATCACAAGAACACGTATATATTATAGCATACTTGTGTTATGTGACGCTTTTCAACGTCAGACGGAAAAATCAATAAAGTCGCCTTACTTCCAGCTCAAGATACGTTTAGTTTCACATTTTCACTTCGTAACTTTGACGCTGTACACTTTTTAGTATTTTTTAACAAGCGCTTTTAGTGTTAATATGTTAGATTGTTACATAATTGTAGCGGGGTGTATTTAGAGAAGTTGTTTTCTATGCGAGAGCCCCCCTTCCCTGATCGGGTATGATCGGCTATATTCGGCTTACAAGGGTTGCATGAGTCATAAATTCACCCTTGTGAAGAGGGTTGCGGTACGGGTGCGTTCTGTTTTCACCCTCGCTGGAGTTGGCGAGGTCCACAAATGTTTGGATAAAACCATCCCTTTCAAAAACTCAAGGTACGTGTATAACTGGAAACTAATTACGAATATTCCAAAAAGCGAGGAAATTCTTTTTATTCTTTATTCATCATTCGTATGGTAGTTACACTATACTTGAATTTTTTCAATTTTTTTTTTAATCCCCGACGCAAACGGAGGGGTGTTTATAAGTTTTAGGTGTGTGTGTATATTATGTCGACCCACTTTTACAGCGACAGAAGATACGTAAGTAATCAGTCTTTTTTTATGTAATCCGGTATGGGTGGCTAAGTCGGAGGGGCCAAAGCGCATGCTCCGACCAGCCAATATCACCTCCGAGAAGGTAGGTGCCATACCGGAAACTTCCCTGGATTGCTGGCTATACTGGACTAGAGGAGAACATCTTACATCCAGTACGGTGGTACCCACCCAGTCGGCTACAATTTGAGCCTACCACCTAGTAAGGGGCAAGGGAAGGGACCTACAGTTTTACACCGGTTCCGAACGGTGAAGCAGCAGGTGTAGGTATGCACGTAAATTTTTTCGTCAGAAAAAACTCATTGGTACACGCCGACCGGATTCGAACCGCGGACCTCTCGCATGAGAAGCCGATTCCCAAACCACTCGGCCACCCGCCGCCGGTTTGAAGTAATCAAGTCTAACAGAGATAGACATAGGTTTATTTGTAAACTAGCTTTTGCCCGCGAAATTCGGATGATCGGTTTAAGAGTTATAGAGGAACATACATATAATTAATTAAAACATAATAACAATTTGTCTTCGCTATAGTTTTCCCGTAATTTTGAATAATAATCGTTAAGTCCCTGATTTGTTTTTTTCGGGAAAAGTGACGTACTTTCACAAATAAGGGCGGTGATGATTTTTATAAAATATGCTGAAAAAGTAGTCCAAAAAAATTAAAAAACAATATTTATAATATCACCAAAGTGAGCCCTTTTCAGGGATATGCCACAAGCTCAATAAAAAAAAAATCTTTTCTCCACTGTATCCGCCCCCTCGTAACAATTTTTTTTTATTAATCGCCTCCTTGACTATTTGCAGAAGAAAAAAATACATGTGTACTCAGAAATTCAATATTTTAATATTTCTCCTCCTGTTTGACTTCGCCAAACCCGCCATACTCTCGCGGAACACCACTTTTTAGTGGACAGAAGAGTACTTCGAACTGCACGATTCTCTAAATCGTTCTTGTGCCGCACTGCAAAGGTGTGGAACGGGCTTACGGGGAATATCTTTCCCCACTCCTACAATCCACGGATCTTCAAATCGCCGGGTAAATAGCCTTTCCCCAGCGACATTAGTCCACCTCCAAGCCGGACTGGCCTCTCCTCGGGGTGATATTGGCTGCGCTTGAGGCTTCGACCAGGCCTCACGCACTCTATGTACTTGCGCGCGCTAACTACCTATCGCCCGACGGGCCGCCGGCGGTCTTTTTCAGTACAAATTCGTCAGCCGCGCGAAGTATACATAGACGCTCGCCCACGCAACTGCGCGCAGCTGCAAAGCAATAAACACTTTACACTCGATCGTTAAGGTACATTTTCGCACGCAGCGATTGGCGATGTGAAACAGTAGGCTATTAAAGCCCGAAGGTAGGAACACTTTCTATGGAGTGATTTATCTGTTACGAAGTAACTATTAAGTAATCTGTGCTTCGACCTCGGGCACCGACAGCTAGTTCGGAAGCAATAAAAAAAAATCTGGTTTAGGCGCTGTGACAGGGTGAGAGACGAACGGACGGACATACATACAGACAGACACACAACGGAGTCTAACCACAAGCTTTCTTTGGACCATTTGGTACTGAACCCTAAAATCTGGATGAATGAACGCTGCACCCAGTAGAACACTCAGCTCTCACTACTTACTGGCCTGCACCTTGGAGAAACCGTGATGATAAAAAAGCGGAACATTTTGCCCCGAACTCTGACCTCATAAAAGTGATAATTAATTGTAAGCATAATATTTCGCATGTGTTAAGGGGCGCACAACCATTTAGTTTAAAGTATTTTCAGTTTAAATTAAAAACTGGCGGTCTGAACTTAAGGTATCTTATATTGCTCCCGAACTGGGTCGCTGTGCCCGAGGTCGAAGCCTCAGGCGCAGCCAATTTCATCCCCGAGGAGGTGCCAGTCCGGCTTGCAGGTGGACTAATGTCGCTGCTAAACCACGCTAATAACACAGTTCGTTGTTATTTTCTGCGACTTCTGTCGCTTTCGACGCTACTGCTCAGCCTCTATTCACGATGCCGTGATTATATGTCGCTATAACTCTGTGGGGTAAAAATGTGTAAGATACTCGTAATAATAAGTATTATTAATAATATTAAATTAATCTAACTAAATTAAAACAATGTACCTTCACTTCTAACTGTAATTGTGAGATAGATAGATAGAAATACTTTATTGGTCAACACAATTGTTTACTGAAACAAACGTATATGTAATTTACACGAGGGCAAAGGTAGAGTTATTCCTAAGTTAAGGACTTCAGGCCTTTTTTAGGTTTCCGTAGTATCCCGTACGGAAGCCTATTACTAACTAAGCCTACGCCGTCTGTCTGTTCGTCCTAATGCTGTATCTTTCGAACCGTAATAGGTAGCCAGTTGACATTTTCACAGAATATGTGTTAGGTGGATATAACAACAAAAGAGAAAAATATAGAAAAGTTAAAAAATTAAGGGGGGTCCCCATACAAGAAACGTGTTTTATTTTTCAAAGTATTTTTTTGTAGTGCGGAAACCTAGGTGCGCGAGTCCGACTCGCACTTGGCCGGTTTTTATGTAATCTGGTATGGATGGCTGAGTCGGAGGGGCCAAAGCTCCGACCAGCCAATATCACCTCCGAGAAGGTAGGTGCCATACCGGAGACTTCCCTGGATTGCTGGCCCTGTTCGGATGTTAGTTCGGATGTAGGATGGGGGTTAGGTTAGGTCAGGTTAGGTTAGGTTAGGTTAGGTTAGGTAGGTTTATGGGAATACAAGAAACGTGTTTTTTTTTCAATGTTTTTTTTTGTGGTGCGGAAACCTCTGTGCGCGTGTCCGACTCGCACTTGGCCGGTTTTTAGTGTTCCGTATCCGTCGTACGGGACCCTATTACTAAGCCTACGCCGTCTGTCTGTCCGTCCGTCCGTCCGTCTGTCTGTCTGTCCGAAGGCTGTATCTCTTGAACCGTAATAGGTAGCCCGTTGAAATTTTCACAGAATATGTGTTGTTATGGAGGATATAACCAATAATAAAATATAGAAAAAGTAAAAAAAATTAAGGGGGGTTAGGTTAGGTTAGGTTAGGTTAGTTTAGGTTAGGTTAGGTTTTTTTTTTTATTTTTTTTATTTTAATTCCAATAAATGACACCTCGGCTATATATGCCGAGTCCTTTTACAGTCCTTACGCTACTACCCACCATCATACGCCCCCCTGCACACTGGTTCCAGCAGTGGTGCAGGTTCCTTCTCTTTCATTCTTTTTTATTCAATTTAATATACATATTTTCATTTACACATTTACAATTATTATACATGTTTTCCATTATTTTATGCATTTACATATTTACAATTTATCATACATCTTATATGAGATACATACAATGAAAAGAATTAAAATGTACTTTGAATAGTGTTATCCGTCGTTACACGAGAAGTTATTTTTCTTTGGTGCTGTGTCCATTCTGTTTATGATCGTTACCTACTACTAATACAAATAAAATATATACTTAAACTTATCATTACATTACCGTACTGTTACTAATAAGTATGGCCAGTATCTATTGACTATCTCGCTAGGACCTTGGATTAAGAATTTTAGACTTAGCGCGTCTTGCACCAACACGAGTTTAAAGTTAAGTAGCGAGTTATGGATTTAAACGCGGTTCACACATACAACGGGTGCTAGTTTAACGAGTTAAACTGGTTTATATATTGAATTTGTGTTGGTGCAAGTGGGCCTTAGAGTTTACACTGTAATTTTTACACACACTGTACCTACTACTAACAATTTGTTGAAATTACACTTCTTGATTCATTGAAATAATTACATTATATACATTATTTAACTACTTTTGCTAATAAATTAGATATAGCACAGCCTGCCTCTTGCCAACCTGTCCCAGAGGGCTCTCTCCGGGCAGTCGCGGCTGTACGCGGAGTGGCACACCTGATCCGCGGAGTGAGACTTGGGGCTCTTCTTGCAGTTTACGCAAGAAGGTTGTCCACCGTTTATTCTCACCTCGCAAGCCGCGTTTTTGTGAGGACCGCCGCAGTACGTGCAGGCCTGGGCCTCGGCTTTGCACACTCCGTGTAGTGTGGCCGTAACCCAGGCACTTACCGCACTGAACGAGGGGTGACTGGTCGTAGACGGACACGACCCGAAAATGAAGATAGAGCCAGCCATACTCCACCATTTTTTTATGTAATGGAGGTGATACCTCCATTACAATATAGCAGTGGTGTATGTTTCGGGCTGGCCTTCTATACTTCACTTTCATTTCGCGTCCGTCTGCCTCGCTCAGCAGAAATTTATTCTGCGAGACGAGGTGTCCGAGGTTATTTATTTTTATTTATTTAAAACATATTTCCATTTGATGACAATGCACACTCAGGATAAGTCAATTGACAATAAATAGTGATAGTAGTATAGTAAGAATAGTAAGAATAGTATCGAGCAAAAAATAGCCTTCGTCAATTTTTTTTTTTTTTTTTTTGTGGTTTGAATTACATAGATAAAAATTAACATTTTCAAAACTTAACTGTGCTAAACTTAACCATATTAATAAATCTAAAAAAAAAATAAACTTGTCTGAAATTAAAATATTCAGGTAAGTACATTTAGTTCAAACTGAGTAATGAAATCAATTTGTCACTTCCAAAATTATCAAAACTAATTATAATATTGTGGTCAAAGTATAAGTAAAAATTGTCAATGGTCAGTTAATAGTTGTCAAAATAAGATTTAAATTATTAAATGAAAAATAAAATAAAAAATCATTATTATCACAACTAAGTATAAAAAAATAAATAAATAAAAGTTATAATAATTGTCAAATCCAAATAAAAAACACATCAATTCAAATATAAAATAGCAGTTGTCAAAGTGTAAAAAAAAATAAAAAAATTATAATAAAAAATTAAAATAAAAGTGACTAGCTTAAATGACTAGATTAAATGACTAGATTAAAGTTATTATCATTAAGCGCTTCTTTTAAATCATAATAACTTTTTTTATTCAGAGTTGTTTTAATTTTCCTCTTGAATTCTCTTTCATTAAGGTCTTTAATGTCTAGGTTCAATTTATTATAAAATTTTATACTGTTAACTAGGAAACTTTTAGATACTTTGGTTAATCTATGCTCTCCAATCCTAATATGATCTTTATTCCTAGTGTTGTGATTATGTATGTCAGCATGAGATGGAGTATCTTCTAGATTTTTTCTAGCGTACATGATATTTTGATAAATATATTCAGATGTGAAAGTCATTATTTTTAGATCTCTGAACACCTCACGGCACGATTCTCGCGGTTTCATTCCTCTAATATTTCTAATAGCGCGTTTCTGCAATAAAAATATCCTCTTCGCTTTTGCAGCAGTACCCCAGAATAATAAGCCGTAGGTCATAACGCTGTGAAAGTATGCAAAATATACTGTTTTGGCTGCTTGAGCACCGCACAGTTCTTGAATTTTTTTTATGGAGTAACATGCTATACTTAATTTCTTTGCTACTTTATCTTATATGGAGTTCCCAATTTAATTTTCGATCCAGTCTTATGCCTAAGAAGTCAATATCATCTACTAATTTCAGATTGAGTTCGGATAACACATTTAAGACTGGAGAGTTTTGATTCGGTTTCGAACCAAGAGCAAAATTAATAACATTGGTTTTACTTATATTTAACAATAGATTGTTTGCTTCAAACCACAATTTAAGTAATTTCACAGTTTTTAATATTTTGTTTCCTAGTATGTCTAATACCTTATTGTAGAAGAGGCATGAGGTATCATCGGCAAACATGATTATTTCACAATTTTCATTTTCACATATGCTAAGGT
This sequence comes from Nematopogon swammerdamellus, assembly GCA_946902875.1. Taxonomy (NCBI): domain Eukaryota; kingdom Metazoa; phylum Arthropoda; class Insecta; order Lepidoptera; family Adelidae; genus Nematopogon; species Nematopogon swammerdamellus. The sequence continues at coordinate 7,244,300 of OX336363.1, forward strand.
CATTTATGTAAACTAGGAAAAGTATCGGGCCTAGAATAGACCCTTGTGGAACTCCAAGCTCTATTTTACGCGCATTCGAAATGGCACCATTTACTTCAGGTTAGGTTAGGTTAGATTAGGTTAGGTTAGGTTAGGTTAGGTTAGGTTAGGTTAGGTTAGGTTAGGTTAGGTTAGGTTAGGTTAGGTTAGGTTAGGTTAGGTTAGGTTAGGTTAGGTTGGGTTCGGTTAGGTTAGGTAGGTGTATGGGAATACAAGAAACGTTCTTTTTTTAATTTTTTTTTGTGGTGCGGAAACTTCGGTGCGCGAGTCCAACTCGCACTTGGCCGGTTTTTAGAGTTCCGTACCCGTCGTACGGGTCCTTATTACTAAGCCTACGCCGCGCCGTCTATCTGTCTGTCCGTCCGTCCGTCCGTCTGTCTGTCTGCCTGTCCGAGGGCTGTATCTCTTGAACCGTAATGAACCGCCCGTTGAAATTTTCACAGAATGTGTGTGTTATGGCGGATATAACAAATAATAAAAAAAAGAAAAAGTAAACAATTAAGGGGCGTTAAGTTAGCTTAGGTTAGGTTAGGTTAGGTTAGGTTAGGTTAGGTTAGGTTAGGTTAGGTTAGGTTAGGTTAGGTTAGGTTAGGTTAGCTTAGGTTAGGTTAGGTTAGGTTAGGTTAGGTAGGTGTATGGGAGTACAAGAAACGTGTTTTTTTTTTTTTAATTTTGTGGTGCGAAAACCTTGGTGCGCGAGTCCGACTCGCACTTGGCCGGTTTTTAGAGTTCCGTATCCGTCGTACGGGACCCTATTACTAAGTTTACGCCCTCTGTATGTCTGTCTGTCTGTTCGTCTATCCGAAGGCTGTATCTCTTGAACCGTATTAGGTAGTCCGTTGAAATTTTCACAGAATGTGTGTTATTTTTAACCGACTTCCAAAAAAGGAGGAGGTTCTCAATTCGTCTGTATGTTTTTATTTTTTTTTATTTTTTTTATTTTTTTTTTGTATGTTTGTAACACGATTTCTCCGTCAATTGAGGGCCGATTTAGAAAATTCTTTTTTTGTTAGTTAGGTCATACTTCCGAGGTGGTCCCATTTCAATTTTATCGAAATTGGTTCAGTGGTTTTCGAAAAATCAGCATAATACTATGGTGTGTGGTTACCTTCAGCAAAACTTGTGATGTGGTCGTTTTCGGCAATTTTCAGTTTGATATATTAGTATGGTGTGTGGTTACCTTCAGCAAAACATTTGTGATGTGGACTTATTCAGCAATTTGAAGTCTGACACATATGGCGAATAATTCTGTACCACTTCAATCGATTTCGATTATTCGATTTCGATTATTCTTTTTTATGTAATATTACTAAAAATAATGAAATAAAAACTGTTTTAAAAAATATTAAACCGATTTCCAAAAAACAAAACAAAAAAAAACTAAAAAGTATTAAATACCTAATATTTTGAAATTTTCTCTGTCCTGTTGAAATACATGAATCGATATACTAGTGATACATATTCGGACCCTTGTTTCATGAATATTCTAAATTTGAAATTTTTTATCTTTTCCGACCGGCGCTTAATTTATTATGGTACCTGGCCGGTACCTACTGTACCGAGTACCATCGAGCTGGTTTGATGATGGAGACAGAAGGTGGCCATAGGAACTCCTAAACTACACATGATAAACCCATCGTATTTGGGCTCGTTGCATTTGTCTTCACGAGAAATTTACTTTAGACCTAAGAGATTCTCAATTCGACGGTATGTTTTCTTTTTTTGGATGTTTGTTACGCGATTACTCCGTCAATTGTGGGCCGATTTTGAAAATTCTTTTTTTTTTATTTGAAAGGGGATAACCCTGAGGTTTTTGAAGTGAAAACTTCTTTAGCGGCTCTTGGCACTTTTTTAGGTGGGTAAAAATGTATACCTCGCGACATCGCGTCAGCGTCATTTTTAAAATGAAACCTTAAGTCATTGCGTTAAGGGTTAAGTTAGAGTGGCACGGGATCTGCCGGCACTCCCGGAGTGCAACTGTTAAGTAGGGTTCCGTAACACGTTTATGTCTGTCCATTCTACTAAGTTCTGCAAAATGAATGTAGGGTTCCGTAACATATGCATGTCTATCCGTTCTACTAAATTTTACAATTTTCAACCAAGGTCCTCCGACGGTTATTTTATAATAAAAGTAGGCTTCCGTAACACGTTTATGTCTGTCCATTCTACTAAGTTCTGCAACATCACCTACAACGTCCGTGATGTCAGCCCATAACACCAGTGCCATGTAAGTGCTTCCCCCTTTGATCGTGCTGACTACACTGAACTGGTCGGAAAACACAAACTATTTACATAGCCGTTTCGACCGACGTTTAATTCAGTGCGGTGGTACCAACCCGGGAAGGTTAAACCCTACCACCAAGTAAGATTACGAGGGAAGGGACTTACAGTTTTACGAGGAATCCGAACCTTGGTCAGCCTCCAACGGTCAGCGGTCACCCATCTAAGTACTGACCGCACCCAGCGTTGCTTAAAATTCAATAGCGACAGTTGACTGTCTGCACCACTGAGCTATCGAAGCTGACGTGGTCCTATTTTAATTGGGTCAAGATCGGATTGGAAAGCGAGGCGGAATCGCGAGGCCGAAGGCCGAGCGATTCCGCCGAGTACATTAATAGAAAAAATTACTAAAAAAAACTGTGAAATAAAAAAAAAGTTTTAAAAAACATAAAACCGACTTCCTAAAAAAAGTAAAACTAAAAAACTATTTAAAATAAAAATATAAAATCCGCCTTCAAAAATATATGAAATAAAAACCTAAAAAAAAAAAACGAACCCTAGAGTTGAAGGCGGTGCTAAAGCAAGCAAAAATGATGCATGAAAGAAAACATGAGTGGATGATAATATCCTTTGTGATTTGTGTAGCCTTTTTAGCACCGCCTTCAACTCTAGGGTTCGTTTTTTTTTTTAGGTTTTTATTTCATATATTTTTGAAGGCGGTTTTTATATTTTTATTTTAAATAGTTTTTTAGTTTTACTTTTTTTAGGAAGTCGGTTTTATGTTTTTTATTATGGTCGATATAACAACAAATAATAAAAATAAGAAAAAGTAAAAAATTCACGGGGGTCCCCATACAAGAAACTCAAAAGTCGCCTTCTACCGCAAAGAGTATGAAGCATTTTAACTTTTGTACCGTGTGGGGCCGGTACTTTAAAAGAATAGCCCCACTGCATCTCTCCCCGTGTATGTCGTAAAAGGCGACTAAATGGATATATCGAGGATATATGACTCCCTTCTTATATTACTAGGTGGTAGGGTTTAACCCGCCCGGGTTGGTACCACCGCACTGAATGAAAGGTCGGTCGAAACGGCTACCTATGTAAATAGTTTGTGTTTTCCGTCCAGTTCAGTGTAGCCGGCACGACCGAAGGGAAGCACTGACATTGCACCAAGTTCTCCCGGGTGTTATGGGCTGACATCACGGATGTTGTAGGTGATGTAGCCAACCGTGTCAGTATCCATAAAAAAAAACTAATATATAGATGGCGTGAGTAGCGCTGACCGATACTGACGATGGCGATACGGAACCCTCGGTGCGCGAGTTCGACTCGCACTTGGCTGGTTTTTTTACTTTAGCTTCTTGAACGCACTAGGACTAAAACGGTTGGCAGCTACTGAATCGGACAGATAATTCTACAGAGTGATTTTTTTATGGTTTCTGTCACGGTTCACACACCTACTGCACCGCTGTTGATTTCAGCCCATAACATCTTGGTGAACTAGGTGCCATTTCACTGCTTCCTCCTCTGATGGTGCCGGCTACATTGAAAACACTAAACTATTTTCACAGCCGGCTCGACCGGCCTTTCTTTGGTGCGATGGTACAAAACCGGACTGGTTAAAACCCTAACACATAGTGAATAGGGGTACGTTTAATTCGAACCACGGCCAGCCTTGACGGTCGAACGGTCATCCGTATAAAATGTGAAAGGTCGTTTCTACTAAAAAAACACAAAACATAAATTCAAATTAAAAAAAGTTATATTTTGTATAATTTAAAACTATGTAAGTACTTACTTTTATACAATAAATAAAAAAATTAAAGATCGTGATGTATCTAAATTGATAACTTCCTACTGTGTTGCATTATATAAAGTGCATGTAAATTATTATGAATTATTGTATTCATTACATATTTCCAAGGAACAGTTTATTGGTGAGTTGAGTTGAAAATAAATTGTTCTGAAATGTTTACATAAAATATGTCATCTCTATTATAAATAATATGTATTATAAAATGAAATTCAAGCCATCTGTTTTTATGTATATTCGCTCATGACTCGAGAACGGCTCGGCCGATTTAGATGCGGTTTCACCTATCTATTAGATATTTGGATGAAGAAAAGGTTTTATTTTCAAAGTTTATCTAGATAGGTGTCACCGCTGAGAAAAACCGTTTTGATAAAAAAAAAATGGACGGGTTGCACTCCGGGTGTGCCGGCAGAAGTGAAAACTTAAACATCAACGTTGTGCATTTTTGAATAGTTTGGAATGGTTAGGGAATAATTTCGCACGAATTGTTTTATTTATCAGTATAAAAGTACTATCATTTATGTGATAAAATACAATATTCATTTATTGCGCTATCGTAGACAAACATGACAATTTATATTACATAAAAAATTTAACACTACAGGACTATTATAATTATTTTACATCAAAAAGTTTATTTCTCAGAAAAATCAACTTTCATCAATAATTTCAACGAATCTTACGCTTTTTCGATCAGGCTACAGATCTGACGCGAGTTTAACATTTTTTACCCATCTAAAAAAAGTGCCAAGCGCCGCTAAAGAAGTTTTCACTTTAAAAAGCAATCAAAATGTTGTATTCGGTCGTGTAGAAGGATTCGAATAGACAGGGGACTACAGCATTTTTCATAAAATTATCTTTTGTTTTCGTAGACGGGTAACTTCTATTTTAGTTCGTTGCAGATATTTCAACCGTGCGGTACTTCAATAAAATGAGCAACGAATCAGCAAAACTGAAGCAATGGAGGGAAGCCATATCCGACCCGAGCGTACCAGCACCGAACGTGTACGACTCACTTCCAGCTGGAACTCTCCAGCACCTTCTAATTGTGAGGAATCTTAACAAAGAACTGGCTGAGCAGCGCGCCGCCGCCGCCGCTGCGGAGGCTGTTGACGAGAAGGTAGGTGAAGCCTAACTGAAGGTTGACGAGAAGGTAGGTGAAGCCTGACTGAAGATTCACGAGGAGGTAGGTGAAGCCTGATTGAAGGTTGACGAGAAGGTAGGTGAAGCCTGACTGAAGGTTGACGAGAAGGTAGGTGAAGCCTGTCTGAAGGTTGACGAGAAGGTAGGTGAAGCCTGACTGAAGGTTAATGAGAAGGTAGGTGAAGCCTGACTGAAGGTTGACGAGAAGGTAGGTCAAACCTGCCTGAGGATTGACGAGAAGGTAGATGAAGCCTGACTGAAGATTCACGAGGAGGTAGGTGAAACCTGACTGAAGATTGACGAGAAGGTAGATGAAGCCTGACTGAAGATTCACGAGGAGGTAGGTGAAGCCTGACTGAAGATTGACGTGAAGGTAGATGAAGCATGACTGAAGATTCACGAGGAGGTAGGTGAAGCCTGTCTGAAGATTCACGAGGAGGTAGGTGAAGTCTGACTGAAGGTTGACGAGAAGATAGATAAACGGTTGCCGGTAACAATGAGTAAATGTTTTAACGAAAACTATATTATGACCAACTGACCATACCATCCATTAATTCCGTAAGTATACATGCCGTGATATTTTGTCTCAGATCCAGGAGCTGAAAACGTGCGCAGAGAAAGTGCAGAACATTGAAATGGCTGAAGCGGAAGATGATAATATTTGTAAATTCAAATCGGATTCGGCCTCGAAGATGATGCTAAACACACCGATCAACACTGGAGGTATGAATGAAAGACTTAATAAAAAAGTTGGATTACAAATTAAAAAATGCGCTAAGTAAATACCCGCAGCTCGAGTTTTTATTTAATTAACTTAGCGGTCCCTCGGCTCCTTTAATCTCGCCTCTAAGCAAGTAAACGGAAATTATAAGACTAAGGGATATGACTCCCTTCTTATATTACTAGGTGGTAGGGTTTAACCCGCCCGGGTTGGTACCACCGCACTGAGTGAAAGGTCGGTCGAAACGGCTATGTAAATAGTTTGTGTTTTCCGTCCAGTTCAGTCTAGCCGGCACGACCGAAGGGAAGCACTGACGTGGCACCAAGTTCACCCGGTGTTATGAGCTGACATCACGGATGTGTAGTTGATGTAGCCAACCGTGTCAGTTTACATAAAAAAAATTTTTTTTTACTTCTTAAAGGTCAGGCGTTTTTTAAGTTTGTAATTTGTTTTTTCTTTCATGTGATTTTCTCGAAAACTACTCAACCGATTTACATAGAGTTTTCACAGACTACCGCGAGTGCCCATCGCTAGTACCTAATATATCTAATAACGCAATTGCTTTTTCGTTTCAGAAAAATCTGCCTAGTTACCTCGCCGTGAAATTATATTTCTATAACGGCCGGCTCCGTGGCTCTAGTTGCCCAAAAACACAAAATAAAAAAAATACGTTGGCTTGCGCGGCCACATTGAATTCCTCGCCTTTTCTGTGAAAACACTTGGCGTGGTCACCCGACGACGCAAGGACCTTCGGAAACGACCTAGGAAAGCTCCTTATCGATAAGTCTGGTTACCGACTTTAAGCGAATAGGGCTGGCCATTCAAAGAGGCAACGCTTGGCGGAGTCGGCTGAGTTGGACGAAATATTTTACTTTCAGTAAAATATGTGTGTGTAAAATAGTGTGGTGCCGGTACTTAAAAAGAATAGCCCCACTGCATCTCTCCCCGTGCATGTCGTAAAAGGCGACTAAGGGATAAGGACAAGATATCGTGCTAAAGGGCGACGGGATCGCCACCTCTCACCTTGGCACGGTACTTCCACCGAGTCATGCAGCAGGTGGGTCTTCGTGCCTTACTTGCTGCTTGATCGATTTAATCTTGTTCGAATACTTTGCGAAACGTGGTGGTCGGTGTTGTGCTGTAATTTACTAGAGTACTTGCAGCACAACACCGATTACTCTGCTTACCCCGATTGTCGGGATTCAGCGTGTGTGATATGTATGTATGTAAAAGATAAAATATAATCCAATAAAAAAAAAATGCATCTACGAGTATGATTATTACGCTGTGTTAAATTAACATATATTAAGTAGGTATAGTTAATATCAAACAAAACTACTAGTTTGTCGCTCTGCCGTGGAGACTCTTGGGGTGTGGAGCCCGGACGCCAAGAACTGGTGAAGCAGTTAGGAAAACTGCTTATGCAGTCGTCCGGAGAACGCCGCCGCCCGTGCCAGAGCGTTCCTAACTCAAAAGAAAAGCTTGGCCATTCAGCTTGGGAACGCTGCTTCGGTTCACGGGACCGCTTTAATATTCCCAATTTAATTTTAATTTAGTTTTACTTTGATTTTAATCTGTTGTTATTTTTCCATTTTAAATTTGTTTTTATTAATTACCAGTGTATCAATAAAGTATTCTTTGGATTTTTATACATATTTGAAATATTTTATGGATTAAAATAAGTATGGATTCTAATTCTTTTAATGTAATTCGGTATGGGTGTCCCGAGCATGAACGAATACCTTTTTGGGAAGTCCAAAGATAATCCTAAGCCTACAGTACAGTCCTATATAATATTTTTGATCATGTAAAGTGTTTGTTGCCCGACCCGGGACCCGTCGGTGGGTCCGGGACGTCTCGAACTAGTAGTGCTGGACCCGACGGGCGTCCCCCCCGGACGTCTTCTGTGTCCATGTTTGGTTTTTACCTGTAATAATTGAATACAGGTACATGGGATGCAAAGGTGAACTATCCCAAAAGATTTCTTCCAGCCGTAATACGTGTTGTACAGAAGATATGCTTCTTATTTACATTTCTTCCAGCCAACGTTGTGTTGTTGACATTGTACGTGTTCGCTCACGGTGTTTTCCTTCACCGGAGCACGTGCCTATAATTACTAGTATAAGCATAATCGTTTTAAAATTAACGAAGGCGTTTATTTTTATTCCACATACGATTCTTTTCAATGCAAATTAATTAAAAAATTTAAACGGAAGAGAAAAAAAAAACAATGACTTGGCCTTATGAACTTGTAGGAGCCAGGGGTGTGCAACAGTTTCGATTTAATACATACACGCTTTTATACCTACTTGTATGTACATGATTCTGGTAATCAAATTATGGCCATCGCAATGTTTTCAAAATAGAAAAAAAATCCGCCAATTGGAACAATGTTTGGGGGTCATGTTTTTTAGGGTTCCGTATCCGGTACGGGACCCTATTACTAAGGCTACGCCGTCTGTCAGTCTGTATGTCTGTCCGAGGACTGTATCTCTTGACCGGTATTGGGAAGCCAGTTGATATAACAACAAATAATAAATATAAGAAAAAGTAAAAAATTCACGGGGTTCCCATAGAAGAAACTAAAAAGTGTATGCGCGCCATCTACCGAAAAGAGTATGAAGCATTTTAACTAATCATTAATTTTAACTAATATGAAGCATTTCATAAAACACTCCATAGATGGCGTGAGTGGCGCTGACCATAACATGGCGATACGGAAACCTCGGTGCGCGAGTTCGTCTCGCGCTTGGACGGATTTTTCTAAAGCAGTCTTCTTCATAATTGCTCTGTGGTCATACAAATGAAACTTTGAGTATTTCGGCCACTGCAGATTGTACATAAGCATAGCAAGTACAGTACTCCAGTAAATGACGAACATCGAGCTTTAGAAAGAGACAATTCGGTTCTACAGCGTCGTCTCTTTCGCACGAACTCGCACGTCTCTGTGCGACAGGGACGACGCTCTGCAACCGGATTGTCTCTTTCTAAAGCTTGATGTTCGTTATTTACTTTCGGTTACTGTACACACCTACAAAAAAGTATTTGCTTGTTCTACGTTTTAAATACTACGTAACATATTTTCAAAGTTTTTTCGGCACATGATAATTACTTACCTACTAGGTGGTAGGGTTCATTCAACCCGCCCGGGTTGATACCACCGCACTGAATGAAACGTCGGTCGAAACGTCTATGTAAATAGTTTGTGTTTTTCGTCCAGTTCTGTGTAGCCGGCACGACCTGAAGGGGAAGCACTGACACGGCAAGTTCACCCGGTGTTATGGTCTGACATCACGGACGTTGTAGGTGATGTAGCCAACCGTGTCAGTTTCCATAGAAAAAATGTTTCTTTTAATTATCGCATTATTATTAGCACTACTACTAGGCCTGCCACCCCTCCGGGTTTGACCCGGAGTCTACGGGTTTGAATGGTGTATATCCGGGCTACGGGTTAACATCGTATTTCTCCGGGTCAGACCAGGCAGGCGGGCGGTGCGTGGAACGCACGCACGTCGTCGTCGTCGCGAGCGTCAATGAAAGCCGGCTTTCGCCCGCCGCTCGAGTCGAACCGAGCGGTGAATTCGGCTTGACTGACTGAATCACTGGACTAAATGATCGGAGTGGAGTGGGTGGACATCGGACGAATCGGACGCGCCATGCATTAATTAACGAAACCTCTGAAAATTTAAGTTTTTTGCGTAGTTTCGGAGAAAAAAAAAAATTCCCATACAAAATTAATTTTCCATACAAAATAATTTTTTTTAAAGCACCAAAACATTGGTTTTGAATATAAATGTATGTAAAAACAAGGGAAGTGGTATGGGTGAATGTTTTGGTGGTTTAAAAAAATAACCAGGGTTAATTTATGACCTAACCTAATGTTGAGGCGGCGCATGTCGTTTTTGCATAAATTCCTATTAAAAATATTTTTTTGGTGCATTTAAAAATAAATAGAAAATTGTATTTGCATTAAATATATTTTTTTCATTTTTTTTTTCCGAAACTACGCATTTCCGGCAAAAAATTCTTTCACTATAATTCATCTTTTATCTAGGCCGACACAATAAGCATACCAGCAATGTTTGATCTATTTCCCGCTAATCAAATACTCACCCAAATTTTGAATTTCCTGAATACTCCGGGTCTGAAATTTTTTAAAGGTGGCAGCCCTAACTACTACCCATCAACGTTATCCACAATCCCAGACCTGACTGGTACAGATTGCCTTTTGCCTTTAAGGCCGCCTTATGTCACTGTTATTATGCAATATAGTAAATTTTAATTTAATTTCATAACATACATACCACACTCTGTATCCCGACAATCGGGGTAAGCAGAGTAACAGGTGTTGTGCTGCAAGAAATCCGGTAAATTGTAGCTCAACACCGACCACCACATTTATGACATATTAGGACAAGATAATAATCACCAAGCAGCATAAGTAAGCACGAAATCCACCTGCTTCCAGACGCGGTGGAAGGATCGTGCCATGGTGAGAGGTGGCTAGTCTGTCGCCCTTTAGCACGGCATTTATTTATTTATTTATTTTATTTGGAGACACCAACGAGTAACACATAAAATAGGGTTTACAAAACTTCAACATAAAACATTGGGTATTGTGTTACCCAGCACCGTATCCCACAGATTAAATATAGATTAAATATAGTCCAACTATAGTCGCCTTTTACGAAACGGGCGATTCTTCGCACGGTACTTCATTTAATTTCATTTCATAAAGTTTAGTGATCATAAACATATAGTGATAGTGATCATAAAGTGGAGAAAAAGTAATTTTAGTTCTTAGGTTAAGACATTTAATATGTATTTTCAATATGGCCCTAGTTGGCTGAAATAAAGAGATAAATAAAAAAAAAAATAAAAAAAAATAACACGATTTTCAAATAAATAAAAGGTTTCAATCTCCTGATTGCTAGAGACCTCGCGTAGAATAGAATAGAAAACTGCGGTCAGTGTTAATCTAGACCTGACCACTTCTAGACTGGAAGCTCTAATACATTTGAATAAGCAATACAAAATATAATGGGTAAGTGAATTTTGTTTAATTTTCATTTCCGGCATCTTTGTGATACATAGAAATTTTATATGTCAGTCTCGCTAACTCAGTGGTGCGGTCGGTCGACTGTTGTTAAGCAACGCTGAGCGCGGTCAGCACTTGGATGTGTAACCGCTCGACCGTTGGAGGCTGACCGCGGTTCGGATTCCACGTAAAACTGTAGGTCCCTTCCCTTCTTACCTTACTAGGTTCGTACCACGGCACTGAATGAAAGATCGGTTGAAACGGCTATGTAAAAATAGTTCGTGTTTTTCGTCCAGTTCAGCGTAGCCGGAATGACTGAAGGGGTGCACTGACAACATGGCACCTAGTTGACCAAGGCGTTATGGGCTGACATCACGTATGTAGTACTACCTAGGTGATGTCGCCAACCGTGTCAATAAAAAAAAAAGTTTTTTTTATGTAATCTGGTATGGGTGGCTGAGTCGGAGGGCATGCTCCAAAGCGCATGCTCCGACCAGCCTATATCACCTCCGAGAAGGTAGGTGCCATACCGGAGACTTCCCTGGATTGCTGGCTATTCGAGGCTGGTCGAGCGGTCACCCGTCCAAGTACTGACCAATGCCAGGTGTGCTTATGGTCACGACCGACGGCCGATCGATCGTACCACTGAGCTACCGAGACTGTGCATGTGATAGCTTTTAATACGATCGTTTGAGAGATTCACAACGACAATTTGCATGTGAACGCACGCATACGTGTTCACCGAATGTTTGTCAGCCTCGATAGCTCAGTGGTGCAGACAGTCGACCGTCGCTATTGATTGTTAAGCAACGCTGGGCGCGGTCCGCCCGTGTTCGTTCGTACCACGGCACTGAATGAAAGATCGGTTGAAACGGCTATGTAAATAGTTTGTGTTTTCCGTCCAGTTCATTGTAGCCAGCACGACCGAAGGGAAGCACTGACATGGCACCTAGTTCACCCGGTGTTATGGGCTGACATCACGGATGTTGTAGGTGATGTAGCCAACCGTGTCAGTTTCCATAAAAAAAACCGACAGGTAACAAGTTTCATCGCAATTTGACGCTTCTAGTATCGAGTTCAGTGCGCACACATACGTATTAATAATATACGCATAGATAAGGACGAGATGCCGTGCTAAAGGGCGACAGGCTTGCCACCTCTCACCTTGGCACGGTCCTTCCACCGAGTCGTGCAGCAGGCGGGTCTTTGTGCCTTGCTTGGCTGCTTGATAGTTATCTTGCTTGTCCGAATACTTTGCTAAACGGGGTGGTCGATGTTATGCTGCAATTTTCCAGAGTTCTTGCAGCACAACACCGATCACTCTGCTTACCCTGATTGTCGCGATACAACGTGTGCGGTATGTGTAATGTATATACATGCATACACGGGCGGGTTAAATAAACCCTTACCACCTAGTAAGGTAAGAAGGGAAGGGACCACTTCAAATCAAATCAAAATATACTTTATTGTACACCATAAAAAGGAACACAACAGGCGAGTTTAATGCAGAGTAGCATTCTTTACAAACTAACCTTTGGGATGTGGAGAAGCTGATAGGGCGGACAATGCAGTGCAAGAGAGAAGCGTGAAAAATAAAACTATTAAATAAATGGACACAAACAATAGGTACATAGATACATACATAAAATAAATACTATAAGGTACGTACATATTATATTTATACATAAACTACATATACATATATAAACATATATTTTATAATATAAAACCATCTGAATAAAAGTTACAAGAACGTAATTAAGGGAAATTTATATTACTCGTCGCCGTCAGAATCAGATCCACTTCCTACAGTTTAACGTGGAATCCGAGTCGTGCAGCAGGTGGGTCTTTGTGCCTTACTTGCTGCTTGATAGTTATCTTGTCCGAATACTTTGCTAAACGTGGTGGTCTTGAAAGCTCGGTCGAAACGGCTATGTAAGTAGTTTTCCGTCCAGTTCAGTGTAGCCGGCACGACCGAAGGGAAGCACTGACGTGGCACCAAGTTCACCCGGTGTTATGGGCTGACATCACGGATGTTGTAGGTGATGTAGCCAACCGTGTCAGTTTCCATAAATAAAAAAAAATACGTATTTACAAAATAACATGTTTTTTTAATCCGAAGGCAAATTGGAATCATTATTCACTAAAGAGAGATTGGACGCGTGGTTCGATAGCCTACAAGAGAACCGCGCGCCGGTAGAGTTCCTCCCGCCGATGTCGACTGCGAACATACAGGCGTTGAACCGCATCCGGAGGATCAACGAGGAGTTGGCGCAGCAACGGATCGAGGAGGAACGAGCCAGGCTGGCGGCTGAGGTAAACGTAAGACAAAGACAAAGACAAAGACAGAGACAGAGACAGAGACAGAGACAGAGACCGAGACAGAGACAGAGACAGAGACAGAGACAGAGACAGAGACAGAGACAGAGACAGAGACAGAGACAGAGACAGAGACAGAGACAGAGACAGAGACAGAGACAGAGACAGAGACAGAGACAGAGACAGAGACAGAGACAGAGACAGAGACAGAGACAGAGACAGAGACAGAGACAGATACAGAGACAGAGACAGAGACAGAGACAGAGACAGAGACAGAGACAGAGACAGAGACAGAGACAGAGACAAAGACAAATCATTTATTGCAATTTTTGTAGAGTATTTGAACATTGATCGCCTGCCTCGGTTGTACATGAGTGCTACTACAAAATGCCTGGGTAGGCATGCAACACAGCACTAACTCTCTCGTGAGAGTTGCGCAATACTGAATCAATTACCTATGTATAAATCAACAAATTATTAAATAGGTACCTAATTACCACTCATACTGAATAAAATAAAATATAAATTAAATTAAATCAAAATCAAAATACTTTTCGTATACATACAATAAAATTGATAAGTGGGCCAGTACATATAAATTAGCCATTACTATTTTAAAAAATCTTCCACTTTATAAAAACATTCTTTCATCAGCCAGTCATATAATTTCTTTTTAAATAGTTTTAGATTCAGTTGGCTGATTTCCTCCGGAATCTTATTATATTTTTGTCGCCATACGTACCTACCAAGAACATTGTTCTTGGTACCTACATCACGCCCGTTTTCTTATCGGCAGAGACAACGGATCTCCGAGCGCCACGATCCTGCCTGTGCCTGACACACCTCTCCCGCCTATTCCACTTTTAAAAACCGGCCAAGTGCCAGTCGAACTCGCGCACCGAGGGTTCCTTATCGCCATGTCAAGGCTAGCGCCACTCACGCCATCTAGATGGCGTGTTATGAAATGCTTCATATTAGTTAAATGTCATAATTAGTTAAAATGCTTCATAATCTATTCGGTAGATGGCGCGCGCGCATACACTTTTTGATTTCTTCTATGGGAAGCCCCGTAATTTTTTTTACTTTTTCTTATTTTTATTATTTGTTGTTATATCGGCCATAATAAATAACACATATTCTGTGTACAGAATACGCCTCTAGAATTTTCTTAACTACGGCTACGACGACCCTGTAAAGTTCTAAGTTCCCGGCTAGCTAAGTTTTGCGATCGGTCAAGGCCGAGTCAGATTATGTATAATGTGGCCGTCTTTTTTTTTTATTGAAACTGACACGGTTGGCTACATCACCTACCACATCCGTGATGTCGGCCCATAACACCGGGTGAACTTGGTGCCACGTCAGTGCTTCCTTTCGGTCGTGCCGGCTACACTGAACTGGACGGAAAAAACAAACTATTTACATAGTCGTTTCGACCGACCTTTCATTCAGTGCGGTGGTACCAACCCGGGCGGGTTAAATCCGTCTTATAGTATTATGTTGAGGAAGAATATAAATTATCTCCTCGATACTCCACAGGCAGAAGCGGAAAACGCCGTAGTTGCGGCGGTAGAGAAGGATGTCGCAGTGGATGACGACGATGACATCCCGGTGGTGAAGACTGTCACCAGCAGCCAAGCCGCGAAAATGGCTCCCTTCGTGCCCAGTAAGAAAGGTGCGTGTCTGCCTGCCGCCTGGGTTATTTAATTACTTGCTAGCTGTACCCGCCGCGCGGCATCGCTTCGCGATAGCACATAATTCTGTAGGTACTATAACCATCCCTAGCTGTGTCCTAAATCCTCAGTAAAAACAACATGTAAATTGATTGAGCAGTTCTCGTGTTATATACAGGATGTTTCATGATAGCGTTTCGTAACTTCAGCGTTCGAAAGGGGTCCATATTTGAAGACGGAAAGCTCTGAAACTTTTTCCCAGGTTCGGTCATTTTATAATACTTTTTGGTGAAAATTGTTTCAGCGAGATTTGGTGGACGGTTAACATCCGCCTTAAATAATAAAAATAAAATGACTAACTTACATGATTTAACTAGTAGAATTAAAGTGCATATAGGTAAATTCCAAACACATAAATTTGAATGACATCAAAAGAAAAAGGGGACTGGACTAGGTCGTTGCACTCCCTAGACCTAGACAGCGCTATTGCCAAATCTCCGCATACTCAGTCCATCGAGTTTTTATTACAATTAAAAATTTTTGTATGAAAAAAAAGTACGTAATTTCGATTTAAGTGTTAAGGATTTTTTTCTTATAATAATGAGTACTTTCTATTCCTGAAGTTTCTCAAGCCTATCCTGAAACACCCTGTATAAGCCAACATAAAATCAACAACGGCACGTCGTCGGTCGGTCGTTATAGGTTTTCTACTTTATTCATTAGAATATAATGAAAATCTATCGATATCGATATATCATAGGTGTCTATCAGGCAGGGGGTCACAAATACTCGCATATTTCAACCAATAGCCGGGCCGGATGCCTCAGCGAACGCCTTCTGATTGGTTGAGTGAGATCGTTTCTCTTACTCACATATCAGCGAGTGAGTATCGCCGCCGGTACAGGGGCTGGGCCTATGATAGGGCCTGGGGGTCTACCGGCGTTAAATCACTCGCTAACTCATACAAATACTCGCATATTTCAACCAATAGCCGGGCCGGATGCCTCAGCGAACGCCTTCTGATTGGTTGAGTGAGATCGTTTCTCATACTCACATATCGGCGAGTGAGTATCGCCGCCGGTACAGGGGCTGGGCCTATGATAGGGCCTGGGGGTCTACCGGCGTTAACTCACTCGCTAACTCACACAAATACTCGCATATTTCAACCAATAGGCGAGCCGGATGCCTCAGCGAACGCCTTCTGATTGGTTGAGTGAGATCGTTTCTCATACTCGCATCGGCCAGTGAGTATCGCTGCTGGTACAGGGGCTGGGCATATGATAGGCCCTGGTCGTAGACGGAAAAGCCCTGATAGATGATGAAGGTTTACATCATTCTATGGTTTACATAAATTAAAACTGAATATGTCAGGCATATGTCAGGTGAGCAATATCGATGGTAGGTACATCTTGATAAAATCCTCTCTCCTGCAACAACCTAGCGTTGCAGCTCAGCAGTCATGCACAATACTGTATGCCTAATTAGGTAGACGCTGCAAATAATGTTTTCATGATTAATTGAGTTTTTGTATTGTTGTTTCAACAGATGCCGACGAGTCCCTGTTCACAGTATTCGGATGAAATCAGAATAATGTTATTCAAGACTTACGTACTGGTCAATAAAATAAATTTTTTTGAATAAATGTTTTGAAAATCCGTCTACCATTTTTAATTAAAATTATTGAGAATAAGCGTTCTGTAAGGTATGAAAAGATGCCACGAAAATGTAGGCGCTTCAGACTATTGAGGTTTGTTCGTGCGATAATTTTTTCGACCGATTTTGTATCGAGAAAAACAGGGATGATAAGACCAAAACGCCTTCTGGGGCATTGAAATAACAAGTCAATGTTCTGGGGTCAATGTGGTGGGTGTCAACTGGCAAGTTGGTGATGACAGCATTTGACACCACAAAAACCATTTCGCTTAGGCCATTTAACCATAGGCCACATAACCATTAGGCGACACCTAGTTTTATTAGTTTTATGCCACTGACTGGGCTGCCCTCTATAGTTTCAGATAGGTCAGCCTAGATGTGGTAGCTCAGTGGTACAGTCGGTTTGACGGGTGACCGCTCGACCGTTGCGAGAATGACCGTAAACTTTTAGCTTACCAGGTGGTAGGGTTTAACTGGACCGGGTTGATACCACCGCACTGAAAGAAAGGTCGGTTGAAACGGCTACGTAAATAGTTCGTGTTTTCTGTCTAGTTCAGTGTAGCTGGAACGACCGAAGCACTGACATGGCACCGAGTTCACCGAGGTGTTAAGGGCTGACATCACGGATGTTGTATGTGATGTAGCCACCCCACCGTGTCAGGTTATATAAAAAAAGCTACAAAAAAAACCTCAATTATCCAAAGTATCGAAGCGAAGCTTTTAAAGGCACGTTTGGGATGGTGACCTTAACTAAAAAAAGTGAAACGTCACGAAAGTAAGAACGTCAATGCTCCTCATTGGCCGGGCAGCGCATAAAATTGTTGCCCATGTGAGTGAGCGGGACAGAGTACTAGTGAAGGGAACTGATAGCGAGTATTTTGAAGTCAGCCATTGTATTGGTAGTTAGCTCGGTTGTGAAATAATACATAAGTAGAAATGAATAAAGCCTCGCTTCTGTCCTCACTTCACCTTTTTTGCCGTCTAAATATATTATACCAGTGCGGCAGTATAAGTAAATTACGGTTCATCAATATGTATGTTCTTGGTCAAGCAAGACAAGAACATCGTTAAATTCCTCCATTGACGTACTTCGTGATAGGACAGTTAATTTGACAGCCGTTGTCACTGTCAATGTGACATATTGGTAATCTGTGGGTTAAAATGGCTGGCATTTTTCCATCGATCGCGTGAATTTTTTCTCAAAGGCAATTGATTGAAGCTTCATTGAAAACTTTGAAAATTCAAATTATCATAACATTATAATAATATCGTATATTATTACGTACGTAGTTTTACAACAATAATCAAGCTAAATGTGAGTGAGAATACAATAGAAATGTATTGTGTTTTTCTCTTGATCTTGCATGTGCCAAAAAATGTTATTTCTCTCAAGTAGACAAAAAGCTCTGCGGTAGCTTTTCTATGTACAAAATATGTGCCCATAATTTAAGAGCGTAAACCAATAAACCTCTACCTACTTTGAAAAATGTCAGAAGATCCAAATTTAGCTGCTGCAGAGGCGGAAGAAACCAAGGACTCGTTAGAGGACGCTGGGGATCTGGAAGAAGCAACTATGGAATACGCGGAGACTAAACGTAAGATGTTTATCTCAAGTTTTTTGCTTTGACTGCGATGCTAGTGAGCTGGCTGTTATCAAAGAAACACCACATGCCTTCAACGACAATGCCTTTGGGCTCGAAAACCGCTTCTAACTTCAATGAACATCAATCAGCAGGGCTCCATATCTCATATTTAGAGGAATTAATTAATAAGTTTTTTTATATGGAAACTGACACGGTTGGCTACATCACCTACAATACCTACAACATCCGAGATGTCAGCCCATAACACCGGGTGAATTAGGTTCCCTTCATTTCATGTCGGGTACACAGTACTAAGGTAAGAAGAGAAGGGACCTACAGTTTTACGTGGAATCCGAACCACAGTCAGCCTCCAACGGTCCAGCGGTCACCCATCCAAGTACTGACCGCGCTCAGGGTTGCTTAACAACAGTCGACCGACCGCACCACTGAGCTACCGAGGCTGACAAGTTTTGCGTGGTTTTACTCACTTGGCTAGCGGGAAAACGCCAGTAGGGGATTTTGTAAATTATTATTTTGAATTATATAATCTTTGTGCTTGGCCCCGTTTGTTGCCGAATCGTAACAAATTGAAAGGCAACTGGAAGCCGAATTGAAGCTGAATGCCGAAGGAAGTATCACTTGATGGATACACCTGCTGCTTTGCCGTTCGGAGGCGGTGTAAAACTGTAGGTCCCTTCCCTTTGCCCTTACTAGGTGGTAGGATCAAATCGTAGCCGACTGGGTCGGTACTACCGCACTGGATGTAAGATGGGGTGCGCTGTAGTATAAGGCTTTCTAATTAGAAAATTGCTGGTAGCTGGGACTGATAGGTGAGGGTCTAAGGAACTATTACCAAAAAGATTTTTTTGCCGGAAATGCGTAGTTTCGGAGAAAAAAAAAATTTCCCATACAAAATTAAATTTTCATACAAAATAATTTTTTTTTAAGGCACCGAAACATTGGTTTTGCATATAAATGTAAAAAACAAGGGAAGTGGTATGGGTGAATGTTTCGATGGTTTAAAAAAACCCTAACCTAATGTTGAGGCGGCGCATGTCGTTTTTGCATAAATTCCTATTCAAAATAAATGTTTTGGTGCATTTAAAAAAAAAAACAAAAACTCGAAAATTTATTTTGTATGAAAACATTTTGTTTCAAATTATTTTTTCTCCGAAACTATGCATTTCCGGCAAAAAATTCTTTTTGGTAATAGTTCCTTAGACCCTCACCTACCAGTCCCAGCTACCAGCAATTTTCTAATTAGCAGGCCTTATACTACAGCGCACCCGTAAGATGGCTGCATAGCAGCCTCGGCTGTGTTCTCCTCTAGTCCAGTAGTAGTTTCCTCCCCTTCAATGCTGGCATAGCTGGCTCTACGGAACACTACAAAGACTAATTAGGCACTCCCTAAAAAAAAAGTACAGCAACATAAATACATTTTAATGTTCCAGCGAAGAAACACAAGAAGCACAAAAAGCACAAATCTGGCAAGAAGAAGAAGAAGCATAGAGAGAGAGACAACAGCGAAGCGAGCCCACAAGAACTCCAAGAAGAGGTCTGTATTCACATTTTTTTTTTTTTTGGAAACTGACACGGTTGCCTACATCACCTACAACGTCCGTGATGTCAGCCCATAACACCGGGTGAACTAGGTGCCATGTCAGTGCTTCTCCCTTTGATCGTGCCGGCTAAACTGAACTAGTCGGAAAACACAAACTATTTACATAGCCCTTTCGACCGACGTTTCATTCAGTGCGGAGGTACCAACCCGGGCCGGTTAAACCCTACCACCAAGTAAGATTAGGAGGGAAGGGACCTACAGTTTTACGAGGAATCCGAAACTCGGTCAGCCTCCAACGGTCAGCGGTCACCCATCCAAATACTGACCGCACCCAGCGTTGCTTAACATTCAATAGCGACAGTTGACTGTCTGCACCACTGAGCTATCTAGGCTGACGAAACATTAAACATATTACAGATACGTGCCGAGCTTTGGAAAGAGACGTCGTCCCTGTCACACACACTGTGTGACAGGGACGTCACTTTCCGAGTTAGTTCTTTAAAAAAAAAGATGTGGATTTCACCAAGAACGTTTTATGCATCCTGGGATGGGCATGACTTATTCTGAATTCTGAAATGCCCCGTGCTGTTTCAGGAGCCGAGTTATCCTGAGAGAAAACGCCGAAAATCGAGTCTGAAGAAGGTTAAACGGAAGAAAGCGAAGGCATCAGGCGACGGCGCTGGCAGTTCGCGAGGGGCCATGTCCTATGCGTGTAACATTTGCCGGAGGACTTATACCGATGCCAATATGTGAGTCCCTTTTTTACTAAGCCTACGCGTCTGTCTGTCTGTCTGTCCGATGGCTGTATCTTTGCAAACCATATTAGCTAGACGGTTCATATTTTCACAGAAATGTGTAATTATGGGGATATAATCATATCCCCATAATTATACATAGGGATCATTCCCATGCAAGAAACATGTTTTTTCGTTTTTTTTTTTTGGTTGTCCGTAAATCTCGCTCATCATCATCATCATCAGCCTGTATCGGTCCACTGCTGAAAATAGGCCTCTCCCAAGGCACGCCACCACACGCGGTGCTCGAATGGAGGCCACGTACAGGCAAACGTAGCGTGGGACGCCCCCCGGCAAGGTGGATAGATGACCTAAAAAGGTAGCCGGGAGTGGATGGATGAGAAGAGCGGAAGGCCGCGTGTGGTGGAAACCTCGCTGCCCGTTTCCAAATCCCACTTGACCAGTTTTTTATAGGTATCAAATGAAGTAGCTTTTTCTTTTTTATTCGCAACTGATACACACATTTCAACACTTGTAAATGCCTTCTGTATCTCATTACATTTAGGTGGACATACTGGGGAATGCATTTTCTTTGAATATACCTTTTACACAACAATGTATTGTTTCTTGTGAAGGTTTTCCCGTGGTAGTTTCCTTCAGAAGAATAACCTATCAAAAATTTTAATGTCCTTGATACACACCCCGGATAGGCGCACTATAACTCTCCCCATATTGTAAAATGCGACTAGGGCTTAACTCATACGTACCACACTACAACGCCAACACTGTGGTTGGCTTGTGGTCGGTGTGTAGTGTGTGTTGCAAAATTGTATTGACACGCGTGAATGTTGGTGCGTTTCTATACTAATTTTCTACTCTCCACAGGATGCAAATTTTTTTTTCATTGGGGTGTGTTGGGAAATCTCGAATGAATTTTGCGTTACGTAATTTGTGGACAACCCATAAGCCTAAAGGAAAAGGAAAAGATGTGGTAAAGAGCGACAGGGTAGGCACCTATCATCTTGGTACAGTCCTTCCACTAAGTCATGCAGTAGATGGTCTGCCTTTTTACGTTTATTGCTGATTGATAGTTATCTTGCCATAATACTGTGGTGGTTGGTGTTGTGCTGTAATTAACCTGAGTTATTCCAGCACAACACCGATTGCTCTGCTCATTCCGATTGTCGGGATACAGTGTGATGTTATGTATGTAATTACAGAGAATCCTGTCCACATCGACCACCGACATCAGACGAGGAGCATTCCAACGGCTCCGATTACGCCGGGGAGGCCCACGTCCAAGATCCATTGGAGATGGAAAACTCTATGGATGAGGGGGAGTTCAACTTTGAAGAAGAATTACAAAGATACCACACAAATCTCGATTTTGACCTTCAATATGCGATTGTCACCAAAATGTTTAAAGGAAAAATCATCACGGACATATGCCGCGAATATAATCTGTCTCAGGACATCGTTAACGAGATTTGGGAGAAGAGAGAAAACATTCTAGACGTTTCCCAAGGAGGCAGAATGGACAAAGAAACATTCAGAGAACTAGATACAAAGTTGATAGATTGGTACAATGAAAGAAAATCAAATAACCAACCGGTTACAGGCAAAATGATGATAGAAAAAGCGGATGAGTTTGCGCACGAATGTGGCAATATTGCATTCAACAGCAATATCAAATGGATAGACAGGTTTAAGAAACGACACAATATAAGCTTGAGAAGTGTTCCTCACAAACGAGAACCGTATACAGGCGTATTCGGAAGAAAGGTTAAGGAGTCCTTTCTGCTAGATCATTGGCCGGAAATAAGGGTGGGATTCACAGATGAAGATATCTTTACCGCAGACGAAATAGGAGTGTTTTTCAACACATCTAGTGGACGAATTTTACGCAAAATGGGAAAGAAATACATTCACGGGCAACCAAGAGACCGTCTCTCCATATTTATGTGCACAAACTTGACTGGGAACGAAAAGAAAAAGCTTCTTGTCTGCGGAGTGGAAGACCCTCTGAAGGGAACGTCTAGATCGGCATACAGCTTGCCTGTAAGATACATAAGGAACAGATATGGCCATTTTACGACTGCAACTTTCGAAGATGAGATTAGAAAGTGGGATTCGCAACTGGAAAGGGACAATCGAAGAGCCATTTTGATCCTGGATAGAGCATCGATACACACAAAAATGCTAACATTAAATCTTAAACTAGTTTTCGTACCGTGGAAGGCTTCAACAGTGCTGATGCCGATCAAAAATGGGATTGCGACTGTATTTCGGCAGGAATTTCGTAAACTGATTCTTCTCGGTAAGGTCCAGAATGTGATGCGCGGTATCGATAGAAGATTGACATGTCTAGAAGGGTTGGAAATGCTAGGAAAGGCATGGTCCAGGGTCAGCAGTGAAGTTATAATGAAGGCATTTTCAGTCGCCGGGTTTGAAGCAATAAACAAATACCCTCCAACGGACTACACAGCTATTTCTCCATCGTACACCATGAACGACCAAATGCTGATGTGTAAATGGCTCTCGGATTATGACATCGAAAAGCACTACATAGACTTGGCCAAGCTCGAGAGTTACTTGACAGTCGACGAAGAATTGTTGACAGATTTGGGAACACACTGTTCCGTGTTTGGAGGTAACCGCAGAGCGAAGGAGATTGTTTATCCAGAGAAGCCCACAGAGGAAACACTCCCTATCGGAACAGAGAAACCGTCCGACGATGACAAGGAATCCGTTCTGATGAAGATCAGAGCTCTTCAGGACATGGAGATTGTTAGAGGATATTTGGAAAGTGCGGATACGTCGTACGATATCTTCAATTCGTTTGCGGAGATGGAGAAGTTTTTGGTTCGGAACGCGCAGCGGGCGAATGCGGACGTCGACCTGAACATCAAACAGGAGACATAAGAATATTTATTATCTATGAATGATTTTAAAAGTGAAGATATACTCTCTCTCTCTTGCCAAGATCACACTCTATTACTGAATGACCTTGAGGAAGTAATAACTGCAATGAATGCCAATCAATTCAAATATATACTTAGAAAAAGATCTAAAAAATTTAACTTTTTAACCAGACTCATACTTCCTCCTTTATTAATTTTTCTACCGAATTGTTTTTACTGATAATAATATATTGTAAGAAATGATGTGGTAATAAAACTACAGTTAATTAGATATATCTTTTATTTCAATTTGAACATTCTATCTAAATTTTAAGATTATATTTTTCCTCCAAACTTAAATCTAAGTCTGTCTTGTCTTGTAGAAATGGTAGAATCTGAAATGGGGGTAATTCTTGGGGGTAGTTGCCCCCAACTTGATCATTTGAAAAAGGTTGAGGTAATATTTTTCCCTGATATGTTAGATGAAAATGTTTCACCTCGGAATCTACTAAACTAACCCTCTAACAAAGTATTCAAATGGATAGACGGGTAAAGTTTGACAAGGCTAAGTTTACAGTACCGATAACCCTATTAAAAATATAGGCAATTAATTGTACAGTAATACCCCATTTAACGTGAGGGATGCATTCCAGTGAAAAGAGTGCTAAGTAAATTTGCGTATATAGGAGTTTGATAAATGTCCAGGACAGAATACAATATAAATCAAATCAGCTTTTATCGCTAAATTTCTCACTCTGTCCTTTGTTTGCATGCCATTATGAACTTTTGAGGGTAAAAAATGGAAGATTGTTGATTTCAGTCCTTGTATTTCGTGTACAATAAAGACGTGTCCTTGGCACTGTACCATCATACGGTACAGTGCCCTAACACCAGTATGTGTAAAAAAATCCCCACACCTCTTAACACCACTATGTTCCTGTGGAATCCTGTGATTTGGATGTCTAATGACAATTTCAATCAATCATTAGCCAATCGCGTAAAGCAAGGCATATTTGGACAAAATTTGAAATTCCCGTTACCACGAATTAGCGCAATGCGGGATCACGTAAAATGGGGTATTTATTACTGTAGGTAGTAAGCGGATAGGCGTTTCTGCGATATGGGAAAATATTAGCACAATCAAATTGTTTTTAATACCCAATTATGACATTTTGTAGACTTAGCTTTGTCAGAATCTATCAACTCGCCAAGCAAAACAAACTCAACCAGATTTCAACCGATAGACATGACCAGTGCATTTCCTAATGCTGATTGGTTGAAAACGAGCGAGTTTTTGGGTTGAGTTACCGGTACATACGCTGGCAGCCACTTATAATAATGACCATTCGAAGAAAATATTAAACTAAACTAGAATTACTAGCATACCTAACAATGCATTTCATGGCATAGTAACAAAACTTAAAATGTTATTTATTCCGATAACACAGCCATTTTCATTTAACACTTAAAATAAATTGTTACAGGAACAAAATGGAAAGAGAGATATTTAATTAAATCAACGTTTACTTACACCTTATTAACCCATAACAACCTAAGTTCCGTCACTGTGACCGCAGCAAATTTGTTTGAATTCTAACTTTGAATTCACACAGTTGTGTGCGTCCACGCATCTTTACACCCAGCTACCTTAGTTGCCAGACCCGTGATGTCAGCAGTTCCTGTCCGAACTAGACGCCATGCCAGGGCTTCCCTTTGGTTGTGCCGGTTACATTGCGGACGCACACGCATAGTTTTTTTTTTATGGAAACTGACACGGTTGGCTACATCACTTACAACATCCGTGATGTCAGCCCAAACACCGGGTGAACTAGGTGCAATGTCAGTACTTGCCGGCTACACTGAACTGAACGGAAAACGCAAACTATTTACATAGCCGTTTCGACCGACGTTTCATTCAGTGCGTGGCATCTACCCGGGCGGGTTGAACCCTACCACCTAGTAAGGTAAGAAGGGAAGGGACCTACAGCTTTACGTGGAATCCGAACCACGGTCAGCCATTTTTAGTGATCGGGAAAACATAAGCCCCGAAAGACAAATTAATCTGTAGTTATAATATAAGTCGGAGCAAGAGGACTACCAGCGAAGTCGCTCTAGTCTCTTCAAAAATCTAGGGCTGCCAAGATCGACGCTAAGCTCATATATGGAGAGAGCTTCGAAAACGTCACTGGAGGCATCCTACAGAATATGGATAGGTAGAGAAAGGGAGGCCGAGAGCGGGACTGGTGGTTTCCCCGCGTCCTAGTCAACGCAGACTAGCTGACGAGGGCTTGATGCGAGCCGAAACGTGAAGCATGCGCGGGAAATTTAGAGTGGCCACTCGCTAGTCCCGACATCGATTAACACCCTCCTCTACTGCCGATGGGCCCGGATATGTTCGGTGAAACCATCGCAAGCTGAGTTCCACACCTTCCAGTTTTATTTAATCATAAAGTAGTAATTAAGGATACAAATTTGTTGCACATAAATCACCGTTGTGACCGCATATAAATAATTGTTAAGGGTTAGTCAATAAAAATAAAAAAAATAATAACTAAATATACTATACCTAATGACCAGTGATCGGTGTAGGTAGTGCTATTCCCGGGATTTGGTGACCGTTATCTTAACATGGATATTCCTTAACCCATTAATTTCCTAACTTAAACTTATCTATTGTTTTGTATTATTTAGGGTCATCCGCGCGGATGACAGGGAACGTAACAGGTTAAGGTAAGTTACCTAGTCCACCTTAGATTTTGTTTCTGTGAACAAATGTTGTTGATTTTCAATATCTGCGAATAAATATTGCTGTGTTTTGAATATTTGTTTTGTTCTTATCTCCATTATTTAATTATCTTCATATTTCACAAATTATTATAATAAAAAAGTATTTTTTTTTATGGAAACTGACACGGTTGGCTACATCACCTACAACATCCGTGATGTCAGCCCATAACACCGGGTGAACTAGGTGGCCCGGATCCCGGGATCATCATAATCTTTGATATTAAATAATGAACTCGGCTTACCCGTGCGATGATGACGAGCGCATCGCTGCAACCCGACGTTTCGAGTCCTCTATGGGACCCGTTCTCGGAGGACTCGAAACGTCGAGCTGCAGCGATGCGCTCGCCATCATCGCACCGGTAAGCCGAGTTCATTATTTAATATGAGTGACGGTGCGGGACTAATAGGCCAAATACCTATTCTTTAATGGTTGAGTTACTTGATATTATTAAATTGTATGAGTAGATTTGTCTGTGGCTCCGTAAGTTTGACTTAGCAGCCCGCTGTTAAAGTCGCGTCTCCTGCGAATGTTTTTTTTTCGAAACATTACACAGAAACATCGAAACATCGGGGCGTGACCATACACATTTGTATGAAAACAAATGTTTTTGTGTAATGTTTCGAAAAAACATGCGCAGGAGACGCGGCTTTATCGAAACATAATAAAATCCTTTGTCAATGTGTGCGTGTATATCGTGTAACCATTGGCGTATCTAGGGTTATTTTCCAGGGTGGGCCTGGCCCCTGAAAAGCGATGGCCGATGAAGCCGAAACCCGATATACCTACGCAATATAAAAGTAGGTAATTTAAACTTGAAGTGCTGAGCTGTATTTCGACCATTGATTTCGGAAAGTTTCTTTACCTAAATAAAATTAAACAAAAACCTTTTTTTAAAGTGTTTATTTTGATTACCTGGATAGAAATGGAATTTTATGTTGATTCACCAGCTGTAGATTATTTAAGGATTTTTGTGTGAAATTATTTAAGTGCCCACCCTAGAATTTTTGGTTGTCAACCCAATATCCTGGGGTGGGCACCAGACACTTCTGGGGTGGGCCGTTCATTGACCCCAAATGGCACTACCTACGCCGATCACTGGTACTGACGTAACGGGATCGTCTACGCAAGCGCAGCGAGAACAATTAACCAAACAACTCAGCAGAATGTGCAACAAAATTTTGCGCACATTTTGAAAATATTAACAAATTATTGTTTTGACACTATAAAGTATAAATATTCAATAGAACCAGTTAAATGTGCATCCCGTCGGCATATTACCCCAGCGAAAAGCCATATAAGGATGAACTGTAATGTTTTATCCTCTGGAATTGTCGATTTAAAGTGCGATATTTTTCTATTACGCTAAACTTAACTTTACTGCAGTAGGCATAAGGACAAATTTCGGAAGGCCAATCTTGTCGGTAACAATGAGTTATTGCTTTTCGCTTGGATTTAAAGGGTGAAGGCTATACGAGCCGCCTGAAGCACATTTTGTGCGGTTACACAGGGATACAGCATTGGCGCCCAACACTTTAAGCATTTTTTTATTTTTATAATGTTAGTACTAAGCTAAGAAAGTGAAGAAAAGACATACAGACAGCTGTCGGCTAAAGCCGGAGTTCCAGGTTCAAATACAAATTTTTCATAAAATATGCGACCAAACGTCCATGGGCGTGCGTGCTTAGACACCTTATGGGCGGCTCGACGCCACATGTCGCACTTTCTAAAAAAAAATTCTGTAGGTCTTTAAACGTGGAATCATGGTGGCACGCGGAGAATGCATGTATTGCATAAACCTAGAACGATAAAAAAGGTATGGACGCCGGACTGTCAAATGCTTGTATGAGAACTAGCGTCGCCGAGTCGCGGGGAGCGGAGTGTACTTACCGATGATAAGATATTCCACTATTGTGCACACTAAACTTGGCTGTAGTGTTTTACACGTAAACACAGCATGCAGGCATTTTAAACAGGTTTTTGCGAACGCAGCCGACGACAGACTGACGGGCCAGAGCGCGACCGTCCAAAGAAACAAGTTTAGTATGCTTTTACTTTACGCTGTTACGCTGTGTGTGTTACGCTGGCGAGGATAGGGTTCGGGGTCCATACCTTTTTTATCGTTCCAGGCATAAACAATTAATGTAAAAAATATTAAATAAATCTGGTTGTCACGGTTACTCTTGAAACAAATTGAAAAAAAAAAATTCTTCTAACTTTGATGACTCAGTGTGCCTGCAAATAATAATATTTTTTTTATTCTTGTTGTATTTGCGCCACCTTCCTCATTTTGCTGATATATGTTTTTTTATGTGCGTTACTTAGAAACTGAGCATTGACCATTTTCCCGGTGCATGTTTCGTGTCGATGACGTCATATTTTAGCTTACATGCATCCCACCTGGTATCATATGAGTAAGACGTGATTCCACATCAAAAGTTACGGCGAAAATATGGAATGGTCTTCCTAAGAGTGTATTCCCTAGCTCTTATTAACCTGCAGTCTTCAAAAGACTTGTACATAATCGTATAATAAATACGGTAAATACAGATAATTGTGGGTAAATCTGCATACATAGGAACCCTCAACGCTGCTTTGACAGATAGACAGTGGAGCCAACATAACGGCGAAGGGAACTTTTAGTTGAAACACTCTCTAGCAAATACCGAATCACTCATACTTCAAGTATTTTCATCACAACGAACACGAGGCTGAAATACCCGAACAGTTTGGTAAAAAACCCAACACCTGGCAAGCCTGAACCTAACGTGGTTGATTGGACTACATCTGTGATGTCTCAGTCATCCATCACATCTTGCTCCATATAAGTTTGTACAAGGCACTAGATTTATATATAAGCTACAACATTTAAGGTCACATTGTACAATTTATTCTCTTCGTCACAATTAGTGAAGAGGCTTATATCCAGCAGTGGAATTATGAAAGTGACAACAATGAATGAACACAACGGTATCACGTATTGCTACTTTGGTTTGACGAGTGTTGAGTCGGATGGGATCGAGCTCGTCTTAATTCTAGAAGGGCATACAACACTCAACTATCTATTTATAATAAACAAACCCAAAATATAATTTAAACTTTTGACTTCCCATAAATATGCTTAGCTCCTCCAGGTGTCGCAGCCTTGAGCGACGACTTTGACAAAAACTCAAATATTTAGTAAAATGATGAAGTCAGATCATTAAACTCTATTAGCGCATAAAATGTGAAACAAGTTAGGCTTCACTTATTTAAAAGCACAGACATATTTTTTGTTAACGACAGGAAAAACAAAACACGCTCGAAATTTTTTCCCAATTTTTCTAACCTAAAATTGACAATACCCCATATAAATGTAGGTAAAGAAAAGATCTCTTCAAATAATGCATTAAAAAACCAGTTAACCACCTGTCGGAAATGATGTAGGATGAAATTGACAGCCGTCATATTCATTTCATTCCGTGTGACGGCGAAGAATCATTGCAGTGTGTTTTATGACAATCGGTAGGATTTTTACCCATAAATTAGGTTCCAAAATCCGAAAACTTAAAAAAGAATATAATTAATAACTAACAGAATAAACTTAAAAACATTAATTAATTAGGGTTTCTGGCGCGATTTACTAAGAAAAATTTATTGAAGTACAATTGTAGTATTATATATTATCGATAGTTTCGACCCATCAGTGGCCGATCGGCCTTTCGCGAAAGTAAAGGGTTCAAAAATATATCTTAAGATTATAGTCCCGACAGTCTTAAGCCATATTTCTATGATTATTATTTATTATATGGGAAATTATAAATATCCCCTTTTAGAAATAAGGCTCGCCTCCATCCAGCCTCACTAATCAATATTGTAGAGTTTCTTGAAAGCAAGTGACATCATCCGCATTTGTGCTATAGCGTTTCCAAAGACGTCCGGTACGGTGTTCCTGTGGAAGAAAGACACAAGATCAATGCTTCCGTTCAGGGGCGCCGACTTTTAGAAATCTTCGTGGGTGCTCATGCAATATATTTTTTTAATATAGATACTTTTTATAAATGATATAAAAGAGAAGAAAAGAAGATATGTATAAATCTAGATTGAACAATCATCATCATCATCAGCGTGTTGCCGTCCACTGCTGGACATATGCTTCTCCAATTTTTTCTCTAATCCTCCCGGCACCCGGCAGCATGGATTTGCAAAATATTCGCACAATGTTTTGCATTTCACACCGCATTTAGACATTCGCACGAATGTACCTACGCATGTAACACTCCTATATTCTATCTATTACATGGTATAGAATAATATAGGAGTACTATAACGTTCGCTATTCGCCGCGTCACTCGTGCGAATGGGTAAATGCGGCCCCTCAAAGGCTTGTAGGAAGGAAATAAGGCACTTTTATCACAGCTCAAATCCGATTACTGATCGGTTTTTATATCTATCGACTCACTGCTCGTGGGTGCTGGAGACTCCGAGCACCCACGGAGTCGGCGCCTATGCTTCCGTTGCTACCGATCGACTCCAAGGGTCCAAGAGGACCACAACTTCAAAGTAAACAAGCACTACAAGTGGCGGGTGGCCGAGTGGTTTGGGCATCGGCTTCTCATGCGAGAGGTCCGAGGTCCGAATCCCGTCGGCGTGTACCAATGAGTTTTTTCCGACGAAAAAATTTACGTGCATACCTACACCTGCTGCTTCACCGTTCGGAACCGGTGTAAAACTGTAGGTCCCTTCCCTTGCCCCTTACTAGGTGGCAGGCTCAAATTGTAGCCGACTGGGTTGGTACCACCGTACTGGATGTAAGATGGCCGCATAGCAGCCTCGGTTGTGTTCTCCTCTAGTCCAGTATAGCCAGCAATCCAGGGAAGTCTCCGGTATGGCACCTACCTTCTCGGAGGTGATATTGGCTGGTCGAAGCATGCGCTTTGGCCCCTCCGACTCAGCCACCCATACCGGATTACATAAAAAAAAGAAAAAAAAATGCAACCTAGTTTTTTTTTATGGAATCTGACACTGTTGGCTACTTCACCTACAACATCCATGATGTCAGCCCATAACCAGGGCTCACGCACTCTATGTACTTGCGCGCGATAACTACCTACCGCCGACCGGACCGCCGGCGATCCATAATTCATTGGGCTGCCGACAGCCGCGTGGAGCTAACCTACGTGAGCGCGCGCTCACGCTACTGCTTCGTACGGTCGTACCGATATCCAAAGAGTTTCTTTGCCTATGTCATACATAATTCAAGTTGACATGGCTTCTGTTAATAGTGGCAGTGGCAATTTATGTGCAGTAGATGGATGTAAATCCAGCAAGAGGAGAGATAAAAATCTCTCTTTTTTCCATTTACCTGCTGATGAAGAAATGTGAGTATATTGTTTTTGTTGAGCAATAATTACCTATTCTAAAAAACCGGACAAGTGCGAGTCGGACTCGCACACGAAGGGTTCCGTACCACCGTACAAGATTTAACACTATGTAGGTACTTTATTTTTTATATTTTTACTATTTCTTGTTATAGCGGTAATAGAAATACAGCCCGCTGACAGACGGACGGACGGCGGGGCTTAGTAATATGGTCCCGTGGCACCCTTTGGTACGGAACACTAAAAATGGTAGGTAGATAGGTATTTTGGTTTATGTTGTGTTTCGCTTGAGTTTCGGTATGTTCGATATATCTGTCTGTTTGTCTATCACAGTCACTTTACGATTTGTGTGCATACATCTGACATTTTCTGGTTGTTAAGGCAATTGTAAGACTACGTACGACGCAACGGAACGGAAAACAACGTCCGTGAAGATGGGGGTCGTCATTTGAAAATGGAGGGGGGGGGGGGGGGAGATGTATTTATTTATTTGGTTTTCTACAAGTAGGACACAACATAACATAAAATAACACAGGTTTGCAGATGATTGTAACGTGACGTAGGAGGACAGTCTGGCCAAAACTGACGTCATTCTTACAAATACGAATAATCCCAAAATATGACATATTAATTCTAGCTGTGCAAGCGCGGCGCGCGACACTTTAAAGAAACCTAGCGGCATGTGCTAGCGGCGCGTAGCGGTAGGCGGTTCGCTTGTCGGCTTCCTTTGACTATTTTGTCGGTGCGCCGCCGCAACACGCCGCCGCTCAGTGTAATAAGACCGACACGTGCGGTCCGCGCTTTCATCTGCTTTATAGCAAACGTCGGCTTCCTTTGACTCTTTTTGTTGGCAGATGTATTTTTAATCTATACCGAATAAAATCGGTTAGATAAGCATGCGTACAGGTAACAATAATAACATTACAGGGGTAGTAGGTAGGTAGGATTACCTGAAGTATTTTCGGGCTGAACTAATTTCTTCCTTTAATATATTTTAACGAGGGCGAAGCCGCGGGCTAAAACTAGTAGTAGCCTATATGTTAAACAAAAAAAAAAATTGGTACCTATCTAACAGTAAAAAAACATTTTTAAATCTGTGCTGCAGCTCGTGAACAAACATTCACACATATTTCCTCTTTACAATATAATAATATTAAAGATTGTGTGATATTTTTATCGAAAGTAGCAGCCCTAACGTCACCGAATTTGCTTCAAGGCCCCGCGTCCGCGCGCAGCTGCAAAGCAATAATCACTTTACGCTCTTTCGTTTAGGTACATTTTCGCACGCAGCGACTGGCGTCGTAAAAGTTTAGGCTATTAAAGCCGAAGGTACGTAACTTTTTCTATGGAGAGATTCATCTGTTACGAAGTAACTATTTAGTAATCTGTGCCATAACACCGGGTGAACTAGGTGCCATGTCAGTGCTTCCCTTCGGAAAACACGAACTATTTACATAGCCGTTTCGACCGACGTTTCGTTCAGTACGGTGGTACCAAGCCGGCCGAGATAAACCCTACCACCTAGTAAGGTAAGAAGGGAAGGGACCTACAGTTAACGTGGAATCGGAACCACGGTCAGTCTCCAACGGTCGAGCGGTCACCCATCCAAGTACTGACCGCGCCCAGGGTTGCTTAATAACAGTCGACCGACCGCACCACTGAGCTACCGAGGCTGACTAGTGAGTGAGACCGGATAGTGAGAAATGGATTCAAGACTGATCTCTTCGCTGTGGAAGTCGGACCAAGAGGACTACCGGCGAAGTCGCTCTAGTCTCTTCAAGAACCTACGCCTGCCAAGAGCGACGCTATCCTACTGATTATGGAGAGGTAGAGAGAGAGGGAGGTCGCGAGCGGGACTGGTGGTTCTCCACGTCATAGTCATCCGAGGCCTTGATGCAAGTCTACATGTAACGCACGCTGGAGAACTACACAGAGCGGCCGCTCGCTAGTCCTGACCTCGACTGACACCTTCCTCTGCTGCCAATGGGCACAGATATGTTTGGTGAAGCCATCGCAAGCTCAGTTCGACACCTTCCCTTCTGAGCCTGACACATAAGCACTCATACTGTCTTAAGTAGTGAGCTGGACGCTCTAAACGCAATGTAACTGTGACAAGTGACACACGACGCATAAAACCACATAAATAAAAAGCGAGTAAAGCCCTAAATAGTAACCCCCCCCTAAGTAGATTTTTCAGTTGATTTCGAGACTTGGTGACAGCGACATGTTTGCGCGCGAATTCGGCGCGCCACCGCCGCCAATAACGCACGATTTTTTGTGATTTAGATTGGTGTTTGTGTATAAATTCGACAGAATAGAACATTTCTCAAGTAAATGTGTTATTATTGGAGGTTTTATCCATTCGCGAGTGTGAAATCGAAAAAAAACGTAACCCACTATATTTGCAATAATATGACTCTCAAACATCCAAAGGTTGACTGGAAGGAATCCCTGTAAGAGATAGAGGTCCGCCTTTGCCCCTCACGTTAATTAATGTAAAATCTTTTCAGAGCAATAAAGTAGAAAAATAAAGGTGACTAAGGGATAAGGACAAGATACTGCGCTATAGGGCGACAGGCTAGCCACTTCTCACCTTAGCGCAGCCCTTCCACCTAGTCATGCAGCAGGTGGGTTCTTCGTGCCTTACTTGCTGCTTGATAGTTGTCTTGTCCGTGTACTGTGCTAAACGTGGTGGTCGGTGTTGTGCTGTAATTTAGTCCTTATAGCACAACACCGATTACTCTGCTTACACTGATTTTCGGGATACAGCGTGTGTTATGCATGTTTTTTTTTTTATGGAAACTGACACGGTTGGCTACATCACCTACAACGTCCGTGATGTCAGCCCATAACACCGGGTGAACTAGGTGCCACGTCAGTGCTTCCCTTCGGTCGTGCCAGCTACACTGAACTGGTCGGAAAACACAAACTATTTACATAGCCATTTCGACCGAGCTTTCATTCAGTGCGGTGGTATCAACCCGGGCGGGTTAAACCTTACCACCGAGTAATATAAGAAGGAAGTCATATCCCTTAGTCGCCTTTTACGACATACACGGGGAGAGATGCAGTGGGGCTATTCTTTTAAAGTACCGGCCCCACACAGTACAAAAGAGTGAGAATTTACTGTAAAATCTTTTTGGAGCAACAAAGTATTTATTTCTATGTCAACTCATGTGCGCGGGTAGAGAGCGTTCCAACTAAAAGTTCCCTTCGCCGTTATGTTGGCTCCACTGTCTATCTGTCAAAACAGCGTTGAGGGTTGCTATGTGTACAGATTTACCCGTAATTATCGGTATTTACCGTATTTTTTGTACGGTAAATACCGATTACATAATTAGGTAATATAATCTTCACAATCTGGCAGCACGAATTTAAGCACTGACAGTGGAGCCAACATAACGGCGAAGGGAACTTTTAGTTGGAACGCTAGAAGAGCGTTCCAACTAAAAGTTCCCTTCGCCGTTATGTTGGCTGTTGACAAAGGCTGTTGTGTAACCTCATAATGACGCAGTGGCGGAGCACCTCCCGCGGCTCCGGCAGCCCGTCGACGTGCGGGGCGAGCGCGCGCAGCGTCCGGCTCAGCGAGCCGGCGTCGCAAGAGCCATCTTGTATCAGCCTGTAGCACAACACACACTATCAACATATAGAGCTGTGAAAAAAAATAACAGTTCATTTATTCCAGTAGGACATTCCTACCTAAATTCCAAATGTATTCCAACAGATTGTTGGAATAAGGAAAAATAATATTTAGAGAATATTATTAATAATAATTTTTACAATATGTATATACCACTACTTGAATATGGCTACCAAATTTGGAGTCCATATTTTAAAAAAGATATTGAGCTACTAGAGAGTGTACAGCGACGAGCAACAAAGATGGTATCATCAATTAAAAATAAAACATATGAAGATCGCTTACAGGCACTGGGATTAACAACTCTTGAGGAAAGGAGACAACGAGGAGACATTATAGAAACCTATAAAATCCTAAAAGAATGCTACGATGTACCAAGTCTACAGTCAATGTACGAAAGGAGCACTGAAGAACGTCTTCGCGGTCACTCATTAAAACTAAAATGGCCCACACATAGAACCAACCCCAGGAAGCATTTTCTGACGCACCGGGTCGTAAGGGCCTGGAAAAAATTATCTGAGGACACCGTCAGCGCCCCCTCGGTTAATTCTTTAAAAAACCAATTAGACAAAAAAAAAAACAAAACAAAAAACAAAAATACTTAAAAACAATACAAGTGCACTCATAAATTAAAAAAACAGAATACACGCACCAGCTGTCAGCTGTCAGTGTTTAAAATAAATAAATAAAAATAAAAAATTAATAAAATATCAGCTACCTCTTATGGTTCAACAGATACAGCACTAGGACGGACGGAGACAGACAGACAGACAGGACGTACGGTTAGTAATAAGCTTCCGTATGGATAAGGTTGGATTGTACCGTGTGGGGCCGGTACTTAAAAAGAATAGCCCCACTGCATCTCTCCCCGTCGCATGTCGTAAAAGTCGACTAAGGGATAAGGAAATTCGTAAGCCTCGGTAGCTCAGTGGTGCGGTCAGTCGACTGTTGTTAAGCAACACTGAGCGCGGTCGGTGCTTGGATGGATGACCGCTTGACCGTTGGAGGCTGACCGTGGTTCGGATTCCACGTTAAACTGTAGGTCCCTTCCCTTCTTACCTTACTAGGTGGTAGGGTTTATCCCGGCCGGGTTGGTACCACCGCATTGAACGAAACGTCGGTCGAAACGGCTATGTAAATAGTTGGTGTTTTCTGTCCAGTTCAGTGTAGCCGATATGAAATGAAGAGAAGCGCTGACATGGCACCTAGTTCACCCTGTGCTATGGGCTGACATCACGGATGTTGTAGGTGATGTAGGCAACCGTGTCAGTTTCCATAAAACCAAAATAAAAAAAAAAAACGAAGACCGACAAAACTTTGTCAACAAAAAAAAAAAATTGCCCCTCACCCATCCATGCACACGATCCACTGCGCAATCACTCCGAGATGGCCCGGCATCGTAGGCATCGAAGTCGTCCGCCCGAGCGCCACTTGCTCGAACTTCGCCTTACTCATCTGCTTGCCGTCGCGCACTCTGAAACGTAACACGCCAATGTTAGCAGTTTGGAAACGTTCCCATACCAAGTGACGGTTTTTAGGATTCCGTATCCGGAACGGGACCCTATTACTAAGAATGAGACCACACGGTGCGGTGCGGCTCCGGTGCGGCGCCTGAGCGTTACCGCTGCGGGTTTTCTACGTACAAAAATGTATTGTAGCCACACGGCGCCGCTCCGGCGCCGCACCGCGCGCGCATCGGAACAAGGCGCGGTGGGCTCCGGTGCGGCGCCGCACCGCACCGTGTGTCTTGGCCCTAAGCCTACGCCTACTGTCTGGCTGTCTGTCCGTCCGTCCGTCCGTCCGTCCGTCCGTCCGTCCGTCCGTCTGTCTGTCTGTCTGTCCGAGGGCTTTATCTCTTGAACCGTAATAGGTATATAATAAGGGATATGGTAGGGTTTAATCCGTCCGGGTTGATACCACCGCACTGAATGAAAGGTCGGTCGAAACGGCTATGTAAATAGTTTGTGTTTTCCGTCCAGTTCAGTGTAGCCGGCACGACCGAAGGGAAGCACTGACGTGGCACCAAGTTCACCCGGTGTTATGGGCTGACATTACGGATGTTGTAGGTGATGTAGCCAACCGTGTCAGTTTCCATAAAAAAAAGGTAGCCCGTTGAAATTTTCACAGAATATGTGTTATTATGACTGATATTGATATAACAACAAATAATAAAAATAAGAAAAAGTTAAAAATTCACGGGGGAACCCCCGTGAATATCATAGAAGAAACCAAAAAGTGTATGCGCGCGCGCCATCTACCGAATAGAGTGTGAAGCATCTAATCATCAACTAATCATGACATTTATTTAACTAATATGAAGTATTTCATAACACGCCATAGATGGCGTGAGTGGCGCTAACCGTGACATGGCGATAAAAAAGGAAAACATGGCGATAAAAAGGAGCTCTGGGTCCGCGAGTTTGACTCACACTTGGCTGGTTTTTTTATGGTTACGCGAGACATTTGGCTTCGTCTGAGTGGATTGTTGAGCCGACGACGCCCAATAGCATTCAGTTTCGAATGGCGAACAAATTAGAAAGTTAAAAAAAATATCACCAACGGAAAGGGCTCGTTATAAGAAATACAAATAATTTTTTTTTTATTTTAAAATGCATAGTTTAAAATACATTAAAGAAAATATACGAAAATCGAGCATTCACCCCACCCCCCAACCACTATTCTCCATAACTACAGAGTAAAAAAAAAAAAAATTGCAAATCGGCACTGAAGCGGCACTATGACTGCCCAGAGCTAGAAAGCATGTTTGTGTTAAATTCAAACACTCGCCTAAGAGGTCACAGCTTGAAACTCAATGTAACAAGCTTCTCAACCGAAGCAAGAAAACACTTCCTGACTAACAGTATCGTAAACAGCTTGAATAGACTGCCCGAGGAAGCTATTGAAGCACCCTCAATAAACACATTCAAAAATAGGCTTGACAAGTACTTAAAAATCGAAGAAATATAAGAAATAACAACACCATTG
The DNA here is from genome assembly GCA_946902875.1 of Nematopogon swammerdamellus. Lineage (NCBI taxonomy): Eukaryota > Metazoa > Arthropoda > Insecta > Lepidoptera > Adelidae > Nematopogon > Nematopogon swammerdamellus. Next base: position 7,282,464 of record OX336363.1, read on the forward strand.
ATCATCATAGACATGAACACTTCAGCATATTAAGCTGCTAGTTCATTAACTTCTCATGGAAAACGGAATGGTGCGGAACCGTCTCGCTCCACGCGAGTTCGACCCGCACTCGACCGCTTTTTTTATAATAATAGAGGGATAGCTGGCGTTTCGCCAAGACTATTTTTTGTTTGTTTTATAATTTGAAACCTTATATTTACTTGGCGGACGATAGTATGACTTATTGGTGATCCATTTTCATGTGGTAATTATTAAACTTACTCGAATTATTTTACTAGTTTTTCTTTGACCACCTTTCCCATTTCAACATGGCAACACTGGTGTTCAAATATTTATATTTTCATCGACCGGACGCTTCTGACCCTAGCAGCCCGTGGCAGTCGGCATGTCTGATGGGGGATATAGGTAAATGAATAAAATAAACACCATGTGTACTTACAAGCACGCATACGTATTCCAGAGACTCGTTTTAACAGCCAATCCAACTAGCGCAGTAACCTCGGCTGCATTGCTCTTCTCCGCGACACTGGTTTCATCTTGTGCTTTCGATGAATCTGTATTATTTTTCCCTAAGTCTTCTCCACTTAAATTTGGTAATACCCCATTTTGATTAGGTGGTTCTCCATTTTGGCTTGGTAGTTCTACATTTTGATTTGGTAACTCTTCATTTAAATTTGGTAGTTGTCCGGTTCCTTCTAATGACTGTAAGTATTCCAGCATTTGTTCGCCATTTTCTTCTATTTGTTCTCCATTTTCTATTTGTGGTCCATTTTCTCTAACTTCTTCATACATTTCATTACCATTCCAATTTTCATATTCCTCGTCATGGCCATTTTCATCTGCACCTCCAATTTCATACAGCACTTCTTCATTTTCGTTCTGTTCATTTTCAGTGCTTTTAGTTGCATTTTTAGCTGTGGCCTCTCCTTCAAAAAAGTCTTCGTCCTCTTCAAAGTCATCGTAATCATCATAAATGTAATCTAAGTCCTCGGGATTCGGATTGTTCTTTAATTTCTTTTCATATTCTGGAAGAAATTTATCAAATGTTCTTATTATTACAACCGGTTTAGTCTTGATTTCTTCTTCTTCATTTTTGTTACCATTTTCATGGTTACTATTGTCTTCTGCAGTTGTAATATCCATTTCTTCTATCAAACTGTTTTCTCTATCTTCATCCGCGCTCTGATTCACCTCTTTATCTTTCTCTTTCTGTGCATTCGTTTCAGTAGTTTCCTCAGTGTATGTTTCCCATGCCTTGTAATGGTTCTTTAAGAACATAATAACTTCATTATTGACATCGATGCTGCGTTTGGGTTTAAACACTTGGTCTGGATTTCCATCGCCATCGTTCAGTTCTTCATAACACTTTGGACTGGGATTTTTCGTAAACTCTTTTTCTACTGAATCACTTTGTAAGTCATCGAGCATGTCCAATATACTACAATCAGCTGTGTCAATTTCGGGAATATTACATAGTACATTCTGGAAGAAATTTTTTTAATAAATGTAGGTGAACCGACATGCAAAAAAAAGGTAGCCGGGAGTGGATGGATGGAAAGAGTGGAAGACCGGGTGTGGTGGCGGGCCTTGGGCGAGGCCGACATCCAGCAATGAACCTATACAGGCTGATAATGACGATGACACAAGAAATTATAACATACCTTTAAAGCGGCAAGCAGTGTCCGTGCTTCACTCACCAAACCCACAAATACCTCTGGACTTTTTGGCGATACTTTATAATAAGTAATTTTTTTAAATTTATAATTAATAACTGTAACAAAAAGAGAAACAAATTAAATATTTACAGTTTCATCTTCTTTATTCACATATTACGGTAGTTAGTTTTTTGGCTTAAACAATAAAAGCTGTTAAAATCAGCCCCATCTCATTTATCTTCTCCCTAAGGGGTAGAGAATGTTTAACAAAGCCCGACATAATAACATAATGTATAATCTCCACTTGTCTTGAACTAAGACATGCATTTATTAAAATAAGGCCCGATTGCATGTTGCAGGATTATCCTCTGATTGTCTATGGTTCCACTAATCTTAGGATTATCTCATTATCTCATCTTTAGTGTAGCCGACATGAAATGAAGGAAAGCATTGATATAGCACCTAGTTCACCCGGTCTTGTTTTCATTCAACGATTTTTTTTATGTCAGAAAAAAACTGTTTTTTTGCAATTGCACACCTGCCGCAATGCACCTACCTTTCTGTGTCTTCGGGAACCCAAAGTTCGTCACAGTGACCGCTTCGATTGAGGAGGAGAATCTCTTGGCGATATCCAGGAGGTCCTTGTGGCGATCGTAACACATCCTGGCCACCATTACGGCCGCCTCGCACAGACTCCACGGAGGCTGTATGAAGTAAGAACTGCACTCTTGCTGCAATCACAATTATCAGAAAATTGAATAGGAGCATACCTTCACCTGCTGCTTCACCGTTCGGAACCTGTGTAAAAATGTCCTCTCCTTTACACCTTACTTGGCGGTAGGCTAAAATTGTAGCGGACCGGGTTGGTACCACCGTACTGGACGTGCGACGACGGCGTAGCAGCCTCGGCTGTGTTCTCTAGTTCAGTATAATCAGAAGGGAAGTGCTGGTATGGAAAAATATCCTATATGGATTATACAACCTGTATGGGTGGCACGGAGCCACATGACGAGCTGTCTATGAAAAAAAAACTAACATAAGTTCCGTGGACTACTGCTATCAACGTCAAAACGGTAACAGAGAAATAGGCATAAAAATAATTGTCTAAAGCCATTCCAATGCACTAATTTAACACATTAACAGCGTATCACGAACAGCGTTCGTGATGGCATGTTTTCTCTAGGTCGCGGATTACGAATGTGACTCGTCATCAGATTTGGCACTGTTCTTTCTAAAATCACAGAGCACTGTTCATGATCCGCGTTCCGTGTATACTGTAGTTTAGTGTTTTAGCTACACACACATATACAATACATCTATAAGAGGTGCGCGGGAGAGGCAGGAGGGGACGACTCTCGAGCGCCGCTACTCAGTGCGCCGCAAGCTGCGACAGAGCGTGTACATTATTATTTTTTGTAAAACCTAAATTTTTGTATCGCCGTAAAAGGTGACTAAGGGATATGTCGTAAAAGGCGACTAAGGGATAAGGACAAGATGCCGTGCTAAAGGGCGACAGGCACGCCACCTCTCACCTTGCCACTGTACTTCCACCGAGTCATGCAGCAGGTGGGTCTTCGTGCCTTACTTGCTGCTTGATCGTATTAATCTTGTTCGAATACTTTGCGAAAGGTGGCGGTCGGTGTTGTGCTGTAATTTACCAGAGTTCTTGCAGCACAACACCGATTACTCTGCTTACCCCGATTGTCGGGATTCAGCGTGTGTGATATGTATGTATATAAAAAAAATCTATGCCAATATCTTCATTAGTTTTTTTTTAAGCGGCGGGTGGCCGAGTGGTTTGGGCATCGGCTTCTCATGCGGGAGGTCCGAGGTTCGAATCCGGTCGGCGTGTACCAATGAGTTTTTTCTGACGAAAAAATTTACGTGCATACCTACACCCGCTGCTTCACCGTTCGGAACCGGTGTAAAACTGTAGGTCCCTTCCCTTGCCCCTTACTAGGTGGTAGGCTCAAATTGTAGCCGACTGGGTTGGTACCACCGTACTGGATGTAAGATGGCCGCAAGCAACCTCGGTTGTGTTCTCCCTCTAGTCCAGTATAGCCAGCAATCCAGGGAAGTCTCCGGTATGGCACCTACCTTCTCGGAGGTGATATTGGCTGGTTAGAGCATGTGCTTTGGCCCCTCCGACTCAGCCACCCATACCGGATTACATAAAAAAAAAGCTAACAAAGCTAAAAATCGCCCGCGTCCTAGGGGAGCCTTATAAAACCGGTGTTAATATGTTAATATGCGCTCAAGAAGATAACTTACCAATACAATTGTAGACAATACATCCTCCATTATTTGCACAAACGCACAAGTACAATTTTCCAATTGCAGCGAGAGTGCCTTTACCAACTCTTCAGTAAGCATTACGCTCCTCTCTTCCGTGTTACTAGATGCCTCCCGTCTTTGAATACCGCTTGAATGCTGCGGAGTCCTCGGTCTTTCAAAAGCAGCCTCGTTCCTAGAACCTTCGCCAGTCCATTGCCGAGACTGCGGAATTCTTTGAGTTTCCGAAACAGCCCTTTTCTTCGTTGTGTCTGTCCATTCCTCCGATTGGGGATATCTCTGCATTGTCGAAACAGTTTCATGTCTAGAACCGCTTCCAGTCAATTCACGAGAATGGTCCACCGATTTCTGTGACTGCCTTTGTATTTCTGAAACAGTGTCATTCCTCAAAATATTGTCAGTCCATTCTTTTAACTTTGGAATTCTCTGTGTTGAAACGACGGGCTCTTTCCTCGACTGAGTTTGCAGTTTCTCTTGAAAGCTCAGTGTGGGATTTTGTACGGAAGAAGCGACCGATCTTATTGGATCACATTTTGAAATGCTCTGTGATTCTGGGTACGTTGTACGACTGGACATAGTTGAGACTGCAATCTGCGAACTCGTCAGAGAAGGCAAAGAAGTTTCCGTTGATTTCGGAGGTATCATTTCTTTCAACTTTATCGTTCTCGAACACCAACGCTTCTTTTCGATGACGGGCTTAGGTTCGACACTCGAATTTCTGACAAGAATTCTCCTCTTCTTTGTGGTATTCTTAGTTTCTGCAGTCACAGCATTCTGCCGACTTGATGGTGGAGTTATTTCATGAGGTTTCACAGTACTTTGGGATTTTGTAGTATTTTTAGGCTCTCTTGAATAATTGACGTGTTCCCCGGTATCTTGACCTTTAGCGGTGGTATACAGATTTTGGCATCCTGCCGTATCATATGGGCGTTCAGCGGCAACATTTTGGGATACGGCGGTAAAATGTTGAGATGTAGAGTTATAACTTTGCTGTTCGTCCAAACCTTTTTGGAAAGTCCAATTATAATTGACCTGTTCCGCCGCATAAAACTGCGGTTCGCCAGTATAGGTCTTCGGTTTTGTAGTTACATGTCGATAACCCTTCGGTTCGGCGACGTTTCGGGTTTTCATAGATTTTTGTGAAGAATTTGTGGTAGAGGAAGAAGAGTTTGGAGAGATTGTGTGGGAATTATAGCCACCGCCCTTCTCGACATTGAAGACCGCCTGCATTATATGAGAGCCCATGTTGTCTAATACAGAGTTTGAGCTGGGGTTGTTCCGAAGCGGTTCGGTCGGCCTCACAAACATGTTCCCCGTTGGGATATATTCACTGGGGCCGTGTTGGTGATGATAGGGTGGAGGTGGGAAGGCCGGGTTGAATGTGGCCGGCATTATTATCGGTACTGGAGCATTGTATGTTGAATCTTGAAAAGAAAATATACTTCATTGCACAGTTTAGATTCAAGACTATGTTCAATTCAGAACGACTGCATAAGGTTCTAAGTGACAAGGGTAAAATTCGGTACGACTTCATAAGGTTCTAAGTGGCAAAGGTTAAATTCTGTACGACTTCATAAGGTTCTAAGTGGCAAGGGTAAAATTCTGTACGACTTCATAAGGTTCTAAGTGGCAAAGGTTAAATTATGTATGACTTCATAAGGTTCTAAGTGGCAAAGGTTAAATTCTGTACGACTTCATAAGGTTCTATCTAAGTGGCAAGGGTAAAATTATGTACGACTTAAAAAGGTTCTAAGTGGCAAACGTTAAATTCTGTACGACTTCATAAGGTTCTAAGTGGCAAAGGTTAAATTCTGTACAACTTCATAAGGTTCTAAGTTGCAAGGGTAAAATTCTGTACGACTTCAAAAGGTTCTTAGTGGCAAAGGTTAAATTCTGTACGACTTCATAAGGTTCTAAGTGGCAAAGGTTAAATTCTGTACAACTTCATAAGGTTCTAAGTGGCAAGTGTTAAATTCTGTACAACTTCATAAGGTTCTAAGTGGCAAGGGTGAAATTCTGTACGACAGCATGGTTATATTCTGAATGACTACATAACGTTTGAAGTGGAAGTCGTAAAATATAATTCCATATACCTTGCAATGCGTGCGACCCCATCTGAGGGTTCTGCGTCTGTCTGTTCTGAGGAAACGGTTCAATACGTTCTTGAAACTGATCTGTGTTAGACTGCATTTCTTCAATGTTTTCCGATTCCTGCTCCTCGTCATCCTGTGCAGCCAGAGTGTTCGGCACGCTCACCTAATAATAAAAAATCAAATCAAAATATACTTACTACCTACATTCATTCATTTACTGTTCCCGGCAGTAAATAATCCTTGTTGACGTTCCATAAAAAAAAAAGAAAGATCATCCGGTTGTAGAGCGTCGTCACAGATTACTTAATAGTTACTTCGTAACAGATAAATCACTCCATAGAAAAAGTTCCATACCTTCGGCTTTAATAGCCTACTGTTTCACGTCGCCAATCGCTGCGTGCGAAAATGTACCTAAACGATTGTATGTAAAGTGATTATTGCTTTGCAGCTGCGCGCAGTTGCGTGGGCGAGCGTGTAGGTATGCTTCGCGCGGCTGACGAATTTCCACTGAATTAGACCGCTGGCGGCCCGCCAGGCGGTAGGTAGTTAGCGCGCGCAAGTACATAGAGTGTGTGAGGCCTGGCGTCGTCCCACAACAGGGAAGTCGATCTACAAACGGATTGTCTCTTTCTAAAGCTCGACACGCATTATTGGCTTCAGGGAACAGTACACATTTAGAATTTTTGTTTTTTACTATCACTAGGTATGTCATTTTGTTTTAGTTTTATTCTTTTCTGGTATTACTTCTTCTTATTTGTCTAGACATTCCTTTCTTGTATATTTTTAATTAGAAAAATGCAAATCGAAAATCATTGGAAAAAATACATTCCGACCAGGATTTGAACCTGGGTCTCTGGCTTGAGCCGCCAACGCGATAACCAACTACACCACCGGGCCGTTACATATTATCTCCAAATACGATAGCGTCCGATACCAAATACGATAGCGTCCGATACCAAATACGACTTTGGTATCGACTTACGACTTGTATTTTTTCCAATTATTTTTGATTTGCATTTTTCTAATTAAAAATATATATAAAGCGAGTATGTGCTTAGTACTAACATAAAAACATAAAATATTCCTTTCTTGTGTCTATCTCAACATGTCTAATATGTATTTATCACATCACAATATTTTTCGACTACATTGATGTATGTGATGAAAAAAGCGCAAACAAAGTGGTGAGGGACAACTGTGTTTGGTCCATTTTTCTAGGCTGCATTGTGTGTTTTTTTTATATCTATTGTGTGTGTATTGGACGAGAGAAATATACAAAGAAAAACATTTAATTTTATTTAATTTCAAATTTGATATGATGAGGATCCATGGACCGGCCTTTCGTAAGGTCATGGTCGCTATTGCTCTTATACGCGAGTAGACACGACAAGAGACGCAAATACAGTTGTTGTGCGAATGCCGCACTGCAGAGGTGTGGAAAGGGCTTCCGGGGAATATTTTTCCCCACTCCTACAATCCACGGATTTTAAATCGTGGGCTAATAGCCTTCCCCCAGCGACATTAGTCTGCCTCCAAGCCGGACTGGCACCTCCTCGGGGGGTGAAATTGGCTGCTCCTGAAGCTTCGACCTCGGGCAAAGTCACCCAGTTCGGAGGCAATAAAAACAACTTGTCATTTTGTGTCAACAGCAAGAAAAGCTGGTGCCGCTGCTGAGGCTGCAGCGCTAGTGAAGCATAATCATATTGAAATAGCACAAAATTATGAAATGATTGCTTTCGCTGTGGAAACATTAGGCCCCTGGTCAGCTGAAGCAAAGTCTCTCTGCAAGGATTTAGGCAGACGTCTGATAGAAATGTCCGGGGAGGCCCGAGCTGGGGCCTACAGTCCGCGCGTGAGCTCCGAGGAATCGGTATTTGTGGAAATAAATTTATTATAGAATTTTTATGGAGATTCACATTTTGTGATGATTATACTATACTAGGCGAGTAATATTATACAAAAAATCAGTGGCGGGCCTAGGGTCAGATCGTAGAGCAAGCCGAAGCCAAATATTTCATACAAAATATAATATATGACTGTTCTGTCAGTCAGTAAATGAAATAAACATGCTTGTATCACAATTTTATAGAAAATGGTAATTAAAAAATCTATGCAAACCAACTGCAGTGCAGTGCAGTTACTATGAAGACTCTTGTTAATAATTAATTATCAATAGCACACTGGAGGCATATTATGGTTGACAGAATTATTGTGACTTATCAACACATATCATACATATCATAGCATGCCAGAGAGAGAACGAAGAGAGAGCCGACGTCCGACGTCCCGCCCGCCGCCGCCACCCGCCATGGATATAATATAACTAAGTAACCAAAGATTATTATTTCTTAGCCCTTCAACTTTGGGAGCATAAAACAAAAGAATCCTTCGCCTACACCAGGTGTACACCAGGTGGCGCCCGCCCACCTGGCGTAGGTGAAGGTGTTAGAAAAAAAATAATTTTGAAAGATTTTTCCATGAAACTTTATGAACTAACGAATGGATTGTATTTACAGATAAATATTCTAGCTATAAATGACATTTTTTTATGTATATTACATATTCTGGGTAACAAAATTATTATGTAAAGTTGTGTTATGTGAAAATTGCGACCTCTCTCTGATTTTATATTTTTATAAATTTATCACGAACGCAAATTGGTAATATAGTATTTTTATCACAAAAAGGAATACATATACAAACCAATCCTACCTTTCTGGTGTATCAGCAGCTCGTGTGTGGCACACAATAAAATCTTGAATTCACAAATTTTTTTTTGTCAAAAACTACATTTTCGCACTCACAAGCCATTGCAACATTTGGGCTATTCATTACGTAAATATGTGTGTTGGATATATGGAAAGCACATGGTTGGATAGATAATTTTATCTACTCATCTTGAGACACTTTCTACCTCAAAACACGAATTTAGGCAGAACTAGAAATAAATTACGACACTGACTCAAACAAAGTTTCTATGGCGAAACCTAGGTCACAAAAATGGCTTATTTCTTTACGACATGCAAGCACTAAACGGCATATATTATTCAACTAGAAGAACTAAGGAACATTTCTGTCACCTCACTTTCTCCAAAAACCGATTTATTTTGAGAAACAAGCTTTGACAACAACAAACACGAAAAAATTGTCAGTATGGAGTAGGACTTTTCTTCGATTTTTTACGTAAAATGCATCTCAACTCAGTACAAACAAATGTACTCAATAGGTCCGGAATATAATGAAAAAGAGAAAAAACATCACTTACCGGTCCATTTTTCTGTATTTACGAACAAAACAGCGAATATTCACAAGCACAACACGCGCGCGCACATACAACACGAACTGACAATGACGACAGATATGAGAATTTTTTTCGTATTAACAAACATCCTCGCAAACGTCCGATCCATCACTTCAAACTTCTACGCCTACATTAGACATCAGTAGACACGTCTTTGGCGTTCTTCTATTGAAAAACTGAGATAGCACTAATACTGAGTACGCTTTCGCACTACGGAACGAATAATTCTTAGCATATTTCCTCAAACTAATCGCTATACATACTCATATATTATTATTTCTATTCTGTGCTATGGGTGTCTTTAGGCTAAGGTACTCGAGAACGAGAAGGAAATAAAATAATGCTAGAATAACAGCGGAAACAAGCGAGATGACTAATGTACGCTCGTATTTGACTAATTTCATCCATCGCATCGAGGCGAGAGTTCACGAGCAATTCCGAATGATACTTACGAACGACGAAGTCCCCGCGCCGCGTCGTCGACTCAATGACCTTGGGCGCGCGCGAATGGCACGTGGCGCGATATTTAAAATGAAATTGAAGTACTATCGACTGTTTTCGTTTTCGATTTGCTTTCGAGCTTTGTTTGATTGACCTAGGGCAAGCCGGGCTTTTTGGCTTGTATGAGAGGCCCGCCACTGCAAAAAATTCTATACAAATTCTATAATAAATTAATTTCCACAAATACCGATTCCTCGGAGCTCGCGCGCGGACTGCACCTCTTTCAGCGCATTAGTCTGGCCATACAGAGGGCTAATGCGCTGAGTGTCTTGGGAACTTTCCCTGGATCGGTCGGTATGGATGAGATTTTTTATTTATCAACCTGATTTACAGATTTCATTCATATCACTGGTCCGAGGTTGTTCTTTTTTCTTTTATACGTATAGATTAACGAAATCACTCTGTATATATGATACAGCTATTCTTTTCTGAAATAAACATCTTTTTTAACTTGTCACTTACCTGCAACTTGAAACAGTGATCCCTCTTTTTCAAGTCACTTTCCACTTTATCCAGCATTTCGCTCATCTGCTCCAGTTGGTAGCACGGGATCTCGCAGTGGGCTGCCTTGGTGCATAAACTGATGTCGTTCGTTACTAGAACCTGAAATTTTGCAACATTAAACATCTCAGCAGTATTTTTTTTTTTTGTAATCCGGTATGGGTGGCTCAGTTGGAGGGGCTAAAGCGCATGCTCCGACCAGCCAATATCACCTCCGAGAAGGTAGGTGCCATACCGGAGACTTCCCTGGATTGCTGGCTATACTGGACTAGAGGAGAACACAACCGAGGCTGCTATGCGGCCATCTTACATCCAGTATGGTGGTACCAACCCAGTCGGCTACAATTTGAGCCTACCACCTAGTAAGGGGGCAAGGGAAGGGACCTACAGTTTTACACCGGTTCCGAACGTTGAAGCAGCAGGTGTAGGTATGCACATAAATTTTTTCGTCAGAAAAAACTCATTGGTACACGCCGACGGGATTCGAACCGCGGACCTCTCGCATGAGAAGCCGATGCCCAAACCACTCGGCCACCCGCCGCTTGAATAAAGCATACTTTTTACATTCGTAGGTTTCTGTCTTCAGTGGCGGCCGACGCTGCCGCGCGATGACTGCCGACGGCCTCGCGCCTGTGGGGGCCTCGCAAAAATGTCTTTCACCCTAGCTGACTCCCTTTGGGATTGCGCGATCCCAAAAATTCTCATCAAAGTATGGTCGCACACTTTGGGCTATTGCTTGTTGAGTTATTTATTTTAATTTGTAATTGTTCATGTAATTTTTGTCAACATTTGATTAGCAATCGCAACAAACACACACACACTTAAACACACATACATACATATAACTGGTAATAGTAAACATGACATTGTAATAAGAGTTTAAGTTTAAGCACTAAGGCCCACTTGCACCAACACAAATTTAATATATAAACCAGTTTAACTCGCTAAACCAGTTTAAGCTAGCACCCTTTGACTGTGGGAACCGCGTTTAAATCCATCCCCACAGTCAACGGGTGCTAGCTTAACGAGTTAAACTGGTTTATATATTAAATTTGTGTTGGTGCAAGTGGGTCTAAGGCCCAATTGCGCCAACACGAATTTAGAGTTAAGTAGCGAGTTATGGATTTAAACGCGGTTCCCACAGTCAACGGGTACTAGCTTAACAGGTTTATATCTTAAATTCGTGTTGGTGCAAGTGGAGCTAAGGCCCACTTGCACCAACACAAATTTAATATATAAACCAGTTTAACTCGCTAAACCAGTTTAAGCTAGCACCCGTTGACTGTGGGAACCGCGTTTAAATCCATAACTCGCTACTTAACTTTAAACTCGTGTTGGTGCAAGTGGGCCTAAGGCCCAATCGTCTTAGGTGTGCAGAAGGTCTTAATGTGAAGTTACCACTAAAGTCTGAGAATGACATCGAAGACGCAGTCGAATTCTTCAATAATTGCGTTCAACAGTCATCCTGGAATTCCATGCCAAGCAGCTCTAAATTAAGCTCAGTTCAATGTCCTATGACAATACGGGAAATGCTAGCAAAGAAACGCCAAGCCACAAAACGCTGGCAGCAGACCAGATTCCCTGAGGACAAAACACGTCTAAACGCCTTAACCGCTCAGCTGAAACAACTGCTAGAGGATGACCGGAACCAAGGAATTGAAACCTATATGAAGAACTTGGACGCGACAAAAGCCACAGATTATTCTCTTTGGAAGGCAACAAAAAAGCTTAAAAGACCTACTGCTTTTCAACCTCCAATACGTAAAAGGGACAATTCTTGGGCTTCGAGCGATGCTGAAAAGGCTGAAACATTTGCCACTCACCTGGAAGAAGTGTTCACACCAAATCCAAACACGGGATCACCTGAGACAGTAATAGCAGTTACTGACTATCTAAGACAAACACATCAACTAGACCTACCCATAAAGAAATTCGCCAAAAACGAGGTAAAATATGTCATACAAAATCTCGCACAACATAAAGCTCCTGGATATGACCTAATTACTGCGAAAATTATGAAGGAACTACCAGAAGAGGGTTTTATCTTCTTAACTGAGCTATACAACGCTATTCTAATCCGATGTTATGTCCCACTTCAATGGAAGGTGGCGCAAATTATTATGGTCCCTAAGCCGGGGAAAAGCCCTGAAGATGTCAAATCATATCGTCCAATTAGTCTGCTACCAATTCCATCTAAAATTCTGGAAACCTTGTTTCTAAGGAGACTAAAGCCAATCATAGACAAAAATGAACTGATTCCAGATCATCAGTTTGGATTCCGCGAAGGCCATGGAACAATTGAACAAATACATAGGCTTGTTGAAAAGATAAACATAACTTTCGAAAGGAAGGAGTACTGCTCTGCGGCATTCCTTGATATATCTCAGGCCTTCGACCGTGTCTGGCATGATGGCCTCCTTTTTAAAATAAAAAAGACCTTGCCAATAAACTATTACATATTCATAAAATCATACCTAAATAATAGGCACTTCTTTTGTTACACAGCGTAGGCTCTGCCTTCTGTTTAAATTAAAAGTAATTAATTCATTCTGACAAGTGGAACTGAAATACGGTCCACTAACGTAACCTTGTTCACGACGCCCCGTTTGACAGGACATCGACCTGTCTCCCTCTCGCACCCGACGTAGACAGAGACATGACTAGACGGACTTGACAGACGGATATGGTTGCCTAACTCGTCCGCCAGAGGCGCAATCGTCTACGCCGGGACGGTAGAAAGATGACAGCTCGTTTCCCGCCGCTCGGGTTGAGAAACGTCAGACGGTGGCTAGGCCTTCCGGTGATTTTCTCCTGCTGAAGAGGACACGCAAACTCCATCGAGCTACGAGGAGCTGCTCTCAGAGATAGGCGATGGCGGAGAAGAACCCACCGACTCCATATCGTGCGGTCTACGCGTAATCGCGCCGCTCTCATCACTAATCTACACAGAATCTTAATCCCGAGGTGAGCGAGTTTTCATCGACGCTAATATTTCCTTGTACAACTGATAAAATTGTAAACTTTTGCGCTCCGACATCCGCGCGGAGGCGCAAACCTCGCTTAGCTTTGCTCACGTAGCCTCGCTCTCGTAGGATATTGTCCCGAGGCTACTCCTTCAAGTAAACGAAATACTTACGAACTGAAACTTTACACAGACCGGACACTCTCCGGGTCGGGAGTCTAGGCCCCGGCGAACGACCGCGCGGCCTGCTGGTGCCCGCGTCGTGCCTGCGGCCACGTCGCCGAGGACTACGCCCCGCTCTGGAGAACCAGGAAAGTGGCTCGTGTATTTACCGCCGACTACCCCATCTCGGCCGTGGCGATGATCGCTCCATGCGACCGCCCTCGCTCGTCGCCCCTGCTTCCTATGTACACCTAGATTGATAAATTAACTCGGCTCGTAGGCTATAATCTGTCGGTCGTCGTTCGGTCCACCAGCCTCACTGCTCGTGGGTGCCAGCTGGTACCTACTTGGTTGGCGGGCTTAGGTAGGGACCTATGTACCACCTTCTCTTAGCGAACGACCAACTTCACGACCCGGCTCGACCCAACCTAGAACTTTAACTGAAACTTGTTACGCCAGGTTAGGACTTAGGATAATTAAAGATTGTACTGTGATCCACTCTTTTATTTCTTTCCCCTAACCCGGTAGGTAAGAATGGCGCCCAACTCTTAAGTCGAACCGAGCCGACAGATCGCACCCTACGAGCCACCTCGAAAGAGCACACGGACTCAGACGTCCTTAGCCTGTGTACCTAGCCGACCCCACGTCTTATATTGTACACCCCGTGTGGGACCGGGTAAGAATGTTCTCACAGGCTCGGCAATGCCTGGCGGTAGAAATCCGCCTGAAATTGACCAAGCCTACTCGGTGTTTGTTATAAAAAAAAAAAAAAAATTTTACTAAACACCTTGAATCATAAAAAATTTATATTACTTAACCTTGAACAGGAAAAAAAAAACCTTACACAACAAACACCGAGTGGACTTGTATTTATGTTAGTATTAAGCATTGATTTTATAACCCTATAAAATCAATAGTATTAAGTCATAGGTTTTAGTCTTTGGGCCATTGCGCACTATAGGTATTTACCTTGTTTCACCATAGAAAGGTGCACTTAATTTAAAAAATATTCCTTTGTAAGAAAATTCGCTCACCATGGCATCGTATCGCATTCCATATGGGTTACTGCGCAAAGACGAGTTGCAATATGAGGTAAATATAAGAGGCGGTTCTCCTGACAGTACCGTGCAAGCCTTAAGACGACAAATAGTGGAACTTTCAAAAACTTTCCCCGAGACAGAACTCGACGATACGGACCTGACATTTACAGAGGAACACGCGACGATATTGCAAAAAATAAAAGATCTGGAAGAAACGGACACAAAAACCCCTAGATTCGGTGCACTCTACAACCATCTACACCATAGAATACGGCGTCTATCAGCCACAGGCTCAAAAGAAAATACTTGGCTGGCAGACCTTAAGAAAAATTTCCAAAAACTCTCACTACTTCTGATGGCAGACCCTAGCGGCGCCTCTAACACTGAACAATCATTAGAGGACACACCCACAAATGCTGTCCAAGTACAGTGCACGCATAACATCCACGCTGACTCACTGAAACTTAAATTCGACGGCAACACTTGCGTCAGAGCTTTCCTAGAACGTGTCAGTGAGGTTAGACTATCCAGAGGCCTCTCAAAGGAGAAACTTTTCCAGATATCAGCGGATATGTTCACAGGACCAGCACTGTACTGGTACCGTGGCAACAGGCAAACACTAAAAGATTGGGACGAACTAGAAATCCTCTTAAAGGACGAATTTGGGGTTACCGACTATGAATATCGGCAAACAAATGAAATTAGGTCCAGATCTCAAGGGAAAGAAGAAACAATAGTGGTCTACTTAGCGATAATGAACTGTATGTTCAACAGACTTACAAAACAGCTGTCGGAGGCTGACAAATTAGAAATATTACTACACAACATTCGCCCTGAGTACTCACTAATGCTTGCACTGACTAATATAAACACCATACAACAATTAAAAGAAGTGTGTAGGAAGATAGAAGAAAACAAAGCCAGGTCCGAAATGTTCCTTGAACCACCGACCCCTACCAACAAAACTGTAGCGTCGGACCTCGCGTACCAGCCTAGAAAGCCTGACTACAAACATAAAGTTTCTGCGGTAGCTACAAGCTCAAACAATAAGCCTGTGTATACTAATAATAATTATAAACCAAAAAGTGGAACAGATTATTGTTTCAGATGTAAAATGTCCAACCATAGCATGCGTCAATGCAATGCGCCTAGAGAACTAAAATGCTTCAGGTGTGGCAAGATAGGTCATAAGTTAGCTGACTGCCCAGACTGCAAGAAAAACTTCCCTGAAAAATATTCTAATAACTCAAAAAACTAAAAACGGTTCATCCTAAGATGACCAAGCCGGGTGAACCATGCTCAAAATTTGGTCAAACTAGTAAAACAGAGTGGAACGAATGGTTACATTCCATTTCAAGTTTTTTTAAATCTTATAAAGTAACTTCTATCTTATTCACAGAGACAGTCGACAAAGAAAGACTATATATAAACATTGATGTAAATAACACTACCCTATGCGGACTACTAGACTCAGGCGCGGCCATATCAATACTAGGAGATAACGCTCACCAAAAATTAATAGAAATAGGCTTCACAATCACAAAGACGAAGACAATCTCAGTAAGAACGGCTAATGGTAGCATTATTACTTGCGACAAGTGTATGTTCATCCCTGTAAAATTTAATAACTTATTCAAATCCATTCAATTCTTTGTAATTCCAGAAATAACTGACAACTTGGTCCTTGGTATCGACTTTTGGAAATCATTCGATTTATTACCAAAAATTCTGAAAGATGCTCTTAAAGTACAAGCTAACGAACAACGAATCTCACTAATTAGCAACGGAAAAAGTAAAGGAAATTTGTCTCATTTTGACCATCTCAGTAAAGAAGAACAAACTCTAGCGAACAACATCATAGAGCAGTACGATACAATCTCAGCTGAAAATGTAGGACTAGGCCGCACAACGCTTTGCGAACACGTCATAGAAACCACAGGTCAACCAATAAAACAACGATCCTATAGGCTTAGTCCAGTTAAAACTAAAGCCTTGTATAAAGAACTTGATAGAATGTTACAGCTAGATGTCGTCGAGCCTAGTGAAAGTCCTTGGAACTCCCCCGTACTTTTAACCGAAAAGAAAGACAACACTTGGAGATTTTGCCTAGACAGTAGGAAACTAAACTCTGTCACTAAAAAAGACTCGTACGCATTACCTAACATTTCACAGATCTTAGATAGTTTGAGAGACGCTAAATACCTTTCAAGCATCGACTTAAGCTCGGCATTCTGGCAAATTCCTATTGCAAAGCCAGATAGAGAAAAAACTGCATTCTCGGTAGCGAATAGAGGTCTATTCCACTTTAAAGTTGTACCTTTTGGCCTAACGGGAGCTCCGGCAAGACAACAAAGACTGAGGGATCAACTGTTCGGCCCTGAATTTGATAGTAAAGTATTCTGTTACCTCGACGACATTATTATAGTATCATACAACTTTAACGAGCATTTAGACTCGTTACTAAGAGTAAAAGAAAAACTAAAATCAGCAAGTCTCACTATTAACCGTTCCAAATGTAAATTCTTTAGGAAACAATTAAACTATTTAGGATACTTAGTAGATGAATATGGTTTAAGACCTGATCCTGAGAAAGTGCGTGCTATCCTAGAATATCCTGTCCCAAAGAATAGTAAGGATGTCAAAAGGTTCCTAGGAACTATGAGTTATCATAGACGCTTCATACCTAATTTATCTACATTAGCAACACCACTTAATAAACTTACCTCCACCAAGAAAGGTACTCCCCCGTTCTCTTGGTCCGATGCGGCAGAATCGGCTTTCCAAGAACTAAAGTCAACACTGGCTAGCGCACCTATCCTTACATGCCCAGACTACGCTAAACCGTTTGAAGTTCATACAGATGCGAGCGGATTTGGTATTGGCGCTATGCTAAGTCAAACAATCGACGGCATAGAAAGACCGATCGCTTATATGAGTCGTTCCCTTAATAAACACGAAAAAAACTACTCAGCTACCGAAAGGGAAGCTCTTAGCGTCTTAACATCCCTAGAACATTGGAGATGCTATATTGAAAATGGACAAAAGACTATAGTATATACGGATCATTCCAGCCTAAAATGGTTTCTAAGCTTAGAAAACCCTACTGGTAGACTAGCAAGATGGGGTGTACGCTTGTCCCCTTTTAACCTTGAAATCGTACATAGAAAAGGAACCTTGAATATAGTACCGGATGCCCTCTCACGTTCGGTACCTATCTCCTTGATCGCTACAACATTCACAGATCCTTGGTACATAAACATTGTGGATGGATGTAAAAATTCCCCTCAAAGCTTTCCAACCTATAGAATAGAAGAAGGGAAATTATATAAATACACAAAAAGTAAATATAGTCTAAGTAACGAATTTGACTGGAAAATAGTTATTCCAGCAGATCTCAGAAAAAACATTATCTTAGAAAATCACTGTACTCCAACTGCAGGACACCTTGGAATATTCAAAACGCACAAGCGTGTTGCACTGACATACTATTGGCCAGGAATGTACCTAGACATAGCTAAATTTGTAACTAATTGTGATACCTGCCAGGCTTACAAACATTCCAGACGAGCACCACCAGGACTCATGGGAGATCCTAAAGTATGTTCAAGACCATGGCAAGCTATTAGTATAGATTTAGTAGGTCCACTCCCACAATCTCGAAATGGTCATTGTCACTTATTAGTAATAACTTGCTGCTTTAGTAAATATTGCTTGTTCTTCCCCTTAAGGAGAGCCGTGTCACCAGCAATAATTAAGATACTGGAAAATCAAGTATTTTTAGTCCATGGTGTCCCGAAAACTATAATACTAGATAATGGATCTCAGTTTACTTCCAAAGAAATGGAAAAGTTCTTTAAACTCTATAAAATACCTCAAATCCACTATACCGCTCGATATACCCCACAAGTAAACTTGGTCGAACGCTACAATCAGACAATCGAAACAGCCATTTCAACCTTTGTAAATGAAGATCATAGAACTTGGGATGTTAATCTTAATAAAATAATGTTTGCTATCAATAACTCAGTTAGTGAAGTGACGGGCTACACTCCTTCATTTCTTGTCTTCGGTAGAGAAATAATCATAGACGGCTCCCTATACCCGTCAAGTAAACAGGATAATTGTACTGATCTAGTGCATGCACCTAGGAATATGTATGCAGAAAATACAGGCCACTTAGCTTGTATCTTTGATAAAGTACAGAAAAAACTATATCATGCACATTGCAAAAGTAAGCAAAGGTATGACACTAGACGCACGGACATAGAATTTGATGTAGGCGATACGGTGTGGAAGAAAACTTACAAACTGAGTGATGCACCTAAATATTTCACTAACAAACTTGCTCCTAAATATGAAAAGTGTAAAATTGTTGAAAAGGTTTCACCACTAATTTATGAGTTGGCGGACAACAAAGGTAAACGAATACCTGGCCGGTGGCACATAAAAGATCTTAAACCCTCGGGTACCACAACCTAATAAAAATACAAAATATTGAAAATCTCATGTATAATTTAAACCTAGCAGTGCGGGCCTAAATACTAAATAAAAAAATAAAACCTTAAATATAAATAATCTTAAAAAAAAAAAAAAAACATATGTCTAATACTAACCTAACAAAAAACAAAACTTAAATCTTAGTAATCTAAAAAAAAAATAAAAAAAAAAAAAAAAAAAAAAAAAAAAACCAAAATTAAAAGAAATTAACTAACAGTAACACTAATATACTAGACATAGCTCACTAACCGTTTAGCTACCCTATTCATACTAACATAGTTACTGTAGTTACTAATACTCACTTAGATTTTAATTAAAAATAAAACTAACTTACTATTAAAACCCTAGGAATAGTTTAAAATCTAGCATCTAGGAACACAGATACACTAGAAATAGCTTGAAAACACTAGAAATCCTATGGAAAGTCATATCTCATAATTACTTTAAAACTATAAATAAAATAAATCCTAGAACACCTAACGGTAACTTAACAATTGACAGCGTAGCTATTTGAAACCTTGCCTCGCTTAAAATAAAATAAAATAAAATTACAAAATAGGAAACCTCACCTCAACTATATATTCTAAAAAGACCACTGCCTAGGAGTAGGCGGGTGAAGTTGAAGCTCAGACTTAGCGGAAAAAAAAGAAATAGTATGCTGCAGACGTGTACGTATGTCAGTATTGTCCTCCCTTGAAGAGCGATGACGAGCGGTTAGCAACTCGGTAAACAAGCCCTTGCCTACAGTTCAAGCAATGACTTGTCCTGCCCTTGGTTATAACTTAGATCCCTGGAAATCATAGTTAAAATTCTACGCTCTGGGTACAGACATCGGCAAACGGTTCGCATTAGTATTTCTCTCTTATCGCAACAAGTCTGATACATGCTGAGTAAGTACGTCTCAATCGTACATAGATTGAGCCGGACAGCAGTAAATGGGCCTCGTTACCACATAACCTAGGTACACGAAGAAAAAAAATGATTGAAGAAGGATGAATGAAGATGTATGACAGATGACGTTTGAAAGAGTAGTATTCAGTAGACACTAACCAACACACAGCCACTCCACAATTAGAATATAATACAGTAAAGTTGAGGCGATGAATTCCCAATGCATGGAAAATCATCTTAGCCTGACAAAGGGGGAATTGTTACACAGCGTAGGCTCTGCCTTCTGTTTAAATTAAAAGTAATTAATTCATTCTGACAAGTGGAACTGAAATACGGTCCACTAACGTAACCTTGTTCACGACGCCCCGTTTGACAGGACATCGACCTGTCTCCCTCTCGCACCCGACGTAGACAGAGACATGACTAGACGGACTTGACAGACGGATATGGTTGCCTAACTCGTCCGCCAGAGGCGCAATCGTCTACGCCGGGACGGTAGAAAGATGACAGCTCGTTTCCCGCCGCTCGGGTTGAGAAACGTCAGACGGTGGCTAGGCCTTCCGGTGATTTTCTCCTGCTGAAGAGGACACGCAAACTCCATCGAGCTACGAGGAGCTGCTCTCAGAGATAGGCGATGGCGGAGAAGAACCCACCGACTCCATATCGTGCGGTCTACGCGTAATCGCGCCGCTCTCATCACTAATCTACACAGAATCTTAATCCCGAGGTGAGCGAGTTTTCATCGACGCTAATATTTCCTTGTACAACTGATAAAATTGTAAACTTTTGCGCTCCGACATCCGCGCGGAGGCGCAAACCTCGCTTAGCTTTGCTCACGTAGCCTCGCTCTCGTAGGATATTGTCCCGAGGCTACTCCTTCAAGTAAACGAAATACTTACGAACTGAAACTTTACACAGACCGGACACTCTCCGGGTCGGGAGTCTAGGCCCCGGCGAACGACCGCGCGGCCTGCTGGTGCCCGCGTCGTGCCTGCGGCCACGTCGCCGAGGACTACGCCCCGCTCTGGAGAACCAGGAAAGTGGCTCGTGTATTTACCGCCGACTACCCCATCTCGGCCGTGGCGATGATCGCTCCATGCGACCGCCCTCGCTCGTCGCCCCTGCTTCCTATGTACACCTAGATTGATAAATTAACTCGGCTCGTAGGCTATAATCTGTCGGTCGTCGTTCGGTCCACCAGCCTCACTGCTCGTGGGTGCCAGCTGGTACCTACTTGGTTGGCGGGCTTAGGTAGGGACCTATGTACCACCTTCTCTTAGCGAACGACCAACTTCACGACCCGGCTCGACCCAACCTAGAACTTTAACTGAAACTTGTTACGCCAGGTTAGGACTTAGGATAATTAAAGATTGTACTGTGATCCACTCTTTTATTTCTTTCCCCTAACCCGGTAGGTAAGACTTTGTAAAGCAGGGTGAAGATACAACCAGCCTGCACAACATCCAAGCGGGTGTTCCACAGGGAAGCGTGATGGGCCCAGTACTCTACCTGTTATATACCTCCGACCTCCCACTGACTCACGACGTCCTGATGGGGACGTTTGCAGATGACACAGCTGCTTTGGCTGCTCACGTGGACCCTGTTGAGGCATCTCGCATGCTACAGAGGAGCCTAAATAACATATCTGCATGGCTAAAAGATTGGCGTATCAAGGCCAATGAAACCAAATCTGTACAAGTGACCTTCACCATTAGACGTGACACATGTCCGCCGGTAACATTAAATGGAGTTGAAATCCCCCAAGCGGACGATGCTAGATACTTTGGACTATACTTGGACAGACGTCTTACTTGGAGAAAGCACATATTCACAAAACGGAAAGCGCTGAGCCAACAACTCAGAAAACTTTACTGGCTGCTGTGCCGTAAATCTCAACTCTCCATGGAAAACAAATTGTTGCTGTACAAATGTATCCTCAAACCTATTTGGTGCTACGGTATTCAACTATGGGGCACTGCGGCCAATTCAAACCTCGAAATCCTACAGCGGTTCCAATCAAAAACCCTTCGTATGGTTGTTGACGCACCTTGGTATGTCACCAATAATCAGCTGCATCGGGACCTTGAGATTCCAACTGTAAAAAAGGAAGCAAAAGCCAGAACTGAGGCATACAAAAAAAGAGTCGAAAGGCACCCAAACAAGCTGGCAACCGAGTTGATGGCTTCTAGGAAAGTTTTCAACAGATTGAAAAGAAGAGCACCTCAAGATCTCATCACAGAGTGAAACGACTGAGAATAAAGTATATGGAACTGTCAATGGACACTTACCATACAAGACCTATTTCAAATGCACAACTACTGATGAATGTCGGCTCACAGACAGATTGCAGTAACAAATATATATAAAAAAAAAAAAGTAGCGAGTTATGGATTTAAACACGGTTCCCACAGTCAACGGGTACTAGCTTAACGAGTTAAACCGGTTTATATCGTTAAATTCGTGTTGGTGCAAGTGGGCCTAAGTGTTCAATAAACAGCGTACAACTATATGACCAGTAAAGCACAGCTCCCTATAGCACAGCCGTATCGGCTAGTTTACGGAGTTGGGCGCAAACCTTTGCACATTTGTCGAACTATTTGTATGATTGTTTTATTTATACTTGATATGTAATATTATGCAACATACATTGTTTAATAACTTTTGTTGTACATCAGGTACCGTGTGGGGCCGGTACTTTAAAATAGCCCCACTGCATCTCTCCCCGTGTATGTCGTAAAAGGCGACTAAGGGATATGACTCCCTTCTTATATCACTAGGTGGTAGGGTTCAACCCGCCCGGGTTGGTACCACCGCACTGAATGAAAGGTCGGTCGAAACGGCTATGTAAATAGTTTGTGTTTTCCGTCCAGTTCAGCGTAGCCGGCACGACCGAAGGGAAGCACTGACGTGGCACCAAGTTCACCCGGTGTTATGGGCTGACATCACGGATGTTGTAGGTGATGTAGCCAACCGTGTCAGTTCCATAAAAAAAAAAAAAAAATATCGGCAATTTGAAATAAAAACTCTTTGACTTTTGACTTTGACTTCAATAAAACTCATATACTCATTCTATTTATCGTTTTCTTTCTGACTGGGAAATGTAAGAGGCCTCGCAAAGCCGATGTCGCTGACGTCTACATTTGGTCTAGCACCACCACTGTTTGTCTTGCTGACATTATTATCCGTAGGTGAGTATGGAGTCAGAAGTATTGCATGGAGATTGCTGGTAGCAAACCTATTTTCTGGGTTTGATGAATTCTCTCAACTTCAAATAATACATACATACGCTGAATCCCGACAATCGGGATAAGAAGAGTAATCAGTGTTGTGCTGCAAGAACTCTGGTAAATTACAGCACAACACCGACCACCACGTTTCGCAAAGTATTCGAACAAGATTCAATCGATCAGGCAGAAAGTAAGGCACGAAGACCCACCTACTGCATGACTCAGTGGATGGACCACACCAAGGTGAGAGGTGGCGAGCCTGTCGCCCTTTAGCACGGCATCTTGTCCTTATCCCTTAGTCGCCTTTTACGACATGCACGGGGAGAGATGCAGTGGGGCTATTCTTTTTAAGTACCGGCCCCACACGGTATAATAAATGATAGGATATCACTCACAACGTGAATGTTCTTCTTCATGTATTGAACGCAGCAGCTTGCGATTTCGTCGTCCGGATTCCAGTGTGAGATCAGCATTTTTTTCGCCTCGATCGCTGACTGGGCTGGCGAAAAAATATTTCATGTTAACGCGGGTCGGGCAGTCAATACCTATAATGTAAAAAACCTATGTTGTTGTTTTTGTTGTTTATTAAGCATTCATTAGACAGCATGACTGTACTCGAATTTGTTACAATTTGTTGTATCCGATTCGATTACACCCACGAAGAAGAACCGGTAAGAAACTTCGCAGGGCTTTTTTTTATTTTTTTTTTATTTATTAATAAAAATTTATTAATTAATTTAGTAAATAATTCACATATTATATTCTCTACTTCGCATTATGACTATATCACAATGACATATTAGCAAAATGCCTACTTTTTCAAAGTTACAGTCGAGAAAAAAAACCACTTGGTATTGACTGCCCGACCCGTTAATGCTGTGAACAGTTCTTAAAAATCAATTGGGCGGAAAAATCAACAAAGCCACGGTCGGTATCTCAGTGGTGCCGTCGGTCGACTGTCGGTCGTGATAATAAGCACACCTGGCCTTCGGAGTCCATGTAAAACTGTAGGTCCCTTCCCTTCTTACCTTCTAGATGCGTAGGGTTTGACCGGCCCTGGTTGGTACCACCGCACTGAGTGAAAGGCCGATTGAAACGGCTATGTAAAAATAGTTCGTGCTTTCCGTCCAGTTCAGCGTGGCCGGCACAACCGAAGGGAAGCACTGACATGGCACCTAGTTCACCAAGGTGTTATGGGCGGACATTTAACTGTACCTCTTTATAATATTAGGTAGTGTAGAAAACGAATAAACAGTGTGTTCTATCGCTTATTCCATGGGGAGTGCTCGGAGGAGCTGTTTAACGCAATCCCGCTGTCCCCTTTCCACCACCTCCGCACCACACGCGCTGGGCAGGGATTGCATCCCAATATGCTGGACTTACCGCGGATGCATACTAATCGATTCTGCAGATCTTTCCTCTACAGAACCGGTAAACTCTGGAGCGCTCTCCCTGCTTATATATTCCCCCCCAAGTACAGTCTCGGATCCTTCAAGAGGGGCGTAAATGGGCACCTGTCAGGCCGGCATGGCATTCGCAACCCCCGCATACGACCGAATGTCCATGGGCGTCGTTAGACACCTTATAGGTAGCTCGGCGCCATATGTCGCGCTTTCAATAAAAAAAAAAGTCTTTATAATACTAGTGTAGAAAAAGAATAAACAATCAAATAAATCCTTACCTATAATAAAATCCAACGTCTGCTTTCTGTCTGAGTGTCTGTCTGTCCGCTTATAACTCGAGAACCACTGAACCGATTTTAATAAAACAAAATTCTACGGATAGCTTGATTCTTCCCATCAACTATAGGCTACTTACTATCACGCTAAATAGCTTATGAGGTTAGCAGTGAAGTGAAATATGAGAGCGGGCGGAGCCGCGGGCACAGCTTGTAAATAAATAAAAATGAAATTTACTTATGACAAAGCTGGGCTTGCGGTTGATATGGGACAGCAGGAAGCCGATGGCGGCCGCGGAGCGCTTGCGTTGTTGCTTGATGCGGTTGGACAAAAATCTTCTGTTCACTTTCCGCTTGGCCAGGTCGCCCAGCCGGCCGAGCTCGTTGTTCACGCACACCGGCACTAGCAGCCGGCATATTCCCTCTGCAATCGCAACCAAACAATGTATATATAACTGTTCTTCCCTCTGCAATCAGAATCAAACCATGTAAATACAGTCTATAAAGTATACATGTATATAAAGACCGCATCGAGCGCCATCCGAATGAAACGGCAAGGCTCCTCATGGGTTCCGACAGCGTACAGTTCACCAGGTTAAAAAGGAACAGCGTCCCAAACCTGACCTCAGGATTTTAATCCAAACAAGAAGTGGGTAATGGGGTCAATGGACCTCACCCCAGTAAGAGTCAGATCCCAGCGTGAGAAGCAACCAGCATCACTGCTTATTGCGGCTGCGGCAGAAGATTACAGTGGAATCATGAAAGAAAAAAAAAATATATTTATATACAGTAGAGCCTCGTTGATCCGAACCCCTAAAAACACAGGGGGTTTCGAAATAACGGGGTGTTCGGATTATAGTATGGGACATATTTCTATGGAGATGAAAAACAAAAAATTGATTTTTTTATGTTTTATTTATTTTTAGCCATCTTCGATCATAATTCAAATGAAAAAAAGTAACAAATACTTTATATTGTCCTACATATTTCCTTCTACATACTACTTTTGGTACAAGAAAATCTAGCATTGAGTTTTGCTTTGATTTGGCAATCTGTTGTTTCTTCTTTTTGATGTCAGCCACAGTCGTTTTCCCAATCCCGAATTTCTTTGCAATGTTTGGATAACCTACTCCTTGATCTAACATTTGAATCACTTCATATTTGTCACGTAAGTCAATGTTAAATGTTTACGACTTGATTGTTTATTGTTATTGCATAATTTCATCCACAGGTAGGTAACCTGTCCCTTTTTTTATAATTTTAATATGATCTATTTCCGATACAGAACATCACCTTTAAGGCGGAAATAGGACTCAAACCGTGCTACCCGAGCACTGATGCTTGAAACACAAACCATATGCAGATGTAAATAGGTGCGAGATTCGTTCTACTCGTGCGGTGGCTGATACGTCGCGCCGACGATGAACGTTTGCGCGATAATCACACTATTTATTAAATTTCACGTGTTGGGAAGATGGAACAAAATATTTATTTCGCTATGATTGTAGGGAAAAATATTATCTATATTTCTATGAGGGTCTTGTATTGAAACAATTTATGCTTCTCGAGATAATTTAACTTGAATGTACAATTTTCGTACTTTTCGTTATTTTTGGGAGATTTATTTAACACTTTTTCAAAGTAGTAAAATAATTTTTTTTTCGCTATGTTTGTTAATTAAAGATCAATACATAACATATATTTTTTACAGATTTTTTATCTTTACCAATAGCTCAATAATTTCGTTTAAAGTTGACCTTTTGACCCTTATTCTCGCCTTAAGGCTTGTCAGTTAAAAAAAGACATTATGTATAAATAAAATGTTCTTTCCTCTGCAATCACAACCAAACAATGTATAACTGTTCTTCCCTCTGCAATCGCAACCAAACAATGCATATACAGGGTGTTCGGCACATGGACCGACAACATTTTTTTGTAGGTAAGTGGGGTCATTTGCAAGGTTTTGACCTATGATACCTTTTGTCTTATGTCACGTGGTATCGAGATACGATTTTTTTTCTTAATTTTTGAAAATTACCAAAATCTCAGCTTTAACCCCTTGTAACTTTTTTATTTATGATTATATCTGCACGAAATAAAATGTATTTGGTTTTACGGTGTATCCTTGTTCTAGGAAAAACATCATTTGATGAAGTTAATACCACGAAAAGGACTAATGACGTCCCAAAGTCCCAAAGACGAATATGACAGAATCTTAATTTCTTAATTCATTAAAAAAAAAGCGACAGCAATTGAGAGCTTAATTCATTTCCTAATTTTGGCCACATAGTGAATGATTTGTATGACATGTGGTATATCGTTGGAAAGGGCGTAAACTAGCGAATTTTTTAAATGAAAATGAAGCTCTCAATTGCTGTCCGTTTTTTTTTAATGAATTAAGAAATTAAGATTCTGTCAGATTTTTACTCGTCCTCGGGACTTTGGGAGGTAATAAGTCCTTTTCATGGTATTAAATTAATCAAATGATATTTTTTCTAGAACAAGGATACATCATTAAATCAAATAAATTTTATTTCGAGCAGATATAAGCATAAACAAAAAAGTTACAAGGGGTTAAAGCTAAGATTTTGGTAATTTTCAAAAATAAAGAAAAAAATTTGTATCTCGATACCACGTGACACAAGACAAAAGGTGTCATAGGTCAAAACCTTGCAAATGACCCCACTTACCTACAAAAAAAAATTGTCGGTCCATGTGCCGAACACCCTGTATAACTGTTCTTCCCTCGGCAATCGCAACCAAACAATGTATATAGATAAATTAGTAGGAAATTTTGTAACGATTAAAACCATGCTAAATTTGCTATAGGTGTTGATATATATTTTTTTCCAAAATAGCGTATTCCCCCCTTCCCTATGACCCTTGCCTTTGCCCCTCACGTAAATTATTTATCGTTTGTTTGTGTAAAGGTTTTTTGGAGAAATAAAGTATTTCTATCTATCTATCTATCTGACACTTTACGGAGACAGAGGGCGCGTGGGGCCGACACAACAGTTGCGCGAAATCAACTATACCTTTATCCTGATTGAAGAGTCTATGCACGAAGTCCAGTCTGCACAAATAGATGTTGGTGTCCAAGCAGATGTAAACCAGGTCCTGCCTGGCCTGCGGCGGTGCAGTCTTCAGGAGCCAATACCCGTACGACTCACCCTTCAGTGGCTGAAACAATATACATACATTTAAACACACCCTAACTAGGACATCCAATCCCGCATGTTATTTTCAATCTCGGCATTTGCAGGATTGATGGTTTACAATCTCGCGGGATCCCGGTATTTACGAGATCCCGCAAGTATAACAGCAGCGCACCAAACTGTGTGCCTATATCGTGTGATTGTGTAATAAGGACTATTTAATGCTGTAAAAGTCTGTAATTGGGAGGCAGGCAGGCGTGACGTTATGTATGTGTATGTATGTATGAACTTATAGCACAACACCGATTACTCTGCTTACCCTGATTGTCGGGATACAAAAGCGTGAGTTATGTATGTATGCATGTATGTATGTAAAAGTCTGTATACAGTTACTAGGTACTTAATATGCACTTTTATTTGTGGAAAAATCTTAAATTCTAACATAATATTCATAAAAAATTGGCAAGTTCGTTTTAATAACAATTTAAAATCAAGTCATCTTTTGCTGAAAATGTAATTGGAGGAAACATAAAATATCCAAGGTATCATCTGCAAGACTGCTTTGAATATGGAATGCTAAATAGCCGGCAGCGGAGAAAGCCCTTACAGACTCTACACTAGTGGGTGGAATAGACTTGAGGATATTAAATATGAATGTTAAATAACTCCCCATTGAACCTCCTGACTCGTATAGAGTCATTTCCCATTCAGTTCAGTCAATATCCATCCGGCCCCCGGTGCTAGTGCACGGGTCTATGCTGCACCTCATTCCCGCAAATCCCGCGGGTCCCGCACACGTAATCACGTTCAGTACGGGATCAGACAACCACGCGGCATCTCGGTATTTCGAGATCCCGGTATACCGAGATTGGATGCCCTAACCCTAACACACACACACGCACAAATAAAAAAATAATCATAAAACCAGTACAGTCTCGGGTCCTTCAAGAGGGGCGTGAATAGGCACGTGTCGGGCCGGCATGGTATTCGCAACCCCTCGCATGCTACCGAATGTCAATGGGCGTCGTTACACACCTCATGTCTCAGGCTCGGCGCAATATCAAAGTGCATCACGACGACTAAGCCTACTTACTATGAATGATACAGCCTCCGAACTAGTTCAGATGATAGGATTGAGAAAATGCAGGGAGAATAATATTATTATTTGTACATACATCAACATTAGTGCTGTCCTCCGTAATATCTTTGCTTATTTCATCTGCGGAATCATCCATCGAGTCTTGCTGCATATCTGAAATAATATAGACAGTAGACATTTTATTGTGTAGTATACACGGTGTTGCAGTTGCCCCCGTAATATTTTTAACTGACATAAGGGGGTTATTCTATATGTGAAACTAAACAACTTAGGTGAAGAAAAAAAAATTTGCGAACAAAAAGAAATTATTTTTTTCATACAAATTTTAATTACCTATTCTCAAAATGTATGGAGAAAAAAAATTTTTTTTTCTTCAAATAAAAAATTCGTAGAACAAAAGTTGTTCTATTTCACGTACAGAATCTAAACGGGTTTCGGGTTTAACGGTAGGGGTTGCAACACCGTGTATATTCAACGCCGTTGGCCGTTGTTGAATATTGGGCAAAATTTCATATATTTAAATTTTTTTCGGGTGTTTGGACTAACTATCGTCCCGGATCGGATCGTACTATCGTACCGTATCGTATCGAACTATCGTATCGGGCCCGGATATGTTCGGTGAAGCCATCGTAAGCTTAGATCCACACCTTCCTTCTAGTCAACGCATACTAGCTGACGAGGGCTTGAAGCGAGCCGAAACGTGAAGCATGCGCGGGAAATTTAGAGTGGCCACTCGCTAGTCCCGGCCTCGATTAACACCCTCCTCTACTGCCGATGGGCCCAGATATGTTCGGTGAAGCCATCGCAAGCTTAGATCCACACCTTCCTTCTGTAACTATGTACATAGTTGATAAACATGACATAAATTTGAAAACCCAAATTGTGTTTTCTGTGGAATCCGAACGGCAGTCACACATCCAAGTGCTGAACTTCACAATTGGACGATGATCCATTGCACCACCGTGCTAAAGAGGTTGATATTTATACATACATATATACATATCACACATGCTGAATCCCAAAAAACGGGGTAAGCAGAGTAATCAGTGTTGTGCTGCAAGAACTCTGGTAAATTACAGCACAACACCGACCACCACGTTTCACACAGTATTCGCACAAGATTCAATCGATCAAGCAGCAAGTAAGGCACGAAAACCCACCAGCTGCATGACTCGGTGGAAGTACCGTCCCAAGGTGAGAGGTGGCGAGCCTGTCGCCCTTTAGCACGGCATCTTGTTCTTATCCCTTAGTCGCCTTTTACGACATGCATGGGTAGAGATGCAGTGGGGCTATTCTTTTTAAGTACCGGCCCCACATTTATATATTATATTATATATATTTTTTTACGTAAGTAATCCGGTATGGATGAGTTATCACCTCCGAGAAGGTAGGTGCCATACCGGAGCCTCCCTGGATCGCTGGCTATACTGGACTAGAGGAGAACACAACTGAGGCTGCTATGCGGCCATCTTACATCCAGTATGGCGCTACCAATCCAGTCGGCTACAATTTGAGCCTACCACCTAGTAAGGGGCAAGGGACAGTTTTACACCGGTTCCGAACGGTGAAGCAGCAGGTGTAGGTATGCAAGTAAATTTTTTCATCAGAAAAAAAAACACTGACCGGATTCCAACCTCAGACCTCTCGCATCAGAATCCGATGCCCAAACCACTCGGCCACCCGCCACTTAAGCTGACGGATTAAAATGTTTCGGGGGACGGCCGTCCCCGAAGAGAGCTGACTGGTTAACCATTGGTGGACACTTAAAAATAATGATTTACCGTTTAATTCATCCGCGGTAGGACAGGACATGCGACGCTTTAAAATGTGCTGACCGCTCGCACTGTCTTGCTCGATTGGTTCCTTGTTGGCCAACGCGCGCGTTCGCAGTTTGAATCTAAGGTCGTCGCTGCTCAATTTCACTTCCTTCGTGTCCTTCGTTCCACCAGCCGTGTCCGATTCCGGTGAACTGCTATCTTGTTTCGAACGCTCCGTGTCCCAGACGATTTTTCTCGACGGTCTCGCGTCGTTTTCTTTCGCGCCTGTCAAAGGGAGATTCTCGGGGCTGTAGAAAGAGTTGAAAGTAGATACGCTTCCCCTTGGCGGCGACTGGCCCGCGTCCTCTTGCTCAATTTTATTCTGCGTTTGACTTTGAGCGTTCTGATTGGTCGGATTCACCTTTGGAACGGTCGGAACGGCGAACGGCATCGGAGATTGACTGTTCACATTGCCGAACGGGGCGGCAAACGGCGCGGCGAACGTAGGAGCGAACGGACCCTGCTGCATGTTCCAGGCCGGATAACCGGGCGGGAAATTAGGTTGCATCATATTGTTAGGATTAAACTGAAAATAGGGCGAGAAACCCGGCCACATGTTCGGCCCGAAAGGTGGTTGACCGTTGGGCCCGAAAGGTGGTTGACCGTTGGGACCGAAAGGCGGTTGACCGTTGGGCCCGAAAGGTGGTTGACCGTTGGGCCCGAAAGGTGGTTGACCGTTGGGCCCGAATGACGGTTGACCGGACCACCACGTGGGAGTGGTCTTCTGTTCCTGGTTAGAGGCATTTGGTGCCTGCTTTGGGGGAGCTTGTGTTTTTGGGACGGGGGCTCTTCTGACGGGGTCGTCGCTGCCCGAGCTGTCGTCGGGAGGCTCGAGCGGGGGCTGCGGCAGCTGTTCTTGCATGGAGACCTTGAGGCTGTGCGGCCTGTAGTGGTTGTTCCTCTGAAATTAGCAAGCGGGTCAGGTTAAAGATGTCCTCATTTCTTAGAAGAACAAAGAAGATTTGACATAGTTATTTTTAATTATATTTCAACGCAGCTCGTATGTGGAATCGGTCGCCTGAACATGTACAGCGCTCCACAACTATTCACATGTTTACAGTACGTATCCGTAAACTGTTTTTATCAGATTCCGGTGATGAGCAATACAATTTTAATTTACACAATTACATTCTTGAAACTTTTATTCAGTTGGTTAGATTAGGGGTTCTCAACCGTGGCGACACACTCAAAGGAAACATAAGTCTTACAAGTAGGTAGGTGCATAATTTTATTACAATTAGAGATTTTGGTAGCATACATACGGTTAATATCAATTAACTAATTAATACAAGTAATAGTCAGTAATAGTCTAAACATTACTCGGATACAGCCAGCTAGTTCGGAAACAATAAAAATAAAAAAATAAAAACATTAGGCTGAGTAGATCCTAATGTGATAATCATACATCGGAATCCGCGGGGCACGAATGATTCAAGGTTGTTTAGTGATGGGACAATGTATCCACAAATATCGAAAATCGATCGATATTTTAGAATAATATGGAATAATGTCGATTATTAAAACTAAGAGTATTTCTATAGAAAATAAAATATAATAAACAAATGTTGTATTTACTTTGTAGGTACAATACAAATCTGTTCAAACCACAATATTAGTTTTATTAGTATGGAATAGAAAGACTTTGATTTTTTTTACCAACTTACACGTGTTACATCATAATGATATTGAAGACTTTTTTGTTACTGTTATGAAACTGAATCGATTAGGCTATAAAAATGAACCACCTATTTTTTTTATTTAAAGACATAAAAAAATATTTTACATAATAAAAAAAGGTCAAGGTCCAAAAAAATAGGTCTTACAAAATTTGTTCATAGTACGCTAAGGGGGGGTTCTGTATCGGAAATAGATCACTTTTGAAGAACAAAGAATTTTTTTTTTAAAAAATGCAAAACAAAAATTTTTCTTAAGGCGGTGACAAACGCCAAATACGCAAAACATGCAAAAAGTGCGACAAAGAAGGTCCAAAACTGACCAATTGACACACATTCAGAAAATTAAAAAAATACCAACCTATATTTTGGTTCCTTACCAACAAAGTGCATTGCTGGTTTTTTTAATAATGAGTAAAAGTAAGTAATAAACATAAAATTAAAAATATATAAAAAAAGCATGAATTTTTGAAAATCTGAGTATGTGTGTATTATTACAATTTTACAATACCACCGATTCAAAGGTCACAAAGCTCTGAGAAAACTCTATTCAATTTTTTTTATTATTTTATCCACGAAAGGAGATAAAAATAAAAAACAAAAAACGCCTACATGAAATTATTGACGTAATTCTTCAGTCGGAAGGGTAAAATTTTTGCCTTCGTCAATTTAGCAGGCACTTCAATACTAGATACAATTTTAGTTCCGGGCTCGCTTGCTCGCTCCTGCCCTGCTGCGCCCGCGTGTCGGTCGTCATTTCTGTCTTCTGTGTTTGGATCGAATGGAAAAAAGATAGGTGGTTAGGTATATTTGTACCGTGTGGGATGGTAATTTAAAATAATAGCCCCACTGCATCTCTCCCCGTGCATGTCGTAAAAGGCGACTGAGGGATTTTTTTATGTAAACTGACACAGTTTGCTATATCACCTATAACATCCGTGATGTCAGCCCATAACACCGGGTGAACTTAGGTGCCATGTCAGTGCTTCCCTTTGGTCGTGCCGGCTACACTAAACTGGACGGAAAATACAAACTATTTCGGGATATGACTCCCTTCTTTTTTTCCGTCCAGTTCAGTGAAGCCGGTACGACCGAAGAAAAGCACTGACATAGCACCTACTTCACCAGTTGTTACGAGCTGATATCTCGGATGTTGTATTGTAGGTGATGTTGCCACCGTGTCATTTTCCGTACCAGTATACAGTACGACCGTATCAGTAATATCTCTCTTCTGTGGTATCTATCAGTATACGCTCCGGTACGTAACTTGACGGGGCGTTATATGCATGGCTTTCGTTGGTATAACCACAGAATAACTAATAGGTACTGTGGTATAACCATAGAATACTTATAATACTGGCGTATAGAAGCGACGCTCCGCCTCGAAGCGAGTTTGCTTCCCCCCGCGCCCCGCAGCCCGCGAGCGCTGTCTGGTCGACTTCTGGCGGACGGCTAGTCAGGCTGGCACCGACTGTCGAGAGGAGAGCGAGCGCACCTTCGAGAGGGAGTAGTAGCTACTTACACGTACGCGCGCGGTTCTTTCGCACTCACAGCACAGAACAACGATCGGGCCGGCCGCGCCCGCGCGCGCGGTGGACTTCAAACCTCCTTGTTCGCACTTACTTAGAGATGCAAGGCGCAATTTTGCACAAAAATTTCACTTGAAATTTTGCAGTGAAATTTTGCACTTTCTGCAAAATTACTGTGAAATTTTCATTCTTATGTGAAATAATGAAATTTATGTTACACAAATCAGATATCAATTTGGTTTCTTATTCTTCTTCTTGAGTCAATTTTAATGTCCTACTACTGAGCGCAAGCCTTTCCCATGAACATGGAAGGGAATTGATATACATTTCCACGTGACAAGCTGGATTGGAAGCGGTGTCCACAACAATTTTATATGTACTGCTGTGCACAGGTTTCCTCACGGTGTTTTCCTTCACCGGAGCGAATCTTAATCATATGAACATTTAAAAAAAGTGGCCGCCATTTTGAACTTTTTAGTTACTGGACCGATTGCTTTCAAAGTCGATATCTGGGTGTCTGTGTGGGCTCTGAATACGAATCCGTTGTCAAAATTTAAAAAAAGTGGCCGCCATTTTGAACTTTTTAGTTACTGGACCGATTGCTTTCAAAGTCGATATCTGGGTATCTGTGTGGGCTCTGAATACGAATCCGTTGTCAAAATTTAAAAAAAGCGGCTGCCATTTTGAACTTTTTAGTTACTGGACCGATTGCTTTCAAAGTCGATATCTGGGTGTCTGTGTGGGCTCTGAATACGAATCCGTTGTCAAAATTTAAAAAAAGCGGCTGCCATTTTGAACTTTTTAGTTACTGGACCGATTGCTTTCAAAGTCGATATCTGGGTGTCTGTGTGGGCTCTGAATACGAATCCGTTGTCAAAATTTAAAAAAAGTGGCCGCCATTTTGAACTTTTTAGTTACTGGACCGATTGCTTTCAAAGTCGATATCTGGGTGTCTGTGTGGGCTCTGAATACGAATCCGTTGTCAAAATTTAAAAAAAGTGGCCGCCATTTTGAACTTTTTAGTTACTGGACCGATTGCTTTCAAAGTCGATATCTGGGTGTCTGTGTGGACTCTGAATACGAATCCGTTGTCAAAATTTAAAAAAGTGGCCGCCATTTTGAACTTTTTAGTTACTGGACCGATTGCTTTCAAAGTCGATATCTGGGTGTCTGTGTGGACTCTGAATACGAATCCGATGTCAAAATTTAAAAAAAGTGGCCGCCATTTTGAACTTTTTAGTTACTGGACCGATTGCTTTCAAAGTCGATATCTGGGTGTCTGTGTGGACTCTGAATACGAATCCGTTGTCAAAATTTAAAAAAGTGGCCGCCATTTTGAACTTTTTAGTTACTGGACCGATTGCTTTCAAAGTCGATATCTGGGTGTCTGTGTGGACTCTGAATACGAATCCGTTGTCAAAATTTAAAAAAAGTGGCCGCCATTTTGAACTTTTTAGTTACTGGACCGATTGCTTTCAAAGTCGATATCTGGGTGTCTGTGTGGACTCTGAATACGAATCCGTTGTCAAAATTTAAAAAAGTGGCCGCCATTTTGAACTTTTTAGTTACTGGACCGATTGCTTTCAAAGTCGATATCTGGGTGTCTGTGTGGACTCTGAATACGAATCCGTTGTCAAAATTTAAAAAAAGCGGCTGCCATTTTGAACTTTTTAGTTACTGGACCGATTGCTTTCAAAATCAATATCTGGGTGTCTGTGTGGGCTCTGAATACGAATCTGTAGTGAACATTTAAAAAAAGTTGCCGCCATTTTGAACTTTTTAATTACTGGACCGATTGATTTCAAAATCGATATCTGGGTGTTTGTGTGGACTCTGAATACAAATATGTAGTGAATATTTAAAAAAAGTTGCCGCCATTTTGACCTTTTTAGTTATTCGACCGATTGCTTTCAAAATCAATATCTGGGTGTCTGTGTGGGCTCTGAATACGAATCCGTTGTCAAAATAAAAAAAAAACGGCCTCCATTTTGAACTTTTTAGTTACTGGACCGATTGCTTTCAAAATCGATATCTGGGTGTCTGCGTGGGCTCTGAATACGAATCTGTAGTGAAAATTAAAAAAAAGTGGCCGCCATTTTGAACTTTTTAGTTACTGGACCGATTGCTTTCAAAATTGATATCTGGGTATCTGTATGGGCTCTGAATACGAATCCGTTTTCAAAATTTAAAAATAGTTGCCGCCATCTTGCACTTTTTAGTTTTGACTACAGATTCATATTTAGAGCCCACACAGACACGCAGATATCTATTTTGAAAGCAATCGGTCCAGTAACTAAAAAGTTTAAAATGGCGGCCACTTAATTTTGACTACAGATTCGTATTCAGAGCACACACAGACACCCAGACATCGATTTTGAAAGCAATTGGTCCAGTAACTGAAAAGTTCAAAATGGCGGCCACTTTTTTTAAATCTTGACTACAGATTCGTATTCAGAGCCTACACAGACACCCAGATATCAATTTTGAAATCAATCGGTCCAGTAACTAAAAAGTTTAAAATGGCGGCCACTTAATTTTGACTACAGATTCGTATTCAGAGCACACACAGACACCCAGACATCGATTTTGAAAGCAATTGGTCCAGTAACTGAAAAGTTCAAAATGGCGGCCACTTTTTTTAAATTTTGACTACAGATTCGTATTCAGAGCCTACACAGACACCCAGATATCAATTTTGAAATCAATCGGTCCAGTAACTAAAAAGTTCAAAATGGCGGCCACTTTTTTTTAATTTTGACTACAGATTCGTATTCCGAGCCCACACAGACACCCAGATATCGATTTTGAAAGCAATCGGTCCAGTAACTGAAAAGTTTAAAATGGCGGCCACTTTTTTTATTTTGATTACAGATTCGTATTCAGAGCCTACACAGACACCCAGATATCAATTTTGAAAGCAATCGGTCCAGTAACTAAAAAGTTCAAAATGGCGGCCACTTTTTTTTATTTTGATTACAGATTCGTATTCAGAGTCTACACAGCCACCCAGATATCAATTTTGAAAGCAATCGGTCCAGTAACTGAAAAGTTCAAAATGGCGGCCACTTTTTTTTTATTTTGATTACAGATTCGTATTCAGAGCCTACACAGACACCCAGATATCAATTTTGAAAGCAATCGGTCCAGTAACTGAAAAGTTCAAAATGGCGGCCACTTTTTTTTATTTTGATTACAGATTCGTATTCAGAGCCTACACAGACACCCAGATATCAATTTTGAAAGCAATCGGTCCAGTAACTAAAAAGTTCAAAATGGCGGCCACTTTTTTTTAATTTTGATTACAGATTCGTATTCAGAGCCTACACAGACACCCAGATATCAATTTTGAAAGCAATCGGTCCAGTAACTAAAAAGTTCAAAATGGCGGCAAGTATACATTGAAAATTTCACTTTAGCTTCACATACGATTCGGCTTAAAAATAATAAAAATGGAATACCTATTGCAAAGTTTCCAAAATTTAGTGAAACTTTCACTGCAAAATTGTCGTTTAGTTAGCGAGTAAAAATAAAACATGTGCATATAAGTTGATGTTTTTCTTTTTTTCTTGCCCTCCAATAATGTTAAGAGGTACATATACATAGATAGTCATAATTAAAAATGTTTCCTTTTAAATTACATCAAATATAATTTATAATATTGTCCACTACAAACTTCTCATAAAGAGTGCCAACCCTGTACCCAAGTTATCGAGGTCGCACCAATACACGCAAAGGCGCCCGCGTACGTGAGCAGTAGGTACACATTTTCGGCCGCTTCATAGAAAATGTGACTAGTGTCACGGGTGTGGTATAACGCTGTCTGCGCTTGAGATGCAAGGACTATAGAACCATGCCTAAATAAAAGTAGCCTAGCAACAGCGGCGCGCTGCGGAGCGGGGGCGGCGGCGGCGGCGGCACTGTGGTGGCGCGGAGCGGTGACGACGCGGCGGCGCGGCGCGGCGCGGAGGAGCGGCGGCGCGGCGCGGAGGAGCGGCTTGTTATTGCTTGCTTGCATGCGTGAGTGGCACGCTGCTACTGAGTTACCGCACCGCACCGCACCCCACCGCACCGTGCCATGCTGCCGCCGCGCGCGCCGCGCGCGCCGGCCGGTACCTATGTTGCTATGATATTTGCCATACATACCTAAATGCCTATCTACCTATTACCTACCTACCTATTTTTATTTTAGTTTTCATCGATAGTCTATTTAGAGGTTTATAAAAAGTGGTAAGTACATGAACTAAAATAATTTGGAAGAAATTACAATAAAATGTTATTTAGGTAAAATAATAAAAAATAAAAAATTAGAATCACGCATCAGTTACATAAGCCACAATCATTTTAATAATTAAAATAATAAAAAAGCAAAAAAAAAAAAACATACGAAAGTGGGATTCGAACCCCGAACCATCAACTCTTTAGGCTGATAGCGACAAACTACGCTAAATGTGACTTGAACGTGCGAAGCGAAATTAGCAGTCGCATGGTACATTATGTAGAATTCCCGAATGCTCAAGGTCGTTGGCGTTTGTCACGGCCTTAATCGTTTCGGTTTCATGCAAGGAACAAAAAAGTCTTCCAACACGTATATCTCTTTCTTTCAGAAATTGTGAAAAACCACAATTTCAGTTTTATCAGTATGGAATAGAAATAATTTAATTTTTTTTACCAACTTACACGTGTTACATCATAATGGTCATGAAGACTTTTTTGTTACTGTTATGAAACTGAATCGATTAGGTTATAAAAATCAAACACCTATTTTTTTATTTAAATACCTACATAAAAATATTTTTTACTTAAAAAAAGCCCAAGGTCCAAAACATTTTATATAGGTTTTACTCCCTATATGATACAGAAACCCCCCTTAGCGTACTATGAACAAATTTTGAAAGACCTTATATAAATATGTATTATATTTACTTAATCGTTAACATAAAGTATACATGTTTATATAAGTACTGTAGGTATATAAGTATTCAGGTCTGAAATATGACGTGAATAAAATACAATAAACAAATAAATATGAGTATCGATAACAGTGTCGATTGTTTATTGATCGCCGTAGTCAATCCCTAACAAGGTCGTATTCGTGCCCCGCGGATTCCGATGTATGGTGATAATCATACATCGGAATCCGCGGGGCACGAATGATTCAAGGTTGTTTAGTGATGGGACAATGTATCCACAAATATCGAAAATCAATCGTTATTTTAGAATAATATGGAATAATGTCGATTATTAAAAGTAAGAGTATTTCTATAGAAAATAAAATATAATAAACAAATGTTGTATTTACTTTGTAGGTACAATACAAATCTGTTCAAACCACAATATTAGTTTTATTAGTATGGAATAGAAAGAATTTGATTTTTTTTACCAACTTACACGTGTTACATCATAATGATATTGAAGACTTTTTTGTTACTGTTATGAAACTGAATCGATTAGGCTATAAAAATCAACCACAATTTTTTTTATTTAAACACATAAAAACATATTTTACTTAAAAAAAAGGCCAAGGTCCAAAAAAATAGGTCTTACAAAATTAGTCCACAGTACGCTAAGGGGGGTTCTGTATCGGAAATAGATCACTTTTGAAGAACAAATAATTTTTTTTTTACAATTTTTTTTTTATGTTTAATGTAAAAAAAAAAATTCTTAATCGTTTCGGTTTCATGCCAGGAACAAAAAAGTCTTCCAACACGTATATCTCTTTCTTTCAGAAATTGTGTAAAACCACAATTTTAGTTTTATTAGTATGGAATAGAAAGAATTTAATTTTTTTTACCAACTTACACGTGTTACATCATAATGGTCACGAAGACTTTTTTGTTACTGTTATGAAACTGAATCGATTAGGTTATAAAAATCAACCACCTATTTTTTTATTTAATAAAAAAATTTTTTACCTAAAAAAAGCCCAAGGTCCAAAAATTTTTATATAGGTTTTACTCCCTATATGATACAGAACCCCCTCTTAGCGCACTATTAACAAATTTTGAAAGACCTTATATAAATATGTATTATATTTACTTAATCGTTAACATAAAGTATACATGTTTATATAAGTACTGTAGGTATATAAGTATTCAGTTCTGAAATATGACATGAATAAAATACAATAAACAAATAAATATGAGTATCGATAACAGTGTCGATTGTTTATTGATCGCCGTAGTCAATCCCTAACAAGGTCGTATTCGTGCCCCGCGGATTCCGATGTCTGGTGATAATTGAGCCTGACGACGTTTACACAGATCTTCTATGCGTGGACGAATTTTGGATAAACAGACTCCCATTTCACTGTCCACATTGAGCAGTCTTGATCTGTTTTTGGATTTGATGTTTTTCAGTGCGAAGAATGCAGCCGCACCCAAGTATGACGTTGCGAACGGTAGTAGAATAGTAATAGCTATATCTGATATCTCTTTATACTCATTTTTTATCGAGATCCAAAATGTATCTACGGGTTAGGTATGAGCGCCGCGCCGGCGCGCCGTCACGCTTTCCCCCAAGCCGCCGCCGCCACCTAACGCGGTCGGCGCGCCGAACCAAGCACGGTCAGTCAGTGCGATCCTTCCTAAGTAGACTTTTTTCAGAAAAAAATATGAAATTTAATGAATAAGTTGTGTTTAATAAATAGTTTGTCAGCCTCGATAGCTCAGTGGTGCAGACAGTCAACTGTCGCTATTGAATGTTAAGCAACGCTGGGTGCGGTCAGTACTTGGATGGGTGACCGCTGACCGTTGGAGGCTGACCGAGGTTCGGATTCCTCGTAAAACTGTAGGTCCCTTCCCTCCTAATCTTACTTGGTGGTAGGGTTTAACCCGCCCGGGTTGGTACCACCGCACTGAATGAAACGTCGGTCAAAACGGCTATGTAAATAGTTTGTGTTTTCCGACCAGTTCAGTGTAGCCGGCACGATCAAAGGGGGAAGCGCTGACATGGCACCTAGTTCACCCGGTGTTATGGGCTGACATCACGGACGTTGTAGGTGATGTAGCCAACCGTGTCAGTTTCCATAAAAAAAAAAAAAAAAGAATAAGTATGCAGAACCATCTTTATCTTGGACACACTCTGCATAACCTTGTATATTTTTATTGCAATGTGCATATTTTTGTAATTTTGTCGATTATTTCCTTATGCAGATTATCTATGAGAAAAAACATTAATAATTTATTATGTTTTTTTTTATTTTTTTTTTTATATGTTAGTAGTAAGCGGTCGGGACGTATTTTTTCTCTTATGAAAAAAAATAAATTATTGTCTCATTTTGTGTTCAAAAAATTTTTTAAAAGTCCCCTTTACAATGCAGCCTTACAAGGTCGCGCCGCCGACAATTTTGAGTCGGCGCGACGCCGCCGATCGGGTGGCTATCGGCGCTCATATCTACTACGGGTACATCTTTGAATTTTGATTTGAGGTTTGTATCACACAATACTTCGAGCAGTTGTTCTTTTTGTGCTAATGTTAGCTCTGTTGCCTTATTTATATTTTCCTCGCCAGAAACTCCAAAGGGTGAAATAACCCACTCCCAAGCGCTGGCACAGATTACTTAATAGTTACTTCGTAACAGATAAATCACTCCATAGAAAATGTTCCTACCTTCGGGCTTTAATAGCCTACTCTTTCACAACGCCAATCGCTGCGTGCGAAAATGTACCTTAACGATCAAGTGTAAAGTGGTTATTGCTTTGCAGCTGCGCGCACTTGCGTGGGCGAGCGTCTATGTATACTTCGCGCGGCAGACGAATTTATACTGAAAAAGACCGCCGGCGGCCCGTCGGGCGGTAGGTAGTTAGCGCGCGCAAGTACATAGAGTGCGTGAGGCCTGGCGCTGGTATCCATAGATAGATGGGAAGTACTTTTTAATTCCCTCTTGTAAATCAGACAAAAATGTCACATATTCTAATCTGGCGGGAAATTCAAATCAGACCTATCTTATAATGCCTGCTGTTCGTGACAATGAGTAGACTGGCGCGCGGAGTTAGCACGACAGCGCGGCGACCGGGCGAAAGGGCGAAATTTTTTGAAATTTTCGCCACACAACCGACTCATGCTCGCGACATACTAGTGTGTCGCGACACAACAACTGGTTGAAATATAATCTTTACCTATAGTACCTATAGTATTTATTTTATATATGTATCTATGTATATAGCTACATTCATTAATTTAATCCTTTTATGACGTACAATGGACCGTCTTGGAGATGGATAGATTTCTAAGGGCAGCGCGTTCCACATACGCGCTGCATTCATCGTGAAAGAGCCATCAGAGCAAAAAGTGCAGGAGTGTAAAGGAATGGTGAATACTCGGATATCAGTTGATCTCAAAGAAAGTCCGATACTATACTCCAAGAATACTCCAATAATCCTAGAGCTGCAACTAACCGGCAGACATGCTTCGCGAACTGTCCAGACGGACTTGCGAGTCTTGATGTTGAAGTAGTAGTCTCGGCCGGGCTGCGTGGTCGACGAACGAACCTCGATCCAGTTCGGCGGCAGAGACTGGTTGCCTGTCATCTCTGTACACACACACACACACACACATGCAAATGTTTTATTTTTTTTATTTTTTTTTATGGAAACTGCCCCGGTTGGCTACATCACCTACAACATGATGTCAGCCCATAACACCGGGTGAACTTGGT
Source organism: Nematopogon swammerdamellus (assembly GCA_946902875.1). Lineage (NCBI taxonomy): Eukaryota > Metazoa > Arthropoda > Insecta > Lepidoptera > Adelidae > Nematopogon > Nematopogon swammerdamellus. The sequence continues at coordinate 7,325,193 of OX336363.1, forward strand.
GCCACGTCAGCGCTTCCCTTCGGTCGTGCCGGCTACACTGAACTGGACGGAAAACACAAACTATTTCCATAGCTGTTTCGACCCACCTTTCATTCAGTGCGGTGGTACCATCCCGGGCGGGTTAAACCCTACCACCTAGTAATATAAGAATGGAGTCATATCCCTTAGTCGCCTTTTACGACATACACGGGGAGAGATGCAGTGCGGCTATTCTTTTAAAGTACCGGCCCCACACGGTACAAAATTAACAAATTTGTTTTAAGACAGGCAGCCTATTGTGCCAACACAGACTTAACACGTTAATAGCGGATCACGAACAACGTTCGTGACGGTATGTTTTCTCTAGCTCGCGGATCACAAATGTGACTCGTCATCAGATTTTGCACTGCTCTTTGTAAAATCACCAGCACTGTTCGCGATCCGCTTTTCGTATATACTGTAGTTGAGTGTTTAAAGCCGCGTCTCCTGCGAATGTTTTTTTCGAAACATTACACAGAAACATCGAAACATTGGGGCGTGGCCATACACATTTGTACGAAAACCATAGAGAAATGATGTTTTTGTTTCATGTTTCGAAAAAACATGCGCAGGAGACCCGGCTTTAGCTACACACACATATACAAGCCACACATGTAAATTTTTTTTTAAACCTACATTTTTGTATCGCTTGTGGTAAATCTATAAGAATATAAGCAGAGGTGTAGTCCGACGGCGCCCACGGGCATTCGGATATTTATGGGGGCTGCGAATACCATGTCGGCTGGCTAGGTGCACTTTCACAATAGGTTTGAAGGACCCCAGACTGTACATTAGACGAAAGGATGGAGTTGGCACAATAGGCTGCCTGTCTTAAAACAAATACAGTTTGCCTAGTAAACCAACTACTCTCTACTGTGTCCTCTCTGCGGGAGGGAGACAAACTAACAGCATCCATCGACCCTGGTAGCGAGCGATTGGTGTTTGTACCGGACGTGAAAACTGCGCAAACGCGATCCTGATAGGTGATAGCAATTGAGATGGGCCGTAGTTCACAGCAGCAATGCACAATGCTGTATTCAGACTTTAGATTGCCGTGTGTTGAGCGAGTAAAGAGATACGGGTACACACCTTGATACACGTGTTCTGTTGTTCTTTGTTAGGCCCCCACGAGGCGGACCGCCTCGAGTCTCGAGTAAGTAGCAATCACAACAACAATATTTTAACTTCCATCCACTTATGAAAGAAAGAAGGACTGCTGTTGTTTGGCTGTTTGCTGTTTACGAGACGAGACGACGATGGCGGCAAGCAAGCCAAGCAAGCAAAGACAAAAAAAAAGGCGAACGAACGAACAAACGAACGACGAAATATTTGCCCAAAACATCGAAGCGACACATGAAAGAACAAAATTGACTCTTGCGCTCAGCTGATTGTAAACGTGAAGTGGCAGAAACGAAACGTAACAATAACAAAAACGACATGCACCGCATCGCCTCAACATATACTGGATGTAAGATGGCCGCAAGCAACCTCGGTTGTGTTCTCCTCTAGTCCAGTATAGCCAGCAATCCAGGGAAGTCTCCGGTATTGCACCTACCTTCTCGGAGGTGATATTGGCTGGTTAGAGCATGTGCTTTGTCCCCTCCGATTCAGCCACCCATACCGGATTACATAAAAAAAAAAAAATATATATATAAATTGATAATTGGTTAAATTGGTAATTTTTTTTAACCTCCAAAACATCACAGCTGATCATAGCGCAAGAGTCAATTTTGTTCTCTCATGTGCCAGACCCGATCAGGACGACTCTTTCTGACCATGTCACGTGACCGTTCTTCCTTTTTTTTTTTGTTGTTTTATCCCTTTTTTGGGATAGGCAAAGGTTATTATACCATGCAGCCTTGTCTGTTATTATTTAAATATATTTTTTTAAATTCTATATGTCTTCAATTGTTGTTGAAATAAATTCATATTGATGGGAAACATTCTGTATTAGCAAGTAGGTCCTGTGTGACGCGCGGCATATTTTCAGGTTTTTTATAAATTTCCATTAATCTTTTTGTGACGGTAAGTCGCTGGACTAAGTCGGGCATAAGGTCGGGCATTCAAAAAACAGGTGATCCAGAGGCTCGTTCGTACTATCTCCTTGATTCTGTTCATCGACATCATTAGAACAGTGTGGGCAGACGGCAGAGTTAATAATATTCATGCTATGAAGATGGGCGCCGAAGCGACAGTGGCCAAATCGTAGACGATATATTATTATGGTGTAAAATTTTCTTTTCTTTGGAGAATATTTTGAAAACCAAGTTTTTTCTATAGTGTCGCGGCAAACAGTTGCATACCAGCGTCCAGTTACTGCATTTCTCCAAAAATCACTCCATTCTTGAAAAATGTGTTTTTTAACGACATTAAATATTTCCGAGTGGGTCATGCATGGCATACCGCTCTTCCGACACATATTAGTGAACCGTAATTTACTTATACCTTATTTGCACTGGTATAATATAATTTATATAATAAAATATTTCGCATAAAAAAGGTCCATAAAGAGCATCGCTGCGAACCGTTTTCAAATTTCGAATTTCCTTCGTCGTATTGCTGTCGCTGTCGCTGGCCGCGCCGCCGCCGTCGCCCCACGCAGACATCACTGCACGCACTAATTAGAATTAAATTAACCTAATGAAGCACTAAAACTAAGCACTAATTAGAATTAAATTAACCTAATGATAATGAAGCACTAAAACTAATTAAGTGTAAGGAAGCGGCGGGTGGCCTAGATAATGGTTTGGGCATCGGCTTCTCATGCTAGAGGTCCGAGCTTCCAATCCGGTCGGCGTGTACCAATGAGTTTTTTCTGACGAAAAAATTAACGTGCATACCTACACCTGCTGCTTCACCGTTCGGAACCGGTGTAAAAACTGTAGGTCCCTTCCCTTGCCCCTTACTAGGTGGTAAACTCAAATTGTAGCCGACTGGGTTGGTACCACCGTACTGGATGTAAGATGGCCGCATAGCAGCCTCGGCTGTGTTCTCCCTCTAGTCCAGTATAGCCAGCAATCCAGGAAAGTCTCCGGTATGGCACCTACCTTCTCTTCTCGGAGGTGATATTGGCTGGTCGGAGCATGCGCTTTGGCCCCTCCGACTCACGCACCCATATCGGAAACCAATATTAGATTATTTGGTTGATGTATAGTTACTTTTGTTTGTTGTTATCAAGTGGATCTTCATTTTTTTTTTTTTTTTTTTTTATGGAACCTGACACGGTTGGCTACATCACCTACAACATCCGTGATGTCAGCCCATAACACAGGGTGAACTAGGTGCCATGTCAGTGCTTCCCTTCATTTCATGTCGGCTACACTAAACTGGACGGAAAACACGAACTATTTACATAGCCGTTTCGACCGACGTTTCGTTCAGTGCGGTGGTACCAACCCGGCCGGGATAAACCCTACCACCTCGTAAGGTAAGAAGGGAAGGGACCTACAGTTTAACGTGGAATCCGAACCACGGTTAGCCTCCAACGGTCGAGCGGTCACCCATCCAATCACTGACCGCGCTCAGCGTTGCTTAATAACAGTTGACTAACCAACCGCGCCACTGAGCTACCGAGGCTGACGAATTTTCTTATCCCTTAGTCGACTTTTACGACATGCGACGGGGAGAGATGCAGTGGGGCTATTCTTTTTAAGTACCGACCCCACACGGTACAAGTACACTTCATTCCTTAATTTGCTTATTCCTCAGTTATTTATATAACCTGGGGATATTCAGTTTAGAAAACCCGCGCCGCACGGATGACTATAAAAAAAAATTAGAAGGAAGTGTATTGGTTGTAGGTATCTATGTATGTGCAATTTGTCCATGTTAGTAAATCGATGATGTTTTTAACCCCCGACGAAAAAAACGGAGGGGTGTTATTAACCCCCGACGAAAAAAACGGAGGGGTGTTATAAGTTTGACGTGTGTGTGTGTGTGTGTGTGTGTGTGTGTGTGTGTCTGTCTGTGGCATCGTAGCTCCCAAACGGATGGACCGATTTGGATGCGGTTTTTTTTATTAGGAAGCTTGTTTAATCGGGATGGTTCTTAGCTATGTTTTTAATCAAGTAATAAGTTTGACGTGTGTGTGTGTGTGTGTGTGTGTGTGTGTGTGTGTCTGTCTGTGGCATCGTAGCTCCCAAACGGATGGACCGATTTGGATGCGGTTTTTTTTATTAGGAAGCCTGTTTAATCGGGATGGTTCTTAGCTATGTTTGTAATCAAGTAATTAAGTAATTAAGTAATAAAAAAAATTATTATCTTCAAAAGTGGACCGATTTGCATGCGGTTTTTTTTAAAAAGCTTGAAATAAAAGTTAAATTACAAATTTAAAAAACCCCCGACTCTTAAAAAGTCAAAAATAATTTCCGTTTACTTACTTAAAGGAGTCGGGGGACCGCTAAGTAAATTAAATATAAAGACTCAAAAGTTGCGCGGGAATTTACTTAGCGGTCTACCGACTCCTTTAAGTAAGTAAACGGAAATTATTTTTGACTTTTTAAGAGTCGGGGGTTTTATTATGTATTCATATACTGTTCATTCTTTTTTTTTTCTTTTTTTTTTTTTTGAAACTGACACGGTTGGCTACATCACATACAACATCCGTGATGTCAGCCCGCAACACCGGTCACCGGGTGAACTAGGTGCCATGTCAGTGCTTCCCTTCATTTCATACTACACTGAACTGGACGGAAAACACGAACTATTTACATTACATAGCCGTTTCGACCGAACTTTCATTCAGTGCGGTGTTATCAACCCGTGCGTGATAAACCCAACCACCTAGTAAGGTAAGAACGGAAGGGACCTACAGTTTACAGCGTAAAATTTCTTAATGAATTCTATAAAATCTATATACAAATATTTTAAATTTCTCTAAAATATTCAAATCACCAAATAAAAGTAACATACTGATGTTTTCATTCATTTTTTATTTTATTTCTGAGAGTACCTACTCCAAATGTGCCCAAAGGTCTAAGATGGCCCTGTTCACACTGCATTTTTGTTTATGTAATCCTGTATCGGAGTCGGAGGGGGCAAAGCATATGCTCTGCTCCGAGGCTCCGACCAGCCAATATTACCTCCGAGAAGGTAGGTGCCATACCGGAGACTTCCCTGGATTGCTGGCTATACTGGACTAGAGGAGAACACAGCCGAGGCTGCTATGCGGCCATCTTACATCCAGTACGGTGGTACCAACTCAGTCGGCTACAATTTGAGCCTACCACCTACTAAGGGACAAGTGAAGGGACCTACAGCTTTACACCGGTTCCGAACGGTGAAGTAGCAGGTGTAGAAATTAATCAAACAATTATTTTTTTTGAATAAAAAATATTGAACATTAAACGGGTTTCAAATTGCACGCACAAAGGTCTGACCTTGAATTGAATTGAAGGGCCCAGGCGGGGCGGCCAAGCAACAGACGTTCCCTTTGGGGTGAGAATACACGAGCAACTTGCATTCAACTGTTGGCAAGTCGCAAGCGCAAGTTGCCTTGCGAATAATTAGTTTCCCTTCTCTCAACCATTAAATTAGTATTAAATTATTTTATTTTTAACGTAGCTGATCTGTGATTGGTATGTTGACAATTTGATGCTTGATACTTGATACAAATATCTTAATATTCATATATTTGTATTTTTTATTTTTGACAATTATACTACATTGTATAGTGCCCGGGACGGATCTCGGCCTTTCGTCGCCGCAGCGGGCGACCCGCCACGCGAATAAACTATACAAGTACGGTGCGGGTGCGAGGGAGAACACCGACGAACCGCTGCGGCGGCGACACGCCAAGATCCGCCCCGCGCATTATAGTATGTTTAATATAGGTACTAACATAATTATGTTGATACAAATTACGTATCAAAGTTTGACAAAGGCTCTTTACACCTGATTCACTTAATAAGTCTTTCTATTCAGACAGAACTCTCAGCAAAATTATTAATCTTGCTCTCAAGCTGTGTTTTCGATAGAATATGGGCGGTGTAATTATGTGGCCAGTCACTAAATAGTTGTAAAAAAATATGTATAAAAAATAATACCCTGCGAAGGTTCTTGCCGGTTCTTCTTCGTGGGTGTAATCGAACCGCATAGAACAAGTTGTGATAATAAGTTCGAGTACCTACAGTCTAACTGCCATATGATATGAATGATCAATAAAATAAACTATGTAATACATTACAATTCTTTTGATACTATTGTAGGTTTTAATTTTTTTTTTTTTTTATGGAACCTGACACGGTTGGCTACATCACCTACAACATCCGTGATGTCAGCCCATAACACAGGGTGAACTAGGTGCCATGTCAGTGCTTCCCTTAATTTCATGTCGGCTACACTAAACTGGACGGAAAACACGAACTATTTACATAGCCGTTTCGACCGACGACGTTTCGTTCAGTGCGGTGGTACCAACCCGGCCGGGATAAACCCTACCACCTAGTAAGGTAAGAAGGGAAGGGACCTACAGTTTAACGTGGAATCCGAACCACGGTCAGCCTCCAACGGTCGAGCGGTCACCCATCCAAACACTGACCGTGCTCAGCGTTGCTTAATAACAGTTGACTAACCAACCGCGCCACTGAGCTACCGAGGCTGACGAATTTTCTTATCCCTTAGTCGCCTTTTACGACATGCGAACGGGAGAGATGCAGTGGGGCTATTCTTTTTAGGTACCGACCCCACACGGTACGGTACCAGGTTTTATAAATATTTCATTAACAAGTTTATTGACGCTACATGAAATAATTAACGCTAATAGATAGTAGTAGGTCGGTAGTAGTCTATAAGCATAAGATATAGCTTAATTTGTTTTTGTCTTGGTTCTGTATAGCCCTTGTCATTGTTTGTCATTGTTTTCATTGTTTTTAATTGTGTTACATACATTGTTGTTGCATTTCATACTATAGTTGTTATTCGAAAGATAACGAATTCAAGTGCAAAATTTATTTACCTACGACAGTGGCGGTGCTAGACAAAATGTAGACGTCAGCGACATCAGCTTTGCGAGGCCTCTTTCATTTCCCAGTCAGAAATAAAACGATAAATAGAGTGAGACTGATTTATGAGTAAGTATATGAGTTTTATTATTAATCAAATTGTTGACCAAAATTACATGAACAATCACAAATTAAAAGCATGAGAAGCATTACCAAATGCCTTCGGAAACCTGTACCACAGCATTAAGACCGGATATTCTCATATTCTCAAAAGCGACAAAGCATGTAGTACCTTGTTGAACTTACCGTTCCATGGGAAAGTAACATACCGAAGGACCACAACATCAAACTTAACAAGTAGGTCCTGCAACTTAGTAAACCGGATTGTGAGAAAAGGATTCAAGACTGATCTCTTCGCTGTGGAAGTCGGAGCAAGAGTACTATCGGCGAAGTCGCTCTACAGTCTCTTCAAGAATCTAGGGCTGCCAAGATCGACGCTAAGCTCATATATGAGAGCTTCGAAAACGTCACTGGAAGCATCCTACAGAATATGGATAGGTAGAGAGAGGGAGGTCGAGAGCGGGACTGGTGATTCCCCGCGTCCTAGTCAACGCAGACTAGCTGACGAGGGCTTGATGCGAGCCGAAACGTGAAGCATGCGCGGGAAATTTAGAGTGGCCACTCGCTAGTCCCGACCTCGATTAACACCCTCCTCTATTGCCGATGGGCCCGGATATGTTCGGTGAAGCCTAGAGAAAATTAGAGATACCTACTTAGTTTCAATCAATACTAGACTTACATAAAAATGTACATATATTTTTTCTCAACAATTCTAGTTAATTATTTTTGTATTTTCATGTTTTACAACGAGTCATAATGAATAAATACCCGCACGGCAAAAATTGTGGCGATATCTCTTCTATAGTCTAACGCACGCGTCTATCCCGCACTAACACATGGCCAACTTACCCCCACATTTTTTCGCCGGGCGCTCTTAACCCTTAGACCCCTATGGGGTAATTTTATATCCCAAAAAGTTTACAAAAATTCCACTGTATGTATTTCATACCCAATGTCTATGAAATTTAAGCCATTCCGTAGTCTATGAACAATGCTATCATATTGGAGTGTTGGTAGCATGATCTGCACCTAACTTTACACATCATTCGGCCATCAAAGTGACTAAGGACGCACGCGTTGTTACTTTTTCATGAAGTTTTTCGTAAATTTAATTAATTTAATCAAATTTAATTTTTATAATAAATACTTCTGTGTGTCATTTTGACTTCTAATTATAGATTACCCAACACAAAAAAATTATAATCATAGTGTTAAAATAATTATTTTATTCATAAACTACTGCTGGGATATAAAAATCCAACCCATAAACCACTACTGAGATCTGTCATCCCACCTGAAAAACCTAAAATCTATGAAAATAGAAGACTGAAAAAATCAAGTACATCTATTTTTATGTCTACAAAAAGTGTAGGTATAAATTTTCATAAAGGTTGCTCTGCTAGTTCCGGAGATCGAATGCAGGGGTCTAAGGGTTAACTCGTGCCGGCACCTATACCAAGGTGCTATGGACCCTTCTTGAGTTGAAGGCGGTACAAAAAGCACAAAAGGGTTCCATCTATAAATTTTCAGGTGTGATTTTGCACCGTGTTTTTTTACCGCCATCAACTCAAGGGTCCGAATATGAATCAAAATATTATTTAACACTTTTAAGTTCTAGTTGTTTTTTTGAAGTCGGTGCAATGTTTTTTAAAACAATTTTTTATTTCACTCTTTTTAGTTATATCACTTATCAGGTTCTGCATAGAAATAGGCGTTAAACCGACGTGTTATTCCAGTGATTGATACACACTTAACAGTCCATATCTTGAAAACTACTGAACCGATTTTGATAAAACTTGTACTGTTCCCTAGTTGAAGTAAATGTAAGCCAATAATAAAATGGTTACAATCCGATTAATAGTTTCGGAGAAATGCGTGGACAAACATACATAATATACAAACATACATACAAACATACATACAAACATACATACAGACATACATAATATACAAACATACACACAAACATACATACAAACATACATACAAACATACATACAAACATACATACCAACATACATACAAACATACATACAAACATACATACAAACATACATACCAACATACATACAAACATACATAATATACAAACATACATACAAACATACATAATATACAAACATACATACAAACATACATAATATACAAACATACATACAAACATACATAATATACAAACATGCATACAGACATACATACAAACACACATACAGACATACACTTATGAAATTTGGCACACCTGTTTAGAAGCCCACATAGACTAACATATACGAATATATTGTGCAATTCCAATGATATTACATACATACGGGTCGCATTGATAACCTCCTTATTTTGAAGAAGTCGGTTAAAAACAAAAAATTAAGAAATTGTCTCCACACGGCACGACCGAAGGGAAGGCTCAAGTGGCACCTAGTTCACCCGGTGTTATGGGCTGACATCACGGATGTTGTAGGTGATGTAGTCACCAGACTCAGTTTCCATAAAAAAAACATTGTACCGTATGGAGCCGGTACTTTAAAAGAATAGCCCCACTGCATCTCTCCCCGTGTATGGTCGTAAAAGGCGACTAAGGGATATGACTCCCTTCTTATATTGCTAGGTGGTAGGGTTTAACCCGCCCGGTTTGGTACCACCGCACTGAATGAAAGGTCGGTCGAAACGGCTATGTAAATAGTTTGTGTTTTCCGTCCAGTTCAGCGTGGCCGGCACGACCTAAGGGAGGCACTGACGTGGCACCAAGTTCACCCGGTGGTTATGGGCTGACATCACGGATGTTGTAGGTGATGTAGCCAACCGTGTCAGTTTACATAAAAAAAAAACATTGGCTGTCGCGCCTTCTTACGCCAATTAACAAAATGCGCAGCTCGTCACGTGACGAAGGAAGATTTACGGCAGCGGCGAGTGTTTAGAAGTGCGCGTGCGCATCGAATATGCTCACCGCAATCGCACTACACTACTGGAATAGATACAAGATCAATAAATTAGGTGGTCGGTAATACAGTACTTGGCCGCCGCATCTAACTGGAGGTTGAACGGTTTAACGTATAATATACTTAGGCCCACTTGCACCAACACAAATTTAATATATAAACCAGTTTAACTCGCTAAACCAGTTTAAGCTAGCACCCGTTGACTGTGGGTACCCCCGTTTAAATCCATAACTCGCTACTTAACTTTAAACTCGTGTTGGTGCAAGTGGGCCTTAGGCCCACTTGCACCAACACGAATTTAACGATATACACCAGTTTAACTCGTTAAGCTAGTACCCGTTGACTGTGGGAACCGCGTTTAAATCCATAACTCGCTACTTAACTCTAAATTCGTGTTGGCGCAATTGGGCCTTAGGCTTAACTTTTACTTCAAGCTTTTTTTTTTAAAACCGCAGCCAAATTGGTCCAAACGTGAGACGTACTTTTTTTCTTCCTTCATAATTACTTTATTTTTATTTTATTTATTTATTTATTTCGGAAATACAAACAAAATAGCAAAACAAAGAGAACTTAGGTAATAATACAGCGATTACGCAATATGCTACTTCAGCTTCGTATTTCACATGTTTAACTTAAATTATAGGACGAGAAAAAAAAACTAATGTGTCAGTGGACTTCATAGTCAAGAGCACTTAGAGGAGAAAATAAAGTGTATATATATATATTTATAAAGGTAAGTAGGCAGAGGCGAACTTTCCTTAAGGCCAACTAGGCCAGGGCCTAGGGCGGCCAGATATTAGGGGCGGCCAATCAGCGCCTACTGCTGGAAGCAGTGAGCGCAAGTACAGAATATAAAGGGTGCCATGCCGGAGTATGTGCGTGCGACGTGCGGGAGTGGTGAGCGAAGAAAATAATTTAGCTATGACAAAAAGATAAAATATTGTCGTAAAACTTAAAAGAAAAAATAGGTACTTTAAATAAAACCACTAAACTGAGAAATAAAATATTTCTGGCAGGTTAAACCGAACGAAATACAAATTTTCGTACTACTTTACATAATTTGTACCTACTACGCTGTAAACTTTTCAGTAAGGGGCGGCTGCACTGAATTAGGGCGGCTGGCCTAGGGCGGCCGAGGCTGCTAGTCCGCCTCTGTAGGTAGGTTTGTGATTCACAGCCAATGTTCACAGCAAACAAGTGTGCCATTCCGATCGCACACATTACATTACAATCTGTCTGAATATTAATATTCGGTGATTAATATGATGCATTAAGTAGTATAGTTATTGGATTAGGGGGGCTTAGGACCAAAGTATGTACCGTGTGGGGCCGGTACTTTAAAAGAATCGCCCCACTGCATCTCTCCCCGTCGCATGTCGTAAAAGGCGACTAAGGGATATGACTCCCTTCTTATATAACTAGGTGGTAGGGTTTAACCCGCCCGGGTCGGTACCACCGCACTGAATGAAAGGTCGGTCGAAACGGCTATGTAAATAGTTTGTGTTTTCCGTCCAGTTCAGTGAAGCCGGCACGACCGAAGGGAAGCACCGACGTGGCACCAAGTTCACCCGGTGTTATGGGCTGACATCACGGATGTTGTAGGTGATGTAGCCAACCGTGTCAGTTTCAATAAAAAAAATAAAAAAAAAGCAAAAAGAGACAACATTGACAGAACATCATGTTAGTCGCGCCGGATAGGTAGCGGTCCCGTGCCGTTTTTAAGACGAGACGGGAGTTAAATTACTGCATACAAAATCGTCTTTCGGCATTTACGTTTTTTCGTTTTTTTGCGTTTCAACTAAAAGTTCCCTTCGCCGTTATGTTGGCTCCTCTGTCTGTCTGTCAAAACAGCGTTGAGGGTTGCTATGTGTACAGATTTACCCGTAATTATCGGTATTTACCGTATTTATTATACGGTAAATACCGATTACATTATAAAACAGCTGACAGTTTCTTTGTTGACATAATTTTCGAGGTGACGCTCCTTCGCCAAATTATTTATTATAAGTGTTTTCAAGCGGATCTTTCAGGAAAAGGTTAGTAAAACGTGTTATTTATATGTTATTCTACCTATAGAAGTTGCAGTACGAGCTCGGTTGGCGACAAAAAACGTATTTTTCGTCGCTCAAAAGTTAGCTAAAAAATTTCTTTTTTTTTCTCATTTTTTTTTTATAACTAAAATATCTGGTACTTCTAAATAAGTAAGCCCTCACTTATTTCCCATGGTTTTGAAGGTCATTTCATTGGCTTTCTAGAACAGAAGAGTTTATAGATCTAACTTCATTAGCTTCCGAAATATCTGGGTTTATGTCGAGGTTGGCGCGCAAGGTCGCGCGCGTTTTACCGCGCGCGGCTTGCGCTGGCGCAGGCGCTGAGAGTCTGGGGAATGTAGACATATTATAACTGAGGAGCGGACAGGTTCACTGACAGTGGAGCCAACATAAAGGCGAAGGGAACTTTTAGTTGAAACGCTCCCTGCGATGCCACATACAGACACACATAGACGTAGGCGTGAAACTTGTACTTAAGACGATACCCCTAGCTACGGCAAATTCAAAATTTGCTGGGGCGAACGTTTCCTGTATACGTATAACTAGTTCGTATAGTTGAACTCTCCCGGAGCGATGCCAGTCGCGATTCACTCGCGCCCAGTCTTCGCATAACCAAGGGCGCGGGATTCCTACCATAGCATGCCGAAACCACTATCGAACTTTACGAAAATCACTTAGGTACCTATGCGTATTGAGTTCAAAGTAAGTTTTTAGGGTTCCCTATACGTACGGGACCCAAAAAGCCTACGCCGTCAGTCTGTCTTCCCGTCTGTCCGTCCGAGGGCTGTATCTATTGAACCGTAATAGGTAAGTATGTATATGTTATTGTATAGGATTTTATTGTCTAGGTATATTACAGTTGAAGTTTTCACAGAATTATGTTATTACGAGCTTTTGCCCGCGGCTTCGCTCGCGTGAAATTCGTATTTCATAGGAAGAAAGTAAGTAACTAAGGGCGAGCTGGGTTCAGGTAAACGATAAACCGTCTCGAAGAAAGTGAGTAACTAAAGGCGAGGCCGAAGCCGGAGTTGCGTTCAGGAAGACGATAAACCTTCTCGACGACAGTAAGTAACAATGGGCGAGGCCGAAGGCCGAGCTGCGTTCAGGATGAGGATAAACCATCTGAAAGTAAGCAAGAAAGGGCGAGGCCAAAAGCCGAGCTGCGTTCAGGAAGAGGATATCCTTTTCGAAGAAAGTAAGTAACAGGTGGCGAGGCCGAAGGCCGAGCTGCGTTCAGGAAGACGATAAACCTTCTCCAAGACAGTAAGTAACTATGGGCGAGGCCAAAGGCCGAGCTGCATTCAGGAAGAGGATAACCTTTTCGAAGAAAGTAAGTAACAGAGGGCGAGTCCAAAGGCCGATCTGCGTTCAGGAAAACCATAAATCTTCTCGAAGAAAGTAACTTTTTTTTTTTTTTATAGAAAGCGCGACATGTGGCACCGTTTCACTTACGAGGAGGTGACTTACGATGCCCATGGACATTCTGTGATGCACGGGGTTTGCGAATGCCATGCCGGCCTGACAGGAGCCTTTTCACGCCCCTTTTGAATAACCCCAGGCTGTACTTGGGAGGAAATATATGAGCAGGGAGTGCGTTCCACATTTTCCCGGTTCTGTGAATGAAAGACCTACAGAACCGGTTGGTGCGCATCCTCGGTAGGTCGATTGTATAGGGGTGCATCCCCTGCCCAGTACGCGTAGTGCGGTGGTGGAATGGGGACGACGGAATCGCATTAAACAGCTCCTCCGAACACTCCCCGTGAAATAGACGATAGAACACACTTAGAGAGCCGACGTCCCTACGGAGTTGAAGCGGTTCTAAGTCGCGGGACACCACAGGGTCATCCACAAGTCGCACGGCACGACGCTGGATTGAGTCTAGCGGCGCAAGCTGATATTTAGCTGAGCCATCCCACAGGTGCGAGCAGTACTCCAAGCAAGACCTAACTTGCGTTTTATATAACGTCAGTTTTTGGCCCGCCGTGAAGTACCGCCGCACCTTGTTGAGTACACCCAGCTTTTTTGAGGCCAGCTTGGCCTTGCCCTCAATGTGACGCCGGAAGTTTAAGTCGTGCGACAGTTCGACACCGAGGAACCCGAGGTAGTCGCTTAATTTAAGCGAAGTATTTTGAAAGGAAGTAACTTCTTTGTTACTTTCTTGCTTCGAAAAGGTTTATCCTCTTCCTGAACGCATCTCGGCCTTCGGCCTCGCCCATAGTTACTTACTGTCTTCGAGAAGGTTTATCGTCTTCTTGAACGAAGCTCGGCCTTCGGCCTCGCCCTTTGTTACTTGCTTTCTTCGAGAAGGTTTATGGTCCTCCTGAACGCAGCTCGGCCTTCGGCCTCGCCCTTTGTTATTTACATTCTTCGAGAAGGTTTATAGTCTTTCCGAACGCAGCTCGGCCTTCGGCCTCGCCCTCAGTTACTTACTTTCTTTGAGTAGGTTTATCGTCTTCCTGAACGCAACTCATTCACAAACTTTCGTGTTTATAATATTAGTAGGACGTATTTTGGGTAGGTTTGGAGTGAGGCCTGATTTTAGAAATTATTCCCAATTATTGGATGCATGCAAGCAAATCCGAAAGCAACAGCTAACAATATATAATTTTTTGAAATGTGCTAATTAAGCCCTTTCATTTAAACCCAACACGGCATCATTAAAAAAATTTTAATCTTATCACTTTATGTCCTCTAGAGGGCGCCATATCCAATTTTATGGGACGCCACGTAGCCTATAATCAGCGGACGGTCAAGGCGCATCCAACGATACTATTCGATATATATTCGATTTGTCAAATTATGATAAGTAGTTTCGAAGTTATGAGGGAACAGATGAACATACATACATACATACATATATACATACATACACACATACCGGTCAAACACAAGACCTTCCTTTTCGCTTCGCCGTAGTTGGGAAAAACTAAGGGTCTGTGAACTAATATTGCGCGCATTCTACACTACGTACAATATAATAAACATACGATCAATTAACTTAAATCAAATTGAAACTTCACATAGAGTAAATATCCGCTAACATCGACTCGCAACAACCTTTTACATAGGTTTGCATCTAAAATTAATCAAATAGATATACGATAGATATAATAGATAACCTAACCTAACCTAACCTAACCTAACCTAACCTAACCAAGTAAACCTACATAATATTATGAAATCGAATTAAATAAGAAACTCTGCTCGAGACAATGCATACACACACCGCGCTCCGCAGACCGCACGCAAACACGTCCGTACAGGTCGATTTTTGCTTTATATAGTACGTGCGAGCGCGATCGCGGCAGCCTGGTGCGCTATTTATAGAACCACTCGTCCTTCCGCAGCGCCACCGCGCCACCTCCGCCAGCCGCCCGCCGCCCGCCGCCGCCTACCATACCTTTATTTTGTGCGCGGAACAATTCGGTTTGTATAAGAGCCACATCTTAGCGTAACCGGAACTTTTATGTAGCCTATCCTGTGTCCCGTATAGTTAAATGTGCTTGTACAAAGTTTCATCGAATTCGGATGATCGGTTTAAGAGTTATGGCGGAACATACATACATACATACAGAAAAGATTTCTAAAAATCGCCAATTTAGCTTTAGTATCATACATAGCCGTTTCGACCGACGTTTTATTCAGTGCGGTGGTACCGACCCGGGCGGGATAAACCCTACTACCTAGTAAGGTAAAAAGGGAAGGGACCTACAGTTTTACGTGCATTATACCTAATACTTATTCTTTAAAATGCACATTTCTATACGAATAGATGAGTTTTAAAATTTCGACATATACACGGACGCGGGCACACGGAGGTACAGAATTCAATTCCTAAGTCGCCAATTCACCAAATATGACGTTACGCGGGTCAAGTGTCGCCGGTACGGTATTCATGTTTTCGCAACCACATGCTGTGACATTTGGCGGCGATGAACGCGGGGACGGCGGCGGTACGTCCGAGGATGGCGGCGATGGCGACGAACGCGAAGACGGCGGCGGTTCCTCCGAGGACGGCGGCGATGGCGACGAACGCGGCGACGGCGGTGGTTTCTCCGAGGGCGGTGGCGATGGCGACGAACGTGGCGACGGCGGTGGTTCCTCCGAGGGCGGCGGCGATGGCGACGAACGCGAAGACGGCGGCGGTTCCTCCGAGGACGGCGGTGATGGTGACGAACGCGGGGACGGCGGTGGTTCCTCCGAGGGCGGCGGCGATGACGTATAAGTCGGTGAAGGCGTTGGCGATGCCTTGGGTGTGGCCAATGCGGATGATGGCATTGTCAACGATGTGGATGCCGGCGGAGGCTGCGTTACGGCAGTTGTTTTCACAGATGATGATGTGGGGGCCGCCTCCATTGCCTTCGATGACGGTGACGAGCTTCGCTTCAGCTTAAAATATCGGGATCTATATATATTTATAATTGATGGTGACGTTGGAGGACTCGGACTCGCACTCCGACGTTTATTCATTTTTCTTCACTAGCTAATCGTTCTCACGAAGACTAAAAAGATATGCAAGAGGAAGAAACGAAATTGACTTATTTACATGAGAAGATTAATAATCAGCTCATAGAAAAAGTAGTTTTTATTGTAGGCGGCCAGTCTTGTCGCCACAGGTTTTATACTGGTTTTATACCGAATTATTGGTATTATTCAGTCGGCAACTTATTGTATTTAAACCGATTTACATCTCTGTTGTAAAGAATAATACACCAGTATTAGGCTTTATTCAGCTTAAATAATGACATTGACATTTCATGTTATTTTCTATGAATTATGGTTATCACATTCTCCCTGAGTGGAGAAGCAAACGTAGTCGTCGAGAAACTTGGGGGCTTTAGTTAGTCTCTCGGATCGTCATGGTGCATCAGAAGTGGGGCTTGTCTGAGGTGGTTGTGTTAACGACTCTTGTGGTTCCACTATAGATTCTTCAGGCTGTTCTCCGTCAGATCTCGTTATTCGTTACGTTGATTGTTGTCAGGCGTTCGTCTTGTCGTTATAATATCTTCAACACACCATCCCTGTATACTACCTCTCGGAGCCAACTGTCTATTAGACACGGTCGGTCGTTTCTTTACCATTTGTTAAGCGTACAAAGGAATAGTCAGGGTTAGATTCTAGAAGTTCTACTTCTTCTACCAGTGGTTGATATTTGCTTATACAATCGTTCCGCTTCATGAAAACCGTTCCAGGAGATAGAAGCCAAGTTTGAACTGATTGTCCGTTAGGTGACCGTCTAGTGTGATGAAACATTCTTTCGTATGGGGTCGCATTAGTGGCCGTGCAGAGTAGAGACAGAATTGAATGTAGGGCTGCAGGTAGGACATCTTTCCATTTAGCAATTTCAACACCTTTTGTTTTAACAGCTAATTGTATGGTCCCCACACTGTTCCATTGAGCCTCTCGACCTGCCCATCCATTCCCTGGCGGATTGTACGGGGTTGTCCTACTCGTGGCTACATTTCTTATGTGAAGAAAAGTCTTGCTTGAGTTCAGATGACATGAAGTTACTTCCCCGATCGGAATGAATGAATGCAGGCAGTCCAAACATATAAAAGAGACTATTCAGGCATTTTATGATAGTTTGAGTAGTGAGGTCTGGACACGGGAAGGCGAAAGGGAAGCGCTAATATTTGTCGATGACAGTGAAGAGGTACCGATTTTTATTTGACGGTAATGGACCCTTGAAATCGAGACTGAGCCTCTCGAAAGGACTCGTGGCTTTGATCAATGTGCTTCCATACTTGTAAAATCTTGGCTTTATTTCAGCACATATTTAGCAAGACATTGTCATTTTTCTGATTTCGTCGACAGAGTACGGCAAGTTTTTCCCGCGTATCCAATGCGTCATGCGAGTGATTCTGGGGTGACAGAGGTTTTGGTGTAATTGGAATAATTTATTAGTATTATTGACACAGACTCGTGATAAGGCATCGGCTACAATATTTTCCTTGCCCGGTCTGTACACTAACTATGTCGTATTTAGAACATGAGAGCTACGGGCACCGCGGTTGAACGGCTCGTCTATTACCAGATTTTCTTCTTGACTTTGACTTTTATTTTCAGCATGCCTGAAGTCGAAGAATAAAATTAAAAATAAAAATTAAAAAATTCTCAAATGCAAGATTAATAAAATGAAGATAAAGTAACTCAAATATTTGAAATTTTTTTACCAATTCACATATCATTTCATAGGAAAAGTTGTTTTATTTCAGATATAGAAACTACCCTTTGAGGGCTAACAGTAAAAAAAAACTTGTATAATTTTTTTATGAAAAATTTTTTTCGTTGACAAATTATATTTATTCTCGACATTGAATCACCCCTTATAATTAAAAAAAAAAACTTCTTTAAACTATACTCTCAATGTTCTCAAATCGATCATATCCTTTTCTTGCCATATCATGTGAATCCCGTCAACGAACTTTATGAATTCAAAAATTAT
Source organism: Nematopogon swammerdamellus (assembly GCA_946902875.1). NCBI lineage: Eukaryota > Metazoa > Arthropoda > Insecta > Lepidoptera > Adelidae > Nematopogon > Nematopogon swammerdamellus. The sequence continues at coordinate 7,343,701 of OX336363.1, forward strand.
TTCTTATCGGCTTCTTTTCACAATATTCATATGGTTAGCGCGTTGTTTCAATTGGTTATTCCTTTTGCTGGAGCTGTAATTGATTCCTTTTCCTTTATTTCCCATTTTCATGTACGTCAAACAACCAAAGAGAACGTCAAACAGAGCGACGCGGACACACGTCCGTACGGCGCGACTGTCCGCGCTACACTGGCTGGCCGCGCGTACAACCATCTATTTTATACAATTATTTCAATGTATAGTTCAAGCAAAATTTAAAATTCGAAATTTTACAACAATAGCGACATGCTAAATAATGTAACGAATATGCTGGTTATTTTCCTAAATCAAAATAGTGCTTGTGTAAGTAGTAAAGCGAAAAAAACGTCAAAATTAGGTGTTACTTTACGAATTTTTTTCGGATACTTATTCACACTAATTCGAAAAATTAAAACAATCAAGTCCTAGATTTAGTTCTCAATTTAATGCTGTGATTTTTTAAAGTTGTGTATTATGAAATTCTTATAACAAAACTTTAAAACGAAATATTGAACGAAAGCATAGATATATGTACAGATTTACACTACGTATGTATAGCAACTAAGGGTATTGCCTTAACGTCTTTTTGCGTAGGGGGTTAATATAGTATAGATAGAAGATCACGGAATGCAGAAATGTATGTATTCCCACATTCATTTATACCGACTAAGATTATAATAGAAATGTACTTGGTAATATAAAGTTCACCCAAGTTACATAATATACAGGGTGTTTCAGGATAGGCTTGAGAAACTTCAGGAATAGAACGTACTCATTATTAGAATGTTACAATGTAAATATGACAAATCTGAGCGCAGTGTACTGCCAATAGATGCTAAATAAAAAATAAACAATAAACAATAAAGAAGAAAAAAATCCTTATCACTCAAATCGAAATTCCGTATTTGTTTTTTCATACGAAAATTGAAAATTGTAATAAAAACGCGATGGACAGTGAGTTTGGGGAAATTTGGTATAAGTGCTGTCTAGGTGTAGAGACCTATTCCAGTTCCCTTTTTCTTTTGATGTCATTCAAATTTAATTGTATGGAATTTACCTACATGCAGTTCAGTTTTACTAGTTAAGCATGTAAGTTAGTCATTTTATTTTTGTTTAATAATGGTAGACGTTAACCGTCCACCAAATCCCGATTATACGATTTTCATCAAAAAATACTATAAAATGACCGAATCTGGGAAAACGTTTCAGAGCTTTTCGTCTTCAAATATTGCCTTTCGAACCCCTAGTTACGAAACCCTATCCTGAGAAAGCCTGTATAGTTTCTATAATTTATTTCTTATATTTGACTGCACCACAGCATGCACGCCACGCATGCTGTCTGCAGTACCATATAATAATATTGCCGTAGAAGTGACACTCCCCCTTTCCGCGGCGGCAAATATTAATAAAATCAATAAACAGTGAAAATGTGTTCCGGAGTCAGCTGAAAATGTTTCTCCTTGACAATCCCTTTTATAAATTATTAAACAAATTTTTAAATTCATTGTAATAGGCAAATATTAAGACATTGAACGATTCAAAATAATTTTATATTTTGAATGTCAGCCTCGATAGCTCAGTGGTGCGATCAGTCGACTGTCGTTTGTGATCATAAGCACACCTGGGCGCGGTTGTAACTTGGATGGGTGACCGTTCGACCGTTGGAGACCGACCGTGGTTCGGATTCCACGTAAAACTGTAGGTCCCTTCCCTTCTTACCTCACTAGGTGGTAGGGTGTTACCCACCCGGGTTGGTACCACCGCACTGAGTAAAATGGCTATGTAAATAGTTCTTGTTTTCCGTCCAGTTCAGTGTAGACGGCACGACCAAAGGGAAGCATTGACATCGCACCTAGTTCACCAAGACATCACGGATGTTGTAGCTGATGGATCCAACCGTGTCTGTTTCTATAAAAAAAAGTCTAATTTAGCTTTTTATTTATAAATTATTCACTGAACAAATAATTTTCTGTTTATTTTTTATTACATGTTATTACACATTTTTAACGTACATTAAAATAAAGTATGTTAGTCAAAAGAATAAACTCTTTAAGCTTTCTTGTCCGGTTCTTTCTTATATGTAGATTGCATTGCTGAATGAAAAAAAAACTAAAACAAAACAAAAACGATGACGAACCACACTGTGTGCACATGTCTCAATGAAATATTGTTAACATTGTGTGTTATTTATGGCGTAATAAATATCTGAATCTGAATTTGTGCATTATTTTATAGGTCCGCACTGGCTCACCCACGGCCCACGCCACACCGTCGCCGTCTCTTGTTCATCTCGAATTCTCGAGTATTCAGGCGTAGCACGTACGTACGCACGAATACGAGAGACAAGCGTCCCAGCGCGCGCGCCTGGCACTGCAACTGCGAGCGAAATCCTTTGCCGCGCGGCAGAAAACCGCCGCGGCACGTTCGAGCGCGGCAGTGTGCGCCCCGCGGCATAATCGCGAGATGCCTTAATGAAATATAGTTAACATTGTGTGTTCTTTATGGCGAAATAAATGTTTGAATCTGAATTTGTGCATTATTTTCTAGCTCCGTACGCACTTGCTCACCCACGCCACACCGCCGCCGTCTCGTGTTCATCTCGGGTATTCAGGCGTGGCACGTACGTACGCACGAACACGAGAGACAACCGTCGCAGCGCGCGCGGCTGGCAATGCACCTGCGAGCGAATCCTTTGTCGCGCGGCAGAAAACCGCCGCGGCACGTTCGAGCGGGGCAGTGTGCACCCCGGGGCATGATCGCGTGATGTCTCAATGATATATCGTTAACATTGTGTGTTCTTTATGGCGAAATAAGTGTTTGAGTCTAAATCTGTGCATTATTTTCTAGCTCCGCACTGGCTCACGCACGCCGCACCGTCGTCGCCGCCGCGAGTATTCAGGCGTGATAAGTATGTACGCACGAACACGAGAGACAAGCGTCGCAGCGCGGTTGGCTGGCGCTGTAATTGCGAATCCTCAGAGCAATAACTTTTATTTCAAGCTTTGAAAAAAAAACCGCATGCAAATCGGTCCACTTTTTAAGATTATTATTTATTGTATTACTCAAATACTTAATTACTTGATTACAAACATAGCTAAAAACCATCACGATTAAACCAGCTTTCTAATAAAAAAACCTATCCAAATCGGTCCATCCGTTTGGAAGCTACGATGTCACAGACAGACACACCCATACACACATACTTTAAACTTATAACACCCCTCTTTTTGCGTTGGGGGTTAAAAATAACAAAAGTACTGAGTACTGAGTGCGAATCCTTTGCCGCGCGGCCGAAAACCGCCGCGGCACGTTCGAGCGCGGCAGTGTTCGCCCCGCGGCGGCAGCATGATCGCGAGCCGAACACGGCCGCGCGCGGCAGTCGCGCCGCGCGCAGTGCGTACCCAGCTTAAGGCGGAAATAAGTCTCAAACCGTGCTACCCGAACACTGATGATTGAAACACGAACCGTATGCAGATGTAAATACTTAGGTGCGAGATTCATTCTACTTGTGCGGTGGCTGATACGTGGCGCCGACGATGAAAGTTTGCGCGAAGATCACTATATTAAATTTCTCGTGTTATAAAGATGGAAAAAAAAAATTTTTCGTTAAGATTGTAGGGAAAAATTGTTTCTATATTTCTGTGAGGGTATTGTATTGAAACAATTTATGCTTCTCAAGAGAATTTAACTTGAAAGTACAATTTTCGTACTTTTCGTAATTTTTTGGAGATTTATTTAACACCTTTTCAAAGTAGTAAAATATTTTTTTTTATACGTTTGTTAATTAAAGATCAATAGGTAGGTACATAACATACATATTTTTACAGATTTTTTATCTTTACCAATAGCTCAACCATTTCGTTTAAAGTTGACCTTATGAGTCTTATTTGCGCCTTAATGGTTGCGATATGCAAATTTCGAGATTTTTGAAATTTTCAAAATTGTTTTTCAAAAAAACCAGGCCACACAGAAAAAATATAAAAATTTATAACGAAAACCAAGAATAAAGAGAACTTTATAAAAAAAAAATTCCTCAAAATGTGCCTTATTTACTTAACAAACCCCCTTCAAACCCCACCTTGTCGTAAACAATTGCTAACTTGGTGTTTTTAGCAGCTTTTTCCAGGGTCAACCTATACAAAAACTAAAAAAACAAGCAGGATAAACCCTTGTTCTCATCTTTTTCTTGGGCTTCTCCTGAACATTTTGTGTATTTAAGTGTCTTGATTTTCTTAATAATTTCTTCTAAAAAAATTTAATTTATGGTCGTCTGTCGTGGTTTTTTTGGCAAAAGTTACATGTTATAAGAAATAAATCACTAAGCATGTTATAATTCATATATAAGGTGTTTCGTTAGTCATGCTCATGTCATTAACTTCGGGAGGGTTACATACACACTCAAAAAAACACGTTACGCAAAAAAAATATATGTTTATAGTATTACTTTTCGAGAAATTTAACAAAACATGTTTGCTACCTAAACATTAACCTATGTGTAAGAGTAGGTAACTTGCATTGTACGGGGTCAATGACCGTACTATGTTCAAACGCAGAACAGCTGCTTGTTGTAAGTAAGTCAAATTTGTTGTAAGTAAGATTGGTTTTTACAGCTACTTATTTGATTTTATTGTTTTGTTTCTTACGTAAAGTGTTTATTTGAGTGTGTATCTAACCCTCCTAAGTTAATGGCATGACTAACGAACGAAACACCTTATATTTTTATTGAAAAGAAAAAAAAAAATCCCATTTAAAAATATGAGCATTTGGTATCGAAAATTATTCTAACAAATGGCACATATTATTCGCCAAAACGCGCATTGTTCGCAAGTTTTGCATCGGCCTTAAGAGGCTAACGCACTTTCAATGATATCGCTTCTTGCTTTATCGACTTACTGAGCAATAAAGATAGCGAGACTTGTGGTGCAATGAAATAAATCACAGCAAATGGGACACATATATTTTTATTAGAAAAATGCAAAGCTAAAATCATTGGAAAAAATGCATCCCGGCCAGGATTCGAACCTGGGTCTCTGGTTTGAGCCGCCAACGCGATAACCAACTACGCCTCCGGACCGTTACGTATTATCTCCAAATTTTCACTCTCTTGCACCTTCATGATGTCGCATAATTTTTGCGAGCAGTCAACTTGTACGGTTCAACGTTGAGCACTGATGATTGAAACACGAACCGTATGCAGATGTAAATAGGTGCGAGATTCATTCTACTCGTGCGGTGGCTGATACGTCGCGCCGACGATCGAACGATTGCGCTAAAATGACACTATTTATTAAATTTCTCGTGTTGTAAAGATGGAAAAAATATGTTTTTCATTAAGATTGTAGGGAAAAATATTATCTATATTTCTACGGGGGTCTTGTATTGAAACCATTCATGCTTCTCAAGAGAATTTAACTTGAAAGTACAATTTTCGTACTTTTCGTTATTTTTTGGAGATTTATTTAACACCTTTCCAAAGTAGTAGTATAATAATTTATTTTTCGGTACGTTTGTTAATTAAAGATCAATACATAACATATATTTTTTTACAGATTTTATATCTTTACCAATAGCCCAACAATTTAGTTTAAAGTTAACGTTTTTAGTCTTATTTGCGCCTTAAAGGATAAAGTAAGCAGGGTGAGTGTCCTGCTGGGAATAACAGAGTTCGCCCGCAGAATAGTTACAGGTTACTAATGGAACAAGTTAAGAATGCCTTTGCAAACCACATTCGTGGAGTTGGGTTCACTCGGGTGCGTCCGTTTACCTTTACGGATAGGTACTGAGAAGAATGAATAAAAAAAACTTCATTTTTTGCATTTTACAAATGACGCGCCATCGAGACGAACAATGTGCAGGTTCAATGAACTGCTTTCTTATTTATTTTAGACTTGCCAACAGGCTTATTAAAAAAAAATTAAACAAAATTTGGCAAATGTGATGCGGTGTTAGTCGGTTCTTTTAGTTTATTACCAATTTATTTATTAGGGTCCCGTCGCAAAATGCGAAAAAAGCGATCCTTATGGGATCGCTCTGATGTCTGTCTCTCTGTCTGTCTGTCTGTCTGTCGGCCACACGCAGATATCTCCGGACCTACTGAACCGAATTCGATTAAACTGACGCCAAATTATTTATTCCTATCGTACCGTGCGGGGCCTGTACTGAAAAAGAATAACTCCACTGCATCTCACACCGTGCATGTCGTAAAATGCGACTAAGGGATAAGGACAAGATGTCGTGCTAAAGGGCGACAGCACAGTCACCTCTCACCTTTACATGGTCTTTCCACCGAGTTTCACTAGCTGCTTATGATAGTATCTTGTCCATAGACGTATTTCTCTATGATCTGTCCGAATACTTTGCCGGTGTTGTGCTGTAATTTACCAGAGTGCTTGCAGCGCAGCACCGATTACTCTGCTTACCCCGATTGTCGAGATTAAGCGTGTAATATGTATATAAATGAATGTGTGCATGTTAAATGTGCAATATGGGTTATTATCACATAATTATGCATCAGGGCACTTAAAAGGTCCAAAGTTCAGCGTTGATAAACTGCAGGAAATGTTTGTGGATTATTAAAAGTTTTTAGCGTTCCGTACGAAATTGTGTACAAAGAGCTAAAATGTTCCTAGAGTTCCGTATCCGGTACGGGACCCTATTACTAAGGCTATACCGTCTGTCTGTCTGTCTGTCTGTCCGAGGGCTGTATCTCGTGAACCGTAATAAGTAGTCCGTTGCAAATTTTCACAGAATTAAAATTCAGTTCCGGTTACGCTAAGATGTGGCTCTCATAAAAAACCGAATTGTTCCGCGCTCCGAAATAAATGTACGGTAGCGGGCTTATCTTCTTTTTAAATACGAATTTCACGCGAGCGAAGCCGCAGGCAAAAGCTAGTTAACAAATACTTTGTTGACTGATGGCGAGCTACTCGTGTCGCGTCCCGTAAACTTTTTTTGTTTTTTGTTATTTCTTGGTAGTAATTTTAGTTTTAATTCATTTTAATCTGACTGGTAGTTTCTTAGTATTGTTCAATGTATAGACGGTTACGAGCTAGGTATGTATCAAAATAATAAATCAAATATGCGCGAAAAAATAAAAACCTTAACTGGTTAAGAACAAAAGGTTACAAATCCACTTTAGACAGTTTTCATTTATACATTTTATTTTTACAGTTAAATTATTCCTCTTCGATCACTTTACATCAAAAGGGCAACAAATCCAAACCAATTTCGGTGCATAATGCCGCCCTGTGGTTCTAAAAGGAACATTTTCAAATATTTTGTAACTTTATGGGGCACATATCCGTATACTTGTGAACAAAAAGTAACAAATCCATATATAAAATTATTACTCCAGTACAAAAAAAGTACTAATAGTTTTGTACATACACCTAGAGTGTGCACCGACATATTCAGGAATTTAAATGCACATATAAAAATAAAGGAAACAAACAATAATCCGCTTAGGAATAGTGAAAATATAAATCTGCCAGATCCTAAATAGGAGGTGTTTCGTAACAGTCGACTATACACAGGCATAAAATTGTATAATCATCAAAGCAGTGAAATTAAAAATAGTGTTAGTATTACTGTATTTGATGGAAAACTAAAGCAATATCTCTTGAATAGGCCGTATTACTCAACAGACGAATTGCTTAAGGATAAACCAGTAACTCTTAATATTGACTAATTTCTGTAATGTACATACTAATTTGATTATCTAATGAACTGATTATTGAATTCTACTATTTATTTTGATTTTGAATGTTTTACTGATTGATATGAAATTTACATCTTTTTATTGAATTGACGGTGTTAAGTGTTTATTGTAATTTTTATTGTATTGTAAAATATTGACTATTCTATTTCATTGATTTTATAACCCTATTAATTTTAATATTGACTGTTTTATGGCTTTTTTATTTTTATTATAAGATTTGATTTTTTTAAATACACACCTTATTAAATTGACATGATTTAATTGTACTGCTTTATGAAGACGATATATTTATGTGTATAATGGATGCTTTAATATTTAGTGTGCGCTAAAAGGAAAAAAGTAAAAAAGAAATGTTTACTTCAATTAGAGATTATATATAATGTACATGATTATTTATTAGTTGAGTGGCTATGTAATGAATTTGTAAATTTTAGGAAATTGAATGTTTGTGCTTATGTAAATTTATAAAATGTTTGTCATACCAGTGCCAGGCCTCACGCACTCTATGTACTTGCGCGCGCTAACTACCTACCGCCCGACGGGCCGCCGGCGGCGGTCTTTTTCAGTGGAAATTCGTCAGCCGCGCGAAGTATACATAGACGCTCGCCCGCGCAACTGCGCGCAGCTGCAAATCAATAACCACTTTACACTCGATCGTTATGGTACATTTTCGCACGCAGCGATTGGCGACGTAAAGAAGTAGGCTATTAAAACCCGAAGGTAGGAACATTTTCTATGGAGTGATTTATCTGTTACGAAGTAACTATTAAGTAATCTGTGCCAGTGCATGGTTATTATGGACAATAAACGAATATGAATATGAATATGAAAAAGGCACTAATCCAACATTCTAATCCATGTATTCCTTATTCTACTGCACAATTTTTTTTAATCTTTGTATAATACGAATGATCTCTACTGGTAGTATTTTTATATGAAATTAAAATAAATATTTCTGTGACGGCTTAGGGACCATTATGTTTTTTATGTTTTCTGAAAAAGAAAAACCTAAAGTGGATTTGTGACCTTTTGTTCTTAACCTCCTCAACTATAGTATTAATTCATTTAGATAATACATTTTACTATCTTTCAGTAGTTACGTATTATTATCTGACAACAAAAATAACAATAAAGACGCAATTCCTGGCTACTTACCCGCCACAAGATTGTCGAAAACAGATTAAGATAGCATAAGTGCACGAAGCCTACATGTGGGTATATCGTATGTTATCCCCGGCAGCTCAGTGGTGCGATCAGTCGACTGTCGGTCGTTTTTTTATGTAATCCGGTATGGGTGGCTGAGTCCGAGGGGCCAAAGGACATGCTCCGACCAGCCAATATCACCTCCGAGAAGGTAGGTGCCATACCGGAGACTTCCCTGGATTGCTGGCTATACTGGACTAGAGGAGAACACAGCCGAGGCTGCTATGCGGCCATCTTACATCCAGTACGGTGGTACCAACCCAGTCGGCTACAATGTGAGCCTACCACCTAGTAAGGGGCAAGGGAAGGAAAGGCACCTACAGTTTTACACCAGTTCCGAACGGTGAAGCAGCAGGTGTATTTAGGTATGCACGTAATTTTTTTCTTCTGATACTCGTACTTAGGGCTGCCACCTTTAAAAAATTGCAGACCCGGAGTATTCAGGAAATTCAAAATTTGGGTGAGTATTTGATCAGCGGGAAATAGATCGAACATTGCTGGTATGCTTATTGTGTCGGCCTAGATAACAGATGAATTATAGTGAAAGAATTGTTTGCCGGAAATGCGTAGTTTCGGAGAAAAAAAAATTGAAAAAAATATTTTTAATACAAATAAAATTTTCGATTTTTTTTTTAAATGCACCAACAAATTTATTTTTAATAGGAATTTATGCAAAAACGACATGCGCCACCTCAACATTAGGTTAGGTTATAAATTAAACGTGGTTATTTTTTTTTAAACCACCAAAACATTCACCCATACCACTTCCCTTGTTTTTACACATACATTTATATTCAAAAGCAGTGTTTTGGTGCTTTAAAAAAAAAATCTTTTGTATGAAAAATTAATTTTGTATGGGAAAAAATTTTTTTCTCCGAAACTACGCAAAAAAACTTAAATTTTCAGAGGTTTCGTTAATTAATGCATGGCGCGTCCGATTCGTCTGATGTCCACGCACTCCGCTCCGATCATTCAGTCCAGTGATTCAGTCAGTCAAGCCGAATTCACCGCTCGGTTCGACTCGAGCGGCGGGCGAAAGCCGGCTTTCATTGACGCTCGCGACGACGACGACGTGCGTGCGTTCCACGCACCGCCCGCCTGGTCTGACCCGGAGAAATACGATGTTAACCCGTAGCCCGGATATACACCATTCAAACCCGTAGACTCCGGGTCAAACCCGGAGGGGTGGCAGGCCTCTTATTACGAAAATCTCCGCTTTAAAACCATTGTAACTTTTTTGTTTATGATTGCATCAGCACGAAATAAAATTTATTGAATTTTACGATGTATCCTTGTTCTAGAATCTATTATTTGATGAAGTTAATACCATGAAAAGGTCTTATGATCTCCCAAAGTCCCGAGAACGAGAACGAAATATGACAGAACAGAAACCAGACTCAATAAACTCAATAAGACCGTAGACAGAAAAAATATTTTTTATGATCGAAGAATAAGACAGACTCAATAAACCATTGTGTGGATCCGACATAAAAAAATTTTTTTATGAAAACTGACACGGACATCACCTATCTATATAACCACCGTATATAACGCTCGTAACGCGATATAAGCCCATCACACCTTGGTGAACTAGGTGCCATGTCAGCGCTTACCTTTGAACTTACCTATTGCGCAACAGTGGAAGGACCATGCCAAGGCGAGAGATGACCAACCTGTCACCCTTTCAAGTGAGTAAAATCACGCAAAACTAATTTTTCATTTTTTTATTAATACGCGGCTTGAAACCATGTATCTATGTTTTCTTTTCATTGAATTTAGAAAGGAGTTCTAAGCGGTTTTCAAGCCCATAGTAAAATAACCCTGCACCAGAAATAAAAAGAAAACATTGAAAAAACACGATTCGAAATTCGAAACACATTCTGTGAAAATGTCAAACGGCCACCTATTACGGTTCAAAAGATACAGCAATCGGAAGGGCGGACGGTAGGACAGACGAGGTACGCTTAGTAATAGGCTTCCGTATTGATAAGGAACCTTAAAAAAACCGGCCAAGTGCGAGTCGAACTCGCACCGAAGGTTCCGTATCGCCATGTCATGGTTAGCGCCACTCACGCCATCTATGGCGTGTTATGAAATGCTTCATTAGTTAAATGTCATGATTAGTTAAAATGCTTCACACTCTATTCGGTAGATGGCGCGCGCGCATACACTTTTTGGTTTCTTCTATAAGGGTACTACAGTGAATTTTTTACTTTGTCTTATTTTTATTGTTTGTTGTTATATCGGCCAAAATAACACATATTCTGTGAAAATTTCAACGGGCTACCCTATTACGGTTCAAGAGATACAGCCCTCGGACAGACAGACGGATAGACAGACAGACAGACAGACAGACGGCGTAGGGTTAGTGATAGGGTCCCGTACCGGATACGGAACCCTAAAAAGGGCATTGTCCATTTAGTTTTTGCATTTTTAACCGACTTCAAAAAAGGAGGAGGTTCTTTGTTCGGCTGTATGTATTTTTTTTTATGTACGGTTCAGCAATATCTTCACCAATTTGTGAACCGATTTCGATGATTCTTTTTGTGTTCGGTTCAGTCTAGCTCCAAAGTGGTCCCATTTTTTTTTGTCAAGATCGGATTGGAAAGCGAGGCCGAGTACATTAATAGCAAATAAAAATTACTAAAAAAACTGTGAAATAAAAAACTATTTAAAAAAATATAAAAACCGCCTTCAAAAATGAATGAAATAAAAAAATAAAAATCGAACCCTAGAGTTGAAGGCGGTCGGTTATTTTTGCTTGCTTTAGCACCACCGCCTTCAACTCTAGGGTTCGATTTTTATTTTTTTATTTCATACATTTTTGAAGGCGGTTTTCTTAAACCGAGTTTACATAGAGCAATAACGTATATCCGGCTCTCTATGGCAGAACAAACGTTTACAATACAATGGAAGGTTACACGTATGCAAATACCGAGTAAGTTATTTCTCTAAATTTCGGTTGCGTTTGTTCACAGCTCCGCTGTCTTCTTTTCTTCACATACATGTGTGCATAAACATCAAGCCTGTTTCCCAATGGCGTAGGCAGGGAAAACTATCGAACATTTTTTTTTTATTGACAGCGCGACATATGGCGCCGAGCCAACCATAAGGTGTCTAACGACGCCCATGGACATTCGGTCGTATGCGGGGGTTGCCTGACAGGTGCCCATTCACGCCCCTCTTGAAGGACCCGAGACTGTACTTGGGGGGAAATATACGGGCAGGGAGAGCGTTCCAGAGTTTACCGGTTCTGTAGAGGAAAGATCTGCAGAATCGATTGGTACGCATCCGCGGTAAGTCCAGCGTGTAGGGATGCAATCCCTGCCCAGTGCGCGTGGTGCGAATCCTTTTTAGGTTTCCGTATCCCGTACGGAAGCCTATTACTAAGCCTACGCCGTCTGTCTGTCTGTCTGTCCGTCCGTCCGTCCGTCCGACCGTCCGTCTGTCCGAGGGCTGTATCTCTTGAACCGTAATAGATAGCCCGTTGAAATTTTCACAGAATATGTGTTATTATGGCGGATATAACAACAAATATTAAAAAACCGGCCAAGTGCGAGTTGGACTCGCGCACCGAGGTTTCCGGACCACAAAAAATAACACACGTTTCTTGTATGGGAACCACCCTTAATTTTTGACTTTTTCAATTTTTTATTATTTGTTGTTACATCCGCCATAATAACACATATTCTGTGATTTCAACGGGCTACCTATTACGGTTCAAGAGATACAGCCCTCGGACAGACAGACAGACAGACGGCGTAGGCTTAGTAATAGGCTTCCGTACGGGATATGGAAACCTAAAAATATAAAAAGTAAAAAATTAGGGGGTTCCCATACAAGAAAAGTGGTTTTTTTTCAATGTTTTTTTTTGTGGTGCGGAAACCTCGGTGCGTGAATTCGACTCGCACTTGGCCGGTTTTTTTTAGTTTTCGGAAGCCTACTACTAAGCCTGCCCCTTCCGACCGACCTACCTTTTTAGGGTTCCGTATCCGCTACAGGACCCTATTACTAAGCCTACGCCGTATGTCTGTCTGTCTGTCCGTCTGTTGAATCATAATAGGTAGCCTGTTGAAATTTTCACAGAATATGTGTTATTATGGCCGATATAACAACAAATAATAAAAATAAGAAAAAGTAGAAAATACACGGGGGTTCCCATAGAAGAAACTAAAAAGTGTATGCGCTCCTTCTACCAAAAATAGTATGAAGCATTTTAACTAATCATGAATTTTAACTAATATGAAGCATTTCATAAACACGCCATAGATGGCGTGAGTGGCGCTGACCATGACATGGCGATACGGAACGCTCGGTGCGCGAGTTCGATTCGCACTTGGCCGGTTTTTTAATCTTTCTTTAAATCTCTAAAAAGCTAGAAAACGCGTTATTATAACAGATGTTACCAAAGTACCTCTATATTCAAAACAATTTAAACGTTTTCTGTCTATTCTTAATACTATATAATTTAACGGTTATTAAACTCATAATCGTCGGCGTAATAGCGACGCGGAGTGGCATACCAGGGTCATTGATGTTTAGAACAAAGCTTGATTTTGCGTCCCAAAATGTTTTTTTTAACCACACATTGTTGGCAATATTTATGTACAGACATATGTATGTACAGCTGATGTGAAAAAATGTTCATCAGCAACAACCCTGGTATATATGTACATACCAGGATTCACACACATACAGGACAGTTTCTTCTATGGGAACCCCCGTGTATCATTGACATCAGCCGATGCTGATGCTGATGCTGATATTTTATCATTGACATCAGCGGATGCTGATGCTGATGCTGATATTTTATCATTGACATCAGCGGATTCTGATGCTGATGCTGATATTTTATCATTGACATCAGCGGATTCTGATGCTGATGCTGATATTTTATCATTGACATCAGCGGATTCTGATGCTGATGCTGATATTTTATCATTGACATCAGCGGATTCTGATGCTGATGCTGATATTTTATCATTGACATCAGCGGATTCTGATGCTGATGCTGATATTTTATCATTGACATCAGCGGATGCTGATGCTGATATTTTATCATTGACATCAGCGGATTCTGATGCTGATGCTGATATTTTATCATTGACATCAGCGGATGCTGATGCTGATGCTGATATTTTATCATTGACATCAGCGGATGCTGATGCTGATATTTTATCATTGACATCAGCGGATGCTGATGCTGATATTTTATCATTGACATCAGCGGTTGCTGATGCTGATATTTTATCATTGACATCAGCGGATGCTGATGCTGATATTTTATCATTGACATCAGCGGATGCTGATGCTGATGCTAAAGCTGATTTTAATTATTTTCTTTAAAAAAAGGGCAAAATATTGAACTATATGAATATTATGAATTTATATCCAAAGTTTTGGTTGGTATTGAAATAAAATATTGTGTTTTAATAATTTTTTGACATTTAATAAAAAAAGAAGAATCAATCTGATACCAGTACCAGTTTAGTAATTATCTTAACAATTAAATTATTAGTATTGGATGGAACTTTGGAACTGTTTGGAACTGTATTTGCTGCTTTTCCGGCTTCGAGTCTATTCCGAGAAGGTTTGTCACGCACGACCACGGGCCTAGCCAGGTTTAGTTTTCGGGAGGGGTTTTAGAAATAAAACCAACGCGAATTATTTTACAACATTTATTTTACATCATTCATTCATTACAAAGAAATAAGTATCTATTTTTCATTTTTGGTTGTTTGAACCCCCAAAACCAGAACGCCGCTGGCTACGCCCGTGCGCACGACTCAAACATCAGCATTAATAATCAGCCTCAATCAACGCGGATGCTGATGCGATGCTGATGTTGAAAATGATGCTGAAGTTCCGCAGATGCTGATGTTGAAAATGATGCTGAAGTTCCGCAGATGCTGATGTTGAAAATGATGCTGAAGTTCCGCAGATGCTGATGCTGATGCTGACGTTCGCAACAACCCTGATACCACACGCTGTATCCCGACAATCGGGGTAAGCAGAGTAATCGGTGTGGTGCTGCAGGCACTCTTGTAAATTATAGCACAACACCGACCACCACGTTTAGCAATGTATTAGCAGCAAGTAAGGCACAAATACCCCTGCACGACTTGGTGGAAGGACCGCGCCGCCAAGGTGAGAGGTGGCTATCCCGTCGCCCTTTAGCACTGCACCTTGTCCTTATTCCTTAGTCGCCTTTTACGACATGCACGGGGAGAGATACAGCGGGGCTATTTTTTTTAACTATCGGCCCCACACGGTACATGTATGCAACGACTAAATCTATGTTTTTATCATTTCTCTGCGACATATAGGTATATTCTTTAAAGTCTAGAAAACCAACTTGTACAAATTAAGCACAATAGGCGAGCTTAATGCCGTGCGCGTAGGTATTCTATTCTAACTACCTTACCTTTGGGATGTGGAAGAAGTATTGCAGGCGAACAACGGAAATTATTTACACCCCACATGTTTCCCCCCAAGTATAGTCTCGGATTTTTTTTTTTTTTTATGGAACCTGACACGGTTGGCTACATCACCTACAACATCCGTGATGTCAGCCCATAACACAGGGTGAACTAGGTGCCATGTCAGTGCTTCCCTTCATTTCATGTCGGCTACACTAAACTGGACGGAAAACACGAACTATTTACATAGCCGTTTCGACCGACGTTTCGTTCAGTGCGGTGGTACCAACCCGGCCGGGATAAACCCTACCACCTAGTAAGGTAAGAAGGGAAGGGACCTACAGTTTAACGTGGAATCCGAACCACGGTCAGCCTCCAACGGTCGAGCGGTCACCCATCCAATCACTGACCGCGCTCAGCGTTGCTTAATAACAGTTGACTAACCAACCGCGCCACTGAGCTACCGAGGCTGACGAATTTTCTTATCCCTTAGTCGACTTTTACGACATGCGACGGGGAGAGATGCAGTGGGGCTATTCTTTTTAAGTACCGACCCCACACGGTACACTCTTGTAAGGATCCTTCCAGAGAGGCGTGAATGGGCACCTGTCAGGCCGGCATGGCATTCGTAGCACCCGCATGCAACCGACTGTCCATGGGCGTCGCTAGACACCTTATGGGTGGCTCGGCGCCACATATCGCGCTTACTATAAAAAATATGTCTACAGCGAGGTCTACAGGATAGGTTTTTTTTTTATGGAAACTGACACGGTTGGCTACATCACCTACAACATCCGTGATGTCAGCCCATAACACCGGGTGAACTAGGTGCCATGTCAGTGCTTCCCTTCGATCGTGCCGGCTACACTGAACTGGACGGAAAACACAAACTATTTACATAGCCGTTTCGAACGACGTTTCATTCAGTGCGGTGGTATCAACCCGGGCGGGTTGAACCCTACCACCGATAAGGTAGGAAGGGAAGGGACCACTGGCGGCTGGTCCTAAAGTGCGCTCGTGCGCCGCACTACCATACCACGAGAAGTCTTCACTTCACTCAAAATAAATAATATCTTACAATATACCTACATTAAAACCATAAAGGTCGTACTCCAAATAAATACGAATGTGAATTCGACCTTATTTTATAGATCACAAGACACTTTTTTGCGAGTAAACGCGCGCCCCGTGCGGAATCGGAGAGCGCACGCGGGTCTCCCATGCTGAATGTATGGAGATCGGCAAAACACCGCTGGCGCGTGAGACAAAAGATACTTCATAGAAACAGTATGGGCCGAAATGGAGTTCTGCGTGCGGCGCACGAGCGCCAAACAAGGACGCTATATCGTGAATAGCCGCGCGTGCGACGCGTCGCGTCGCGAGCGATTCGTTTTGCACGACTCCGTCTGTCTAGCTAGAGTCAGCGCGCTGTCATGTGATGTCACATACCCGTTAGCGCGCGAATATTTAAAATGGGATATGGTTAGGTTTTGTGTTTTCTGTGTGATACTGTGAATTAAGTGGTGCCGATATTTGCCTAAGCGTTGGTTAAAGGTAGGCTTTACAATCAGGTGATCCCGGGTTCAATTCCTACTTTTCAAATGCTTTTTTTTTTATATATATTTTTTTTTAGTATTTTTGGGGCATTACTACTGTTTTCTTTTTTAAAGCTGCAGTAGTGTTGTGGTCTATGGATGTGTTCATAAAGGTACTAAAATTAGTTAAAAAAGTTGTTTGGATTTCTTTTCTTGTTTTTTACAACTCATTGAGTGTCTTGAGAATATTCATACTAGGTACGTACATAATTATTAAACGCAGGCATTTAAAAAAATCGAAAGTCCCGATCTTAAAATAACATGAGGGGAATGTGTTGGGTAATTTGGTATTTAAGTAGGTAGGTACTTAGCGCACTACCGGTCACTGAAGTCACCAGCCGCCACTGGAAGGGACCTACAGTTTTACGTGGAATCCGAGCCACGGTCAGCCTCCCAAAGGTCGAGCGGTCACCCATCCAAGTAATGACCGCGCTCAGGGTTGCTTAACAACAGTCGAGCGCACCACTGAGCTGACTGAGCTACCGTGGCAGATGGCACCAAGAAGAAGATCAAACTAGTAAATTTGACACAGTTCTACTAGATTATTCCGCGTCGGTAGCCATATGTAGGTACTTATGTATCTATGTATGTATATTCGATATTTCTGGGAGTAATCAACTTTATTATCGGTCGTTGAAGGTCAATGAGAACAAAGTAATCAAAACATCTATGCCTACTACTTAATAATAATTATGTATTCCAAGAACATGTAATTTATTCACAGAACAGGGAAAATGCCCTGACCATCTATTTCCTCCGAAGTACCTACAAAATGCTTCTTACTTTTCGGCCTCACTCTTAGTGACTTACTTTCTTCTAGAGAGTACTTGAACTAACACACCTCGGACATCGGCCTCGCCCTTAGTTAGGTACTTACTTTCTTCGAAGTGTATATCACTTACGTGAACGCAGCTCGAACTTCGACCTCGCCCTTAGTTACTTACCTACTTTCTACGAGAGAGTATATCGCTTACGTGAACGCAGCTCGAACTTCGGCCTCGCCCTTAGTTACTTACCTACTTTCTTCGAGAGAGTATATCGCTTACGTGAACACAGCTCGAACTTCGACCTTGACCTTAGTTACTTACTTAATTTCTACGAGAAAGTATATCGCTTACGTGAACGCAGCTCGAACTTCGGCCTCGCCCTTAGTTACTTACTCGTACTTTCTTAGAGAAAATTATGTAATTTACGCCAACGCAGCTCGGTCTTCGGCCTCGTCAGTTGCACGCTTTCTTCGAGAAAGTATATCGTGTAGCCTGTAGCATGTCATGTTTAAAGAAACGAAAAATTGATTAGGACATCACTAAGAAATCTTTAAAATAAATTCGCATCACTATTGACAATACATAAATTATGAATACATTATGTTACGTGCGACAGATAAGATGACCCATAGCAATTGATATCAAAAGTGATTTTTGGTTATAAATTTTATTATGTCCTTATTATTTGTTGTGACGCAGTTTATGGAAGTCTTAACCACATTTTTCCGTTTAATGCCTATTCCTAAAATGTCAGTGGTAGAACGCAAGGTTGCCGTTTGGTTTGTTTAAGGAAGCGCAGCATGTCCAGCGTCGACACATTCCTTCCAACCTCATATTTCGATGCGTTCATATCATAGGTGACTAACGACAAAGGCACCCATGGACATTCTGCCTCGGTAGCTCAGTGGTGCGGTCGGTGGACTGGTTGTTAAGCACCGCTGAGCGCCGTCAGTACTTGCTTGATTCAGATTCGGATTCAGATATTTATTTCCCCATAAAGAATACACAACATCCATACTTACTTAATATTATAAATTCGAAAGTAACTCTGTCTGTCTGTCTGTCTGTTACCTTTTCACGCCTAAGCCGCTGAGCAGATTTCGATAAAATATTGCACGGAGATGAATTGCATCTTGAGGAAGGACATAGGCTACCTTTTGTCTCAAAAAACAACCCTCAAGGGGGTGAAATAGGGGATGAAAGTTTGTACGGGGAACCCAGCATTTCTGAAGTTAGGGATATGAAAATTCATATTTAGGCTTTTGGTATGAAATAAAGAATTACGTGTTTCAACCCTTAAATAGGGGTGATTTAAAAATTAGATTTTAGGATTTTATAAAATTTTGCACGGTTTAACAGATTTCGATAACATGTTGCACGGAGATGAATTGCATCCTGAGGAAGGACATAGGCTACTTTTTGTCTCAAAAAACAACCCTTAAGGGGGTGAAAAATTCGCCCTCAGTTACTTACTTTCTTCGAGAAGGTTTATAGTCTTCCTGAACGCAGCTCGGCCTTCGGCCTCGCCCTCAGTTACTTATTTTCTTCGAGAAGGTTTATCGTCTTACAGAACGCAGCTCGCCCTTCGGCCTCTTTTTTTAAATATAACTTACATACTCGTACTAAGTTTTCATTATGTTAAATCTATCTATAAAAGATATATATATATATATATATATAAAAGAAAATCGTGTTTGTTACAACATTTATAATAACGCAAGAACGGCTGAACCGATTTGTATGATCTTTGATTTGTTAGATTTATCTCCGTTCCGAATAACATATGGCTATAAAAATATGGGAAAAATAAAAAATATTTTTTTTCTAATACATTTAACATGGAACGTTTTTTTTTATTGCAACACCATCTCGGGTACACGACAGAAACAAACAAACATTGCGTTATAATAAAAAATGATGCTCTTGGTGGCATTTACACAGTTCATCCGAAGAATGACGAATGCTTCTACTTGCGGTTGTTGCTGGTGAATGTTCGTGGGCCGACATCATTTGAATCACTTCGAACTATTAATGGTGTAGTTTGCCCAACATTTCGTGCTGCATGTCAACAGCTCAATTTGCTTGAAAACGATACTCATTGGGACATGAGAATCGCTGAAGCAATTTTTTCTGCATCTCCAAGTCAGATACGCACATTATATTCTGCTATCATTATATAGACATGCTTCCCATCGAATCCACGTGAACTGTGGTACAAATACAAGGATGACATGTCAGAAGACATTAATTTACATCGAATTCGTGTCGGTTCAGGGAACCCCGATTTCGAGGTGAATGAGGAGATACATAACCAGGCTTTGCTTTTGATCGAAGACATATTGTGTTACCTCATGTGCGGCAGTTTGTTAGTAAAGTTAGGAATGCCAACCCTAAATCGTGTCGTCAATAGAGAATTGGAACGTGAAAGTGAATATGATCGAGATGCATTGAAAGAATCAGTTCGAACGAATGTACCACTGTTGAACCCCCAACAGATGGAAGTGTACGGTAGATTATGTAGGCAATTGATGATGGAAATGGTGGCCTATTTTTCCTCGATGCGCCCGGTGGAACTGGGAAGACATTCCTCATATCATTGATTTTAGCCACTGTTCGTGCGAGATACGACATTGTAGGTTGCATTCTAGCAGTTGCTTCTTCTGGTATAGCGGCCACGTTGCTAGAAGGATGCCGAACGGCTCATTCAGCGTTGTCAAACGACTGAAGAACCGACATGCAACATTGCGAAAAACTCAGCAATGGCCAAAGTTTTGGTAGCAAGTAAAATTGTCATATGGGATGAATGCACAATGGCGCACAAACGCACAATGGAAGCATCTGAGTAAGATCTCTGTAAGTAAATAAAATATAAAAACTCAGAGCAGCGCGGGAATTAACTTAGCGGTCCCCCCACTCCTTTAAGTAAGTAAACGGAAATTATTATTTACTTTTTAAGGGTCGGGAGTTTTTTAAATTTGTAATTTAACTTTTTATTTTAATAAAAAACAGAAATTAAATCAGCCAATAAGTTAACACAACATTTATTGATTCTGAGGCGGTACGAAGTTCGCCGGGTCAGCTAGTATATAATTAATAACATACTATATCTAAGCAAAAAATTAAAAATATTAAGTCAAGAATAAAGTTATTAAATAAAAAAAGATAATAAATACAAAGAACATAGGGTTCAGTCAAGTTATTAATAAAATTTTATTTATGAATATAAACAATTTCAATTATCAAAATCAGCAGAAATTTTATTCACAGTAACAAAAAAATTCACTTAACTTATAAAATGGATTGTCTATGAGAAATATTTTCAGCTGACTCTGGAACACATTGACACTATTTATAGATTTTATTTTATGAGAAACATTTTCGTAAAATTTGGGTCCAATCACGTCAGGGTCTTTTTCGGCCATCGCCGATTTATGCCCAACATATTTTAATGGGTGACCGCTCGACCGTTGAAGGCTGATCCGGATTCCACATAAAACTGTAGGTCCCTTCCCTTCTTACCTTACTAGGTGGTAGGGTTTATCCGGTCCGGGTAGGTATCACCTCACTGAATGAAACGTCGCGTCGGTCGAAATGGCTATGTAAATAGTTCGTATTTTCCGTCCAGTTCAGTGTAGCCGACATGAAATGAAGGGAAGCAATGACACGGCACATAGTTCACCAATGTGTTATGGGCTAACATCACGGATGTTGTAGGGGATGTAGCCAACAGTGTCAGTATCCATAAAAAAATATATATTTATACCAGTGGCGCCATCTATTATTCAGTAGCATGAATATGTACTAATACGTAAAATATGATTCTTAGTATGTTTCTGGTCCCTTGGACTCCCTTAATCTTTTTTTATTATACACCATAATAAAAACTCATATTCGGTCGGTATATAACACTAACATAAAATGTCGGTCGGTGCGCGAGTCCGACTCGCACTTGACCGGTTTTTGACAGTATAGCGTATCTACGAAACCCTCCGTACGCGAGTAAAACTCGCACTTGGCCGATTTTTTTACTCTTGTTGTTATGTGCTTGTACCGATAATCAACAAAACTTTAATAATAAAATTAGTAAAACAAACTAAATGACAAAATATTATTCACGATGACAGGTTGCCGGAAGATATTAATTTTTAATACATAAAACCATAACAAATGCTTAGAGAATCCACAGTACAGTTTCGAAATCAGAGGTAGCATTTAATTAATTAATGAACTGTGGAGCGGCGCGTCACCAACTTATCTTGTTCAGTAAGAGGAAGTTCTCGGGTTCAATCCCCGTTCGCGTGCACCAGTTATTTTTTTCTCTTTTCGATTTGTTTTAACCCCGACGAAAAAAGAGGGGTGTTATAAGTTTGACGTGTGAGGGTGTGTGTGTGTGTGTGTGTAAGGATGTGTCTGTATAGTAAACGGAAATTATTTTTGACTTTTTAAGGGTCGGGGGTTTTTTAAATTTGTATTTTAACTTGTTTATATTTTCATTTACTTTTAAAAATGATTTGTTAATATAAGTCCCATAGTACCTACTCATATTCCCTATCACTTAGGGCCCAGAGTCCCTAAGGGAAAGAGAACGCTCAACGAAATCCAACACAATAGTGCATTTCTTTCACAGAATAGGTACGAGTTGCTCCAAGTTTTGTATTTTAGTTGTGAAGTTGTTTAAGGCGCTGGTTGCTCGTGCCAGATACCCAGGTTCGAATCCTGGTGGGTACGAACGCTGCTCTTTATTTTCGGCGTTGCATGCGTGTCTTATAAACTGTGGATTCCATGTAAAATTTTAGGTCCTATCCTTTATTCTAACTACTGTCAGCGCGCACGTTCGTGGCTTCCGACAGGAATGTGAGAATGGAATGTGTAGTGGTTTGAATCAAACTCTGAAAGTATCGACATTTGCGAAACCTCATTTTTATTTATGACATAAGGGATAAGGAAATTCGTCAGCCTCGGTAGCTCAGTGGTGCGGTCATTCGACTGTTGTTAAGCAACGCTGAGCGCGGTCAGTAGTGGGATGGGTGACCGCTTGACCGTTGGAGGCTGACCGTGGTTCGAATTCCACGTTAAACTGTAGGTCCCTTTCCTTCTTGCCTTACTAGGTGGTAGGGTTTATCCCGGTCGGGTTGGTACCACCGCACTGAGCGAAACGTCGGTCGAAACGGCTATGTAAATAGTTCGTGTTTTCCGTCCAGTTCAGTGTAGCCGACATGAAATGAAGGGAAGCAATGACATGGCACCTAGTTCACCCCATGTTATGGGCTGGCATCACGGATGTTGTAGGTGATGTAGACAACCGTGTCACTTTCCATAAAAAAATAAATAAAAAAAACATTAAATTGGCTTAGAAAGCGACATAGCAACACCTTATTAGCACTACACATACCACTGAACCACAGATGGGATACTAGTTACACTGAATTAAACCTACATATTATGTATTCAACAGTCACTAGTAAGTAATAAAAACAGACTCACAAACTCACAAATTACGAAAAGCGAATGGGTTAATGTTGCTCGATAAACATTCGGGGCGACACTAAATGTGTGGGCGCGCGGGGTTGAGCAGACGCGAGCGGAGGGTCTTTTTTTTTTATATAGACAGCCGGCGCGGGTGGCTGTGCCCAATACTTCAACAGAAGATCAGACACAGCCAATAACACCATTCCTCGCGAAACCACGCTCAGAGAGGCGCCATGCCGGCTATGAGGCGGACAAAAAGGTTGTCGTCGAATTTATTGACACGTCTTTTGAAGATTCCCAGGTTATAGGTGGTGGGGAACACACTCACCGGATGACCGTTCCATATTTTCGCCGTTCGACACAGGAACGATTTCGAAAAACGATGTGTTCTTAGTAGTTGGGTATCAACAACATATGGATGTTCCGAGCGAGTCCGGCGGGTGTGGCGGAGACGGATGGGGGCTGGAGGGATGAGGGAAGCCAATTCATCAGAGCAACGTCCATGGTAGTACCTATAGAACAGGCTAAGAGAACCGATTGTTCGCCTGTGGCCCAATGATTCAAGTCCCTCGGTAAGCTTGGGATCACCAATTAGACGGATAGCGCGGCGCTGGATAGAGTCCAAGGACGCCAATAAGTAAAGAGGGCATCCACCCCACAGATGACTACAGTACTCCATCACCGGGCGAACCTGCGGTAGAAGACGCCTGATTTCATAGAGGCAAGTGTCGCTTTGGACTCTATGAAACCCCTAAAACCCACATCCTTGGTCAATTCCACGCCCAGGAGGTCCAATTTGTCATTGTTAGGTATGGCCGTACCCTGGAACGTAGCTTGGAAGGGAAACCCTACACCAAGAACTAGACAAGACACCCCACCCGCACTCGCCCGTGCCTCAGCCCGCAGAGGCCACGAACGTGCGCGCTAACTATAGGTGGTAGTGTCAGCGAAGGAAAAAAGGTTTTGCCTAGTCGAAAGACTAAGGTATTACCGCAACCGGGCTTTTTTGCGAGGTCAACCACGCTAGGCCTGCCGTCACTTGTTCCGCCCTATATAAAAAACCGGCCAAGTGCGAGTGGAATTCGAACTCGCGCACCGAGGTTTCCGTATCGCCATGTCATGGTCAGCGCCACTGACACCATCTTTGTATTAGTTAAAATGCTTTATACTCTTTTCGGTAGATGGCGCGCATACACTTTTTAGTTCCTTGTATGGGGACCCCGTGCATTTTTTACTTTTTCTTATTTTTATTATTTGTTGTTATATCGGCCATTATGTAACACATATTCTGTGAAAATTTCAACGAGATACCTATTACGGTTCAAGAGATACAGCCCTCGGACAGACAGACGGACAGACAGACAGACAGACAAACAGAAAGACAGACAGACAGCGTAGGCATAGTAATAGAATCCCGTACGATAGATACGGAACCCTAAAAATACAGTAGGCGCCGCCGCCGTGGCCGGCTGGCTGGCGGCGAAGAGCGGTCACTTTGTCCGCCCTAAGTTAGGGCGGTCGCAGTGACCGACTGCTCGCTAGGGGCGAGCGACATCGAACCCGCTACTGCTGCTGGCACGTTCCTCAGTCTCTCGACTGCCGCAGCTGCCTGTTTGGTGAAGAAATTAACGAATGAGTCGCGAATGTCGCTCGAAGCGCCTCCTTGCTCGACATCGACCTTTCTAGAGCAATAATCGCTAGTAAGTGTTAGTGTACTCTCTTAAATAGCGTTCGGTGTTGCTTGGAGACTAAGGCTGTTAGAGCAACCTGTACCAGGCCTCACGCACTCTATGTACTTGCGCGCGCTAACTACCTACCGCCCGGTGGACCGCCGGCGGTCTAATTCAGTAAAAATTCGTCAGCCGCGCGAAGCATACCTACACGCTCGCCCAAGCTACTGCGCGCAGCTGCAAAGCAATAATGCACTTTACACTCGATCGTTTAGGTACATTTTCGCACGCAGCGATTGGCGACGTGAAGCAGTAGGCTATTAAAGCCGAAGGTATGGAACTTTTTCTATTTAGTGATCTATCTGTTACGAAGTAACTATTAAGTAATCTGTGCCTGTACTATGGTTTCTACTAGCACCGCTGCTATACAGATGTTTTTGTTGAAAAGTGTAATCTATGCCTCAACTAATGTCATAATGTCATGTCACTGAATGTCACTTCTGAATAAATCCTTTCTACTCGAAAGCTGTTGATTTACTTATATCCATAAAATATTTAGCCATCTAACAGGTTATGGGCCCAGAAATGTCTTATTTCGCATGGATATGATGTAACGGACATAGTAAAAGTAATAGTTGTGTGTGAATCGGTCGGCGGCGATAGCGATCTAAGTTAGATCACAGGCCGCATCTTCTTTGAAATGGCCGATGAAAACGCGGCGGGTACGGCCGCGGGTGCTGGCATCGCGGGGATTCGACGCCTAAAGGGAGCGGAAGATTTCCAGGACTGGAAATTCCAAGTAAAGAATTATTTGGAGAACCGCGACTGGTGGAAGGCGATTGACGTTGAAGTCAAGGACGGAGTCCCGGTGAAGGTCGATCCTGATCTTGATCGACGGGCGCGTACAACAATATGTATGCTGCTGGAGTCATCATGTTTCTCACACGTATACAACGCATCAACAGCACGAGAGGCATGGTATAGCCTCAAAAACGCGTACGAAGATCGCGGTTGGGGGCGCCGCATTCAACTGCAGCGTTCTCTGTGGCAGGTGCGACTAGACCATTGTAAAAACATGGAGCAATACATAACTAAAGTAATATGTATTGCGCATCAACTGGAAGACATTGATGCAAAAGTGACGGACGACTGGCTGATTTCAATCCTCCTGAGTGGCCTTACGGCCGAGTATGCACCGATGATAATGGCCATCGATAATAGTGGCCAGGAAATAAAACTGGAACAAGTAAAGTCCAAACTGCTGCAAGAGTCGAACAGGCAGACGACGCTAGCATCAGCGACGCAGCGCTGGTATCAAGAGGACCGAAAAAGACGAGCGGAACTACCTTCAAGTGTTATCGCTGTCAAAAACCTGGTCACAAAGCTGCGGATTGCCGCACGGGCAAAGATAAGTTTAAGAAAAATGATTCTAACTTATTGGTGGCAATGAAAGCGAACGTAAAAGCTGAACGTTGGTATGTCGATAGTGGATGTAGCACCCACATGTCCAATGATGCTCGTACTATGAAAAAGTACAAGGAGACCAAGAAAGGACTTCAGATCGTTCTTGCAGACAATAAAACAATAACGAGTCAGGGTCGAGGAGACGTTGAGCTGAAAATCAGTAATCATATCAGCGGAATCAACGATGTGCTACATGTTCCGGAATTAAACACAAATTTGTTGTCGGTCAGCAAAATGGTAGAAAAGGGATTAACTGTCAAGTTTGACGACAAAGGCTGCACCATTTCAAATAATAATGGTACAGTTGTGGCAAAAGCTAAAGAGGTAGCTGGGCTATATGAATTGCAGCAAAAAGAAGTGATTCATGCCAAGGCAGCCACAACGGTGGACAACGACAAGGAAAGGAAGTTGCCACGAGAACTATGGCATAAACGCCTAGGTCATTTGAACAGAGGTGGAATGCGCACTATTGAAGATCTTGTAACCGGCATCAGCTATAAAAATGCTGAAAAGAGCGATGATGTCTGTATTCCATGTGTAGCGGGCAAGATTACAAGAAAGCCGTTCAAGAACAGGGGAACCAGAGCAAAAGAGTGCCTGGAACTGGTACACTCAGACCTGTGCGGACCAATGGAAGAAACTTCTATCGGTGGAGCGCGTTATTTATTAACGTTTATAGATGACTATTTGAGGATGACATACGGCTACTTCTTAAATTTTAAATCAGAATCGCTCGAAAAGTTTAAAGATTTTAAAGCCTATGCCGAGAGACAGACTGGAAAGTTGTTAAAATGTCTAAGGTCCGACAATGGTGGAGAGTACATAAGTAGAAATTCAAAGAAACTTTTCACGAAAGCTGGAATAAAACACCAGACAACTGTACCAAGGACCCCACAACAAAACGGTGTCGCCGAAAGGGCTAATCGGACCATCGTTGAAAAAGCACGTACTATGCTGCAAGAAAGTGGCCTCGAAAAATGCTACTGGGCAGAGGCTTACTTAAATGCAGCGATTTACTTAAAAAATCGTTGTCCCACACGTGCAGTTCAAAAAGCTACTCCAATGGAAGTATGGAGTGGGCGGAAAACGGACGTAAGTCATTAGAGAGTTTTTGGCTGTACAGCATATGTACATGTTGCAAAAGAAAAAAGGAAGAAATTTGATACTAAATGTAAGCAAATGATCTTTGTGGGTTACTCAACTACGACGAAGGGATATCGACTAATCGATCCCGAAACCCGAAAGATGGAAATAGCTCGAGATGTGATCTTCATTGAAAACAAGTTCAGTAAAATAGAACAGCACCAGCAGGACGTGCCTATGAAATTAAACGATAATATCGAAGATGCTGTATTGGATCAGAAATTGAATGAAGATGTTCCAACGCAGGCATTAAGAGATGAAACTTCGAGTGCGCAGGAAACTCACGACGTTGCTGAACCAGCTGAAGAAAGTGACCAGAATGAACAAGTGGACGAGGACAGGCGCTACCCACGTCGAAACAGAAGAATGAAGGAGTTCCCTGTATTGAACCTGTGTGCAGACAGCAACAAATCTGATACGCCTGAATGCTGGAGAAACGAGCGCGGGTGAGCCATACTTGTAGTTGTAATGCGTATAGACACGCGCTCCTGTGTGCGTAAGTATAGGTAGCGTTAGCAAACTCACACACACACAGAAGCGTGCGGTCTATACGCATTACAACTACAAGTATGGCTCACCGCGCTCGTGAGATAAAACATCTGTAACTCATTAAGCTGTACCACCTTTTTTTAAAGGCATTATTTATTCGCCTTTAGTATAACTAAAAGTGGTAACGTCGATTATTACCTCTATTATGTATGCTAAAGTAATTATCCGGCCCTTTATAAATCCAATATACCACTTTAAGATCTAAAACAACCTGCCGTTAGCACCAGTTTTTAACCGACTTCAAAAAAAGGAGGAGGTTCTCAATTCGACTGTATTTTTTTTTATGTTTGTTACCTCAGAACTTTCGACTCGGTGAACCGATTTTGAAAATTCTTTTTTTATTTGAAAGCTGGTGCTTCTCGTGTGGTCAAGATCGGATTGGAAAGCGAAGGAGAAGAGATTCCGCCGAATACATTATTAACAAAAAATTACTAAAAAAACTGTGAAATAAAACACTATTTAAAAAAATATAAAAACCGCCTTCAAAAATGTATGAAATAAAAAAACAAAAATTGAACCCTAGAGTTTAAGGCGGTGCTAAAGAGGGCTTTCGTTCATGCAACATTTTTGCTTGCTTTAGCACCGCATCGCCTTCAACTCTAGGGTTCGATATTTTTTTTGGCGGTTGTTTGTTGGGGATACCACAATTAATATATTTATTCATGAGATAAATGCCGAAAATGAAGAGAAAGAAAAAGACAGGAGATTGCGTCATACCTACTAGAGAAGATGCAACTAACGGTTCGAAATTTAGAGAGATACGTCATCGACCCGATGGCGAAATTGGTGACGCGCGCTGGCGGCTCAAGACGGAGTTGCAGGTTCGAATCCTGGTCGGGACGTATTTTTTCTCTTCATTTTCGGCTTTGCATTTATCTAATGAATAAATATGAAAAGCGAGTACTTGCTTAGTACTAACATATAAAAAAATATATAATATATGAAAATAGTTCGTGCTTTCTATCCGGCCAGCCATTCCTTTCAGTGTAGCCGTCACGACAAAAGGCAGGCGTCGACACCGCGGGTGTTATAATAAGTGACGTAGTCAACTATGATAGCATCCATAATTTTCCTAAAATTAAAACTGAAACTAAAATACAAATCTTCAAATATATTACATGGATAAAACGATCTGTACTTAAGGTTAAACACAACATGACCAAATACAAAAAAGTACTAAGTAAGCTAAAATTAAAACTGAAACTAAAATAAAAATCTTCAAATATGTTACATGGATAGAACGATCTGTACTTAAGGCTAAACACAACATGACCAAATACAAAAAAGTACTAAGTAAGCTAAAATTAAAACTGAAACTAAAATAAAAATCTTCAAATATGTTACATGGATAGAACGATCTGTACTTAAGGCTAAACACAACATGACCAAATACAAAAAAGTACTAAGCGCGTCTTGCACCAACACGAGTTTAAAGTTAAGTAGCGAGTTATGGATTTAAACGCGGTTCACACATACAACGGGTGCTAGTTTAACGAGTTGAACTGGTTTATATATTGAACTTGTGTTGGTGCAAGTGGGCCTAAGTAAGCTAAAATTAAAACTGAAACTAAAATAAAAATCTTCAAATATGTTACATGGATAGAACGATCTGTACTTAAGGCTAAACACAACATGACCAAATACAAAAAGTACTAAGTAAGCTAAAATTAAAACTGAAACTAAAATAAAAATCTTCAAATATGTTACATGGATAGAACGATCTGTACTTAAGGCTAAACACAACATGACCAAATACAAAAAAGTACTAAGTAAGCTAAAATTAAAACTGAAACTAAAATAAAAATCTTCAAATATGTTACATGGATAGAACGATCTGTACTTAAGGCTAAACACAACATGACCAAATACAAAAAAGTACTAAGTAAGCTAAAATTAAAACTGAAACTAAAATAAAAATCTTCAAATATGTTACATGGATAGAACGATCTGTACTTAAGGCTAAACACAACATGACCAAATACAAAAAAGTACTAAGTAAGCTAAAATTAAAACTGAACCTAAAATAAAAATCTTCAAATATGTTACATGGATAGAACGATCTGTACTTAAGGCTAAACACAACATGACCAAATACAAAAAAGAACTAAGTAAGCTAAAATTAAAACTGAAACTAAAATAAAAATCTTCAAATATGTTACATGGATAGAACGATCTGTACTTAAGGCTAAACACAACATGACCAAATACAAAAAAGTACTAAGTAAGCTAAAATTAAAACTGAAACTAAAATAAAAATCTTCAAATATGTTACATGGATAGAACGATCTGTACTTAAGGCTAAACACAACATGACCAAATACAAAAAAGTACTAAGTAAGCTAAAATTAAAACTGAAACTAAAATAAAAATCTTCAAATATGTTACATGGATAGAACGATCTGTACTTAAGGCTAAACACAACATGACCAAATACAAAAAAGTACTAAGTAAGCTAAAATTAAAACTGAAACTAAAATAAAAATCTTCAAATATGTTACATGGATAGAACGATCTGTACTTAAGGCTAAACATAACATGACCAAATTAAATAAATATTTTGGATTTGGATTTGCCACACCTAAATGTAGTAAGGCAACACAGACGAAAATCTAGTGCCTATCTACGATCATGTGGTAACAATATGAAGATAAATTTTGTCTCTGTTACTCTGTCTTTTTTATATCTTCTGAGAAATAAATATTTTGGATTTGGATTTGCCACACCCAAATGTAGTAAGGCAACACAGACGAAAATCTAGTTCCTATCTCCGATCACATGGTAACAATATGAAGATTAATTTTGTCTCTGTTACTCTGGTTATTTTATGTCTTCTGAGAAATAAATATTTTGGATTTGTTTTGCCACACCAAAATGTAGTAAGGCAACACAGACGAAAATCTAGTGCCTATCTCCGATCACATGGTAACAATATGAAGATTAATTTTGTCTCTGTTACTCTGGTTATTTTATGTCTTCTGAGAAATAAATATTTTGGATTTGTTTTGCCACACCTAAATGTAGTAAGGCAACACAGACGAAAATCTAGTGCCTATCTCCGATCACATGGTAACAATATGAAGATTAATTTTGTCTCTGTTACTCTGTTTCTTTTATGTCTTCTGAGAAATAAATATTTTTGATTTGGATTTGCCACACCTAAATGTAGCAAGGAAACACAGACGAAAATCTAGTGCCTATCTCCGATCACATGGTAACAATATGAAGATTAATTTTGTCTCTGTTACTCTGGTTCTTTTATGTCTTCTGAGAAATAAATATTTTGGATTTGTTTTGCCACACCTAAATGTAGTAAGGCAACACAGACGAAAATCTAGTGCCTATCTCCGATCACATGGTAACAATATGAAGATTAATTTTGTCTCTGTTACTCTGTTTCTTTTATGTCTTCTGAGAAATAAATATTTTTGATTTGGATTTGCCACACCTAAATGTAGCAAGGAAACACAGACGAAAATCTAGTGCCTATCTCCGATCACATGGTAACAATATGAAAATTAATGTTGTCTCTGTTACTCTGTCTCTTTTATGTCTTCTATGTCTTATTTGGATTTCCAAATTCACTCTTTCTTTATTCACATTGTTTATATTTGTGTACCATGGCTTTTGAGAAAATCAATAAAGATATTTTGTTTGTTTGTTGTTTGTTATCCAGCCATCTTACATCTAGTACGATGGTACCAACCCGGTCGGCTACAATTTTTAGCCTACCACCTAGGGCAAGGGAAACTGCTTCCGCATTCGCTGTCGTGTCTACAACGACCAGCGTCATTTATTTATTTATTTATTTACACACTCAACTAGCAAACCTTACAGTCTTACAGTGTATCCTATAACTCGTCTGGATGGAAAACACGAATTATTTACATAGCCTTTTC
Organism: Nematopogon swammerdamellus; assembly: GCA_946902875.1. NCBI lineage: Eukaryota > Metazoa > Arthropoda > Insecta > Lepidoptera > Adelidae > Nematopogon > Nematopogon swammerdamellus. The sequence continues at coordinate 7,375,611 of OX336363.1, forward strand.
GAGCGATGTTTCATTCAGTGCGGTGATATCAACACGGGCGGGATAAACCCTACCACCTAGTAAGGTAAGAAGGGAAGGGACCTACAGTTTTACGTGGAATCCGAACCACGGTCAACACCCAACGGTCGAGCGGTCACCCATCCAAGTACTGACCGAACTCAGGTGTGCTTAACAACAGTCGACCGACCGAATAACTTATAGATATATATAAAATTAGTAACTAATTACAAGCATATAACAAAATTTAGAAAAAAAATATAAAAATAAATATTATGAATGTAATTTTTCAGTAATAATAACAAAGATATCACAACAAATTGAATAACTGAATTCCCTATCCTACCTACCCCGTCTTGTATTTAGGTAGTTAGTTTTACATATTTTAAGGTTCCGTACCTTAAATGGTATTGTATTGTATTGTATTGCATTGCATTGCATTGCATTGCATTGCATTGCACTGCACTGCAATGTATTGTATTGTATTGTATTGTATTGTATTGTATTGTATTGTATTGTATTGTATTGTATTGTAATGTATTGTATTGTATTGTATTGTATTGTATTGTATTGTATTGTATTGTATTGTATTGTATTGTATTGTATTGTATTGTATTGTATTGTAGTGTATTGTAGTGTATTGTAGTGTATTGTAGTGTATTGTAGTGTATTGTATTGTATTGTATTGCATTGCATTGCATTGTATTACATTGCATTGCATTGCATTGCATTGCATTGCATTGCATTGCATTGCATTGCATTGCATTGCATTGCATTGCATTGCATTGCATTGTAATGTTTTGTATTGTATTGTAATGTAATGTATTGTATTGTATTGTATTGTATTGTATTGTAATGTATTATATTGTATTGTATTGTATTGCATTGTATTGTAATGTATTGTATTGTATTGTATTGTTTATTGATCATTCATACGGCAGTTAGACTGCACTCGAACTTGTCACAATTTGTTCTATCCGGTAAAAACGGGACTCTTATATAATCACTCCCGTGTCCGTCCGTCTGTCACAGAGATTTTTCTCGAAAACTAAGTAACGTAGAAACTTGAAGTTTGGCATAATGATAGATCTTGATGACGATGAATAACTAGAAAAAAAATTATTTTATACTTAGATTAGTTTGGTACCAATAAAAAAAGGTTTAAAAAATTTTATATCGTGTAAAAGAAAGAAACGTTGAAAGAGCTAACTGTAGGGATTCTAAAAAAAAAAATATTTACAATTTTAAGTTAAGTAGTCTTCATGTTACAGCTAAAAATGTGCAAACAATCTGTTAAGTGCGAGTTTTACTCGCGCACGGAGGTTTCCGTATCTATCCGCCTATCTTTTGTCTTTCAACAATGCAATGTATAAAAGCCTATGGCGCCATCTATTATTCAATAGTGTGACTAATAGATTTTTCGGACGTTTGTTGTATGGGAGCCCACCTTAATTTTTAATATTTTCTTATTTTTCTTATTTGTTGTTATATCTGCCATAGTAACACATATTCTGTGAACATTTCAACGGGCTACCTATTACGGTTCAAGAGATACAACCCTCGGACAGACGGACGGACGGCGGAGGCTCAGTAATAGACTTCCGTACGGGATACGGAAACCTAAAAATTGCCATCCACCCTGTTCTCCTAGGTTTCTAAAGCTAAAATTTCGATAATAAGGTTAGTAGATATTAAACCATGTTTTACAGGAAATCTACAGGTTTTTCCGCAATGTATTAGTTGCAAAAAAAATTATTTTTATGTTTCAATTACAAGAAGCAATGGTTTGCCTAACAATAAAACCATTGCTGTAATTTTTACTTAGGCGTTTCGTTATTTTCGAAAACACATTGTTCGTTTGTTTGCTGCCCAGCTTCTTGGAAAGGCGGGTGGGCCATTCTCAGCACTGAGACCTCTAGACGGTCCGTTGTACGTTGGCGCTCGGGTGGTGCTACTCCAGCCACCCGAGCTCTTTCATGAAGTGGAGCACTCTTCTCGGTCGCTTCCACACTCCATGGGCAGTTCCCACGTTCCCAAGAAACTGCAGTCGTTCTGCTGCCACCACCGGGCACTCCAGGAGCACTTGGGTGGCTGTTTCGTCCTCCGCCATGCAACCTCTGCATAGGGGACTGTCGGTAACACCTATTGTAAGCAAGTGTCTGTTGAGTGGGCAGTGACCCGTACGTAAGAAGTCCTACCGCCATACGTGGTTGACCCCTGTGGAACTTTAGCAGGCGCTTCCTGTCCTGAGTCGCAAGTCCAGTTTGGGAATGGCTTCCCGGGATTGCCTGCAGTCCCTGGTGTTGGCCCAAAGATTTTCATGTTTAGATTTTGTTAGTTGATATAGCCAATATTTGAACTGGCTGATTGGTAAGGGTACACATGGTTCTGGGCCTTCTGCACTCCAGCTGGAGCCCCGCTTAGACACACCGCGAAAACACATAACAAAAATAATATATTGTGTGTTGGTGCGGAACCCTCGGTGCGCGAGTCCAACTCGCACTTGGCGGCTTTTTTATGTTAATACATTTTCCCATTTAAAATTAAGAAAATGTAAAGAAATGTATGAGGGCAAGTCCCTTCAGATTTCGATGGAATTGCAGCCCACCCATGCCTCAGTGAGTGTGATAAGACGCTTCATAATGTATAACTCCACTGTAGATACGTCACAGTTATCGGAACATATAAATTGGATAACTGCAGGATAACCGGGTTACTGATTTTCCCATTTAAAATTAGGAAAATGTAGGACATGAGAGCTAAGTCCCTTCAGAACTCGATGGAATTGTAGCCCACTCATGCCTCAGTGAGTGTGATAAGACGCTTCATAATGTATTACTCCACTGTAGATACGTCACAGTTATCGGAACATATAAATTGGATAACTGCAGGATAACCGGGTTACTGATTTTCCCATTTAAAATTAGGAAAATGTAGGACATGAGAGCTAAGTCCCTTCAGAACTCGATGGAATTGTAGCCCACTCATGCCTCAGTGAGTGTGATAAGACGCTTCATAATGTGTAACTCCACTACTGTAGATACGTCGCAGTTATCGGAACATATAAATTATATAATTGCAGGATAGCCGGGTTTCCATTTGAAATTAGGAAAATGTAGGACATGAGGGCAAGTCCCTTCAGATCTCGATGAAATTGTAGCCCACCCATGCCTCAGTGAGTGTGATAAGACGCTTCATAATGTGTAACTCCACTACTGTAGATACGTCGCAGTTATCGGAACATATAAATTATTTAATTGCAGGATAACCGGGTTACTGATTTTCCCATTTGAAATTAGGAAAATGTAGGACATGAGGGCAAGTCCCTTCAGATTTCGATGGAATTGTAGCCCACCCATGCCTCAGTGAGTGTGATAAGACGCTTCATAATGCATAACTCCACTGTAGATACATCACAGTTATCGGAACATATAAATTGGATAACTGCAGGATAACCGGGTTACTGATTTTCCCATTTAAAATTAGGAAAATGTAGGACATGAGAGCTAAGTCCCTTCAGAACTCAATGGAATTGTAGCCCACTCATGCCTCAGTGAGTGTGATAAGACGCTTCATAATGTGTAACTCCACTACTGTAGATACGTCGCAGTTATCGGAACATATATAAATTATATAATTGCAGGATAGCCGGGTTTCCATTTGAAATTAGGAAAATGTAGGACATGAGGGCAAGTCCCTTCAGATTTCGATGAAATTGTAGCCCACCCATGCCTCAGTGAGTGTGATAAGACGCTTCATAATGTGTAACTCCACTACTGTAGATACGTCGCAGTTATCGGAACATATAAATTATATAATTGCAGGATAACCGGGTTACTGATTTTCCCATTTGAAATTAGGAAAATGTAGGACATGAGGGCTAAGTCCCTTCAGAACTCGATGGAGTTGTAGCCCACCCATGTCTCAGTGAGAGCGATAAGACGCTTCATAATGTGTAACTCCACTACTGTAGATACGTCGCAGTAATCGGAACATATAAATTATTTAATTGCAGGATAACCGGGTTACTGATTTTCCCATTTGAAATTAGGAAAATGTAGGACATGAGGGCAAGTCCCTTCAGATTTCGATGAAATTGTAGCCCACCCATGCCTCAGTGAGTGTGATAAGACGCTTCATAATGTGTAACTCCACTACTGTAGATACGTCGCAGTTATCGGAACATATAAATTATATAATTGCAGGATAACCGGGTTACTGATTATCCCATTTGAAATTAGGAAAATGTAGGACATGAGGGCTAAGTCCCTTCAGAACTCGATGGAGTTGTAGCCTACCCATGTCTCAGTGAGTGCTATAAGACGTTTCATAATGTGTAACACCACTGTAGATACGTCACAGTTATCGGAACATATAAATTATATAATATAATTGCAGGATAAACGGGTTACTGATTTTCCCATTTGAAATTAGGAAAATGTAGGACATGAGGGCTAATTCCCTTCCGGACTCGATGTAATTGTAGTCCACACATGTCTCGCTACGTGATATGGTGCGTAACGAGGCAAACTGCCGACGCACCTAAGTAATCCATATTGGACACCGGATAGCTAAGCTCAAGTGGCAGTGGGCTGGGCACGTTAGCCGAAGAGACGACGACCGCTGGAGTAATCGGGTCCTACACTGGCGGCCGTGGACAGGAAAACGAAGTGTGCACATCAAGTGCGTCGGCGGAAAGCAATGGTTCCGCACTGCCGAAGGCCGGGAGGATTGAATGAAAATTGGAGAGGCGTATGTCCAGCAGCGGACGCTTACTGACTGACATGTCTCGGTGAGTGTGATAAGACTGTGTCAACTCTACTGTTAGATACGTCACAGTTATCGGAACATAAATTATATAATTTCAGGATAACCGGGTTACTGAGTTTTCCATTTAAAATTAGGAAAATGTAGGACATGAGGGTTAAGTCCCATCCGGACTCGATGGAACTATAGCCCACCCATGTTTTTTTTTTATGTAATCCGGTATGGGTGGCTGAGTCAGAGGGGCTAAAGCACATGCTCTGACTAGCCAATATCACCTCCGAGTAGGTAGGTACCATACCAGAGACTTCCCTGGATTGCTGGCTATACTGGACTAGAGGAGAACACAACAGAGGCTGCTATGCGGCCATCTTACATCCAGTACGGTGGTACCAACCCAGTCGGCTATAATTTGAGCCTACCACCTAGTAAGGTGCCTTAGTGAGTGTGATAAGACCGTGTAACTCCACTGTTAGATACGTCACAGACCCTGAGGATCGGCCGCTCGTCTCCCCGCGAATGTCAGCAGAGTTAAGGTTAGATTGCTTGCGCAAGCCCTCACCACTCGCGCGCAGCGTTCAGTATACTCTCGAGGAGCGGCGCGGTCGTGCGCGCGCGCATCTAATCGCCTCTGTTTCGTGCGGTTTGTCTGTAGTATGTTGTTGCTATATATTAATCTAACTATCTGGTTTATATATAGATAAACCAGAGAGATAAAAATATATATGTGTATGCCTCGCGAGTGGATATATAGTGCGCGAGGGATGCGTGCGTTTTCAGTGGATCTGTAGGTTTGAAGTGAAAACGTTTCCGGGGTAATATTTTTTTATTTTGAATTTATTTTATTGTTTGTTGCGAGTGGACACGTTGTTAAATAAAAAAATCAAAGAAATTGAAATAATGTGAAAAATACAAAATATTTATATACGTTTACGGAAATTAGATAAATTATTTCCTTATAGATATTTACTTAAGAAATTACATTAGTCTCTTAATAAAGTAAGTCTTATTACTTTTTAAATAATACGTAAAATTATTTTATTAAAAACACACTTATAAAACATATAAAATTATAGAAATACCTAATTCTAAAATAATTTAAATTAAATTAAATATTTTTATGAGCAGTTAGGTATTATAAATTATTTAAAAAATTGCATGTCAAGTAATTGTTCATTCTAACACACATTTAAATTTCTCTCATAAATTGACGTAAATATTTTTGACCGAAAGGATAATAATATTTTACTTTAAATTAAATTAAATCTATATTAATACTAACTGCACATTGTTGTTTTAACATTCACATTTATAATTTCAAAAATAAAATTAATGTATCCAATCGACAAAATTTATTCATTTCTTTTCATTGTGTGTACATAATACTACATACCGTGCGAACACTAAGCAATAAACTAAGCAACTCTACAAAATTAAATATAAACTCCTAAACTAGTCAGCCTCGATAGCTCAGTGGTGCAGACAGTCAACTGTCGCTATTGAATGTTAAGCAACGCTGGGTGCGCTCAGTACTTGGATGGGTGACCGCTGACCGTTGGAGGCTGACCGAGGTTCGGATTCCTCGTAAAACTGTAGGTCCCTTCCCTCCTAATCTTACTTGGTGGTAGGGTTTAACCCGCCCGGGTTGCTACCACCGCACTGAATGAAACGTCGGTCTAAACGGCTATGTAAATAGTTTGTGTTTTCCGACCAGTTCAGTGTAGCCGGCACGATCAAAGGGGGAAGCACTGACATGGCACCTAGTTCACCCGGTGTTATGGGCTGACATCACGGACGTTGTAGGTGATGTAGCCAACCGTGTCAGTATCCATAAAAAAAAAAAAATAAAAAAAAATAAAAAAAAACACCAACGATATTCTTCATCAAAGCTTTCAACATAAAAATTAAATGCAAAATGTAACACATTAAAAATCTATTTAACTCATAAATGTTAGCAAATTTCCATAAAGTCTATTTAAGATCCATAAGCACGTTTAATTACTTAAGAGCGTGTCATAACCCGTAACAAATATAATTTTCTTGTATAAGAAGTGTTGTGAAATTGTATCCGAGTGCTCGTCTGTTCCCGCGAAGCAATCGGTAAGTGTTTTTTTAAAGTACGAAATTTAAATAGATAGATAGGTAGAAATACTTTATTGCTCCAAAAAAAAAAAAATTTTACAGAAACAAACGATAAGTAATTTACACGAGGGGCAAAGGCGGACTTATCCCTTACAGGGATTTCTCACAGTCAACCTTTTGGATGTTGTGTGTCGTAGTAGCTAGTGTGGAAATATAAAATCCTTCCTTATCCTTACCTATAATAAAATCCAACGTCTGCCTTCTGTCTGTCTGAGTGTCTGTCTGTCCGCTTATAACTCGAGAACCACTGAACCGATTTTAATAAAACAAAATTCTACGGATAGCTTGATTCTTCCCATAAACTATAGGCTACTTACTATCACGCTAAATAGCTTATGAGGTTAGCAGTGAAGTGAAATATGAGAGCGGGCGGAGCCGCGGGCACAGCTAGTATAATATAAGGAAAATATGATAAACTATAATATACACTACATATAAGTACGTACTAGTTAATTAAACGTATAAATTACTATTTATAAATTAAATTAAATACATATGAATTATAGTTTATATAATACATAATACCTAAATATATACATACTTGTCCATTCAGAATTAAAGGAATTTTAAATAGATAGAATAAAATGTATGCCCATCGATCTATAATCGCTCGTTCATAGGTACCATACACAGAAAACACAGTACAGGTGGAAAGACGGTGCAACGACCGCCTTATATACCTTGAAGAGATTTCTTTCGACCAACCTTTGAATGTTTAAATTAAACTTACGGTATCTCAGAGCGGTGCCCTGTAATCAAAATCAAAATACGTTAATTGCACTTTAAAAAATTTGCAAAAGGTACAGCTTAACGCCGTAGACGTTCTCCTCCAGCCAACCCTTGGGTTGTCATGAATGAGTGTGGAGTGGTAGATAATAAATAAGGATGATGTAGATTTATAATTTCAAGAAATTATACAACACAAGCTGTGCCCGCGGCTCCGCCCGCTCTCATATTTCACTTCACTGCTAACCTCATAAGCCATTTAGCGTGATAGTAAGTAGCCTATAGTTGATGGGAAGAATCAAGCTATCCGTACAATTTTGTTTTATTAAAATCGGTTCAGTGGTTCTCGAGTTATAAGCGGACAGACAGACACTCAGACAGACAGAAAGCAGACGTTGGATTTTATTATAGGTAAGGATAAGGAAGGATAAGTATAAATTAATAGATAAAAATATATAAATACATACAAATATATACACTAAATAAATAATAGAGATAAAATAATAAAATATAGAGGAAAAACTAACAGTAATTTTAAGGTTCCAGAATGTGAGATAGAATACGCTTTTTAAACATAAATACTGACTGGGATAGACGTACTAAGAGGGGAAGCGAGTAATCATTCTTAGATGTACCAGAAAAGGTCAATGAAAACTTCGTATGTGCTTATTGAGTCGTTATCGCATTGTTGCAACCCCAACCGTAAAACCCGAAAGGGGGTGATTCTGTACGTGAAATACAACAACTTTTGTTCTACGACTTTTTAATTTGAAGAAAAAAATATTTTTTTCTCCATACATTTTGAGAGTAGGTATTTAAAATAAGTATGGAAAGAAATTTTTTTTTTGTTTAAAAAAAAATTTTGTGCCACAGAAGGTGTTTAGTTTCACATATAGAATAACCCCCTTATGTCAGTTAAAAATATTACGGGGCAACTGCAACACAGTGTATAAGAGAACATAGAACCGACGACGGCGAGAATAAACTAGATTTTTTTCAAATTCAAATATATTTTATTGTAAACCATAAAATATAGAATACACAAGGCGGGCTTAATGCAATGCAGCATTCTTTACAAACTAACCTGTCTGATCTAGACAAGCGCAATTTAACTTAAAAGCAAAAATTATTACCTAAAAACTAAAATGAAGTAAGTGATATGCATTTTAATTGACATTGACCAATGGGTAAAATTTAATAAAGGTATAATGGTTGCAGAAAAAAAAATTAAAATTCAATCTGAAATTAAATACTTCATTAAAACGAACTTAAAATAGGTACACTGAACCCGGCTACTCGGTGTAGGGAGCAGATAGGTTAAACTGTAACTTAACTTAAACTTTGATGTGAACACAAAACAAGTACTAACTAATATCATCTCATCTGTGATAAAACTCTTTCATATTAATAATTATAATTATATATTATAATTATGATTATATAATAGTCAATAATTTTTTTTATATTTAATTCTTCGTTGAATATTTATTTATTTATTTATATTATTTTATTCCTTTATTAACACATATATTTACAATAATTTTACATATAATAAACTATACCTAAAATATACAAAAATTATATATAAAATTATTATAAAATAAATGGAGTTTCCACCACCGGCGGCGGGGCGAGCCCAAGCTACCGATGGTCGGGTCCCAAAGAGAGGAACCTCCGGACGATGCGTGCAGTGTCAAGCAGGGCTGCCTTCTGGATCTGGCCCTTGACCCAACCACTCAGCGAGAGCCTCTCAAGGTGGTCGTCGAGGCTCTTCGCTATCAGCCCATGCGCCGAAACGACTATGGGCACAACGATCGTCGAGTCGACGGGCCACATTTTGGTAACCTCGTGCTGCAGATCCAGATATTTTAACATCTTCTCTGCTTCCTTACTGACGAGGTTACCATCGTGCGGCACGGCGATATCGACGAGCGTTGCGCGCCTTGCCTCCCGGTCTACTATCACAATATCAGGCCTGTTCGCGAGAATAGTCCTGTCTGTGATAATGGACCGGTCCCAGTAGAGTGTAACATGACCGTTCTCGAGAACTGGCGGTGGATTGTACTTATAGTAAGGCACCTCAGTACCCACAAGGTTGAACTTTAAGGCAAGTTGCTGGTGGATAATCCTGGCTACTAGGTTGTGTCTATGCAGATACTCGGTGTTGGCAAGCTGCGAACAACCGGAAATCACATGTCTAAAGGACTCGCCAGGTTGGTGGCAGGCGCGGCAGATGTCAATGGTGCCGTCCTTCATTATGTGTTTCCTATAGTTGTTCGTCTTATATTACTATTATTTTATTTAAATATATTGGTATAAGTACGTAAATAAATAAATAAATAAAATAAATAAATAAATAAACTTGACACAGACAGGAAAACTAATTAATTAACCTAATAAATAATAAAAACGAAATAATTACACTCTAACTGTAAGTAAAAAATTTCGTCCAACTCCCCCGACTCCGCCACAGTACTCAAGACACTGGCTGCCCCCTTTGAATGGCTAGCCCTATTCGCTGAAAGAAGAAAGAAAAGACTAGGCACGTCGGTCACCAGACTTATCAATAGGGAGCTCTCTCATAAGTCGTTTTCGAAAGTCCTTGCGTCGGGTGACCACACGCCAAGTGAATAATTATAATCATAATTAAGTTGAATTAAACAAAAATTAAAAAAATTTAACCCTTGGCGTGTGATCGCCCGACGCAAAATGCTTTACTGATCAGCTCGGAAAGTTGTTAATAGTAAAGTCGGGCGACCGCCGCCGCCGCGCCAAATCTTTTTTTCTCCAGCGAATAGGGCTGGAGATTCAAAGGGGCAACGCGGCTAGTGTTTTGCGTACGGTGGGGGAGTCGGCGGAGATGGATGAAATATTTTTTTATATAATAGGATAGGTGTTAATTTTAGTTTTTTTTTTTTTCATTGTTATTGTGATTTTCTAATAGGTGAATTTGTATACAAAGTTAACAAAAATATGTAAGTCATATTAAATTCAAGATAAAGTTTCAAGGTATTTTGAAAGCTGCTCCGGTGAAGAAAAAACAAGAGACAACTCGCGCAGGACTGGCAAGACTAAGGTTTCCGCACGAAATTTTCCTTAACACGATTGAAGGGTTTAAATTCTGCGAAATACCAAAAACCTCATCCGGGTCACTAAGTACTGCATATTTGGGTACTTTATATGGGGACTTGAAACCGCTCGGAAGAGGAAAGACCGCGGTGTTTTCCCCAAGCGGATTAACGGGATTTCAAAATTTCGAAAAAAGATGCATTCGTGCAGGCTCCCATAATAAAATCAAACACCTGTGTACGAACACTACCGTGGAAAATACAGGTGTTTTAAGGTTACCACATGTATATATATATTTTTTTTATTGAAAGTGCGACATAATATGGTGTCGAACCATCCATAAGGTGTCTAACGACGCCCATGGACATTCGGCCGTATGCGGGTGTATAGGTACCTCAGTGGTTAAGACGGAACCTAATACCTGTCTGTCTGTCACGGGGTCTTAACTTCTAGATGGTAGGTCGTGTCAAGTTGAAATTTGGCAAACAATTTGAGTTTATTATACTATGTTAGAGGCATTGAAGTAATTTAAATAAATTGTTAGAGAATATTATTTTGCTTAAAGTTATACAGAAGAGTAGTTCAAGGTTTATTTTATTTAAATATTAATAATAATAATTAGAATTACGACCACAGCGATTTTTTTTTTATTGAGAAATAACAAAAAAATTAAGTAAGTAAATGTATTTTTTAGCTGATGATTTCTATATTTACCGAAAACTCTGGTATGCTGACTGTGCAAAAGTGAATAATTTTAAAGAATTAAACGGTGGCGAAATTAAAAATAAATAAAAATCTTCATACATTTAAAAATTTTATAAGCTCAAAATGTTTGGATCTTACAAACAAGGTAGGTAATTGTATTATCAAAGACGTTGCTTACTGCAAAAAATCCGTCTCCGTCCATCAGAAAAAAAATGTAACACAATCGAAATTTTGCGTAATGTTTATGACATTTTTATCGCGGATGCTATCTTAAGGGGCAATGGCGCGTTAATTTCAGTGTCAAGATCGCCTTAATCGATACAGTGGCAGTAATATATATATATATATATACTTCTATATGTGCGTATAGATAAGCTGATATAACACGTAATTATTGATACGAGCATCAGCACAGCCTATGGACGAGTAAACAAGTAGGTATGTTAGATATTATAAACTTTAAATTTTTTTTAAACATAATTGAAAAAAAAAACCGACCAAGTGCGAGTCGAACTCGCGCACCGAGGGTTCCGTATCACCATGTCATGGTCAGCGTCACTCTCTGGATGGCCATCTATGGATTAGTTAAAATGTTTCATACTCTTTTCGGTAGATGGCGCGCATACACTTTTTAGTTTCTTGTGATTCCGTGATTTTTTGACTATTTCTTATTTTTATTATTTGCTGTTATATCGGCCATAATAACACATATTCTGTGAAAATTACAACGGGTTACCTATTACGGTTCATGAGATACAGCCCTCGGAGAGACAGACGAACAGACAGACAGACGGTGTAGGCTAAGTAATAGGGTCCCGTACGACGGATACGGAACCCTAAAAACGGAAAGGAAAAAGCTTCGCTTTATTTATTAGTATAGATAGGAAACACTTTATTTTTTTATATTTTTTTTATGGAAACTGACACGCAAGAACAGCTGACACGATTGGCTACATTACCTACAGCATCCGTGATGTCAGCTCATAACACCGAGTGAACTAGGTGACATGTCAGTACTTCCCTTCATTTCATCTCGGCTACACTGAACTGGACGGAAAACACGAACTAATTAAATAGCCTTTTCGACCTACGTTTCATTCATGATGCAAATGCGGACTTATCGCTTACAGACATTTCTTCCAGCCAAGCTTGGCTGTTTGAGAGTCGATCAATATAATGAAATGCAAGTAGGCAGTAGCAAAAGAGTTGAGCGTGAAAGTTGCATTTTTTTTTTTTTTTATGGAAACTGACACGGTTGGCTACATCACCTACAACATCCGTGATGTCAGCCCATAACACCGGGTGAACTTGGTGCCACGTCAGTGCTTCCCTTCGGTCGTGCCGGCTACACTGAACTGGATATAAAATCTACATCTACACTAATATTATAAAGAGGTAATGTTTGTAAGTTTGTAAGTTTGGATGTAGGAGGTAATCTACGAAAATACTCGTCCGATTTTGAATTATTTTTTTTTTACCAATATTTAAAATGAACCTTCAGAATGGACATAGGCTATGCCAGCGATGCCGCGGGCAATAGCTAATTAAAAAATATAATATTAAAACATACACACATACATACTACTACTACATACATACTATACATACATACACACATACGTACACCCAGGTATGAAGGGGATATTTTTTCGAATTATTATTTTATATCAAAAATTTATTTATCTAAGTAAATCCTTCCTTCCTTCCTTACCTATAATAAAATCCAACGTCTGCTTTCTGTCTGTCTGAGTGTCTGTCTGTCCGCTTATAACTCGAGAACCACTAAACCGATTTTATTAAAACAAAATTCTACGGATAGCTTGATTCTTCCCATCAACTATAGGCTACTTAATATCACGCTAAATAGCTTATGAGGTTAGCAGTGAAGTGAAATATGAGAGCGGGCGGAGCCGCGGGCACAGCTTGTGAATAATAAACCGCTATTTTACAATAGACACATCGAGATGGCATTACTCTTAGAAAACCAGCTTCATAAATGGACCAATCTGACCTATGAGTGCTCTGCGTCAATGTGTCAATAAATAATAACATACATACTTTTTCATTCATTTATGAAGAGGATATTGTTTCGAATTATTATTTTGTATCGAAAATTACAAGTTCTGTGTGTATTTTACTTACGTGTGAAAAAAAAAAAAATCTGAGAGAAAAATACTATTGAGATCGTTTACTGCAAGTGTTCTTATTGATGCCTCGTGACAGGTTTACGGAATAGTTTCAAAAGGACAAATTATAGTTTTTTTTAATACTATCTAAGTAATGACAGACAGGTTCGCCACCTCTCACCTTGGCACGGTACTTCCACCAAGTCATGCAGCAGGTGGTTCTTCGTGCCTTACTTGCTGCTTGATCGATCGATGTCTTGTTCGAATACTTTGCGAAACGTGGTGGTCGGTGTTGTGCTTTAATTTGGCAGAGTTCTTGCAGCACAACACCGATTGCTCTGCTTACCCCGATTGTCGGGAATCAGCGTGTGTGATATGTATGTATGTATCTAAGTAATTGAATAAATAAACAGCTATTTTACAATAGAAACATCGAAATGGCCTTACTCTTAGAAAACCAGCTTCATAAATGGACCAATTTGACCTATGAGAGGTCTGTGATAGTGCGTCAATGAATATTTACATACATACTTTTCCATTCAGGTATGAATGGGATATTGTTTCGAATAATTACTTTGTATCGAAAAATAAAACATTCTGTATGTATTTTACTTATGTGTGAAAAATTTAAATCTCAGAGAAAAATACTATTGTGTTCTTAGTGATGCCTCGTGACAGGTTTACGTCACGTCTTTACACACGTGAAGAGTTTAAAAGGATAAGTTATAGCTTTTTTATTACTATCTAAGTAAATGAATATATAAACAGCTATTTTACAATGGAAGAATGGATGATAGGAGACTAACGAAAGAAATTTATGAAGCGAATGTGAGTGGAAGAGTCGGGAAGGGACTAGACGTACTTACCTGGACCAGATCGGGCATGTGCTCAAAAAGGGGCAAGTGCGTAGTACCCGTAACCGACGAGCATGCATGAAGAACATTATGGGAGTGGAAGAGGCGGCAGAGGTGTGTCAGGATCGTGGCACGTGGAGATCCGTTGTCTCTGCCTACCCCACCGGGTAACAGGCGTGACGCTATGTATGTATGTATGTTTTACAATAGAAACATCGGCCTTACTCTTAGATAACCAGCTTCATAAATGGACCAATTTGACCTATGAGAGCTCTGTGTCATTTCGTCAATGAATAATTACGTATACATACTTTTCCATTCAGGTATGAAGAAATATTTTTTTGAATTATTTTTTTTTTTTTGTGTAGACTCATTTTGTATATATTTGATTTTAATAATTGTGAAACATCCAGCCAAGTGCGAGTCGGACTAGCGCACCGAGGTTCCCGCACATGTGTACTGCGCTAATCGATGCACAGGTTGGTAGAACCATAGACATGTAATCCAAAGGTGTGGGGTTCGAATCCCACTTCAGCCATTCGCCGCATAAAGCTCTTTCGTTACTCTACCATATAATCACAAGCAATAATAGAAATAAAGAAGATATAATTAAGATGTGGAGCTTATCTTTTGATAACTGACAGACAGATAAACTACGGATAAGCATTATATACCGTCACCCGTGGAAGTAAATCATTTAGAAAGGTTATTAACTTGCCGAGGAGGTGTACCTAAGAAAAGTGCATAAAGACGAACCCAATGCTTGTTGTGCGAGATCGCATCAAACCGCTCCTCCGAGGATAGATAGATAGATAGAAAATTCTTTATTGCTCCAGTAAACATTAAACAGTAAAAATACATTGGAAAATTTACATAAGGTGCAAAGGCGGACTTAGCCCTTACAGAGATTTCTTACAGTCAACCTTTGGATGTTTGAGATTCGATAATATAGTGGAATGTAAGTAGTTAGTAGCAAAAGAGTTGAGCGTGACAATTGAAGCTAAAATAATAATAAGAAGACTTATTAACAATACATATAAGTACATGCTAGTAAAATATAAGCCATACATGTTTAATACATATAAATTAATAAATATATAGAATATTATATACAAATAAATATACATACATACATTTATTGTCCATCCAGGTAAGTATGAAACAAAAGTAGTTTTTTTGTTTTTTAGGTTTTTACTTCACATTGACGGAGGTAATACAGTTTTAGGTGTTTTTTGAATAAGGGAAACGATTTACAATGTCGGATAAAGTGTGGTAGTGAATTCCACAGTCGAGCTGCGTGAACAGAAAATGAGTTCGTATAAAAACCAGTTTTATAAGAGGAGATAGCTAAAATATTGTCATGACTAGACCGAAGTGGGACACCGTGAGAAGATAGGTTCTTAAATTTGGAGATAATACGTCACGGCCCGGTGGCGTAGTTGGTTATCGCGTTGGCGGCTCAAGCCAGAGACCCAGGTTCGAATCCTAGCCGGGATGTATTTGTCCAATGATATTCGCTTTGCATTTTTCTAATATAAATATATATTATGCTGTGTCAAGTCTTGGTATATATTACTACGCCGTCACCGGAGCACCAAATCTTCGCCGCCGTGAACACCGCGATGTTGAAACTGTAGACCGGGAGAATATGTACACTATAAAAACATTATTGTGTAGATTCTGTTTGTTCATACTGTGTCTGTATGTTTCATCTACAGAACCGGTAAACTCTGGAACGCTCTCCCTGCTCATATATTTCCCCCCAAGTATCGGGTCCTTCAACAGGGGCGTGAATGCGCGGCACCTGTCAGGCCGGCATGGCATTCGCAAAACCCGCATACGACCAAATGTTCATGGGCGCCGTTAGACACCTTATGGGTGGCTCGGCCGGCGACATATGTCACAATTTTTGTTTTGAGAAATTGACACGGTCAATTCCGGCTATGGCTACATCACCTACAACATCCGTGATGTCAGCCCATAACACCAGGAGAACTAGGTGCCATGTCAGTGCTTCTCTTCGTCCCTGGTTCCCTTGTCGGCTACACTGAACTGGACGGAAAACACGAACTATTTACATAGCCGTTTCGGCCGACGTTTCATTCAGTGCGGCGGTAACGACCCGGGCGGGATAAACCCTACCACCTAGTAAGGTAAGAAGGGAAGGGACCTACAGTTTTACGTTTTCAATAAATAAATAAAATAATATAAGTACAACAAAACATTATAAAACGCACTACAGTACACCACACTACACTACAACACACTACACTACAACACACTACACTACAACACACTACACTATAACACACACGCAGAGTACAATGACATGTTTTTACATGACACATACACAATTTATGTGACAACCACTTTTATACCCACATTATATTGAATTTAGTGTATTGTAGGTAAGCTAAAATACGAAACATTTAATAATAAATGTTTGTCCTTTTTTTTATTTCATATTATATTCTATCTAATGCATCTATCGGGTGTATGTTAGCATATAACTAGAGAACGGCTGAACAGATTCGCGTGCGATTTTCACCTATGCTATTTGACATTTTGAAAGGGTTAACGTGAGCTAGTGTGCAATGTTTTTCAACATTTTAATATGAATTATTATGGTTTTGAGCTACTGATGCGAGACGGATACATATCACCTCTTTTTATCAGCCATTACACATTTATTCTTGATGCAACTAGATGCCGTGCAAGTACTTAAATGAAACCTTCATAGTGCTGATGTGATAAATACAATATTTATTAAGTATATAAAATTAATAAAAATACTAAACATGAAAAATAAAAAAAAACAGCTAAAAAGTTAATCAAAGATATTTTGATAGATAGTTTTAGTTACTATTTTATTTTATAATTAAATAGAATTAAAACGGAAATGAAATGAATTTCGACTGTAATATTTTAGATAATATGTTTTTTTATACACATTTTATATATTTCGGCGAATGCCGTCTTCAGTAATTATCTATCTATTATGAATAAAATATTGTTTATTTACAAAAGTTTGTCATGGTAACAATGTCATTGGTTAATGACACTGTTACCATGACATGATAAATAATAGAAGCACTAAAAAGTGATATGTATATTTTCTTATAATATAAAAATATAATAAATTCATTATATTTTAGATAAATAATTTTTTTTATAAATATCTTACGACGACCAATAAGTCGAAATATCATTTAAAATATGTGTCTTTTGAATTAATAAATGTACAAAATATAAATTATAAAAATAACAAAAATCTAAAACTAAACTATATAATTATTTTTTTTAAATTTTACACAAATGACATAAATACTAGCGCCGTGGTCTCCCGTAGTTATAATCTTAGATCTCACATGTCCGCCGCAGGTTTAGAGGCGAGAGATCGCGCGGCGTGCAAGGACAATGCATTCACTATTCCGACGCGATTCGGTTTAATTGCGATAGTTAACGCATCGTATTGCCGCCGTTAGCTTGTAAATAATTTTATAAGCTGCCGTTAACTTTTGTGCAGTTTTGAAAATGAGCGGTCAAGCAAAACCGATCGTATATATTTGAAAATGCAATAGAAATAATAATTATTATAATTTATTTATTTTTTAGGTTTCTTTTTAACCTTTTAAAATAGTTTATTGTTTCATAGTTTAATAGTTATTTTTATAATGTAGGTATATTTTGTACATTAAAAATAAAACAAATATTTTTCATGATATTTCCACTTATTGGTCGTCGTCACATAAATAATTTTAAAATATTTTTTTTAGTCTAATAGTACAATAGGTTTATATTTTATCTTTTTCAATATAGGTTCTATTTTTAAATGTTAAAGGCCGTTTTAAATTTCAATTTTAGCATAAATTATGAAATAAACTGTACATCTCGCTTCACTGACAATTATTATCAATTTATTTAATATGATGAAACAAAAATAAAACAGAATGTGCCGCGCCGGACTTTAGTTTTATACTTTTTGTAGAATGTCGTGAGTTACGCGAGCGGAGCCGAGATGAGTGGCCAAGGTCTCCGGCTCATAATCTCGATTCAATATTTTAATATAGCGACCTGCGCCACAGAGCTTCGCTCGGCGTCTTTTTTCTTAACCGCCGACGCAAACTGAGGGGTGTTATACGTTTGACGCCTACGTCTGTCTGACTGTCTGTGTATCTGTTCTGTATGTCTGTGGCATCGTAGCTCCCAAACGGCTGGATCAATGTGCATACGATTATTTTATTAGAAAGGTAGTTATGTTTGTAATCAAGTAGGTACCTAATCAAGTAATCAAGAAATTACGTTTCTAAAAAGGCTTGCAGTAAAAGAAAGTAAAATTACAAATTTGAAAAACTCCGACCCTTAAAAAGTCAAAATAATTTCCGTTAAGTTACTTAAAGGCGTCGAGGGACCGCTAAGTAAATAAACAATTAAAACTCACAGTTGCGCGGTTATTTACATATATAAGGTCTTTCAATAGTAGGTAACGATACGCTAAGGGGTGTATGTGTATCAGATACTGATCACGTTCCCATACCAATTTTTTTTACGATAAAAACGTACTTACTAAGGTAAAATACGCGCACTTCACGTATTAAATTTGAGGAGTGAGTAGGTTTTTTATATCGTAAAAAAAATTGGTATGGAAACGTGATCAGTATCTGATACACATACACCCCTTAGCGTATACCTACTAATGAAAGACCATAAATATAATAAATTATACATTCAAAAATTCCTTTACTAATCTAAGCTACGTCTGTCCTAAGATATTGAACGACGACGGTCGGTCGAAACTGCTGTGAAAATAGTTCGCGATTAGTGTAGTCGACACGATCAAAGGGACTCACTGACATGGCACCTGGCTCACCAACTTGTACTAGGCCGACATCGCGGATGTAAGTAGGGTGACGGACGAGCCAACCATTCAAGTTCCATAAATACCAAATTTACGCATTAAAAATTTTATGACAAATATATAGTTGAAAATAAACCCAGTAGGTATGCACCCGTTCAATAACTCAAAACTAGTTAAGCTATTAACAGATCAAAATCATATGTAGGTGCCGGTTCAAAAACTCAAAACAAGTTAAGCTTGTACGCCAGCTCAGCTCAAAATCCCAACCGCAAAATGTCACAAGCTAGTGATGTGACGGATAGCGAAATGACTGAATATCGGATATTCGTTCGACACGTCTTATTATTGTTATTTTATTTTATAGTCCAGCAGTTATGTACTTTTACCTGGAAAGTATTCCGAAATTATAATGAAACACTATAGGAATACTATCCTAAGTTTTCGACATCGAGGACCCTTTGCTAAATTGGGGGTGGGCAAAAATCTCAAAAATTTTCTGACTTTTTTCAGCTTTTCGCCTATATCTCTGAAACCAAGGATATTTTAGCTTTCCTGAATAAATAAAATAAATACCTTTAAGGATATTTTCGCTTATATCTCTTAGTTTAAGAGATATAAGCGAAAAGCTGAAAAAAGTCAGATTTTTTTTTTAGTTTTTTGCCCACCCCCAAGTTAGCACAGGGTGCTCGAGGTCGAAAACTTAGGATAGTATTCTTAGTGTATCCCCAAACAATCTGTAAAGGGTTCATTAACTTCGCAATACTTTCCAGCTACCCTACCTTTTTTCGACATGTCGACTGGACTATTATATTAAGCGCGACATGTGGCGCCTAGCCACCCATAAGGTGACTAGCGACGCCCATGGACATTCGGTCGCATGCGGGCGCTTCGAATGCCATGCCGCCTGACAGGTGCCCATTCACGCCTCTCTTGAAGGACCCGAGACTGTACTTGGTGGGAAATATGTGGGCAGGGAGAGCGTTCCAGAGTTTACCAGTTCTGTGGGGGAAAGATCTGCAGAACCGATTGGTACGCATTCGTGGTAAGTCCAACGTATAGGGATGCAATTCATGCCCAGTGCGCTTTGTGCGGTGGTGGAAAGGGGGCGGCGGTAAATTGAAGTGTCCCGCGATCTAGAACCACTGCAAAACCCTAGGGGTGTCGGCTCCCTAAGTGTGTTCTATCGCTTATTCCATGGGGAGTACTCGGAGGAGCTGTTTAACGCAATCCCGCCGTCCCCGTTCCATCTCCGCACCACACGCACTGGGCAGGGATTGCATCCCTATATGCTGAACTTACCGCGTATCATACCAATCGATTCTGCAGATCTTTCCTCAACAGAACCGGTAAACTCTGGAACGCTCTCCCTGCTCATATATCCCCCCCCCCAAGTACAATCTCGGATCCTTCAAGAGGGGCGTGAATGGGCGCCTGTCAGGCCGGCATGGCATTCGTAACCCCCGCATACGACCGAATGTCCATGGGTGTCGTTAGATACCTTATGGGTGGCTCAGAGCAATATGTCGCGCTTTCAATAAAAAAAAATAAAAAAATTGCCGGATAATCCGTATACCGGATAGCCGGATATCCGTTGCATCTCTACTCGGCTGTCGTACATTGAAGTGTTTGACCACATTTTAGTGCTATCGTGCCCCAGTTGAGACAAGAACCGGCACGCTGCTGGCTTCAAGGTCTGTTTTGCACCTAACGTGTAATTAAGTTTAGTCCACATAAGTGATAAATGACCTGTAATTTTTTGTCTCTTTTTCACGTCAATAAGCTTAAAATTACAGCAGTCAGCTAGCTGCTTAAAGCATTCTGCGTACTGCATTATGTCATTAAATGTATTAAAATTTCGCTTCTCCTTAGAGAAGACCTTAAATTTTTTTCTTGTTTGTTACATTTTTTTATTTTTAGTTTTTCGGCCGGTATTTCTGTGTCCGTACGGGACCCTATTGCTAGGCCTACGCCGTCTGTCCGTCCGTCCGTTCGTTCTAACTTTAAAGGGCTGTATCTTTTGAATCGCAACAGATAGTCGGTAACAAAATCACAGAATATTTGTTATTATGGCGGATATTCTAACAAATAATTAAATATAAATTAAACATGTTGGACACGGGTGGTCAAACTCAAGTGGCAATGGGCTGGGACACGCCAGTTAAAGAGACGACGACTGTTGGAGTAACCGTGCGCCCTACACTGGCGGCCGTGGACAGGAAAACGGAGTGTGGGAAGTCGTTCTGTTGAAAGCCGGGAGAACTGGAGGAAAATTGGAGAGGCGTATGTCCAGCAGCGGAGGCATACACGCCGACTGACTTTGACATGACTCAATATGTCACTGTTACGGCTTCTGTCTACAGGCAATCATTGTAAACCAGTATATAAGACTGCATATGAAACTAGTTTAGAGTTTAAACTGTCATTAACGAGGTCATGATTGCACGTGGGAAATTGTGGTTATTGCAATTTAATACGTTAAAATTTTAAAATTTTACATAATTATGCTATGTAGATAGATAGACGGTTAGAAAATACTTTATTGCTATGTCTACTAAGACAGGACAGTACTTTATCACCTACTATAGCCCATAACACCTTGGTGAACTAGGTGCCGTGTCAGTGCTTCACTTCGGTTGTGCCGGCTACACTGAACTGAACGGATAACGCGAACTATTTACATAAGCGTTTCAACCGACCTTTCATACAGTGCGGTGGTAGCAACCCGGGCGGGTTAAACCCTAACACCTAGTAAGGTAAGAAGGGAAAGGAACTACAGTTTTACGTGGAATCCGAACCACGATCGCGCAGATATTGTATAGCACAGTCATACTCAAAGTGCTCCGAGGAGCCCTGGGGCTCCGCAAGGCTTCTGCGGGAGCTCCGCCGTAATAATATCAACCGGAAGAGCGATGCACTTCACGTCGTGTCACATCGTCGTGTCGTTTGTACCGTGCGGGGCCGGTACTTTTTTTTTTTTTTTTTTTTTCGATAGCGCGACATGTGGCATCTTTACACCTACAAGTAGGTGTCTAACGATGCCCATGGACATTCTGTGATGCACGGGGATTGCGAATGTCATGCCGGCCTGACAGGAGCCTTTTCACGCCCCTTTTGAAAAACCCTAGGCTGTACTTGGGAGGAAATAGATGGGCAGGGAATGCGTTCCACATTTTCCCGGTTCTGTGAATAAAAGACCTACAGAACCGGTTGGTGCGCATGCGTGGTAGGTCGATTGAATAGGGGGTGCATCCCCTGCCCAGTACGCGTAGTGCGGAGGAGGAATGGGGACGACGGGATCGCGTTAAACAGCTCCTCCGAACATTCCCCATGAAATAAACGATAGAACACACTCAGGGAGCCGACGTCCCTACGGAGTTGCAGTGGTTCTAAGTCGCGGGACACCACGGGGTCACCCACCAGTCGCACGGCACGACGCTGGATTGAGTTTAGCGGCGCAAGCTGGTATTTAGCTGAGCCATCCCACAAGTGCGAGCAGTACTCCAAGCAGGACCTAACCTGTGTTTTGTACAACGTCAGTTTTTGGCCCGGCGTGAAGTACCGTACGCCCAGCTTTTTTGAGGCCAGCTTGGCTTTGCCCTCAATATGGCGCCGGAAGTTCAAGTCGTGCGACAGTTCGAGACCGAGGATCCCCAGGTGGTCGCTTAATTTCAGCGACGTGTTTTGGAAGAATTGCCCCACTGCATCTCTCCCCGTGTACATACACGTGTAAAAGGCGACTAAGGGATATGACTCCCTTCTTATATTACTAGGTAGTAGGGTTTAACCCGCCCGGATTGGTACCACCGCACTGAATGAAAGGACGGTCGAGACGTGTATGTAAATAGTTTGTGTTTTCCGTCCAGTTCAGTGTAGCCGGCACGACCGAAGGGAAGCACTGACGTGGCACCTCATCGTGGCACATCAATCGTGATCACCTGGTGTTATGGGACATCTGACATCACGGATGTCGTAGGTGATGTAACCACCCGTGTCAGTTTCCATAAAAAAAAACATAATAGCCGAAAATGTACAATAGTGCTACTTTCAAAAACTCCAAACAATTTTATCAATTTACATTGGAATCAATACATTACTTATTTTTGTGTGACTTTCATTAAAGAATGAACAGAAAACCAGGTTTTGTTTATTTTAAGGATGCGTAAAATATTGTGTGTTTGAAAAGTTTCAAAAGTTCAAAGTTTGAGAACCGTTGCTATAGCATATATGTATATCGATATCATATATTCCCCACTTATAAGCCCTACGATGACACCCCGAGCCGCGCTCAAAAGCTAGTGCAGAATAATTTCCAACACGCAGGCGAAATAAAACTTTTCCAAGAGTTTCTTCATGCGTTGAAGTATTTTGCAAATGAAATGCCCACACATACTGCCGTGTGCTTTGCTTGGTCGCCTTCATTTTTGACGTGATAACGTCACGTTTTATAAATTGATGAACACCGGCTGCACGCACGAAAAAGTGTCACGTTCCATCTGAGACTGTGTGTGCAAGCGAGAGCGCGTAACAAGCGATAGAGAGGCACAATCGGCCCAAGCGTCAGCTTGTACACATTTATCTCTCTGGTTCTAAAGTACCAGGGCAGCAGAAATTAAAAAGTAGTCTTACCACTTTATGACGTTATCACGTAAAACTATCGTCCGTAAACCGACTTTACAGACAACCATTTTTTTTTATTTAATCCGGTATGGGTGGCTTAGTCAGAGGGGCCAAAGAACATGCTCTGACTAGCCAATATCACCTCCGAGGAGGTAGGTGCCATACCGGAGACTTCCCCGGACTGCTGGCTATACTGGACTGGAGAGGAGAACACAACCGAGGCTGCAATGCGGCCATCTTACATCCAGTACGGTTGTATCAGCCCAGTTGGCTACAATTTGAGTCTGTCACCTAGTAAGCGGTAAGGGAAGGGACCTACAGTTTTACACCGGTTCCGAACGGTGAAGCAGCAGGTGTAGGTATGCACGTAAATTCTTTTCGTCAGAAAAAAATTCATTGGTACACGCCGACCGGATTCGAACCACGGACCTCCCGCATGAGAAGCCGATGCTCAAACCACTCGGCCACCCGCCGCTTAAAAATATATGGTATCAACTGAGGGTACCTTCATACTCGTAACGTGGGTTCATAGTTGCGAAACTTCTAATCTCTTAACTATTAACAAAAATATTTCGCGAAAATCCATGACCCGCCTTAACCGCTCTCAATTTCAATCCAAACGATGCCGCGACCACTTTGGAAATATTGTCTTTTTGTGTTCTGTCTATTCCAAATCCAAAATATTATTGTTTTTTCATTGACGTAATATATATAGTATCAAAATTGACGATGGCACTATACACCAGATATAAGTAATGTGAATAGGCAGAGTGGTCAGATTATTGAGTATTCATGTTTATGCTGTAAATATTAATGTTCTTGTGAGCGGTAGTATGGGTTCATTATTGTAAATTACTTTAATATAATACTTATAAGGTGCTAACAAAACATTGTGAATTGCGAAGTTTGTTTGTCAGTTCTTCTTCGCATTTGAATTTAGAACTGGCGGAATTTTCGACATGTCCAAGCGTAGGTTAGAAGATGAAATTATACAATAAAAGAAACAGAGTAACAGAGACAACATTAATCTTTACATTGTTACCATGTGATCGGAGATAGGCACTGGATTTTCGTCTGTGTTGCCTTACTCCGTTTACATTTAGGTGTGGCAACGCTTACCTACTGTCTGTCTGTTAACCATTGGACGGATGATACGCGACATATTGACTATTACACATTACATATCCGGTTCGGGTCGTCTCTAACCCTCAAATATGGCTGAGGGAGGCGATGGCTGGGACCCTGGTGTGATGCTTGTGAACGGGTGCTGTTTGTGGAGACTGGCCTGCTCCAATTGGCAGCATATTATCTGAATGATATACCTATGTATATACTACTTACCTGACTGCATAATTAGTTCACTCTTGACTAGGTACGATTAGTACCTCAATTTTATTAACCCATGAACAAATTGATACTTCAAGTATCTTATATATTCATATATTTTTATTTTTTATTAATAATAAATTATACTACCTTGTAGTATGTTTAATATACCAACATAATTATGTTGATACAAATTACGTATCAAAGTTTGACAAAGGCTCTTTACACCTGATTCACTTAATTAATAAGTCTTTGTAGTCAGTACTCTCGGCAAAATTGTTAATCTTGCTCTCAGGCTTTTGGACAACACTACACAACCACCACAAAACTTACACAACACTACACTGCATTGACACTCACTACACACATTTGATCCCACTAAACTATAGTCTAATCAGGGAAAGAAAAAGTGGCCAGACTTCAATGGTTATACAACTTATGTTTTATCTATTTGTCATTAGGCTGTCTGTTTTCTAATAAATAAATAAATAAATAAATAAATTAATTAATTAATTAATTAATTAATTAATTATTATTATTAATTTTCGCATTAAACTGACAGCTGTCACGCGTATGATTCTATCGTGAATGAATTGATGGGCCCTTGAAACCGGTCAGAAGGTAAAATGACTGTCGCCCCGGTACATCGGCGACATAGTACACGGGCGAGATTCTAACAGAGGACCGGTTCCCGCAAGGTTCCTATACGATCGTTCACCTCGACCGGCTCGCTAGTGTTGTTACTTTCGATAGTTTGACGTAAGACGTTTTAGATTTCGGATGTAAGCAGTGGCTGACTATAGGGTTGGGAATATTCGAGATTTAAAATAACGGAAATTATTTATAAAATAAACACATACCACATTCTGTATCGCGACAATGGGGGTAAGCAGAGTAGTCGGTGTTGTGTTGCAAGTACTCTTGTAAATTACAGCACAACACCGACCACCACCATTTAACAAAGTATTAGGACAAGATAATTACAAGCAGCAAGTAAGACACGAAGACCCACCTGCTACATGACTCAGTAGGGGACCGTGTCAAGGTGAAAGGTGCCATTATGCACGGAATCTTATCCTTATCCCGTAGTCGCCGGCATACACGGGGAGAGATGCAGTGGGGCTATTATTTTAAAATACGGTAAAATCAAATTTAATTAAAAAATATTGCATAATAAATTTCGCTGACAAAATTTGCGTTGGGCAAAGCTAAATATACAGGGTGTGTCAGGGTAGGTTTTATAAACTTCAGGGTTCGAAAGGGGCCTATATTTGAAGACGAAAAGCTCTGAAACTTTTTCCCAGATTCGACCATTTTACAGTACTTTTTGGTGAAAATCTATTCTTCAAGATTTGGTGGATGGTTAACGTCCGCCTTTATTAAATAAAAAATAAATTCTAACTCATGAATAAAAATGGGTAGGTTGCATACATAACTAGTACAATTGAACTGCGTGTAGGTAAATTTCAAATACTGAAAGTTCAATGACCTCAAAAGAAAAAGAGGACTGAATTAGTTCACTGCACTCTCCAGTCTCACTGTCCATCGAGTTTTTATTACAATTTCCAACTTTTGTATGACCAAAAAAACAACGGCATTTCGATTTGAGTGATAAGGATTTTTTTTTCTTTTAATAATGAGTACTTTCTATTCCTGAAGTTTCTCAAACCTATCCTGATACACCCTGTATATGTATAATGGGGTGATTAGAAATGATCATTTTCTATTATTTTCCAAGCGCATAATTCATTGCTAAAATATAAACGTGTACATAGAATAAATAATAAACATGCACAATAAACATCTCATATCTTAAAAAAACCGGCCAAGTGCGAGTCGGACTCGCGCACAGAGGTTTCCGCACTACAAAAAAAAAACATTGAAAAAAATACGTTTCTTGTATAGGAACCCTCCTTAATTTTTTACTTTTTCTATGTTTTATTATTTGTTATTATATCACATATTCTGTATATATAATAACACATATTCTGTGAAAATTTCAACGGGCTACCTATTACGGTTCAAGAGATACAGCCCTCGGACAGACGGACGGACGGACAGACAGACGGACGGACAGACGAACGGACGGACAGACAGACAGACAGACGGCGTAGGCTTAGACGGCGTAGCTTCCGTACGGGATACGGAAACCTATAAATTAACTTTAAACAATTTATTTATAAATTATATATCGACCGTTGAGTCAGTAGCGGGTCGTCTGTGTAATTTCATCGTCAGTTCGTCAACACGTATCGATACAAAATCACTTCGCCCGACCAAGGCAGACAACTATTTTTATTTATAAGCTTTTTGCGCGGCTAAGGACATTCTACCGACTTTGACTGTCATTGGCTCCGTTACCGAATCTATTACGAAATTGAGAAAAATCTTCGTTTCATAATCAATCGTTATTTCGATATGCAGATTTGCACTGCGCTCCTTTGATATGTGGATTGCGTGAGGATTGCAGTTTGTTTATAGAGTTGCAGTGTAGTGCAGATATGGTTCTCCGTAGCAAGAGCGCTGCTGGAACAGGGCGTTGCCCAGGATTTTAGTTCAAGGAGGGTGGGGGAGGGGAGTTTTAGATTCGTTCAAAGGAAATTCCAATGCTGGAACGAGCCTAGAAAATTTTATAGGTATTCGAACCATTGCATTCCTAGTTAGTGTGGAAAAAATGAATAAAAAAACCGGCCAAGTGCGAGTCGAACTCGCGCACCGAGGGCTCCGTATCGCCATGTCATGGTCAGCGCCACTAACGCCATCTATGGCGTGTTCTATGAAATGCTTCATATTAGTTAAAATGCTTCCGAACAATGATATAAATTATGTAATGACAAGAGAATGCCTTGATCTATCAAGCATACCAAGATTGATTGTGTAATTAATCAAATAAATATTTCCTTCCATTAAGTAATAAACGTTTTTATGTCTCCGCCCGCAGCCGCACCTTCGATAGCTCAGTTCTTCAGGTAGTGATCCCGGCACGGAAACGTCCCGGTGTCCTAGGATCTGCTGGGCCCAGCTACGCACACACCTCGGGAACTACACTCAACTTATACCGTATTAGGTCAACCAGCCCTGAGAGCCCGCGCCGCGCTCGATCAGGGTGAATATCGTCTTTTTCAGGATAAATGTTTGAATAAACCGCCCGCTGCCGCTTGTATTTTCGGACGTGTCAGATAACAACAGCCCGTCGCCTAGGCAACCGGACTCTTCTCCTTTCCGCCAGGAGGCGCTGTGTGATTCTTGCATGAAGACCGCTGCAGATAGAGTCTTGAGACGAAGATAATGGAGGCACGTGTACCTATCGTGTTTTGTGTATATGTATATGATCGCAAAATACCGAACATTCGTATTACCTATTAGTTTGCCTTGTGTATTGTTTATTGCACTGGCGGCTGGTCCTAAAGTGCGCTCGTGCGCCGCACTACGATACCACGAGAAGTCTTCACTTCACTCAAAATAAATAATATCTTACAACAAAACTACATTAAAACCATAAAGATCGTACTCCAAATAAATACGAATGTGAATTCGACCTTATTTTATAGATCACAAGGCACTTTTTTGCATTTAAACGCGCGCCCCGTGCGGAATCGAGTACCGCACGCGGGTCTCCCATACTGAATGTATGGGGATCGGCAAAACACCGCTGGCGCGTGAGACAAAAGATACTTCATAGAAACAGTATGGGCCGAAATGGAGTTCTGCGTGCGGCGCACGACGCCAAACAAGGACACTATATCGTGAATAGCCGCGCGTGCGACACGTCGCGAGCGATTCGTTTTGCACGAGTCCGTCAGAGTCAGCGCGCTGTCATGTGATGTCTGTCACATACCCGTTAGCGCGCGAATATTTAAAATGTGATATGGTTAGGTTTTGTGCTTTCTGTCACGCACGTGATACTGTGAATTAAGTGGTGCCGATATTTGATGCCGAGTTGGTTCAAGGTAAGGCTTTACAATCAGGTGATCCCGGGTTCAATTCCTACTTTTGAAATGCTTTTATTTTTATATATTTTTTAAAGTATTTTTGGGACATTACCACTGTTTTATTTTAGAAAGCTGCAGTAGTGTTGTGGTCTATGGGTGTGTTCATAAAGGTACTAAAAATGAGTTAAAAAACTTTTTTGAATTTTTTTCTTGTTTTTTGCAACTCATTGAGTGTCTTGAGAATATTCATACTAGGTACGTACATAATAAAACGCAGGCGTTTAAAAAATTCGGAAGTCCCGATCTTAAAATAACATGACGGGAATGTGTTGGGAAATTTGTTATTTAAGTACCTAGGTAGGTACTTAGCGCACTACCGGTCACTGAAGTCACCAGCCGCCACTGGTTTATTGTATAATTTCATCCACAGGTAGGTAACCTACGCTTGGACATGTCGAAAATTCCGCCAGTTCTAAATTCAAATCCGAAGAAGAACTGACAAACATACTTCGCAAGTCACAATGTTTTGTTATTACCATAATATAAGTATCATAATAACTTACAAATAATTAACCCATACTACCGCTCACATATTTACAGCATAAACATGAATACTGATGAATCTGACCACTCTTCCTATTTACATTACCTATATCTGGTACACATACCTAGTAAGGTACTTAATGTATTGTTAATAAGTATTCTTATTATTATTTTTATCTTCAATTCTCACGCTCAACTCTTTTTATTTATTTATTTATTTATTTATTTATTTATTAAGACCAACCAACAGTGAAATTAATTACATTACAGTAATACTTATGATTAAACACATACACCGGTGAAGGTTGATACAGATAAGAAAAAAAAAAACATAAAACAGATGGATGACTACAAACCATGTAGATAACTTAGAATGTGATGTAATAGATTAAAAACTAAATAATAAACTAATGATTAAAGTAAAAATGTAACCATGAATGAATATGAGTGAAAACAATAATAACTGAAATAAGCAAAAAATCACCGAAGAAGAAATTACAATAAAACATGTGAATTTGATACGCAAGCCAATATAAAAGTTACTACGAAGAACAATGGACCAAGAAGTACTATGGCATGGTTGACAGGTACCTAGTGCATATAATTAAGTACTCGTACCAAAAAATTTTACTGATGCCAGTCTCTTAACCCTGCACAATCCATCACTGAAAAAATCCACTTCACTGTAATCATTATTGAATTTTTTAGTAGCTCTTATTAAAAATGAGTTTTGCCGATACCTTGTTAGGCAGAGTGGTACATGAAACAAGGATGTATTCCTGGTTTGGTTGGGTCGGTTTGGTACTCTAATAGGCAAAAGGCTTAGCAGCTCGGGACAGTCCACGAGTTGGCTACGACTTACTATTTTCATTAGAAGGGAAATATCAGCAATTTCCCTTCTTATTTCCAGAGGTAGTATTTTGTGATGTTTAAGGCATTCGGTAGGACTATCGAAGGCTAAGTAATTACGATAATTAAGGTATTTGAGGAATTTGTTTTGGATCTTCTCTAATCTATTTTTGTAAATTAAATATTGTGGATTCCAAACTTGTGATGCATATTCTAAGTTGCTCCGAACATATGTAAAATAGAGAGTTTTAATAGTGGAATCATTTTTGAAGTTTTTGGACAGCCGAAGAATAAAGCCTAACATTTTTGATGCTTTGGTAGCTATAACCTCAATGTGTTTATCAAATATGAGTTTAGAATCTAGGTGCACCCCAAGGTCCCTGACAGATTGTACATCTTGGAGAGTTCTACCTCCAAGTACGTACGATGTAGGTATGACATTGACATTTCTTGTAAACGTCAACTTAAAGCACTTTGAAACATTGACATCTAGTTTATTATCTATCCAATAGGCTTCGAGTCTTGCTAGGTCTTCTTGAAGTCTGATTGCATCATTGGTTGATTTAATTTCAAGTACTATTTTCATGTCGTCAGCAAAAATGAAGATTTTACAATAACGCAAACAAGCGAGGATGTCGTTTACATAAATTATAAAAAGAAGAGGACCTAAAAGAGAACCTTGGGGAACACCAGAAGGAATATGCATCCATTTGGACACATAACCACATAGTACCACCGCTTGAGATCTATTTGATATGTAAGATTTAAACCACCTGAGTAAGTCACCATGTATATTTATTGCCCTAAGCTTCGATAGAAGTATATTGTGGTCAATTTTATCGAAGGCTTTGCTATAGTCAGTATAAATTACGTCCATTTGAACATGATCTTCCATGCGTCTAGTCAAAAGGTCGGTGAACAAAACGAGATTTGTAACAGTGGATCTACCCCGGAGAAAGCCGTGCTGTTGAGGAATAAGAGCATTTTTCAAGGCAGGGTAAACCTGATCATAAACAATTTTTTCAAAAATTTTACTGAAAAGGCATAATTTTGAAATAGGCCTGTAATTACTAATGTCGTTTTTAGAACCTTTTTTGTGGACCGGCGTTATATATGCGGATTTCCAGACATTGGGTATGGCCCCTTCCTTGATGGAGCGAGAAAAGATCAGTGACAAAGGTTCTAACAGGGAGTCGGCACATTCTTTTATAAACTTAGGTGGTATATTGTCGGGACCGCCAGATTTAGATAGGTCTATATCTTTTAACAATTTGAGCAATACCAATTTGTTTATCTCGATGCAGCCGATATCTCCAGGAGTTTTGTTAGGAGAGTTGTGTGGAGTTACAGAGTAAGTGGAAGTAGCTTGGTCATAAGCAGAATGGAAGAAACTAGAAAAACCATCAGCTATTTCTGGGCCAGTATTAAGTTGGACATCATTAAAGTTCATGTTCAAAGGTAATGTTTGAGACTTTTTGAGTGATTTGCAGTAGCTAAAGAAGTGCTTAGGGTTATCCTGTATACTAAGCTCGGTTCTTTCCATAAATTCTGTATATAAGTGATGGTTTAATTTTTTAAATTTCGAACGAAGTAAAGAAAATATGCTATAGTCACTCTGATTACCATAGGTTTTGTATTTTTTGAAAATTTTTAATTTTTGTTTGTTGAGTTTTATCAAGTCAGATGTAAACCACGGTGCATATTTGCTCTCACGTACAGTCTTTTGTGGAATATATATGTCCATACATTGTAAAAGTTCGCTGTTGAATTTATTTACGGTGGAATCAATATCATCTTCTAACAGAAATTCATTCCATAATATGTTGTCAAGATGTTTGCAGATTCCAACATAATTACCTTTATCAAATAAATACTTCCGTTTAGCATCTTGTCGTAGGGAGGGTGGCATAGAGAAGGTAAGTTCTATCGACAAGGATCTATGGTGGGGATCTTCCTTAATTAAGGGTTCATCGGCTGCAATGACTGTGACTTTGAGGTTACATAAAATCAGATCCAATATTCGATCATTAGTGTTAGACACATAATTGTATTGGTCGAGCCCTGTAAGAGTAAAAGTGTCAAGTAGTTCCGTTACAATAGCAGTTGATGCGTTGCGTGGTTGTAATATGCAATCAGAATCTACACGAAACCACTGCACTTCACTTAGGTTAAAGTCTCCCAATATCAAGAATTTGTCATCTGGATAACTATTGGTTATTGATGTTAATTTATCGATAAAACCAGAAACCTGGGTTACATAAGAGGCACCCTGCGGCAAGTAGATGCAGCATATGTTAAGGTTACCTGGGGATCCAATGCCTCCCTTCAGAGTAAGCCACAGGTCCTCTCCATGTTCGGTCTGCCATTCGGGCCGTGCAAATAATGGCAGTTCCGACCGTGCGGCTATCATTACCCCTCCACCCAGTTTCTGATGTGTTTGAGAGTAATTCCGGTCCCGCCTCCATACCTGGTACCGACTATCTACAAGTTCCTCATTGAAAATACCATCTAAGAGCCAAGTCTCAGTCAAAGCCAGGAAATCATAAGTGTTGTTTGTCACAGATTGTAAAAGTTCTCTCGTCTTAGTGCGTAATCCTCTTACGTTTTGGTAATAAAAAATTAAGGTCTCCTTAGTGAAGAGGAATAGTTATAGCATAAGAACAAGAAGTAGTGTGATAGGTATTTTATTGACGAGAGTAATAAATATTTAATTAGAGTTAATTCGTTTAGGTTAATTATAGTTAAATAGGTATAAATTACATTAATTAGCTTTATTTGAAATTTGTGGAGTGTGACAATAGGCAT
Source organism: Nematopogon swammerdamellus (assembly GCA_946902875.1). Classification (NCBI taxonomy): domain Eukaryota; kingdom Metazoa; phylum Arthropoda; class Insecta; order Lepidoptera; family Adelidae; genus Nematopogon; species Nematopogon swammerdamellus. The sequence goes on from OX336363.1 coordinate 7,408,924, forward strand.
AAAGTTGTACTGAGATAGGTATAGAGAACATGGCGTGCAGGAACTTGAGAATACAGTATGATCAATACAGTCACTACTTACTAATAATATAAGATGAAACAATTTATCTGCAAACACAAACATTATTGCAGTCGCAGAGCGCATCGAAGCATTTAAGGTTATATTTACTTTGGCATTTAATTTGACAAGAACAACAAAACAAGAAGGTTTGTTTCGGTTATTGTTAGAGTAGACGTGATAGTGCGGGATAAGGACAGCTATACAGTGCGCGCGGCGTATGGTACACGTTAGAGGAGCGTACCACTGAGCCATAATGGATAGTCTAACCGTAACAAACATTAGGTTGGTAGAAAGCATTATAATAAGTACTGTAGTGTTTGATTGTTTTGGAATAAAAAGTGGATTATTCAGTGACGGACTACGGTCGTTACATTGTATGTTTTTATGTCTTTTACTACTACCTACTTACATTCCACTCTGATATCGAATCTCAAACATCCGAAGGTTGACTGTAAGAAATCTCTGTAAGGGATACGCCTGCCTTTGCACCTTATGTAAATTTTCTAATGTACTTGTTACTGTTTAATGTTTACTGTTGCAATAAAGCATTTTCTATCTATCTATCTGGTGTACAGTGCCATGGCCAGTTTTTATACTTCATATCATATATTATCAAGTCAAATCAAAAACAATTAATACAAGTTTATTACAAAGAAATGTAATAATAAGAATAATGAAAAATGGATACGGAGCTCTCCGAGATGGGGGTGGTGGTGGCCTACGTGTCTAGTACGACCACCTATCGCTCGTAGCTTGCCTCGCGTCGTCCCGGAGAGCTCCGTAGCCACGGCCTGCACCCGCCGGCGTGCTTGGAGGTTTGTCTCCCGCCGCCGGCGGTATTACCGTTTTTATTTAATTTTTATATTGATTTTGTATATTTTTATTACTTATGTAAAATTAATGTAAAATTTAAAAGAAACGTGAAATAAAGAAAATGATAATAGAATAATGAAAAAGTAAATGTAAGTAATAATAAAAAAGTATTTGTAGTACGTAAATGTAGTACTTACCTCCCGGTAGTACCTTGAAATCTAGTTACTTATTTCAGTAAGTAATATCACTTAGAGCAAATATAGTTGGCCTCAATTTAATTCTTGAATATTGATTAATTTCTTAAAACCTTGCGTTCTTTTAACACTAATACGTCTAGTAAGGTAATTTGAAAGGCTATTGAGGCTTGGCAGGTTGCATGTCCAAACGAACCACTACCCGAAAATAAAAAAAGTCAAAAATGCTGGGACAGGCCACTCATAGAGACCAAACACGATGCACTCCTGCAGAATGGCGATAGAAATACCTACTAAAGCGCGCATTCTGGCGGTATCTAAACCGGAATCTGGTGCTTGACTCCAAGCATATTCATCTGCGCATCTCGGTACATTGATGGACCGACACACTGTCCGCATTGCTTTCTGCCTCCGTGCGGGAGTCAAGATTTGCCAGCCACATACTTGTCCCTGCGGCTCGCCGGTTGACGCATTCGCAATTCACGGGCTGTCATGCAAAAAGAGCGCGGGTCGGTTTTCACGTCATGCTGCGATAAACGACCTGCTGAAGCGCTCTCTTGCAGCCGCTAAAATTCCATCTATTCTTGAACCGCCCGGCATCTTTAGAGATGATGGTAAAAGACCGGACGGTATCACCCTCTTACCGTGGTCGCAGGGGAGAGCTTTAGCCTGGGACTTTACATGCACGGACACGCTCGCTGGCAGCTATGTTGGGGGGTCTTCGCGCATTGCGGGCTTCGCTGCGGCAAAGGCTGAGGCCCACAAACATTCCGTATATAGCGGTTTAAAGGACAGATTTGAGTTCCTCGCCTTTGCCGTGGATACGCTTGGCCCATGGAGCAATGACGCCTGTAAGTTCGCCCGCAAAATTGGAAACCAATTAATAGAATGTTCAGGTGACCGGCGAGCTGCAGCATTTTTCCGTCAGCGTGTTTCTATCGCCATTCAGAGGGGGAATGCTGCGTCCGTCCTAGGGACAATGTGTTTGGCCCCTATAGAGGAAATCTTTTATTTATAAATTCGGTTTATTAATTTGTTCTGTTTTTATTCAACCTTGTGTTCAAAATTATAACCACAAACAATAAACAAAAGTGTTTTCTTTTTATTCCTGAATTATTTTATTTAGTACAATGCAATTATTTATTTAAAAAATTGGTTGTCTGTAAAGTCGGTTTACGGACGATAGATTTACGTGATAACGTCATACAACCCTTGTTTCATGAATATTCTAAATTTGAAATATTTTCCGACCGGCCAGATATTATGGTACGGGTAACCTCGTTTTAATTTCTGCGGCCCTGGTACTTTTACAAGCCGACGCTTGGGCCGATTGTGCCTCTCTATCGCTTGTTACGCGCTCTCGCTTGCACACACAGGCTCAGATGGAACGTGACGTGATATTCGTGCGTACAGCCGGTGTTCATCAATTTATAAGACGTTATCACGTCAATAATAAATAAAGATAAACAAAGAAAACTTAATAAAAATTAGATAGGCGGTAACTATTTCAATCGGTACATTTAAAGAAGAAATAAACACACAAGTTCATGCTTTTTTTTTTATCGAAATCGCGACATGTGGCATCGTTTCACCTACGAGTAGGTGAAAACATCCTCCTTTTGCGCAGTCGGGTAATGAATGAATAACAAATACACCAAATAGGAAGAATTTCGTCTAAAACACGTTTTTCTCGGAATCATCTTGTTTCATAAAAATACGTGCGTCCAAGGAAATTAATACACAGAAACGCCATCGACTTATTTAATAAATGAGGAGCAACGGAACAAAATCACACATGCCCACATTAACTTTTTTTACAGGAGAGCCAAAAAACTAATAAACTAATATATGTGTGATTTTGGTGCAAATTTTTCCAATCCAATGATTATTCTATTTCATTTGTGTGATTATGATCGCAAGTATACAGTTTGACATCAAAATACGACTTTGTACCAGGATATGTGTGATTCTGATGCAAACTTTGGATTTCTAGCGATTATACAAGAGCGATTGGTGTGATTTTGAACACTATAAAACTGCTATTCGATAGGTTTCAGGCTAAAGATGTCGAATCGATAAAAAAGACACTTACGAAAAAAGTGGATATGTGTGATTTTGTTCCGTTGCTCCTCAAATGTGTACACATAAGAAATGCTGGCGTGCCTGGCGTGCGTTGGGAGAGGCCTATGTCCAGCAGTGGGCCGATACAGGTTGCTGATGATGAAGAAATGCTAAATTCATGCCTATTTTTGTTACGCTTGTTTACTCACGTATCTTCTCTGTGTTTCAAATGATGTGCTTGCACACCAAATGATCATAACAAGGTAAAATGTGTGCTATGCGAAAGATGCTGTGTCTGTACATATTTATCCCCACCATGTGTGCTACATAAAAATTACTCAACCGTGGTTCTCGGGCAATTTGTTTGGTCCATGACTTGAATATAGGTAACAAGATACTAGACAAAATAGTGATGCATATCGCAGCACGGCTAAAATGGGGCTGTAACTCAAAGTTTTGCATTTTATCACTAGATCCAAAAGAAGACAACTACTTGTAGGTGAAACGATGCCATATGTCGCGCTATCAATAAAAAAAATATAATAAAATAAAAAAAAGAGTTGCGAATTATATTCTTCATTAACCAGTTAATACATACATACCACAAGCTGTATGCCGACAATCAGGGTAAGCAGAGTAATCCGTGTGGTGCTGCAAGATATCTGATAAATTACAGCACAACACTGACCACAACGTTTAGCAATGTATTAGGACAAGATAATTATCAAGCAGGAAGTAAGGCACGAATTCCCACCTGCTGCATGACTCGGTGGAAGGACCGCAACAATGTGAGAGGTGGCTAGCCTGTCGCGCTTTAGCACAGCACTTTATCCTTATCCCTTAGTCGCCTTTTACCACAAGCACGGGCAGAGATGCAGTGGGGATATTCTTTGTATACCGGCCTTTTAACTTTGAAAATATAAAGTTTGCCATTTGCTAAATTACTAAAACGGGGGGCCCTAATTTCGTTAACTGCCTAGGGGCCCTGCGGGTCCGCATATGCCGAACAGTTTTGAACCAATTGTTCGATTTCGTTAATATGGGAACCGACTATTCCGTTAACGGAACTAATCGGTTACCTATGGAATCGTAGTAAATTTGAATTTGGAATTGCAGATATTCGTTTTTAATTTACGACTCTACATTTATTTAGGCTAGGTGCGGTATGGTTATTCGGTATGCGGAAGAGAGACGCAAGTATAATCAAGGTCGCGTTAGAGCGAGACGGCACTATGATACACGGGAAACTACCTGCGAACTATGCGATGGACCAATGCATTTCCATATTTTTCACATTGTGTAGAGATGTAATCGTTCTGCCGCGCGGCGTGGGAGCTTCGCAAATGTTTAGGTACAAATAAAAAAAACCTGTCAAGTGAGAACATTGTTCACACACACACACACACCCTCACACACACACACACACCCTCACACACACACGCAGGGTTCCGTGACCCTGATCTTCTATCTTGTTGCAAGTAAGGCGAGTGTCGAACGCGAGATTGTTGTACAATCTCGCGTTCGACATATGATTGTTTTTTATGGAAACTGACACGGTTGGATACATCACCTACAACATCCGTGCTGTCAGCCCATAACACCTTGGTGAACTAGGTGACATGTTAGTGCTTCCCTTTATTTCGTGTCGGCTACACTGAACTGGACCACGTAATCCGAACCACGGTCAGCCTCCAACAGTCGGGCGGTCACCCATCTAAGTACTGACAGCGCTCAGGATTGCTTAACAACAGTCAACCGACCGCACCACTGAGCTACCGAGGCCCCATGACTCAGCCACCCATACCGAATTACACAAAAAAAGCCCCAGTTGCACTCCGGGAGTGTTTTAAAAAAAATTTAAACACAGTAACATTGCTTAAAAAAGAATGCAAGAGAAAAAAAAACAAAAAAAAATTTAGGGATTCGAACCCATGGTCAAAAAATACAAATCCTACACTCTTACCATTGAGGCAAGAAATCACATAAACGACCAAACGAATATCGGATTCCCTTGATTCGCTTTCGGCGTTACTGTCACTGAGAGACGAACAGAATTGATCCCTAGCCATCGTAACTTAACCCTTAATGCAATGACTTAAGGTTGCATTTTAAATAATAAAAATAAATCTGTCGCTTTTCGAGATCTGTCGCGAGTCTTACATTTTTTACCCACCTAAAAAAATGCCAACCGCCGCTAAAGAAGTTTTCACTTCAAAAACATACATTTTAGTAGAAATTTCAAACATTCGAGTAATGTGTACCGTGTAGGTCGGTACTTCAAAAGAATAGCCCCACTGCATCTCTCCCCGTGCATGGCGTAAAAGGCGACTAAGGGATAAGGACGAGATGCCGTGCTAAAGGGCGACAGGCTTGCCACCTCTCACCTTGGCGCGGTCCTTCCACCGAGTCGTGCAGCAGGTGGGTCTTTGTGCCTTACTTGCTGCTTGATAGTTATATTGTCCGAATACTTTGCTAAACGTGATGGTCGATGTTGTGTTGCAATTTTCCAGAGTTCTTGCAGCACAACACCGGTTACTCTGCTTACTCTGATTGTCTGGATACAAAGTGTGTGATATGTTGTTCTCAAATAATGTTTAAATTCTTCAAACATTGCCTACCAGTACCTAGTAGATTGCGCGTGCAGTGAACCTGACCTATTGAGAAATAAATCACTAATTTGTTCATTTCATTACACATATCTTAAAATTACCTCCAAAAGCGCAAGACATACGTGTGTGCCACTTTTTCATACTCCACCGACTCTTGAAGCTTGCAATAGAGTGCGTAGCAATTTGGTTTATTGTTTATTAGCTTTTACCCGCGGCTTCGCTCGCGTGAAATTCGTATTTAAAAATAAGAAAGTATGTAAGCCCGCTGGCGTACCTTTATTTCGGCGCGCGGAACAATTCGGTTTGTACGAGGGCCACATCTTAGCGTAATCGGAACAAAATTATATTTTGCCTATCCTATGTCCCGTATAGTTAAATGTGCTTGTACTAAGTTTCATAGAATTCGGATGATCGGTTTAAGAGTTATGGAGGAACATACATACATACAGAAAAGTTTTCTAAAAATAGTCAATTTCGTTTTAGTGTCATACATAGAGTATACATCTCATAAAACAAAGTAGCTTACTCCATGACCATCCCTTACAGATTTTATTATTAGTATTTCTTTCATAAGTAACCCACGCTTGGACATGTCAAAAATTCCGCCAGTTCTAAATTCAAAGCGAAGAAGAACTGACAAACAAACTTCGCAAGTCACAACGTTTTGTTAGTACCATATAACTACTTGTAAGTATTATATTATAGTAACCTATACCAGTGGCGGTTTTGACCTATAAATCTTAGTGAGGCGACTAAAAAATCCACCTACATTGCTATTACTTTATGATAAATTGAAAAACCTAAACCTAATTTTTTTTGGCCCTAACAATACTTAACCAAAAAGTACTATCGAATCGCGCACCGAGGGTACCGTATCGCCATGTCACGGCTAGCGCCACTAGATGAATTTCATAACACGCCACGCCATCTAGATGGCGTGTTATGAAATACTTCATATTAGTTAGTCACGATTAGAAAATGATTCATCATCTATTTGGTAGATGGCGCGCGCGCATACACTTTTTGAAACCAAAAAGTGTATGCGCGCGCGCCATCTATGGGAACCCCCGTGAGTTTTTTTCTTTTTCTTATTTTCATTATTTTTTGTTATATCGGCCATAATAACACATTTTCTGTGAACATTTCAACGGGCTACCAAATTACGGTTCAAGAGATACAGGCCTCGGACAGACGGACGGACAGACAAGCGGCGGGTGGCCGAGTGGTTTGGGCATTGGCTTCAAATGCGAGAGGTGCGAGGTTCGAATCCGGTCGGCGTGTAACAATGAGTTTTTTCTGACGAAAAAATTTACGTGTATGCATACCTACACCTGCTGCTGCCGCATAGCAGCCTCGGCTGTGTTCTCCTCTAGTCTAGTATAGCCAGCAATCCAGGGAAGTCTCCGGTATGGCACCTACCTTCTCGGAGGTGATATTGGCTGGTCGGAGCATGCGCTTTGGCCCCTCCGGCTCAGCCACCCATACCGGATTACATAAAAAAAAAGACAGACGGACGGACGGACAGACAGACAGATGGCGTAGGCTTAGTAATAGGGTCCCGTACCGGATACGGAACCCTAAAAACAAAAAAAAAAGAATTCGCAATAGTGAGATTCGAACCAACGTCACTAGATTGAAAAGCGAATCATATACCATTGAGCTATGAAACTTACCGTAACTAGTGCGAATTTCGCCATAATATGTTAATCACGGAGGTAAAACAAACCGACTTATAGAAAACGTGAATCGCCCCATCTCGCTCTGCATTCTTTTAATTGGATATAGATGTCTCGTCCGGCGCCATTTATCAGAGCCTCAGCTGCTCCCTACATCCAAAGCCTCCAAGGTCAACCTGTTGTCTTTACACTTGGTGAAGCGATATCAAAATAAGCGATTCGTCGCCGCACCGGACCGGGGTGAGTCACCATATGCCATGCCGTACGTGACACGTCACACGTCACGTCTGTGTGTGTGTGCGTGCTGTGTTGGTGGTGTTGATGCACTAACACATCTTTAACGTATTTCGTCGCGCGCTCAGATCAGGAAAGGAAGGAGATATGGGGAGGGGGCGTGGCCCTGTCTCCGCCACGTGCGGAATATCCGCATGTTTCGTTGAATGCACTCGCCAGGCGAGTTAGTCACGCTTTTGTCTTTGTGTCCGTTATTACTCCGAAGTGCGCTCTTAGTTTTTGGCAAAATGCCTCAGTGCTGTGTCGTGCTTTGTAAAAATGAGAGCAGAAATAAAAACTACAAGGACCATGGGATCACCTACCACCTGTAAGTACTGAATTATCTGACTATTACATATTTTAAACATTTTCTGAAATCTCACTTTCTTCAACCGGGAAGATGTGTTTGAAATGGCGTCGCTAGGGTTGTACGCAACAACACATTTATCGATGTTTATTCCGGTGCGTTTCAACCATTATCAACACTGGATATAAATTTTTAATTTTAAATTGTATGTTTTGAGAAGTTCGTTTGTGTTTATTCTTGTTAACCAACAGTAAAAAAAATATTATTAAAATATTTGGTTGGCATATCGGTGGACATATACATTTATTAACTATATTAGTCCAGGCAATGGGTAATTTCTTACTTACAAAAGGTCCAGGAAAAGTTTTTTTTTAGATTTGTTCAGTTCGGTGTCTTAATTAATATTCCGAGTTTGGCCTAGGGCGACCGCCGCTCGCGCCGCTATATTGCGAGGAGAGGTGTTTTGGCTCAGTCGACTGCATCATTGGTCTCTCGGCACAGCCACCCATGTTAGTTTACATAAAAAGTTATGTTTTTTTATTCTGGTGTTAGTATTATATTTTATTGTAATATTGCTAGTGTCATAATAATAATTGTACCTCATTCTAGACTTAATATAACAATTTTATTCTAGTGTTTCATTTATTAATAAGTTCTTACATACATACATACATATCACACACGCTGAATCCCGACAATCGGGGTAAGCAGAGTAATCGGTGTTGTGCTGAAAGAACTCTGGTCAATTACAGCACAACACCGACCACCACGTTTCGCAGAGTATTCGAACAAGATTAAATCGATCAAGCAGCAAGTAAGGCACGAAGACCCACCTGCTGCATGACTCGGTGGAAGTACCGTGCTAAGGTGAGAGGTGGCGAGCCTGTCGCCCTTTAGCACGGCATCTTGTTCTTATCCCTTAGTCGCCTTTTACGACATGCATGGGGAGAGATGCAGTGGGGATATTATTTTTAAGTACCGGCCCCACACGGTTCTATAAGTTCTTTATAATGTGAAATAGTATTCTTGCTTCCTATGTACCGGGGTGTTATTTAGGGACCATGTTTACTTGTGTTTTGGCTAATACTTATCCTTATTATTTTCTTAAATTATTAGAACTGTGTTAGTTATGTCTACATTGTAGTAGCTGAAGGTATATTTACAATAATTGCGCATATCTGATCGAAGAATGCATAAATTCTTTATCTTTAAATAAATTTTATTTGAGTATACTAAATATTTTTATGCTATTAAATAAAGCTGTTAACAATTAATAGGAATGACATCTTTTATTAACTCATAAAAGTTTTCCATCAAACTTTATAACGCCCTGTTCATATTTATATTACCTAAATTATATCGATTTATATAATAAACAATTACTTATGTTATTTTTTGTTTCATTAACATAATGAAAATTAGATTTTTGTATGAATACGAGGTAGAAAACTTAAATGTTCGTAATTGAAAAAAAATATCGATACTTCATCGATCTCATTGTAACGTTTTGTCAATCACTGGCGTAGGGATGCTTTTGTGCTAGTATTAGTGGGTCAGTGGACCGTTAGCGCCCGCGCGTATTGGCTGTAAGATAGTGTGCGTGCACTTGTACGTACAAGAGTGCATTAGTGTTAAATGACTGTAATTGGCTATAAAACAGTGTGTGTCGACTCGTACGTATTAGAGTGCATTAGTATTAGTGATTGTTTTGGAGACACGTGTTTCGTACTGGAAATCATTTCTTCACATATCTCCTTCCTTTCCTGATCTGAGGTCGCGCGCGTCGCACCAGCCGCCTCCGCCTCCTCCGCGCCGCCGCCGCGCTAATATTGTGATCAGTTCGGATCGGATATTGACTTTTTTAATATTTTTTTTCTTGATATTTTGAAATGTTTTTTTTTTCTTTACTTTCAAGATAATTAAGTGAGGCGGTGCTTCACTTGCTTCACCTGGGGAACCGCCACTGACCTATACTACTGCTCACAAGAACATTATTATTTGCAGCATAAACTCCGTTTAATTACATTACCTGCATCTTGTGTATAGTGAATTAAAGGTTTTATCGATGCATAGGAAAATGTTAAAGGCTGTTTTATGTGATTAGATTTGTTAACTCGTCAGTTTATAATAATTTAAATTGTGGTAGAGACACACACACTGTGGTAGAGGCAATTAAAATGAAAATTAAAAATTTATAATTAAACAGTAGAATTAAAAATGGAAAATGAAAAATTATTTATTCTCAAAAGTTTGATGTTTTAGCCTACCTAGAATACACGAAATAAAAATAAAAAAAATTTTAAAGTCACTATCCCAAAAACACTGCTCCTTAAACTAAGTCAGTAAAACTAAGTCAATGACAGTGGAATAAGGGAGCACCCGTTAGCCCAGCATAATTGTATTGTATTGTTGATTGATCATGATCATTCTATGGCAGTTAGACTGCACTCGAACTTGTCACAATTTGTTCTATCCGGTTCGATTACACCCACGAAGAAGAACCGACAAGAAACTTTGCAGAGTATTTTTTTTTAATACATATTATGTTCCCTGTACATTTTATAGTATACTAGCCTTTGCCGGCGGCTTTGCTTCGCGTGACTTTTGCTCATAGCTCAGACCGCCGATGATGTAGCATTATGATTTATAGCCTACAACGATCTTGAGAAGTGACAGAATGTAACAGTGACAACCTTATGTAAATTGATAAAGCGGTTCTCGAGTTATAAGGATATTCATAAATTGACAGAAATTACGCGATCGCGGGTAGCCCGTAGAAATTTTTCTTTATTTATTCCATAATTTTTTAAAATTAGGAATACAATGTGTATCGCGCTGACGACAGCGGAGGCGTGATGATATTTTCGTTCGACTGCTCTTGAAATGTAGTATAGAAGTGTTTGTCAATTTCTCTGTATATGTACCTAAAATAAATAAGTCAGTCAGTCAGCGTGTAAGCGTCTACTGTTGGACATCGCTTCTCCAATTTTCCTTCAGTCCTCCCGGCCTTCAGCAGTGCGGAACCACTGTTTTCCACCGACGTACTTGATGTCATCGTCCCACCTGGCAGGTGGTATTCTTTCCTACATTACGTTTTCCTATCCACGACCGCCGTTTCCTCGGCTGACGTGCCCAGCTCACTGCCAATATTGAGCTTAGCCATCCGTGTGTCCAATATCGACGACTTTGATGCGTCGTCGGCGGATTGCCTCGTTACGCACCATGTCACGTGGCGATAGTCCCAGCATGGCTCGCTCCACTGCTCGCTGGGCAACTTTCAAACTTTGGACAACAGCGAACGTTAGAGTCCACGTTTCACATCCGTACGTCATACATAACCGAGAGGAAAATAAATACATAGGCTCAACCATCAATCCACTGCACATTAGGATCAAACACCACAGATTCACATAATAACTCAGTAAACTCGCCTCTTCCCATCCCCACACACTGCCGAAACCATCAGACTCAATTCAGTCAAAGCAAAACCATGACAACGCCATCTATTTTATTTTATTTTATTTATTTAGAGTAACCAACAGTGTGATCAACACAACATTTAGTACAATGGGTACAAATAGTACAATGGGTCACACATACACCGCTAATAGGCCACTACAGATAAAACTAAGTATATGATAGCGTAAGAGAAAGAAAAATACATTTAAACAAATCAAAACTGATAAATAAACAGTTAAAATAGAAAAAGTAATAATAATTTAAAATAACTAATTAATTAAATTAAAAAATAAAATAAAAATAAAAACTAAACTAAGCTAAACAAATATTACATCTATCATTCGACATCATCATTTGACATTATCAAACTTGTAAATATATTAAATGTTATATATTAAAATTTATAAAATGCAATGACGTAAGACTGTAAATATATATAATAATTATATGTATAATGTTTTATTTATTTACTTTCATCTTATTATTTATAACTGTGTGTCTACCAGAATTTGTATGATGCAAACTAGTAATTTAAAATGTCTCGTTCAATATTATTTTGTTTTGTTATAAGTAATCATAAATTCATACCGTGCAGCGCCGTCACTGGTTACTGGCAGTAATAAAGGAATTTCCTATTCGTTTGGTTGCCACTATTTAAAAAAAAGAAGAAGTAGAAATGTTGTTCTCAGACGACGACTTATAAAAGTCGAAATCATCATCATTATCAGCCTGTATCGGTCCACTGCTGGACATAGGCCTCTCCCAAGGCACGCCACCACACGCGGTCTTCCGCTCTTCTCATCCATTCGCTCTTCACTCCCGGCTACCTTTTTTAGGTAATCTGTCCACCTAACCGGGGGGCGTCCCACGCTACGTTTGCTTTTACGTGGCCTCCATTCGAGCACCCGTCTACCCAATCGGTTGCCGGGTCTGCGACAGATGTGCCCAGCCCACTGCCACTTCAGCTTGCTTGCTTCTCAGTTTACATAAAAAAAACTTACTCTCTTCTTTTTTAATACGAATTTCACGCGAGCGAAGCCGTGGGCAAAATCTAGTATTAAAAATAAAAAATAAACAACAAGGCCGACCACAAGGCAACGACGGGATCGGCGCGGCGGCGGCGGCGGCAGTGCGGTACGTGTTTTTTTTTCACACGAGTGAGCGAAGCCTTACGTTGGCACAACCCCGTATTTGTTTCAATGAGAAATTAAGTCTGCGGTCACTTTGTATCGTGATTTCCCCTGGCCACGAAACACGGTAGGTATGGCATTTTACAAACGACCTAATGAAACACGCTGCATTAAGTTTTAACGATGTTAAGATAATTTTTGGCGCCTTCACAATCAGTGGGGCCGGTTGTCACACGAGCCGCGGCGGCAATGATGTGAAAAGAATTCTAAAATATACACCAGTTATATATAGAACCGTGTCCACATCGTCACACCAGGAGGAGGGTTACTAGTTTTCTTTTATAGGTCTGTTAGTAGGTTTTATAGGTCTGTTAGTAGGTTTTATAGGTCTGTTAGTAGGTTTTATAGTTAGGTTTATTTTATTTATTTATCTAGTTTTAGTAAGTTTCATTTTAGATTTAGTATAGTTTTTAATTTAATTATTTGTTAGTTGTGTGTTATTTAAAAAGGTGATTATAAAAAAGCTACATCCTTCCTTATTGCTTTTCCTTACCTATAATAAAATCCAACGTCTGCTTTCTGTCTTTCTGTCTGAGTGTATGTATGTCTGTCTGTCCGCTTATAACTCGAGAACCACTGAACCGATTTTAATAAAACAAAATTCTACGGATAGCTTGATTCTTCCCATCAACTATAGGCTACTTACTATCACGCTAAATAGCTTATGAGGTTAGCAGTGAAGTGAAATATGAGAGAGGGCGGAGCCGCGGGCATAGACTAGTTATTGAAAGGCATAGCTATCCCCGTGCATGTCGTAAAAGGTGATTTCACGTCGGCTACACTGAACTGGACGGAAAACACGAACTATTTACATAGCCGTTTCAAACGACCTATCATTCAGTGCGGTGGCATCAACCCGGGCGGGATAAACCCTACCACCTAGTAAGGGAAGAAGGGAAGGGACCTACAGTTTTACGTGGAATGTGTCGTGGAATACCCGGTTGGAACGAAGTTCCTTTCGCTGTATGTTACGTAATAAATAATAGGCACAATGAAATAAATTAAAGTTTAATTAAAAAAAAATCTGTAAAGTGCAAGTTTTACTCGCGCACGGAGGTTTCCGTATCTAAAAAAAATCTTAACCAAGGAAATAACAACGGTAACCAGGAAGTAACCGTAACCCTGGAAACAATCAGAACCGTGGTAACAATAATTATGTCCACAAATGCAACATAAACAAAGATGTCATATTTGAAAATCAAATACGTCAATGTGAAAACTGTCATGAAAAAATAAAAAACCAAAATGAAATTGATTTCAGAAAAAGTAAATATTCAAGAATATCTATCCGCTATTATCTGCCTATCTTTTGTCTTACAACATGCAATGTATAAAAGCCTGTGGCGCCATCTATTATTCAACAGTGTGACTAATCTATTTTATTTTACGTTTCTTGTATGGGGTCCCCCCTTAATTTTTAACATTTTCTTATTTGTGTTTATATCCGCCATAGTAACGCATATTCTGTGAAAATTTCAACGGGCTACCTATTACGGTTCAAGAGTTACAGCCCTCGGACAGACGAACGGACGGACGGACGGACAGACGGCGGAGGCTTAGTACTTAGGCTTCCGTACGGGATACGGACACCTAAAAATAACGTCTATTTAATATAACATACGATTGTAAACACACATACTACAGAAAACGTGTCGTGACGGTCGAAGTCTTACCACAGATGAGATACTAGTTACTGGTCTTACACTTTTGTCGGCGTAGCTCTCATTCGCCAAGTGTCTGGAGTGTAACCTGCGATAAGGAACTTCTTTTCTATAAATACATAACTTTTTTTTTTATGGAATCTGACACGGTTGGCTACATCACCTACAACGTCCGTGATGTTAGACAACAACACCGGGTGAACTAGGTGCCATGTCAGTGCTTCCCCCTTTGATCGTGCCGGCTACACTGAACTGGTCGGAAAACACAAACTATTTACATAGCCGTTTAGACCGACGTTTCATTCAGTGCGGTGGTACCAACCCGGGCGGGTTAAACCCTACCACCAAGTAAGATTAGGAGGGAAGGGACCTACAGCTTTACGAGGAATCCGAACCTCGGTCAGCCTCCAACGGTCAGCGGTCACCCATCCAAGTACTGACCGCACCCAGCGTTGCTTAACATTCAATAGCGACAGTTGACTGTCTGCACCACTGAGCTATCGAGGCTGACTATAACGGAATAGATAAATACATGTGATTAATAATCATAAATATGTGTGAATGGAATTTATTTTAATTTATACTAAAATGCGGAACAAATTCTCAGTTTCCAACCGAGCCTTCTATCAATACACATCTAACTTGACCATTCACCCGATAGCACCATTGACTCGGAGCGTAGAGGTCTCGTGATGACAGCACCCAACAATTCAACATTAGATAACTCTTATCAACAGCTAGTGGAGAAGGAATTTTTTTTTTATTATTTGATAATACTACCTTGTAGTATGTATACTTCTACACCTGATCCACTTAATTAAGTCTTTGCAGTCAGAACTTAAAAAAAAAATCTGTTTTTGATCTTGCTCTCAAGCTGTATTTTCAATCGACTGTAGGCGGTGTTATTATGTGGATAGTCACTAAATGCTTGTAAAAATTAATATGAAAAAAAGCCCTGCGAAGTTTCTTACCGGTTCTTCTTCGTGGGTGTAACCGGATAGAACAAATTGTAACAAATTCGAGTACAGTCATGCTGTCTAATGAATGCTTAATAAACAATATACAATATATAACAATTCATAATAATGTAACACAAAGACGACACAGTGGTGGACAGGGAAATAAGTGGAGGGTGGAAAGACAAACATTAAGTTAAATTGTCTAAATATTAATTTTAATTCAATGAAAGATCGGTTGAAAGGGCTGTGTAAATAGTTTGTGTTTTCCGTCTCGTTCAGTGCAACCGGCACGACCGAAGGGAAGCACTGACACGGCACCTAGTTTATCAAGGTGTTATGGGCTAACATCACGGATGTATTAGGTGATGTAACCAGCCGTGTCAGTTAAAAAAAAAAACATTAAATTATTAGTGTTTGAATTTTGTTTAGTTTTTTATAAAAAAAAAATTATGTAATCCGGTATGGTTTGCTGAGTCGGAGGGGCCAAAGCAGATGCTCCGACCAGCCACTATCACCTCCGAGGAGGTAGGTGCCATACCGGACACTTCCCTGGATTGCTGGCTATACTGGACTAGAGGAAAACACAACCGAGGCTGCTATGCGGCCATCTACAATTTGAGCCTACCACCTAGTAAGGGGCAAGGGAAGGTTTTAATTAATTTTTAATTTTCCCGTGGAGCCGGGACAAGGCTTTAGTATAGGGAGTGACAAATGCTGACACCTTCGCGCCTAGCCAAAATTGCCGGTTTGTCCTTTGTTTGGCTTCGCGATTCGAAGTGTCCAAAATGTGAAAATAAAAAATATACGTTGGCTTGCGCGACCACTTCGAATTCTCTGCCTTTGCTGCGGAAACACTTGATGTGTGGTCACCCGACGCAAGTACTTTCTGACCTAGAAAAACTCCTCGTTGATAAGTCTGGTGATCGACGTGCCTAGGTACATACATTAGCGTCACGCCTGCTTCCCAGTGGGGTAGGCAGAGACAACGGATCTCCACGTGCCACGATCCCGACACACCTCTTCCGCCTCTTCCACTCTCATAATGTTCTTCATGCATGCTCGTCGGTTACGGGGTTTTTTTTTTATGGAAACTGGCACGGTTGGCTACATCCAGTGGCGGCTGGCCCTTAAGTGCGTTCGTGCGCCGCACTACCACAAAACATAACGCCTTCACCCGAAAGAAAGAAATAAATTAAAATATTAAACATTCTCCATGAAACCGATCGAAGTAAAAATATCAAACTGAATTCGATCCTATTTCCTAGACAACAAGGCACGATTTTGCTGTACGTAATACGTACTACATACTACGTATAGCCGCCGAGCTCGCCGCGCCGAGTGCAGTACAAAACACCGCGAACGTTTACTATGAGAAAATGTCAAACGCCGCTGCCCCGCCGCGTGAAACAAAACACTATTCATACGATTATGTGTGGCCTTCTGCGTGTGACACACGACGGAAAAAGAAGGACAGAATATTGTGGATAGACGCGCGTGCGACACGTCGCGACCGAGCCAGCCGACGATGAGCCGAAGTAAGCCGAGATCGTAAACCCGACCGAAGGCACGCGCGGGCGGGGGGCGCGGGCGCGGCGGGGGCGATCCAAACTCTGGGTCGAAGTCACACACACACAAGCGCTAAGTACCTACACATACGCTGTAGCTAGGCCTGCCACCCCTCCGGGTTTGACCCGGAGTCTACGGGTTTGAATGGTGTATATCCGGGCTACGGGTTAACATCGTATATCTCCGGGTCAGACCGTGCGGGCGGTGCGTCGAGCCGAGCGGTGACTTCGGCTCGACTGACTGAATCACTGGATGATAGGAGCGGAGTGGGTGGACATCGGACGAATTGGATGCACCGTTCGCGTGCGCGCGCGATTATGGGTTCAATGATTATTAAAAGTAACAAATTTCACAGAATTACCGAAAATAATTGGATTTTTTTTTCAATACCGATTATTATTAATGCTTTTGTGGAATGCGATTTTTCCTTAATGAAAAATGTATGGACAGACGAGAGAAACTGCTTATCAGTCGACATGGTGAAGTCGGAGTTAATTAATTGTAAAGATTAATATGACCTGTCGAGAATTTTTAAAGTATTTGAAAAAACCTGCGAAAGAAAAGTTGATAAAAAAATCACAATTATGTATCTGTTTTTAAATTACAATTTGTAATACTATTTCGTATTGAATGATACCTACCTCTGAAAATTTACATTTTATTTTATAAACATTTTGAATTTTCTGAATACTCCGGGTCTACCATTTTTTAAAGGTGGCAGCCCTAGCTGTAGCACGAACCGACAGGCGAGTCCATTTTTGGAATATGGGTGTTTCTTATATTTATATAACAGATCGAGTTTGCAATTGAATAATTTGAATTATTCGAATATCGATTTGATACATATTCGAATGGTAATTTATAAAATATTCGAATGTTACGACAAACATTAATGATACTGCATATTTCGCTATTTTAAAGTCAAAAATGGAATCACCCAAAGACCTAGGCGTTGTTGGTCGCGCGATCATCCGATCGATCGCTCGCCGCTCCGCGCCGCGCCGCGCGCGCCGCGCCATCTCAGTTCGGGGCGAGACCCGTCGTCGTCGCGTCGACCGATGATGGCCGCTCCGCGCGCCGCGCCGCCACCGCTTAGATGAAATATTGTACGTAATATAATATATCTTTGCCGCGCCGGGATGTTTTGCAAATCAGTTTTTTAGCAGTTTGAACGACTTTTCGTCAGTTAACAGTACATTGTGAAGTTTTCTTCATTGCCCGGCGCGGCAAGGCTGGCCGACGGGCGCGGCGCGCCGGCCACGCCTCGCGCGCGGAGGCGCCCCGGCGGGGCGGCCGCGGCTCGGTGCTCGGTGGCCACTGCGCAGTGAAGTGTCGCTTTGGTTCTTCGAGCAATTAGGACTCTGGTTGTGTTTCTAGTGCGTTATAAAAATGAGTGGATTCAGTGTTGACTATATTAAAAACGAAATAAATAGAACAATATTAGACCTACCCAATCAAACTGTAGTGTGTGTGGTGTGTGTGTGTGACTGATTTCTTCATAATTTTCATAAATTCGCTGGCGTGTTCTTCAAAACACCTAGATATTTCAATCTAAAAGTGAGTACATTTTTATTACTTACATTTTAATGATTTTATCACTTTTATCCTTACCTTATTTTGTCTTTCAACTATGTATCTGTTGAGTGAGAATACTTTTACATAATTTGGGCAATTAACTCAGACATGAAAATAAAATAAAAAATCACGTCTCGGTATCCATTAGATTCACGTTTGGGTTTAGTACTACGAGTAAGTTAGCGCACACTGTGCGCTAGGTACCTATGGGACTGGGTGTGCTGTGCGCACACCCAGTCCCATAGGTCACCAGCCGCCACTGGCTACATCACCTACAACATCCATGATGTCAGGCCATAACACCGGATGAACTAGTTACCATGTCAGTGCTTCCCTTCATTTCATGTCGGCCACACTGAACTGGACGGAAAACATGAACTATTTACTACGCACTTGACCCCTTTTGAGCAAATACCCGATCTGCTCCAGGCACATGCGTCTAGGGCGACCCTTTCCGACTCTTCCACTTACATTTGCTACGTAAATTTCTTTCGTTAGTCTCCTATAATTCATTCTTCCAACATGACCGAACGTGCCTTGGTCTGGCCATCCAAAGGGACAAAGCTGACAGCGTATCGGGCACTATGGGGAGTCGGCTGAGTTGGAAGAAATATTTCACTTATAATCGCCTACCCACGCTTTTCTCTTCGTCCACTGTGCAGTGTAGACACTCAAATACCCTTCCACCATACACTTAAGTTTTTTTAGCTTGCATACCTTAGTAATTAGTAGATAAGTTATTAGTACATGATTAGATAGTATTAATTTTTAAGTTCATTACCAAATACCGTGTGGGGCCGGTACTAAAAAGAATAGCCCCACTGCATCTCTCTCCATGTATGTCGTAAAAGGCGACTAAGGGATAAGGACAAGATGCCGTACTAAAGGGCGACAGGCTCGCCACCTCTTACCTTGGCATGGTACTTCCGCCGAGTCATGCAGCAGGTGGGTCTTCGTGCCTTACTTGCTGCTTGATCGATTGTATCTTGTTCGAATACTTTGGGAAACGTGGTGGTCGGTGTTGTGCTGTAATTTACCAGAGTTCTTGCAGCACAACACCGATTACTCTGCTTACCCAATTGTTGGGATTCAGCGTGTGTGATATGTATGTATGTTCATTACCAATATGGCAGGTACATACTTAGGTACTTGTTTCCCAATAAATAGATGACATTATTTTTACATAAAATTTAAATTAAATGCAATTTTAAATTTATATTATGAAATTATATACATACATACAAAGCGTCACGCCGTTTTCCGAGTGGGGCAGGCAGAGACAACGGATTTCCACGCGCCACAACATTCTCATAATGTTCTTCATGCATGCTCGTCGGTTACGGGTACTACGCACTTAACTCTTTTTGAGCACATGCCCGATCTGGTCCAGGTACGTGCGTCTAGGGCGACCCTTCCCGACTCTTCCACTCACATTTGCTCCATACATTTCTTTCGTTAGTCTCCTATCATCCATTATTCCCAACATGACCGAAAAACTGAAGCATTCCTTTCTCAATCCTTGTCACTATATCTTCTTTCAGACCACAGCGCTCTACACTATTTCTCAATCTATCTATTATGGCGAGAATAAGGGTCAAAAGGTCAACTTTAAACGACATTATTGAGCTATTGGTAAAGATAAAAAACCTGTAAAAAATATGTGTTATGTATTGACCTTTAATTAACAAACGTAGCGAAAAATATTGTATTTTACTACTTTGAAAAGGTGTTAAATAAATCTCCAAAAAATAACGAAAAGTACGAAAATTGTACATTCAAGTTAAATTATCTTGAGAAACATCAATTGTTTCAATACAAGACCCTCATGCGGTAATTTTACAGTACTTTTTGATGAAAATCGTTTGATCGAGCTTTGGTGGACGGTTAATGTCCACCTTTTTTTTTTTATGGGGAGCACGACAAATGGCACGCGCCCGACTAACGCAGAGGTGTAGTCCGACGGCGCCCACGGGCATTCGAATATTTACGGGGGCTGCGAATACCTTGTCGGCGAATACCTTTATTAAATAAAAATAACATGACTAACTTACATGCTTCACTAGTAGAATTAAACTGCATATAGGTAAAGACCAAACACTTAAATTTGAAAAAAGGAGACTGAACTAAATCATTACACTCCTTAGACCTAGACAGCACTGTTAGAAAATCTTACTCTCCATCGAGTTTTTATTATAATTTTCAATTTTTGTATGAAAAAATACGGAATTTCGATATGAGAGATAAGGATTTTTTTCTTCTAATAATGAGTACTTTATATTCCTGAAGTTTCTCAAGCCTATCCTGAAACACCTTGTATATTATGAATGAAATAGTTTTATTTACACCAATATTTGGTTTTAGTTTGCACCTTATGTAAATTTTCTAATGTACTATTTACTCTTTGTTTATTGGAGCAAGAAAGCATTCTCTATCTATCTATTTATCTATAAAAAGTATGCTCCAGCATACACTAACTCCTAAGCACAACGTGGGTTAATGCGAGCGAATCTGCAACACGCTGGCGAAATAAGACCTTGAGAGCTTCCTCGTGCGTTGAAATCTTTTGCATATAAAATTAGCTCACTGTCGCGCTTGATTCGTCTCCGGGCATTTCATACATATATATATTTTTTTATGGAAACTAGCATGGTTGGAACACTGAGAGGTGATGTAACCAACAACATCCGCGATGTCAGCCCATAACACCGGGTGAACTAGGTGCCATTTCAGTGCTTCCCTTCGATCGTGCCGGCTGCACTGAACTGGGCGGAAAACACAAACTATTTACATAGCCGTTTCGACCGACGTTTCATTCAGTGCGGTGGTACCAACCCGGGCGGGTTGAACCCTACCACCGAGCAAGGTAGGAAGAGAAAGGACCTACAGTTTTACGTGGAATCTGAACCACGGTCAGCCTCCAACGGTCGAGCGGTCACCCATCCAAGTACTGACTGATCGTGTAGGATCGGTACTTTAAAATAATAGCCCCACTGCATCTCTCCCCGTGCCTTTTCGACACATAAAACCATATACGCCAAACACCACCTTTACGCAAAACACCTAACTCGGAAAATACCACTTACGCAAAATACCAACTACGCATAACACCAACTTTGATTGCATGTCGTAAATCTCTTTTACGACATAACGACTAATCGAAAAGGACAAGATGCTTTGCATAAGGGTGAAAGGGTAGCCACCTGTCACCTTCCATTCACGGTTCTTCCGCCTAGTTTTGATAATAATTATCTTGTCCGAATACTTAGGTAAACGTGGTGGCCGGTGTTGTGCTGTAATTTACCGGAGTCCTTTCAGCACAACACCGCTTACTCTGCTTATCCTTGTTTGTCGGGATACAGCATGTGATATGTGCGTATGTCACAAATATGTAGTGGTTAAAGTGTAGAAAAAAATATATAAGGTCTTTCATTAGTAGGTAACGATACGCTAAGGGGTGTATGTGTATCAGATACTGATCACGTGCCCATACCAATTTTTTTTTTACTATATAAAAAACATTCTTATTAAGGTGAAATACACGCACTTCATGTATTACATTTGAGGAGTGAATAGGTGTTTTATACTATCGTTAAAAATACATACACCCCTTAGCGTATCGTTACCTACTATTGAAATTCCTTATATAGGTACTTAAGTATTAAATTAACAGACGATTTTTTTTCTCCGTTTCAGATATCAAAATGTCACCACCATCTCGCACGCACACCGAAGCCATAGCCAACTTCGTTCCCCAACCGTCTGACAAGTTGAGGGACTTGTCTCCCGACCGTCTGCAACCTGAGGGACTCACTGCCGCATCGGGAGAGGACACAACCGCCCTGCTTGATGATAGGCTAAAAGACAGTTCGAGGGACCACGGCAGTTTGAAGAAATATAGGGACGTACACCTTTCAAAGGACACCTTTGATGACAATATATCTGATATGAGCCGAAAAGCTTCAACAGCGAAGACGAAAGAGAGTAACCAACATTTAACAGCTGCCAAGAGAGGGAGTGATCAAAATGTAACTGACAAGTTAAGAGGGAGTCATCAAAATTTGACTGACAAGAGAGGGAGTAATCCAATTTTAACTGGCAAGAGAGTGAGTACTCACAAGGCGACTGACGAGTCGAGAGGGAGTTATCAAAATTTGACTGAGAAGCGAGGGAGTAATCCAATTTTAACTGTCAATATAGGTAGTAAGCACAAAGTAACTGACAAGTCGAGAGGGAGTAATCAAAATTTAACTGACAAGCTGACAGACAGCTCTCAAAACTTAAGTACCTGTTCAGAAAGTACTCTTTCGACGGAGAAATTAAGGGACAGTCCGCAGGACTCTTTGAACAGTCTGCTGAGGAAGGAGGGCAAAGAAAGAGACTGCATAGAGGAAGCCTTGGAGTGCACGAGCCTCACTAATAACGTCTGCGCGATGAACTGTTCGGAGCAACCGAAGAATTCCAGTAAGAGGCGATTTATTGTTTGTGGTAAGTTATTCTATTCTTTCTCATCCAACACACCAAATATCTTCAAGATTCCAACATCAAGGCGGAAACAAGACTCAAAGCGTGCTACCCGAGCACTGATGATTGAAACACGAACCGTATGCAGATGTAAATAGGTGCGAGATTCATTCTACTCGTGCGGTGGCTGATACGTCGCGCCGACGATGAACGTTTGCGCGAAAATCACACTAAGTATATATTAACTTTCACGTGTTGGAAAGATGGAAAATAATATTTTTTTTAACTATGGTTGTAGGGAAAAATATTATCTAAATTTCTATGAGGGTCTTGTATTGAAACCATTTATGCTTCTGAAGATAATTTAACTTGAAAGTACAATTTTCTTACTTTTCGTAATTTTTTGGATTTATTTAATTTTTATTAATTTATTTAATACATTTCCAAAGTAGTAAAATATGATTTTTTCAGCTTAATTAAAGACCACTACATTAAATATATTTTTTACAGATTTTTATATTTACCAAAACAATTTTCAAACATTTCGTTTAAAGTTGACCTTTTGAGTCTTATTTGCGCCTTAAGGGTTATGTATGAGTTTAGCGTGAACATAATATATAATGTGACTATCAATGTACCACATTATTAATAAAGCCAAAAGTCACTTGAAGAGCCTTGGCAAGTAACTATTAAGTAATCTGTGCCTTGGCCCTCTGCTGGTGGACGCAACTGGCGTCCCGCAATCAAGGGCCTACTTTATTCAAAGGATAAGCCTTGCCATCCAGCGGGGTAATGCCGCAAGTGTTCTGTGATCTTTTGAAAACACCCCTTTTGATAGTTATTTTAATGTTTTTTTATTTTTATGGAAACTGACACGGTTGGCTACATCACCTACAACATCCGTGATGTCAGCCCATAACACCGGGTGAACTAGGTGCTATGTCAGTGCTTCCCTTCATTTCGCGCCGGCTACACTGAACTGGACGGAAAACACGAACTATTTACATAGCCGTTTCGACCGACGTTTCGCTCAGTGCGGTGGTACCAACCCGGCCGGGATAAACCCTACCACCCAGTGAGGTAAGAAGGGAAGGTGCCTACAGTTTGTTACGTATGTTTTAATTATTTAGTTATTTGTATAAATTTTTTACCTATTGTGTTTTTATAAAATACATACATATATACATAAATACATACATACATGCATAGGTTCACGCTAAACTCACATTCCTTCCTTCTTTATCTTCGCCGTAGTCGGTTAAAAACGTATTGCTCTCAGAAGATTCAAAAGTAAGTACCTGCTCGGCATGGTATCTAGATCTGGCAGGAACACGAATAACAGGATTCCAGTGCATGATCTAGCTAGGCGGTGATGCCAAAATGAGCAATCTTAAACCTTGGCAGTTCCCATCGCAAATTTATTTCTTGTGCGACCCATAAAAACTCATGAATGAACGAATGCATTCGAGTAGCATTGATACAAAGCGAGCTACTTTTCAAGAACACTGATCTAATAGCGTCGAACTTTATTACATTTTCTACTGGGTAGGAAAACTTATTGTACTCGTAGGATACTTTAATAAATCACCGAAGATTCATTACTTCAGAATATAATGGTAATACCGTATATTTTTGTCAGAATAAAAAAAATTATTAATACTAAAATTATAATATAAAACAGACTAATACAATATAACAAACATACCTAAATAAAATAAAACAAACTTACTAAGAATATAAAAAATCGTCCTCTAGCCCTGAGCACGAAGGGGGCACGGTGCCAAGGACGGAGGCGAGGTTACCTCGTTGGACGGCCATGGATTTTAGGATACTTACTTATGAAATGAAATATGAAGGGAAGCACTGACGTGGCACCAAGTTCAACCGGTAAATACACAAAATTAATAGAAACAGATAAAAATGGTAATACCGCCGGCGGCGGGAGACAAGCCTCCAAGCACGCCGGCGGGTGCAGGCCGTGGCTACGGAGTTCTCCGAGACGACGCGAGGCAAGCTACGAGCGATAGGTGGTGGTACTAGACACGTAGGCCACCACCACCCCCATCTCGGAGAGCTCCGTATCCACCGTATGTATTTATTATTAAATTATTATTTTCTAACCAATTTACTACTTTGATAATACCTTTGTTTATATTTTGTTCAAATTCAATATTATTAAATTTTCTTTTGAGCCTTTAACAATAAATGTGCTGTCATATGCAAAAAGTACCATTTTGTGTGTTATAGAGTCTGGGAAGTCGTTGATGTATATTAAGAATAATAAGGGGCCTAAAATACTCCCTTGTGGAACTCCATGTGTAACAATTTTGAATTTTGATTTGTATTTCATCATCTTTTTTGTTTCCTGACAAATTTTAGAGACTTCTGTGCATTGTTGTCTATATATTAAATATGATTTTATCCATTCCAAAACATAATATGGGTAGGGTGAGCGTTCCACAGGGTTTACCGTTTCTGTAGAGGCAAGATCTGAAATAACCGACTTATAATGAAATCCGCGAAATGTGGCGCCGAGCCACCCATAAGGTGTCTTATGCGGATATTCGGTCGTACGCGCGTGTTTCGAATGCCATGCCGGCCTAACAGGTGCCTATTCACGCCTATCTTGAAGGACCCGAGACTATACTAGGGGGGAAAGATGTTCTTGAAATTGACATTAAAATCCCCAAATATCTACACAATTCAAAGGTGACTGATCCAGCTGTATCATACATAACACGGAAAGGCTTCAAACAAAGAACTGACGCAGCTCAAATGATAACTTATTCAGATCACGCCAGTACTTATTATAACGTAATGTAACACTGTACTCCTCGTTTAGATGCGTATACTTGTAGAATGTCTTGGCTCGAATTCAGTGTGTACGTATTATCATGTTGTTGCTTTGGTTTGGGGTTGGCTCTAGGCCTGCAAACTAGTCACGCTTGGTTGGGGAACTTCTTTTTTTTTATGTAAACCAACATGGGTGGCTGTGCCGAGATACCAATGGTGCAGTCGACAGAGCCAAAATCACTTCTCCTCGCGAAACCACGCTCAGTTAGGCGCCATGCCAGCAGATTTACGGACTGTTGCTTGGCTGTCTAGCCGTTTGATACGACGTTTGAAAGACACCCAGGTTAAAGGATTCGGGAAATACACTCGCCGGAAGACAGTTCCACACCCTAGCGGCGCGACAAAGAAACGATTTAGAGAACTGATGGGTTCTCGAAAGCCCAATGTAAACAACAAAAGGGTGCTGAGTCTCTCTGCGACGAGTCATGCGGAGATAGGACGGGTTGCATGCAGGGAATAAGGGATGCTAGTTCCACAGAGCAGCGTCCATGATAGTATCTGTAAAACAAAACCGTGCAAAACCCCGCGATCTCCATCTACCCCACCCAGCCAGTCTAGTGGCCTCCGTGAAGGCCACAAGTCGACTGGGGCGTCTGCAGACCTCTGCAACGGAAGATGGAGAACGGAGTATGTCTCTTCGTTGGTTGCCAAGCACACTGCACTCCAACAAAACATGGTCGGCCGTTTCATCCGTTGCCAAACATCCCCTGCACAGTGGACTATCCGAAATACCCATGGTGTGTAGATGTTTATTAAGTGAGCAATGGCCGCTCATCAGACCAACGGCAACGGCTGTTCTCAGCTTAGCCCGGGCCAGGTTGACAAGCTTCCGAGCCAGCCTTCGGTCTGGTTTAGGAAGAGCAGCTCTCGACTGTCTGCACTCTGAGAGGCCCTTCCTTTCTGTCCCTGTGTTTCCGTGATCTCGACGCGTGCAACCAAGATCTCTATGTGCTTGCTGACAGCATTATCGCGGGTTCCGCCCCTATCGGTATAATTCTGGAATCTCTTCGGGCGAGGTCATCAGCGCTGTCACATCCCGGGTAGGTATTATCCTTTACTTAACGAAGAGGAAATTATTTTTTAATTTTAAAGGTTGTTGGTGTTGAGTTTTTTTTTTATTTGTAATAAAATTTTTATGTAATACGAGTATGTACATATCATACATATCACACACGCTGAATCCCGACAATCGGGGTTCGCAGAGTAATCGGTGTTGTGCTGCAAGAACTCTTGCACATTACGGCACAACACCGACCACCACGTTTCGAAAAGTATTCGATCAAGATTCAATCGATCAAGCAGCAAGTAAGGCACAAAGACCCGCCTGCTGCATGACTCGGTGGAAGTATCGTGCCAAGGTGAGAGGTGGTGAGCCTGTCGCCTTTTAGCACGGCATCTTGTCCTTATCCCTTAGTCACCTTTTACGACATGCATGGGGAATGCAGTAATATGCATTGGGTGAGATTATGTAAGTATATAAGTATGCCACGGGTTCTTTGCGCCGCCGTTGTGAATTTATTAGGCTGTTTCGGTTGTGAGGTAAATAATCGAATATAAATGGATATGTCACGTGGGTGGAATTCTATTTTGGCAAACCGGTATGAATAGAATATGACTATAGAATTCGCCATTTAAATCCGACGAAAAGGCATAAAAGGACGAGCAGTACTGTATTTTTTTTTTGTTAGTTTTTTTTTGTGTGATATTATTCAATTAGGTACCTATGCTAAACTGAACTTTACTACAGTACACATAAGACATATTGACACATAGCTAATCTTACCGGCAAGAACATTTAAATAGGTATGGACGTCAGACTGTCCAATGCTTATATGAGAAACAGCGTCGCCGAGCTCCGCGGGTAGCGGAGGGGACGGCGCGCGCTCTGATTGGGTGGTATCGGGCGGTATCGGTAGGTAGCCGGGAGTGGATGGATGAGAAGAGCGGAAGACCGCGTGTGGTGGCGTGCCTTGGGAGAGGCCTATGTCCAGCAGTGGACCGATACAGGCTGATGATGATGATGATGATGGGCGGTATCGCGCTCTGATTGGTTGGTAACGAATGGCATTTGTACGTTTACACGAACGTCGTGTTACGCTGGCGCGGGGAAGGTCCGACGTCCTTACGATATTCTTGCTTACCGGTAACAATGAGTTAATATTTTTCAGGTTTCCGTACCCCGTACGGAAGCCTATGCCATCTGTCTGTCCTGCTGCTGTATCAACTGCTGAAACTGTAATAGCTAGCCGGTTGAAATTTCCACAAAATATATAAAAAATACAAAAATTAGAAATTATTGGCCTTGAATTAGTGGCCCTTCAAATTTTATTTAAAAAAAAATTATGTTTTTTTTTATGTATAAACCTTGGTGCGCGTGTCCGACTCGCACTTGGTCGGTTTTTTTTTTACTTTTCGCTGAATTTACGGTGTGAAAACTATAATACGATTGGTTTTGAAATCAAATACCGTTATATTTTAAAGTTCAACGCCTGGCGATATATTTGTAACAGTGTGCAATATAGAATTTCTAATTAATCTAACTTGTTTTTAAACAAAACGTTGACCTTCTAGGCCACAGCATGAAACTACGTCGCACAAATAACCCCAATATTCGCAAACATTTCATAGCTAATAATAGCACCAAGAACATTGTTCTTGAATAGCACAGTGGACGAGTGCAACCAACAACTAGTTTCCGAGAAATTCGTGGACAAACATACATACAAACATACATACAAACATACATACAAACATACATACCAACATACATACAAACATACATACAAACATACATACACAAACATACATACAAACATACATACAAACAAACATACACAAACATACATACAAACATACATACAAACATACATACACAAACATACATACAAACATACATACCAACATACATACAAACATACATACAAACAAACATACACAAACATACATACAAACATAAATACCAACATACATACAAACATACATACAAACATACATACACAAACATACATACAAACATACATACAAACAAACATACACAAACATACATACAAACATACATACAAACATACATACAAACAAACATACATAAAAACAAACATACACAAACATACATACAAACATACATACCAACATACATACAAACAAACATACACAAACATACATACAAACATACATACCAACATACATACAAACATACATACAAACAAACATACACAAACATACATACAAACATACATACAAACAAACATACACAAACATACATACAAACATACATACCAACGTACATACAAACATACATACAAACAAACATACACAAACATACATACAAACATACATACCAACATACATACAAACATACATACAAACATACATACAAACATACATACAAACATACATACATACAAACATACACACAAACATACATACAAACATACATACAAACATACATACAAACACACATACAAACATACATACCAACATACATACAAACATACTTAACTAACACTTATGAAATTCGGCACACCTGTTTAGAAGCCCACATAGACTAAGGCCCAATTGCACCAACACAAATTTAATATATAAACCAGTTTAACTCGTTAAGCTAGCACCCGTTGACTGTGGGAACCGCGTTTAAATCCATAACTCGCTACTTAACTTTAAACTCGTGTTGGTGCAAGTGGGCCTAAGGCCCACTTGCACCAACACAAATTTAATATATAAACCAGTTTAACTCGTTAAGCTAGCACCCGTTGACTGTGGGAACCGCGTTTAAATCCATAACTCGCTACTTAACTCTAAACTCGTGTTGGTGCAAGTGGGCCTAACTGTTAGTCTATGTGGGCTTCTAACATATACGAATATAATATGTTCGTTTATGCATTTACCGCTGTATGTTTTTTCGGTTATGCGGTATAATTAAAGCGACTCACTTTTTATGTTTGTCGACGTTTCGTCCCACACTATACGAATATTGCACAATTCCAACCATATTTACATACATAAGGGTCGAATTGGTAGCCTCCTCTTTTGAACAAGTTCAAAATTCGGTTAAAAATTGGCTGAACAAGTAAATACTTAACAAATTAAAATTGTTATTTAATGAAAGAGTGCTCAAGAACGATAGGTTAGAAAATACAACTAAAAAAAAATTAAATAAATAAATTTCTTCTGAATTATGCCTGCATAAAATAAACAAGTACATAAATATAAATAAATAAAAATAGTACGACCTTTCACGGCTTAATTAATTATAAACACAATATTATGTTTTCATTAATTAATACGTTATAATATTTTAATTAATGCCAAGGTGTCACTTGCTCAACATTTCTAATTTTAACATTTTTTAATTAATATATCCATTAAAACGAGCATTGAAAACTCATTAATATTTTAAGGTTATATAATTATATAATAATAATATTCTTTGGTTTGTATCGTAAAATCTAACTTTTTATTCAAGAAAATATAACAAAGTAATACAAGTAATTAAATAAATAAAACCCGCCTAACAAACATTAAAATAACTATCAAAGGGGGCGTTTTCAAATATTCCCAGAACACTTGCGGCATTACCCCGCTGGATGGCAAGGCTTACCCTTTGAATGAAGTAGGCCCTTGATTGCGGGACGCCAGTTGCGTCCACTAGCAGAGGGCCGCCAAGCCTCTTCAAGAAGCTTTTGGCTTCACTGCTCTACGGACAGAGGGTTTCGTTTGTGTATTTAAATTAACAATAATAATATAAGGCACCGCCGCGGCTCGGTGCCCCCGGTACTTCACCAGCTCGACATGCCTGACGACAGAAGCGGCTGCAGACCACCCGGGACGCGACACGCGTGATAGAGAGCAGGCTCTGCAGCGACGGCCGGCCGCCGCTGCGCTCGACTTCGACGCCGCCGCCGCCACCGCTCGCCCGCAGCAGCACTGCCTCCGCCCACCGCCGCGTCGCCCGGCCTCCCCGCGCCCGGGTCGTCCAACACAAGAGCCGCCTTTCTTCTCGAACACCACACGCACGCCCCACCTCCCAGCTCCACGCCGCCGGTGAATTTCATCGACGGCGAACATGGAGCGTTGACGTCGGCCAAGCCACAACATCTACGGTGAGGGCGACGTCCACCATCGGCCAGCTTGGGGTCATCGGGACCTCACGTCCCGTCTAGTGCCCCCGCTACCGGTGGTGCAGTGCGCCCATGCGGCGACGCGTGCGCGATGAAGAAGACGTTAAGAGAGCAGCGCGACGACGTCGCCGTGCAGTCCGGCGGATACGGAGCTCTCCGGGATGGGGGTGGTGGTGGCCTACTTGTCTAGTACCACCACCTATCGCTCGTAGCTTGCCTCGCGTCGTCCCGGAGAGCTCCGTAGCCACGGCCTGCACCCGCCGGCGTGCTTGGAGGTTTGTCTCCCGCCGCCGGCGGTATTACCGTTTTTAATTTTTATATTAATTTTGTGTATTTTTATTACTTTTTTGTATAATATATGTAAAATTAATGTAAAATTTTAAGAATGTGAAATAAAGGAATAATATAATATTAATAATTGATAATTAGTCCTATCCAGTTGGATTAAACCCACAAAGAAGAACCGGCAAGAAACTTCGTGGCGTATTTTTATATTCATTTTTTTTTATGGACACTGACACGATTCGCTACATCACCTACAACATTCGTGATGTAGCCAACCGTGTCAGTCTCTTAAAAAAAAAAAGACCCACCCGTTGCATTACTCGGTGGAAGGACCGTTCGAAGGTGAGAGGTGGCTATCCCGTCGCTCTTTATCGCCGAATTTTGTCCTTATCCCTTAGTCGCCTTAGGACATGCACGGGGACAGTGGGACAGTCAAAAGTTAATAAGTATCAAAAATTTGACAAAGGCTCTTTACACCTGATCCACTTAATTAAGTCCTTGCAGTCAGAACTTCAAAAACAAAACAAAAATCCGTTTTTGATCTTGCTCTCAAGCTGTATTTTCAATCGACTGTAGGCGGTGTTATTATGTGAATAGTCACTAAATGCTTGTAAAAATCATTATGAAAAAAAAGCCCTGCGAAGTTTCTTAACGGTTCTTCTTCGTGGGTGTAATCGAATCGGATAGAACAAATTGTAACAAATTCGAGTACAGTCATACAATATACAATATACAAACAATTCAACTCACGGCCATACAAAAAATGTGACACAACGAAAGTTGATTCCAAGATAAGCATTATTTTGACCTTTCATGTAATTAATTCCTACTTTGTTCACATTACAAGGTATATTTGCATATGAACATAATAAATCACGCACACATGCGTAATTTCCTTTTAAAAAAAAACTTACATTTTACGTGCATCCTGCAATATGAGATTATATAATAATAATCTGACGTGACCGCATAGCTTCATCGATGCATGATCTCAGTTCAATATCTTCCTGCTTGGACAGGATGCCATGTCGCTAAAAGGTACCTTCCTTGTATGCATTTTTTCGACTCGTACCAGATCGTATTGAGTCAACTTTTTCGACCGACCTTCATAGAGTGCGGTAGCTGTGTGTAAATGTTCGACTTGCCACCGATAAGGACGACGGGAAGAGACGTCCTTTTACTTTTTAGGGTTCAGTAGCCAGACACGATGACTTTTTTTTTTATTGAAAACGACACTGTTAGTGCTAAAGGGCGACAGCCACCTCTCACCTACACGGTACCGACGAAGTACCGACCCCACACGGTGCAAAGTCTAAAATTGTTGCATTTACGTTAGTACGGGAGCGGAGGTGTGCATCGTACTCTTAAGATGCTGCCAACCGCAAACATATGACCCCATTCGCACGCGTCCAACAACAATTATTATTATTAAGAAGCAACGCGCGACCATTTGTCCTTCTACAACTCAACTGATCCTTTTACCACAGAATACTTATTCTCGTCAACATTTACAATGTCAAATTTTTATATTTTTTTTATGTAATCAGGTATGGGTGGCTGAGTTGGACGGGCTAAAGCGCATGGTCCGACCAGCTAATATCACCTCCGAGAAGGTAGGTGCCATACCGGAGACTTCCCTGGATTGCTGGCTATACTGGACTAGAGGAGAACACAACCGAGGCTGCTATGCGGCCATCTTACATCCAGTACGGTGGTACCAACCCAGTCGGCTACAATTTGAGCCTACCACCTAGTAAGGCGCAAGGGAAGGGACCTACAGTTTTACACCGGTTCCGAACGGTGAAGCAGCAGGTGTAGGCATACACGTAAATTTTTTCGTCAGAAAAAACTCATTGGTACACGCCGACTGGATTCGAACCTGGGACCTCTCGCATGAGAAGCCGATGCCCAAACCACTCGGCCACCCGCCGCTAGTAGATCTTGACTAGAAAAGTGTATATTTATATACAAAATAAATTAATAATTTACCGTATAACAAATAGTTTTGAAAAATCGTTTGATTACGTTGTTAGTACGAGAAACCGGGTTATAAAGTAAAAAAGATTTATTTCCAATAAAATTAAGCGAATTACAATAAAGTTAAATAAGTCTATTTAACAAAATCATATACCCATTAAATATAAGTTTAATGTTTTCGGCTATGCGGTGCACTAACGGTGCTGCGTGCTCTTAAGTTGAAATATTTTTCTAAAACTTGAATTGACGTTAACATAAACTTCTAACATTAACTTTTAACAAATAATAAAAAGAAGAAAAAATAATTCAAAATTAATCGGGGAATACAAGAAACGCGTTTTGACATTGAAAATGTCTTTTCGTTCGCTTCAGTATAGTCCCCAATTTCCAGCGACAGTGCAAATTCGCCCTGGTGTCGTGAGTTTTAAGGCTACGTGAATATTTATAGTGTCAAATGACGCGTATCAACAAGGGTTACCAGATAATGAAAAAATAAATAAAAAAGTTTGAGAGTTTTTGAGAAAATCGCAAAAACCGCTTACAATAACCGTTTTTAGGGGGTTTAAAAAGGTCATTTATAAACATATTTCTAAATATACAGGGTCAGGATAGGGTTTCGTAACTTCAGGGTTCGAAAGGGGTCCATATTTGAAGAGGAAAAGCCCTGAAACTTTTTCCCAGATTCGGTCATTTTATAGTACTTTTTAGTGAAAATCGTTAGTGATAAGGATTTTTTTCTTCTAATAATGAGTATTTTCTATTCCTGAAGTTTCTCAAGCCTATCCTGAAACAGCTCTGAATATTTAAACTTTTATATTGTAGATTGACTCAATTTCTGGGATGTTTTTTGTTTGTTTGAATAAAGTGAAAAATTTTGGAGTTCTTATTTTATTTTTTTTCCGTTAAGCGAGTTACGAGTTTTCTATCTTGCAGTGTGAGTAGTTAAAATGGTTTTCGTTTATGCATATATTTGAAAATTAAGAATTTAATGGTTTAATTTAATTTTAAATTTTTTGTCAATTTTCATATTTCAGTATGAAATATGACAATAAAAATTCTAGACTACTGGTGTGCTGGGACAAAGGATAGTTCTCGTCGAGATCTTCATTTCATATGACAGCTGTCAAAATTAATGATAATATTATGCTGCCAATTGGAGCAAGCCAGTGGGCTAAAACTTGAGCACTTATAGCAAGTGGCAAGTACCTCTTCTGGATAGGTATTTGTTTCATTGGTCTGCCCTGTTCAAACACTTAACTGGTGCAAAGTGGGGTAAAGTAACGCAGTGCTGGTCGAAATTGCGAATACTTTGAGTAACGTTAGAATAAATATTTACTCTTCACAAAGCATCAATTACATTTACGGAAAAACCGTCGCGAAATGTAAACTTTGGCGACAGAACATTCGTTATGCTGAAAAATCAGATGAAAATAAATTTGATGGCTAATTCCCTACTCTACTACACCCGTTAAGTCAATCTATCACACCTGGGTGCCATTCAGAGGTTCCTCTTTGATCGTGCCGGCTACGCTGAACAGAAAACACGAACTGTTTTCATAGCCGTTTCGACCGACATTCAGTGGCGCCGATCCTGGCGGTTTAAACTCTGCAACCTTACTTACTTACTAACTATAATATATGAATATTATTTAATAGATGAAAGGTAAGGGACAACGAAAAGGAATCCGTTTAAAAAAAAAAGTCAAAATTGTAAACCGTTGTCGCGGTTTCGTTGTTCAATAAACGACCAAGTTTTTTATTCACCAACGACGCGACGCCCGCCGCGCCGTAAAATCAATCTCAAAACAGGAGACAGACGTACGAACGAGCATGTCACTAACTTGTTTATTGTTTTATTGATAATTCATATGCCAGTATATCCGCACTCGAACTTGTCACAATTTGTTCTATCCGGTTCGATTACACCCACGAAGAAGATCAGGCAAGAAACTTCGCAGGGCATTATTTTTTCGTACATATTATCACAAGTATTTTAGTGACTAGCCACATAATAAAATCGCCTACAGTCTATCGAAAACACAGGCTTGATAGCAAGATTAAAAATTTTACTGAGAGTTCTGACTACAAAGGCTTATTAACTAAGTGTATCAGTCAGGTGTACAAAGCCTTTGTCAAACTTTGATACGTAATTTGCAGCCAATATTAGTACATTAAACATACTAAAATGTAGTATATTTGTCAAAAAATTAAATATATTTAAATATAAATATGTATTAGCGTACTGACATTTAGGTACTTGGCGATATCAACGAGGTATTTAAAATATCATTTTAAATTCCTTGTCGCAAAACATGGTGTTGTCTTCGCTAACGCGAATATAAAGCCGTGACTCGCGACGATATTTTCGCGACTTTTTCATAAATGTAAATGCGCCCTTAAACAGTGCAGGTTCGATGACACTATACCGTTACGGTTCGTTAAGAGTATTGGCCGCCTTTACGTAAATCTTTCGGAAACATTGGGTGTAAGCGCGACGACACACTCAACGGAATTTCCGGCCGGAACTATCCGGCCGGAGCTGAAAAGTGTGGATCTCTATGAGTGTGTTTTTTTTAAATTGAAAGCGCGACATATGGCGCCTAGCCATACACGTGGGCGCACACCCATAAGGTGTCTAACGAAGCCCGTTATGCGGGAATTGTGAATGCCATGCCGGCCTAACACGCCCCTGTTGAAGAATCCGAGACTGTACTTGGGGAGAGATACTCGTATATGTTGACATATATCTCCTAAACAAAGATTCGACAGAAGAGTGCCTATTTCGAACGGCACGATTATTTGGTTAGGATTTCACGTAAAACTGTTGGGTCCTTACCTTCTTACCTTACTAGGTGGTAGGGTTTATCCCGCCCGGGTTGGTACCACCGCACTGAATGACACGTCGGTCGAAACGGCTATGTAAATAGTTCGTGTTTTCCGTCCAGTTCAGTGTAGGCGACATGAAATGATGGGAAGCACTGACATGGCACCTAGTTCACCCGGTGTTACGGGGTGATATCACGGATGTCGTAGGTGATGTAGCCAACCGTGTCAGTTCACATAAAAAAACAATTATTAAATTGATGAGTGCTTTAATTAAATACAATTTACTGTCAGTGTGTCTTGGGCGGCTTCGGCGCACAAAGTTGAGCCGGTGTCAAAGTTTTGTTTGTTACTCTTAAACGTGTCAATAAGACCTCTTCTGAACCTGAAATTTTGTCATGGAGGTAGAGTGTTTTCATTTTACGAAGGCACGAGGGTGTGAGACCGCGCGGAACTCAGTAGGGAACGACTCAGTTCGACGGAGCGACGCGGAGACGTGTGTACCGACCGGGCACCGGGTTCGTTCTCTACTGAGCTCCGCGCGGTCGCCTCTCTCTCGCACCACTTCCTACCTCGTACCCCGCGTGTCTTCGTAAAATGAAAACACTCTAGTTGACGTTGCAACTTAGCGAGTGTGTTCAAATTGTTCCAGAAATTGACGCGAGCGATGTCGGGGGAAGAACGATCACTGGTTGTTTACCGCTAAGCACTCATAAATTTAATAATTTGTTTTTGAAGTGAAAACTTCTTTAGCGGCGCTTGGCACTTTTTATATGGGGAAAAAAATCTATGTTCGCTTCAGCGCGTCAGATAACAATCTATCGTTGCTATGACAACCGCGTCAGATAACAATCTATAGTTGCTATGACAACCGCGTCAGATAACAATCTATAGTTGCTATGACAACCGCGTCGGATAACAATATATCGTTGCTATGACAACGCTCAATACATGACATCTTAAAGTTCTGCAAAATGAATGTAGGGTTCCGTAACAAATGCATGTCTGTCCGTTCTACTAAATTTAACATTTATATTTGTTCGGTATTATTCGGCTTTACATCGCGCAACACAAATTCACTAGGTACACTTGCCTCCATCAAGCCCGGCGGCAGAGACAAACAGCCACATAGCTGGCCACCTACGCTTGTCCGCTCTGGTCGCCAAGCAACGGGCGACAGAGAGTTGTTGTGGACGAGTTCTGCAAAACCGGAACGGAGCGGTGTACATAATTACGTACGAAAACCTCAGAGGAAACGAAAACTTTTACCAAGATCGTGGTGTGGACTGGGCTATCGAAGGAGCGGACGGCGCGGCGATTTCACAAGGTAGGAGGCCACAACCACACACACACACACTACGATTCATTGGTCCTTCGAGCATTCGGATATTGGGGTTAAATTGCGGTGTTGGGGTATTTTTTTTATCATTCATATTACAGGGAAATACACTTACAGGGGGGGGCAAGATACAAATCATTCATGCATGATCTAAATTTCGTAGCGGTAAGCGGTACATAAATTTAATTTTTTTTGAATTCTAAAAACAATTGCGGGCGGTATTCTATAAACAAACAAGTGTGGGCTGTTTATAGTTTTTCTTTCTTCCGAAATACATTGACAAGTTTAGCTTTGCGGCTGACATATTCTCTCGGCTTGGCTTGACAGTTCGTTTGTTTACATTCTCGTGATACAATTTTATTTCGCGGATTACCTTTACGGATTTGAGTGCCGGTTCGAACTCGTAGTTTAGCATGGCACCTAAGCGTGTTGCGGTGTTACTCGCGAAGCGCGATTTGCATGCGGATAGGTTCGTACAAGCGGCATCGGCGGGCCGAGACGCGCTTGCCAATCGCGATTTGCTGGCGGCCTTCGAAGTGCGGTGCATAGGTCTCGATGCGACATTCCAAGATGTGACGGACATCCACTTGGAACTGCTGACGCATCCCGACCTGGATGCCACCCCCGACACACAGCTCAAAGCGAGGTACGCAGATATTTCTTCTACCTACTATGAGGTCAAAACGATGTTGCGGACTCTCGTGCCTCCGGTGGCACCGAGCGGCGGAAGCGGAACACACTCCGAGCCATCGTCTCGAGGCGGAAACCTGCGGCTTCCTCGGATCGACCTACCCAGGTTCTCAGGTCGGATCGAGGACTACGAGTCCTTCGCAAATCTCTTCCATTCCCTCATCGCCGACGACAGCAGCATGTCCGGGGCGCAGAAGTTGTACTACCTGTTGGGCTGCTTATCCGATGAGCCGCGTGCACTGGTACAGCACCTAAAGCTGATCGATGAGAACTTCAACATCGCACTAGGCATCATACGTCACCGATACAGCAACAAGCGGGTGTTGGCGGACAAGCTCGTTACCAACATGGTCGGACATTCGATGGTGGCACACTCTGGCCATTCACTGCGGGCGTTCCTCAACACGCTGCTTGAGAACACAAAGGCCCTGGTGAACTTAGGGTTGCCGGTCAAGGAGTGGTCCTTCCTCCTATTTTCCATTGCGGTGCGGAAGCTAACGGAACCAACGCGGATGCGTTTCGAGCAGTACCTCCTGCTGCCAGCGGAACACAGCACTGTGCTGCCCACCTTCGACCAGTTGACTTCGTTCCTGGAAGGTGAGTGCAGAGTGCTGGAGTCGGCAGCGGAGAATCAAGCGGTTACGGCAAAACCATCAGTGCGGATAGAAGGGGCGGTTCCATACGGTAACCAGACAAGCCGTAAGGTGGTCTATCAGGCGGAGGCGCGGCCCTCTAGCCCAATAGCGGAGGCGTACTACTGCCAATTTTGTGAGCGGCAAGGCCACACTCTTTACAAGTGCCGTAACTTTTTTGCGCTGACACCTCAGCAGCGGAAGGCGGTGGTTTTTGAGCGCAAGTGGTGCTTCGCTTGTCTCAAATCACATTCCATAAGCCAGTGTCAATCCACGAATGTATGCCGAACATGCGGGACTAATAAGCATCACACTCTGCTACATTTCGAGCAAGGCGGCAGTAGCGGTTTTCGGGGGGGCCAACACGGCCAAATACGTACCAACAGGGGCGGCTTTCAGGGGGGCCAGCGTGGCCCAACTGGTACAAACAGTGGCGGTTTTGGCGGAGCCCAAGTGGGACCGACCAGTGGCGGATCTAGGGGGGGCGGACACGCATACAATAACTATGGGCCCACTAGCGGACCTAGGGGGGGCGGACCTGGCTACAATAGCTATGCGGCCAATGGCGCATCTAGTGGGGACGGACGTAGTCACACTTATGCGGCTACTGGCGGAATAGGGGGGGGCGAAAGCCAACAGTACGAGCAACAGCACAATACCTATGCGGCTGTGGCGAGCGGTCGTCAACGGTCACGGTCATTCTCACCACCGGTGCCGTGCAATTTTGGGCATTCCGGCCAGGGACCTTCAACTGGGGGTCGCTGACTAGCCGACCATTCCCGCAACCAAGCTGAACATCCTTCAGTCGTTTTAGCCACTGCGCTAGTTGCGGTGAAATCTGCGGCGGGGTATGCTCACGTGGCACGGGCCATGTTAGATAGCGGTTCACAAATTTCAATTATTACAAATTCATTGGCAAATAAATTGGGGCTTCCGCGGTATAGAGCGCATTTTCCTCTAACGGGTGTAGGCGGCGTAGAGGTAAAGAACTCTAGGGAGATGGCTGAGGTAACCATACGACCTAGAGATGCGGTGGGTCCTATTCTTTCTACTAGTGCTATTATTTTAAATAAAGTAGGTGGACACCTTCCCACTTCGACACTAGATGAGGGACTTTTTTCATATTATCAACATTTACCACTTGCGGATGAACGGTTCTTTGAATCTAAATCTATAGACCTTCTCTTAGGCATGGATTTACTTGGGGATATATTGCAGGGGGCCTTAGTAAGGGTAGGTCCCGGATTTCCCATTGCTTTAGATACGATTTTTGGGTTTGCGGTAGCAGGTCCTGTCTCATACAAAGAACCCAGTGCGGCGCGGTTTTCTTACAGTCTATACACGGAGGAAAATTCTTTGGATGGGGTTATTCAAAGATTTTGGGAATCCGAGGAGATCCCAGAGAAAGCGGTTAAAGATCCACAACATGCAGTTTGCGAGAATTTATTCCGTACGACTCATCAGCGCAATGCTGAGGGGCGCTATTCAGTGCGCTTACCTTTCCTATCAAATCGACCTAAATTAGGAGATTCTAGAACCATAGCACTTAGGCGGTTTTTATCACTAGAAAGGCGGCTTAACTCAGAACCAAGAATGCGTTCCAAATATGTAGAGTTCATGCGGGAATATATACAATTGGGGCACATGTCGGTGGCTCCAGCCACAATTACGCGCGGGGAACATTACTTTATCCCACATCATGGGGTTTTCAAGAGTTCAGGGGATACTGAAAAAATTAGAGTGGTTTTCGATGCAAGCTGCTCTACTATTTCAGGAGTCTCATTAAATGACTGTCTTCACGCTGGGCCGAAGCTCCAGCTGGACATAAATGAAATCATTTTAGACTTTCGCCTACACGCGGTAGTTTTCGTAACGGACATCCGAATGATGTTCAGGCAGGTTTTAGTAGACTACCGAGACCGAGCGTTTCAGCTCATATTTTGGCGGGAATCTACGGACCAGCCACTGTGCATATTCACTTTAAATACTAACACGTACGGTTTAAAGTCTAGCCCATACATTGCTATTAGGTGCCTACGACAACTAGCAGATGATTATGAGGATCGCTTTCCTATCGCGGCACGTACACTGCGGAATTCGGTTTACATGGACGATATTTTAGGCGGCGCAAGCTCATTAGAAGCTGCGGCAGAGCTAAAGTCTCAACTGATTTCCATGCTATCTCTGGGAGGCTATGAGTTGCGTAAGTGGGCATCTAGTTGTCCAGAGCTTCTCTCAGATATTCCGGTGGAACATTGTGAGAAGCCACACCAATTCGATGCGGTAGATAGTCCTTCCTTCATAAAGGTTCTCGGGATTCAATGGGATTCGGTGCTGGATGTCTTCTCATACAATATCGGTCTACCGTCAGAATCTACATTTACTAAGCGGGCAGTTCTCTCTACTATCGCGCGGACGTTCGACCCACTTGGTTGGATCGCACCAGTGGTGTTCAAGGCCAAACTGATCATGCAGTCTGTATGGTTGCTACAACTGACTTGGGATGAACCCTTACCAAGCCACTCTCAAGCGGATTGGGAGCGTTTTCTTTTCGACTTACCTCAGTTGAATCAGTTAAGGCTTAAGCGGTGTGTACTTCCGCCAGATGCGGTTTCTTATTCACTACATGGATTCTGTGATGGCTCAAACTTAGGCTATGCGGCTGTAGTTTATTTGCGTACTGTAAAACAGAATAATTCAGTATCGATACACCTGCTCTCGGCCAAGTCCAGAGTAGCGCCTATTCGCTCTAAACTAACCATTCCTAAAATGGAACTTAGCGGCGCCATTATTTTATCTCGGTTAATTAATTATGTAGCGGCATCTTACGTGGGGAAAATTCAACTCGATGACATAGTATGCTGGTCAGACAGTACCATTGTACTATCTTGGTTGCGAACACCACCACATACTCTACAAACTTTTGAGGGAAATAGAGTTGCGGAGATAAACAACTCTAAAGTGCGGTTAACTTGGCGGTATGTCCCATCTAATTTAAATTGTGCGGATATAGGATCTAGGGGAGCTACAGCTTCAGAGCTGCTTAACAGTTCACTGTGGTGGGACCCACATTGGTTACATGACAGTCCAGAGAGTTGGCCTGCGAACTATATTGGTCGCATCCCAGACTTGCCGGGCATTAAGACTGTCAAGCTAACATCTCATGCGGTAGTGATCGAGTCATGCGATCTACCTGCTCGGTACAGCTCTCTACCTAAACTCCAGGCAGTAACGGCTTATTGTCTTCGTTTTTCATATAACTTGCGGAACATTAACAAGCGGAGCGGCCCTTTAACAATAGCGGAATTATCAGCGGCATTAAAAACATTAATTAAAACAGTACAACAAGCGGAATTTTCAATTGATCTGGAATTACTTTCCAAGGGGCGATTATGCTCGACGCGTATTCGACGACTTAGTCCTTTCCTTGATGAGGAGGGATTTTTACGTGTAGGCGGGCGGCTTTCAAATTCAAATCTTCCTATGGGAACGAAGCATCCTCTGTTGTTGCCCAAATCTCATGCGCTGACGCGGCTAATAATAGATCATTTTCACTTGACTCATTGTCACGCGGGCCCTACAGCTTTACAAGCTATACTTCAGCGGAGATATTGGATTCTCTCAGCGAGACAAGCTATTCGGTTCCAAATATTTAAATGCATTCCGTGTTTTAGACTCAAGGCCAAGCCTTCAGAACCTATTATGGCCGATCTCCCAGCAGATCGCGTCACTCAATCGGGCGGTGTTTTTCATGCGGTAGCCACGGATTTTGCGGGACCTTTTCAAATCAAAGCCTCTACGTTACGGAACGCTAAAGTCCTCAAGGCATATCTGTGCGTATTCGTTTGTCTTGCCACGCGGGTGGTTCATTTAGAGGTTGTCTCGGACTTATCCACCATAGCCTTTCTTGCTGCATTCACCAGGTTTGCATCAAGACGGGGATTGCCTAGGCTAATTCGATCGGACTGCGGTACAAACTACGTAGGCAGTAATAGACACTTAACGGAAATTGAGCGGCACCTTCGTCAACCGGCCGTAGCGGCTTCTCTCGAAAGAGAATTCACTAATCGCGGTATCGAGTGGAGATTCAATCCACCCAGCGCGCCTCACTTTGGCGGCATTTTTGAAGCGGCAGTCAAATCTGCAAAAACTCACCTCAAGCGGGTTATAGGTGAGCAAACTCTCACGTTTGAAGAGTTAACAACAGTTTTTACGCGGATAGAAGCGGTTTTAAATTCACGTCCAATGCATCCATTATCCTCGGACCCATCAGAATTCGACGTTCTGACTGGCGCTCATTTCCTTATCGGGAGATCATTAACTTCAGTCCCAGAATATGATTGGACGGCGGAGCCCATTTCGAGGCTAAAGCGATTCGAATTGGTACAGGCCATGTCACAACATTTCTGGAAGCGGTGGAGCTCAGACTATCTGACCACTCTCCAACAGCGGTCGAAGTGGACTTCAAAGACCGATTCCCCACGCGTGGGCGATCTGGTTCTTCTGAAGGACGAAAACATTCCGCCCCTCCACTGGAATATGGGCAGGATTGCGGAAATTAAACCAGGCAGAGATGGAGTTATTCGGGTTGTGGTAGTCAACACTCCACATGGGGTTTTAACACGACCTGTAGTTAAGGTGTGTCGTCTTCCTATCTACGATCATTAGATCAGCGGTGACTTTTCAATGTATTGCGGTTGATAAGAAGCTTGGCTTCTTCTCAGGGGGGGGTGTTCGGTATTATTCGGCTTTACATCGCGCAACACAAATTCACTAGGTACACTTGCCTCCATCAAGCCCGGCGGCAGAGACAAACAGCCACATAGCTGGCCACCTACGCTTGTCCGCTCTGGTCGCCAAGCAACGGGCGACAGAGAGTTGTTGTGGACGAGTTCTGCAAAACCGGAACGGAGCGGTGTACATAATTACGTACGAAAACCTCAGAGGAAACGAAAACTTTTACCAAGATCGTGGTGTGGACTGGGCTATCGAAGGAGCGGACGGCGCGGCGATTTCACAAGGTAGGAGGCCACAACCACACACACACACACTACGATTCAATATTAATATTATATCGGTTTGAATGATGAATTGATAGAGAAATTTAAAACTTTAGGACTTTGCTTTAACGCTACAAAATGCGAGGTGTATTTCTCGAGCGATTTAAGCGAAAATAAACGAGTGGAAATCTACAATAGATTAAATACCCTCCTGGCAGATATCAGGGTGATTTCAAATGAAGACTTCTTCCTGC
Source organism: Nematopogon swammerdamellus (assembly GCA_946902875.1). Lineage (NCBI taxonomy): Eukaryota > Metazoa > Arthropoda > Insecta > Lepidoptera > Adelidae > Nematopogon > Nematopogon swammerdamellus. Next base: position 7,452,758 of record OX336363.1, read on the forward strand.
TGGGCGCACCCTTATGCAAGGAGAGCATGGAAAAATTAATTGTGAAAAAATCTGACAATCTTTCGAAATTCAACGAACATTTACAAAATATTCACCCACATGTGGCACTTCATCTCATACGCTTCTGTTTTGGTATCCCACGCTTAGTGTATTTCCTGAGATGCTCCCCATTTTTTCTAAATCCAAACCACCTAAAATTCTTTGACAATAATTTAAAGTCTTCTTTGGAAAAAATTTTAAACATTAGCTTTCAAAATTCACAATGGACACACACCACCTTACCAACACGTTTAGGAGGGATAGGTGTCAGGCGAGCATCGGACATAGCGCTGCCAGCTTTCGTTTCTTCTACCCATGCTAGTCTTAGCCTCATCCGAAAAATTCTTGAAAAATCTCTCGGAAATGCCTGTGAGGTCGACTGCATGGATGAGGCTCTGGAGCACTGGAGGGCGCTGTGTCCAGATGTCGTCGAACCGACTGAGGCAAACAAGGGACTTCAACGTTTGTGGGACATCCCTCTGGCAATGAAACAGCGTGAGATTTTTTATTGTCAGAGGGGAGCGTTACGGATCGGGCGCGCATCCTGGCATCTGCGGAAGAGGAGTCGGGTGCATGGCTGAAAGCGTACCCGTCTCCGAGTCTTGGGACGCTTTTAGACGGAACCACACTACGTATAGCTGTGGCTCTTCGTGTCGGGGCCGGAGTGTGCAATCCCCATATTTGCGTCTGTGGTAAGAGCGTAGATTCCAGCGGTATCCATGGCCTTTCGTGCCAGAGAAGGGCCGGCAGGCTTCCCCGTCACAGCGGCTTGAATAATATCATCAAACGCTCGCTGGCTTCAGTAAATATTCCGTCTACGCTAGAGCCAGCGGGCTTATGCCGCACAGACGGGAGAAAGCCAGACGGCATGACGCTGGTGCCATGGTGCCAGGGAAAGGCGCTCTTGTGGGACGCTACGTGCGTGGACACCTTGGCCCCGTCCCATGTACTCGACTCCTCCAAATCTGCCGGAGCCGCTGCATCTAAGGCAGCTGCCATCAAAGTGTCTAAGTACAGCCCGCTGCGCGACCACTTTGAATTTCAACCTTTCGCCGTAGAAACTTTGGGGCCGTGGTAGCCAGACACCAAAACATTCTCGGATAAATTGGGAAAACTTTTAGTAGATAAATCTGGTGACCGCCGTGCCAAAGCTTTCTTTGTTCGGCGAATCGCCATTGAGATTCAGAGGTGTAACGCGGCGTGCGTACTTGGCACTTGCACCGGTGCAGCGACTCTGTCAAATTTAAATAAAATATATTATTTAGAGGTAGTTTTAATTTTTATTTATTTATTTTTTAGGTTTAGTTTATAAGTTATTTTAGTTTAGTTTTATCATATTTCTTAATTTTAGTTTAATTTTATTGTATTAGGTTATTTTGATTAATTTAAATAAATACATACATTTATTTCAAAATGAATGTAGGGTTCCGTAACAAATGCATGTCTGTCCGTTCTACTAAATTTTTCAATTTTCAACCAAGGTCCTCCGACGGTTATTTTATAATAAAAGTAGGGTTCCGTAACACGTTTATGTCTGTCCATTCTACTAAGTTCTGCAAAATGAATGTAGAGTTCCGTAACAAATGCATGTCTGTCCGTCCTACTAAATCAAACTTTTTTTTTTTTTTTCATTAATTAATTTTGTTTTTTTTTATTTTATTTTTTTTTTATTCCATAATTTTTTTTTATATTTTTTTTTTTTTTTTTTATTTCATTATTTTTTTTTTTTAAGCAATGTTACGGTGTTGTTTTCACTTCTGCCGGCTTAGATCTTAAGATCTTCTAACGACTTAGATCACTAAGGTGTTATGGGCTGACATCACGGATGTTGTAGGTGATGTAGCAAACCGTGTCAGTTTTCATAAAAAAAAAAAAAAATATATGGCTCGTTTTATTTACCGTTTTTGCCGGGTGCCTACTAAAGTGTGTCGGTCTGTTTTTGGACTGCATTCTGGTTAGATTTCAAAATCACTACATTTGTAAGTATTTAACAAATCGATTCGCAACATTCTAATTAGTAAATAAACTTGAATGCATATTTCGAATGCATTTAGTAATAAACATTTATTAACATTCGCATCAAACTGAACAAGTGACTCAACCATTTAATGTTCTACTATAAAAACATTCAGACTGTCATGTCTGTCTATCTCAGTGGATTAATCCGACCTTAGAGGGTAGGAGATAAGAGGTGGCAAGGTCATTGGGGGTCACCTAATCGCGGTATATTAGATTAATTAGTCTGTGTAATGTGTTTTTTTTTAACTATGAATAATAGATGAGGGTACACCCTTTTTAGGCCGGATGTTTTCTCTTCTGAAACTTTTCATCTTACTTCTATTTTGACTATTTTTCTTTTATTTTCGAATTGGGAAGCCTTTGCAAAGGCTAGTAAAGTACTATCTCCCACTGTCATAATTAATGACGTTAATTAATTAATTAATTCTACTTAAATTCAAATACTTTTGTCAATCGTTTAAATTACATATAATTAACTTATCATATTTCAGTAGCGTGTGGAATGACCAACCGCAGCTGTTGGTAAATTACGTAGCATTCAGTCAGCGTGTTAGATCTGTGGCGGAGCATGAACTTAATTTGATGTGGGCAAGATACATTTTGCGAGGCCCTCTCAATTTTGCTAATACTCAATACATTCAACAACATCATGAAATCGCAATAATACAGCCACTGTATTATTGCAATATGAATCACCGCCTTTGTCCTGCTTCCCCATCTTGTGTCTAATAAAGGCTTTAGTTTGCCTTTGATTAAGTCTAAACATGTTTACTCGGGGTCTCTTTTAATAGATCTAGCTGAATATTTTTCATGAATCAAAGCTGCATGAACTTTCGGGGCGCGAGGCCCCTCGGGCCGCGAGGCCGGGGGCGGTCGCCCACGTCGCCCACGCCTTGTGCCGCCTCTGTATTAGATAGATAGATATGTAGAAATGTTTTATTGCTCCAAAAAAACATTTAACAGTAACAAACGATAAGTAATTTACATGAAAGGCGGACTTACCCCTTACAGGGATTTCTAACAGTCAACCTTTGGATGTTTGAGAGTCGTATGTTGCGAGATATAAGTAGGTAGTAGCAAAAGACTTGAGTGTGGGAATGTAAAATAATATAATATAAGGAAAATAACTATGATAAACTATATTATACACTACATATAAATACGTACTAGTTAATTAAACGTATAAATTACTATTTATAAATTAAATTAAATACATATTTATACAATTATAGTTTAAGTAATAACAAAATACCTAAATATATACTATATTATTATATTAGTGTCCACTGCTAGACATATGCCTCCAATACCTCTACAATCCTCCCGTAGCAGCACGGAAGCACTGCTTAACTTTTTTTATTTTTATGTAATCCGGTATGGGTGGCTGAGTCGGAGGGGCCAAAGCGCGCATGCTCCGACCAGACAATATCACCTCCGAGAAGGTAGGTGCCATACCGGAGACTTCCCTGGATTGCTGGCTATACCGGACTAGAGGAGAACACAGCCGAGGCTGCTATGCGGCCATCTTACGTGCAGTACGGTGGTACCAACCCAGACGGCTACAATTTGAGCCTACCACCTAGTAAGGGGTATTAGTATACATACACCCTTTACCAAATCGCAAAGGTTTGCTCTAATATAATGCAGATCTGCATTCAGCCGACCTTTTTGTACCTTATTTTATCGTAAAATGGTGTACAAAAAAAAAAATACATCTCAGATAATAGCTAAACTCGCGTAATATCGGCACAGCGCCCATAGTCACACTCAAGGTGGTATATTGGCTATGATGTAACAGTGCATGGCACTCGGGGTACCTACCTACCTAGTAAGGTCGTATACATTACGTGGGGCATCTGGGACGATTCAACATAACGTACATATGTATATAGCAGTCAATAACATGCACTTTGACATGATCAAAAGATTAAAAAAAATATGGAATACATTTTTATTTGTAAATTATGTATGTATGTATGTATTTGCTTGATTTATTATTTTAATCTCTAGTATTAAATTTTAATTATAAATGTATATGGGTAACTCCTCCGAACCGCAGCAGTATTTTTATTAAAAATATTTTTTTTAATTAATTATACATCAAAATTAAGCGGCCGCCGTCTGTCTGTCTATCTGTCCGTCTGTCTGTTCGTCCGATGGCTGTATCTTTGGAACCGTAATAGGTAGCCGGTTGAAAAAAAAAGTTAAAAATTAAGGTGGGTCACCATCCAAGTATCATAATTGCCGGAGAGCGTCATCCACCGAATTATAGAACATTTTAACAACAAAATTATGAACTTTATAGGTATAAAGTTCATAATTTTGTACGAAATTATGAACTGAAATTATTAGTCATTTAAGATACTCATACACACTTTATGATACGTTAATTTTATTCAGTCAAGTGTCAATCTCGTTTTTCCCACGACAAGTTTCAGTCACCCAAGGTGCGATCAAGAAATAATGATAGCATCATTGATTTGGACCAAGGCATCGCTGGACAAACACCGTACTTATTGAAGATAATGAGTTGACACTGCGCGGTAATTGGTGGCCAAGGCGGTAGCAAACATTACACCTTAGGGTTAAACGTGTATCATCCATCATTACACCTTCAGTAAACGTGTATAATCATCAATGCTAATAATAAATCTGTAAGGGATGGTCATGGAGTAAGTTACTTAGTTTTATGAGATACTGCGTTTGTAGACTGTATGTATGATACTAAAACTAAATTGACGATTTTTAGAAATCTTTTCTGTATGTACATATGTTCCTCCATAACTCTTAAACCGATCATCCGAATTCGTTGAAACTTAGTACGAGCACATTTAACTATACGTGACACAGGATAGGCTTAAATAAAATTCAGTTCCGGTTACGGTAAGATGTGGCTCTCATACAAACCGAATTGTTACGCCCGCCGAAATAAAGGTACGGTAGCGGGTTTGCTTGCGTTCTTATTTTTAAATACGAAATTCACGTGAGTCCCGACAATCAGGGTGAGCAGAGTAATCGGTGTTGTGCTGGAAATACTCTTTAAAATTACAGCACAACACCAACCACCTCGTTTAGCAAAGTATTGCACGAAGATCCACCTGCTGCATGATTCTGTCGAAAGACCGCGGCAAGGTGAGAGGTGGCTACCCTGTCGCCCTTTAGCACGGCGTCTTGTCCTCATCATGATCATTTGAGACTTTTTATTTCCTGTATTTTATTTCATTTGAATCTTTATTAAGTATTTACAATATTTGACAAATATTTTATTATTAGAATTAATTTTTTTTTACAATTTCAGACTTTGACTTTATTCTGACTGTTACTGTTATTTAATTTCTATCTGAAAATTAATTTCACGTGTTTTTTTATGTTATTTAAATTGTCATAACAAAATTAATCAGCGAAGTTGTGCTTAATGTCACTGGTTTAGTTGATTAACGATGGCCTATTTCCTGCTTGGACTATAACATAGAACTATAAAGATACCTTATTGCATTGTATGTCGACGAAGCGGCGGGTGGCCGAGTGGTTTGGGCATCGGCTTCTCGTGCGAGAGGTCCGCGGTTCGAATCCGGTCGGCGTGTACCAATGAGTTTTTTCTGACGAAAAAATTCACGTGCATACCTACCTACACCTGCTGCTTCACCAACCGGTGTAAAACTGTAGGTACCTTCCCTTGCCCCTTACTAGGTGGTAGGCTCAAATTCTAGCCGACTGGGTTAGTACCACCGTACTGGATGTAAGATGGCCGCATAGCAGCCTCGGCTGTGCTCTCCTCTAGTCCAGTACAGCCGGCAATCCAGGGAAGTCTCCGGTATGGCACCTACCTTCTCGGAGGTGATATTGGCTGGTCGGAGCATGCGCTTTGGCCCCTCCGAATCAGTCACCCATACCGGATTACATAAAAAAAAAAACCTATGTGTAACCTTGTCACCTAAAGATAATAAATTGAATTGAATTGAATTTAATATCCCCTAGTCGGCTTTTACGACATGCACGAGAAGAGGTATTCTTCTCAAGTACCGGCCCCACGCGGTACCTTTTTAATTGAATTGCCGACTGGACGCAGTACTATGGCAATGCGCTTAGTCTTCCGCAAATGACGATGTTCTAAGCGTACTGACGAGGTCACCGTTGTTTATGTTTCGGTTGACCGTAAGTTATCTATGTAGATAGGTACCTAAAGATTGTCTACGAAATGTTGGCACTCCGATCAAAATCATGGCTATTCTTTAATAGTTTTCAAGTAACATTTATTTAGAAACCAGTGTGGCTGGTATCAATTCGGTGTGTCAGAATTTGTGAATAATTTTATGTGACCGCGCTGTTTTCTTCGAAGGCCTATCATCAATACTAATCATAAACCTGTAAGGTATGGTCATGGACATGGGGTAAGTTACTTTGTTTTATGAGATACTAGCTGTGCCCGCGGCTCCGCCCGCTCTCATATTGGACATCTCTGCTTACCTCATACATAACATAAGCCATTTAACGTGATGAAAGTAGGCTATATGGGAAGAACCAAGCTATCCGTAGAAGCAAACTGTATTAAAATCGGTTCAGTAGTTCTCAAGTTATAAGCGGACAGATAGACATACATACAGACAGAAAGCAGACGTTGGATTTTATTAAAAGTAAGGATTGCGTTTGTAGACTATGTATGATACTAAAACTAAATTGATGATTTTTAGAAATCTTTTCTGTATGTACATATGTATATATATATGTTCCTCCATAACTCTTACACCGATCATCCGAATTAGATGAAATTTAGTACAAGCACATTTGATTATACGGGACACAGGATAGACTAAATAAAATTCAGTTCCGGTTACGCTAAGATGCGGCTCTCATACAAACCGAATTATTCCGCGCGCCGAAAAAAGGTACGGTAGCGGGCTCACTTACTTTCTTCTTACGAATTTCACGCGAGCGAAGCCGCGGGCAAAAGCTAGAATAATAATAAATTGATTTTTTTCAGTAGAGTAGTCTGTTTTATTGATACTACTATGGCCGCTGGTCTGACGAACTTGCTTCCCTTATCCCTCCTCCTCCTGTTCGCCTTCGCCAAACCCGCCATACTCTCGCAGAACACCCCTTTGTAGTCGACAGAAGAGTTCTTCGAACTGCACAGTTCTCTAAATCTTTCTTGTGCCGCACTGCAAAGGTGTGAAACGGACTCCCAGGGTATATCTTTCCCCACTCCTACAATCCACGGAAGCAACATTAGTCCACCTCCAAGCCGGACTGGCACCTCCTCGGCGGTGAAATTGGCTGCCCTTGAGGCGTCGACCTCGGGCAGAGCCACCCAGTTCGGAAGCAATAAAAAAAAAAAGAAGCGATGCGCCAACATTTCTTAGACAAAGAGTACTATAGTATAGTGGCTCAAGTACGCATCTTCGGAACTATGCACAGTTGTTGCACTATTCCGTGCAACAAATAATGCTTGTCGCGGTTTAGAAAGAGACAATCCGGTTGTAGAGCGTCGTCCCTGTCGCACAGAGGCGTGCGAGTTCGTGCGACAGGGATAACGCTCGACAGCTGGATTGTCTCTTTCTAAAGCTCGACACGCATTATTTTCTGCAGGTAACTGTACTTGAACGATCCAACGATAACTTTTGATAATACACGTGCGAGGTATTAGATGATTCATTCTCATTGAAGGACTGCTGTAAAGTGTTTACAAAAAATGTAGATATAAATAAAAAAAAACCAGCCTCCTTATTTACGACGGATAAACAAAAACCGGCCAGGTGCGAGTCGAACTCGCGCACCGAGGGTTCCGTATCGCCATACTATGGTTAGCGCCACTCACCCTCCATCCCCCTTTCCCCTCAATCCTCAACCCCGTGTTTCCATAAAAAAATACATCTGGGTACCGTGTGGGGTCGGTACTTAAAAAGAATAGCCCCACTGCATCTCTCCCCGTCGCATGTCGTAAAAGTCGACTAAGGGATAAGAAAATTCGTCAGCCTCGGTAGCTCAGTGGCGCGGTTGGTTAGTCAACTGTTTTAAGCAACGCTGAGCGCGGTCAGTGATTGGATGGGTGACCGCTCGACCGTTGGAGGTTGACCGTGGTTCGGATTCCACGTTAAACTTTAGGTCCCTTCCCTTCTTACATTACTAGGTGGTAGGGTTTATCCCGGCCGGGTTGGTACCACCGCACTGAACGAAACGTCGGTCGAAACGGCTATGTAAATAGTTCGTGTTTTCCGTCCAGTTTAGTGTAGCCGACATGAAATGAAGGGAAGCACTGACATGGCACCTAGTTCACCCCGTGTTATGGGCTGACATCATGGATGTTGTAGGTGATGTAGCCAATCGTGTCAGGTTCCATAAAAAAAAACACATCTTAAATAACCTTTTCTATGACATTAGTCCACCAACAAAGCGGACTGAAACCTCCTAGGGGGTGAAATCGGCTGCGCCTGAGACTCAAACTACAAGCTTGGCGCATCCAGCGCTATCAGTAAACGAATCCGGACACTCTACAAAACACAATCTTCAAAGTTGTTGTTTTCTATATATGTAAACTATTTCGTGTTATCTATCACAAATACGTAGGTCTATGGAATTCTTGCGGACGGCGCGGCGCCGCGGTGTCGTCGTTCCTGGTCAATACTAATAATAAATCTGTAAGGTATGGTCATGAAGTAAGTTACTTTGTCTTATGAGATTATTTGTATACTCTACGTATGACACTAAAACTAAATTGGCGATTTTTAGAAATCGTTTCTGTGTGTATGATGTACTTCCATAACTCTTAAACCGATCATCCGAATTCAATGAAACTTCGTACAAGCACATCTACTTATACGTGACACAGGATAGGGTAAACAAAATTCAGTTCCGGTTACGCCAAGATAAGTCTCTCATGCAAACCGAATTGTCCCGCGCGCCGAAATATAGGTACGAGCCTACTTACTTTCTTCTTTTTAAATACGAATTTCACGCGAGCGAAGCCGCGGGCAAAAACTAGAAGGTAGATAAATGTAAAAAATATGTTTCGACATTACCGTCTACACCGCACTACTGCATAAACAATATTTGCCTCCGTTTCGTCGAGTTTAGGCGATAAAGGCACAAAATACTTAATAGGCTAATTGTCAGCCTCGATAGCTCAGTGGTGCAGACAGTCAACTGTCGCTATTGAATGTTAAGCAACGCTGGGTGCGGTCAGTACTTGGATGGGTGACCGCTGACCGTTGGAGGCTGACCGAGGTTCGGATTCCTCGTAAAACTGTAGGTCCCTTCCCTCCTAATCTTACTTGGTGGTAGGGTTTAACCCGCCCGGGCTATGTAAATAGTTTGTGTTTTTCGACCAGTTCAGTGTAGCCGGCACGATCAAAGGGGGAAGCACTGACATGGCACCTAGTTCACCCGGTGTTATGGGCTGACATCACGGACGTTGTAGGTGATGTAGCCAACCGTGTCAGTTTCCATAAAAAAAAAAAAAAAAGGTACTATCGTGATAAAGGTGACAACTTACAGCAGTCTTTTGTTTGACGATCTAGCCTGCGATGGTTGTCTTCTGATGCCTTCTGTCTGCCTGCCTGTTCTTTTTAACCGACTTCAAAAAAAGGAGGAGGTTCTATGTTCGGCTGTATGTATTTTTTTTTATGTATGTTCAGCAATATCTTCCCCAATTGTGAACCGATTTCCGAACCGAACCGGTTGTTTTTTTTTTTTTCATACATTTTTGAAGGCGGTTTTTACATTTATTTTTTATTTTTTCTTCAATGGCAAGTGGCCCTCTTTTTGTTATTAATATCACATAGAAAAAAGAATCAAAGAAATCGGATAAGTATTGTGGTATAGAATTATTCGCCCATTTGACACATTTAACAGTCGATATCTTGAAAACTACTGAACCGGTCTTGATGAAACTTATACTGTTCCCTAAGTTGAAGTAAATGTAAGCCAATAAAAAAAGAATGGTCTCAGTCCGATTAATAATTTCGGAGAAATGCGTGGACAAACATACATACATACAAACATATATACACCTATAATTTTGTATATTTGTTTGGAAGCCCTAGTAGATTATCATATGTGAATATAAGTACTGCGGTTCCAATAATATTACATACATACGTGTCGAATTGATAACCTCCTTTTTTAAGTCGGTTAAAAAGTCAAAAGTTTCTAATATTATTATCATATGTTATTATTGCTGCAAGTTCCAATAACAATGACGATTTCAAATAAATATGGAACATTGGAACCGACCGTCTGATAAGAGCTGAGCTTTATCTGTCTAGTGGCTAGGTTAGGGCCAAGTTCAATGACAAATAATTCTAGATAATACAAACAATTATAACATCAAATCGCTTTTCAACGATCTTAGTTTTCCGGACCAATTGCGACATGGGTGGCTGTGCCGAGAGACCAATGGTCCGTTCCATGAATGGTCTACGCCTATGGAAAATAATTGTTGTATTTGTGATATTTTTTTTAGAAATAGTGATGACTCGCACTATGTAAGCAGTGGCAAACACTTTTGTAAATGTAGACTAAGTGGACGTACAAAAAATGTATGCAGCGAAGTTTCTTGCCAGTTCTTCTTCGCCGTGATAATCGAACTGGCTAAATGCTAAATGTTAAATGTTAAAATATGACGAATCTGAGGGCAGTGTACTGTCTATGGATGATGAATAAAGTTTTTTTTTTTATGGAAACTGACACGGTTGGCTGCATCACCTACAACATCCGTGATGTCTGCCCATAACACCGGGTAAACTAGGTGCCATGTCACTGCTTCCCTTCATTTCATGTAGGCTGCACTGAACTGGTCAGAAAACAGGAACTATTTACATAGCCGTTTCGATCGACGTTTCGCTCAGTGCGGTGGTATCAACCCGGCCGGGATAAACCCTACCATCTAGTAAGGTAAGAAGAGAAAGGACCTACAGTTTTACGTAGAATCCGAACCACGGTCAGCCTCCGAACCGAACCACACCTCTCCTCGCGAAAACACGCTAAGTGAGGCGCCATGCCGGCAGATTTGCGGACTGTTGCTAGGCTATCTAGCCCGTTGATATGTTATATCCTCTTTGATACGGCGTTTGAAGACATCCAGGTTACATAATTCGGGAAACACACTCGCCGGAAGACAGTTCCACACCTCCAGCGGTGAGACAAAGAAACGATTTAGAGAACCGATGGGTTCTCAAAATCCCAATGTCAACAACTAAAGGGTGCTGAGTCTCTCTGCGACGAGTCAAGCGGAGATAGGACGGGTGGCAGGGAATAAAGGATGCTAGTTCCACGGCGGACGCTGCGCTGGTCCGTGATATTACCTCTAAAAGGAAGCGAACCTACAAATCATACATACAATGCATACCTACACACCTGCTGCTTCAGAGTTCGAAGCCGGTGTAAAACTGTAGGTTCCTTCCCTTGCCCCTTATTAGGTGGTAGGCTCAAATTGTAACCGACTGGGTTGGTACCACCGTACTGGATGTAAGATGGCCGCATAGCACCCTCGGTTGTGTTCTCCTCTAGTCCAGTAATAGCCAGCAATCAGGGAAGTCTCCGGTATGGCACGTACCTTCTCGGAGGTGATATTGGCTGGTCGGAGCATGCGCTTTGGCCCCTCCGACTCAGCCACCGGATTACATAAAAAAATATATATGAAAATCGCCTTCAAAAATGTATGAAATAAAAAAAAATCGAACCCTAGAGTTGAAGGCGGTGCTAAAGAAGGCTACACAAATTAGAAAGAATATCATCCACTCATGTTTTCTTTCATGCATCATTTTTGCTTGCTTAGCACCGCCTTCAACTCTAGGGTTCGATTTTTTTTTTTATTTCATACATTTTTGAAGGCGGTTTTATATTTTTTTTAATAGTTTTTTATTTCACAGTTTTTTTTTAGTATTTTTTTGCTATTAATGTACTCGGCGGACTTCGCCTCGCTTTGTTTGCCATTGAAACAAGAAGCACCAGCTTTCAAATAAAAAAAATAATCATCAAAGTTGGTTCACTCAGTCGAGAGTTCTGAGGTAACAAACATAAAAAAAAATACAGTCGAATTGAGAACCTCCTCCTTTTTTTGAAGTCGGTTAAAAAAATCGTCTTGTGACCCGCAGACGATACATCATAAAGAGTCAAGTCAAAGAATCAGATCAATCAATCAATGTATTAATAATGAATGACTGATGTAAATAGGTCACAGAAGCGGCGTACGTACATGACCTAGGCGGCGCTAGGCTCGCACAGTCGCACACCTAAATACTACATGAGGTGAACGATCTGCATATTAAGTGAGGCCACAATGGATTAATCAATCAAATGTTCTCTATACAAGCCTGGGTTTGTTCATTTTGATCGTATTTTGCGAAATTAATTTATTCTTTACTAGCTTTTGCCCGCGGCTTCGCTCGCGTGAAATTCGTATTTGAAAAGAAGAAAGTACGTGGTAAGCTCGCTACCGTAACTTTATTTCGGCGCGCGGAACAATTCGATTTGTATGAGAGCCTTAGCGTAATCGAAACTGAATTTTATTTAGCCTAATCCTATGTCACGTATAGTTTAATGTGCTTTATACTAAGTTTCATCGAATTCGGATGGAGTTATGGAGGAACATACATACATACAGAAGAGATTTCTAAAAATCGTCAATTTAGTTTTAGTATCATACTTACATACATTCTACAAACTCTGTATCTATCTCATAAAACAAAGTAACTTACTCCATGACCATCCTTTAGAGATTTATTATTAGTATTGATGATTCATCAAGCGGCGGGTGGCCAAGTGGTATGGACGTCGTCGGCATTTCTTGCGAGAGGTCCGAGGTTTGAAATCGGTCGGCTTGTACCAAGGTGTATTTTGTTTTTTTTTTTACGGAAAAATGTACCTACGTGCATACCTACAGCTGCTGCTTTACCGTTCCGAAACGGTGTAAAAATTGTAGGTTCCTCTCTTGCTCCTTACTAAGACTCAAATTGTAGCCGACTGGGTTGGTACCACCGTACTGGATGTAAGATGGCCGCATAGCAGCCTCGGCTGTGTTCTCCTCTAGTCCAGTATAGCCAGCAATCCAAACGGAATCCAATACACCTCTCACCTTGGCGCGGTACTTCCACCGAGTCGTGCAGTAGGTGGGGTCTTCGTGCCTTACTTGCTGCTTGATAGTTATCTTGTCCGAATACTTTGCTAAACGTGGTATGGTTGGTGTTACGCTGCAATTTACAAGAGTCCTTGCAGCACAACACCGATTCCTATGGTTACCCCGATTGTCAGGATAAACATGTAGCATGTACATATTCGTATATTATAAATTAAAAAAATATTTATCGCTTCGCAAACATTTTAACTCATACGATGAAGGCAATAAAATACTGTGCAAATGCGGGCTTACCCCGTAGAGAGATTTCTTCCAGTCTACATAATAATTAAGCTCGATGAAGCTTTGATATGACTTGAGCATGGCTTCGCACACAGCTACATAGACGTTGTTTAAACCATGCATAGTATGGTATTTAGGTACACTTGAAAAACACTTGATAAGTTTCGCTTCCTTGTTCATTGTTGTTAGTCCGAGACCCGGCCTAAGGAGCGTATACCCGCATCTGTTATTCTGTTATCAATCAATCAATATCAATTAATACTCATGGAGTAAGTTACTTTATTTCATGAGATATTGCGTTTGTAGACTCTATGGTATGATACTAAAACTAAATTGACGATTTTTAGAAATGTATGTATGTTCCTCCATAAATCTTAAACCGATCAACCGAATTCGATGAAACTTAGTACAAGAACTATACGCGACACAGTATAGGCTAAATAAAATTCATTTCCGGTTACGCTAAGATGTGGCTCTCATACAAACCGAATTGTTCCGCGCGCTGAAATAAAGGTGTGGTAGCGGGCTTACTTACTTTCTTCTTTTAAATCATGTTTTAAATACGAATTTCACACGAACGAAGCCGCAGGCAAAAGCTAGTTATGACATATATCTTAACCAATATGTCTAAAAAATATTTTTTTTATACTAAGCGCGACTTGTGGCTCCGATTAACCCATAAGGTGTCTGAAGACGTCCATGGACGTTCGATCACATGTGGGTGTTGCGAATGCCATGCCGGCCTGACAGATGCCTATTCATCCCTCTCTTGGAGGCCCCGAGCCGAGACTCTACTTGGGGAAGAAATATGTGGGAGGGCGTTCCAGATTTTACCGGCTCTCTGGAGGAAGGATCTGCAGAACTGATTGATAGGTACGCATCCGCGGTTAAGTCCAGCGTGTAGGCATTTGACAAATGATATGATCGCGTCAAACAGCTCCTCAGAGTACTCCCCACGGAATAAGCGATAGAACACACTTAGGGCGACGACACTTCTATCGACATAAATAATTTTTAATTATTTCTTTTTCACATTTATAATAATTTTTGTTTCAGAAATTGTATACCTAAAAGGTCATGGTCATTGAGGTCAAGTTGGCAACCTATTCACGATCTATTAGTCTAGCTAAATGTTATCTTTTATACTTATCTGTCTTATCCGAATAACTGATTTTGTTTTATGGAAACTGACACGGTTGGCTACATCACCTACAACATCCGTGATGTCAGCCCATAACACCGGGTGAAATAGGTGCCATGTCAGTGCTTCCCTTCTTTTCATGTCGGCTACACTGAACTGGACGGAAAACACGAACTATTCACATAGCCGTTTCGACCGACGTTTCGCTCAGTGCGGTGGTACCAATCCGGCCGGGATAAACCCTACCACCTAGTAAGGTAAGAAGGGAAGGGACCTACAGTTTAAGTGGAATCCGAACCACGGTCAGCCTACAACTGTCGAGCGGTCACCCAATCAAGTACGGACGGCATTCAGGGTTGCTTAACAACAGTCGACCGACCGCACCACTGAACTACCGAGGCTGACAGGCACAGATGAGTGAGGGTATACCCTCTTTAGGCCGGATCTTAGACTAACTAAGGTACAACAGAAATAAATTCGTGATGAAACGATAACGTAGTGTTTATTTAATGACATAATGTTAGTTTAATTCGTTTGCAAATAAAAAAATATCCTCTGCTCATCTATGCTATTATAAAGCGCAACATCTGTCTGTCTGTAACGGGTCAACTCGAAAACCGCTCAACCGATTTGCATGTTAATAAACATGTTTTACTGAACTAAATTCAGCGACGAACCGAATTCGTGCCTTCTTCACCAGGAGCTAGGCTAGAAAAATTGATGGTCTAGAAAAAAAATGGATAGGTGCAAAATTTGTCATATTTTACTAAATTAACATATTCATTAACATATTCGACTAAGGGATAAGAAAATTCGTCAGCCTCGGTAGCTCAGTGGCGCGGTTGGTTAGTCAACTGTTATTAAGCAACGCTGAGCGCGGTCAGTGATTGGATGGGTGACCGCTCGACCGTTGGAGGCTGACCGTGGTTCGGATTCCACGTTAAACTGTAGGTCCCTTCCCTTCTTACCTTACTAGGTGGTAGGGTTTATCCCGGCCGGGTTGGTACCACCGCACTGAACGAAACGTCGGTCGAAACGGCTATGTAAATAGTTCGTGTTTTCCGTCCAGTTTAGTGTAGCCGACATGAAATGAAGGGAAGCACTGACATGGCACCTAGTTCACCCTGTGTTATGGGCTGACATCACGGATGTTGCAGGTGATGTAGCCAACCGTGTCAGGTTCCATAAAAAAACAAAAAAAAAATCATGTGGGCCTTAGTGCCTTATACTTGCTGCTTGATAGTTATCTTGTCCTATTACTTTGCTTAATGTGGTGGTCGATGTTGTGCTGCAATTTACTAGAGTACTTGCAGCACAACACCGACCACTCTGCTTACCCCGATTGCCGGCATACAGCGTGTGGTATGTACTGTAGTTTCAGTGTCTCAAACTTTTTAATTAATTATTATTAAATATTTTTATTAGAAAAATGCAAAGCGAAAATCATTGGAAAAAAAAATACATCCCGGCCAGGATTCGAACCTGGGTCTTTGGCTTGAGCCGCCAACGCGATAACCAACTACGCCACCGGACCGTTACGTATTATCTCCAAATTTTCGATCTATTGCACCTTCATGATGTCGCATAATTTTTGCGAACAGTCAACTTGCACGGTTCAATATTGAACCTTATGTGGAACCTTATATAAAGCGAGTACGTGCCTAGTACTAACATATAAACATAGAATACTATTAATTATTACTAATCCTACGCCGTCTGTCTGTCTGTCTGTCTGTCTGTCCGTCCGTCTGTCCGAAGGCTGTATCTCTTCAACCGTTATAGGTAGCCCATTGAAATTTTCACAGAATATGTGTTATTATGGCCGATATACCAACAAATAAGAAAAATAAGAAAATTAGTCCCCATACAAGAAACTAAAAAGTGTGCATACACTTCTACGCGCCATCTACCGAAAACAGTATGAATCAGCGCTGTCCATGACATGGCGATACGGAACCCTCGGTTTCCCGAGTTCGGTTTTTTTTCTCTTAGAACTGTATTTCTAGAAACTAGAACTGGTAGTTAGTACGTTTGTCTTCTAGCTAGTCCATCGAAATAGATGCTCGCTGTAATGTCCGTGGCCTAGTAACGTCCAGCTGGCTGCAAGTTAATCAGGCTCCCGTGCGTTACATGCTCAGATTGGCAATCAATTGTATTCATTGATGATATCGTCATCGCGTTAGAATAGTCGGAGCGACTTACCTACGCCTATTAGTGAGGGCGCCACTGTCCCAACATTCGTAGGGCAATATTGGCAAATTTTTAACCGACTTAATATTATACAAAATGTTATAGGAGTTTTTTTTATGGAAACTGATACGGTTGGCTACATCACCTACAACATCCGTGATGACAGCCCATAACATCGGGTGAACTAGGTGCCATGTCAGTGCTTCCCTTCATTTCGTGTCGGCTACACTGAACTGGGCGTAAAAGACGAACTATTTACATAGCCGTTTCGACCGACGTTTCATTCAGTGCGGTGGTACCAACCCGGGCGGGTTAAACCCTACCAAATATAAGAAGGGAGTCACATCCCTTAGTCGCCTTTTACGACATACACGGGGAGAGATGCAGTGGGGCTATTTTTTTTTAAGTACCGGCCCCACACGGTACAAAAGCAATTGTACAAAAGCATTGCAATATTGGAAATGTTTTTAAGCTACTTCAAAAAAAGTAGGTTATCAATTCAACATGACGTGTATGTATGTATGTAATATTATTGCAAAGACTTTGTATTATTAGAACTGCAATATATTCACATAGGTTTTCCAAACAAATATACAACATTTTATAGGTGTATGTATGTTTGTATATTATGTATGTTTGTATGTATGTTTGTATATTATGTATGTTTGTATGTATGTTTGTATATTATGTATTTTTGTATGTATGTTTGTATATTATGTATGTTTGTATGTATGTTTGTATATATGTATGTTTGTATGTATGTTTGTATATTATGTATGTTTGTCCACGCATTTCTCCGAAACTATTAATCGGATTGTGACTTTCTTTTTTTGTTGGCTTACATTTTTAGGGTTCCGTATTAAGTGTTCTCTGTGTTCTGTGTCCATACGGAAGCTTATTACGAAGCCTACACCGTCTGTATGTCTGTACGTCCGAAGGTGATGTATCTTTGAAATGAAACCGTAATAGCTAGCCGGTGGAAATTTTCACAGAATACCTATTATGTTTTTTTTTAACGGACACGGTTGGCTACATATATATATTTTTTTTTTATGGAACGGGTTAAACCCTAGTAAGGTGAGAAGGGAAGGAACCTACGGTCAGCCTCCAGCGGTCGAGCGGTCACCCATCCAAGTACTGACCGCTCCCAGGTGTGCTTATGATTTATGATCACAACCAACAGTCGACCGATCGCACCACCGAGGCTGACAACTATAAAGCAGTATTAAATTCGCGAAAGTTTCGGCTTGGACCCTCGCCAAAATCATATCATAAGGTTCTTCGTAGGAACAGATAATTTGGTCCGCCTATACAGGCGCGAACCAAATATAGTGACAGTACTGCCGGCCAAACTATGATTTACTAAATTATAAATTAAGGCCTAGCTGGCTACATACTTACCTACATGCATACGTATTGCGTAAGTAAACTCTCACACTTCCGTTTCGCGCGAGTTCACCTTTATCAAGTGAGTGACTCACACTCACTAACCCTAGGAGTTGTGAAAATGGCATGATAATCGGTTAAACCGTGTGGGGCTGGTACTTTAAGAATAGCCCCACTGCATCTCTCCCCGTGTATGTCGTAAAAGGCGACTAAGGGATATGACTCCCTTCTTATATTACTAGGTGGTAGGGTTTAACCCGCCCGGGTTGGTACCACCGCACTGAATGAAAGCTCGGTCGAAACGGCTATGTAAATAGTTTGTGTTTTCCGTCCAGTTCAGTAGTGTAGCCGGCACGACCGAAGGGAAGCACTGACGTGGCACCAAGTTCACCCGGAGTTATGGGCTGACATCACGGATGTTGTAGGTGATGTAGCCAACCGGGGCAGTTTCCATAAAAAAAAGACGGAGATTGTCTAATTTTACACGTTATAGAACACACAGACAACAGACAGAGCGCATGTCATTGAACTATCGGTCGGGTGAAGACTATGATCGGAGTTGTGTAATTTCTCTCAAAGAAATTGGGAAATCGCCTTAATAACAAGTTTAGTACCAAGGTGAAGTGTGAGTTTATAATTTAATCAACAGTTCAATAAATTATATGCTTGGTTTGTTTGTACAGTGATTTAAAAAAAAACGGCCAAGTGCGAGTCGAACTCGCGCGCCGAGGGTCTCGTATCGCCATGTCACGGCCAGCGCTACTCACGGCATTTAGATGGCGTATTATGAAATGCTCCATATTAGTTAATGTCATGCTTAATAATCTATTCGGTAGATGGCGCGTGCGCATACGCTTTTTGGTTTCTTCTATGGGAACCCCCGTGAATTTTTTACTTTTTCTTATTTTTATTATTTGTTGTTATATCGGCCATAATAACACATTTTTTGTGAAAATTTCACGGGCTACCTATTACGGTTCAAGAGATACAGCCCTCGGACAGACAGACAGACAGACAGACAGACATACAGACAAACAGACAGACAGACAGACAGACGGCGTAGGCTTAGTAATAGGGTCCCGTACCGGATACGGAACCCTAAAAAGAACCAAGCATCTAGGATTAATATATGTAATTTTTTTATATAGAAAGCGCGACATGTGGTGCCGATCTACCCATAAGGTGTCTAACGACGCCCATGGACATTCGGCCGTACGCGGGGGTTGCGAATGCCATGCCGGTCTGATAGGTGCCTATTCACGCCTCTCTCGAAGGACCCGAGACTATACTTGGGGGGAAATATGTGGGCAGGGAGAGCGTTCCAGAGTTTACCAGTTCTGTGGAGGAAAGATCTGCAGTTGTACCGTGTGGGGCCGGTACTTGTACCGTGTGGGGCCGGTACTTTAAAAGAATATCCCCACTGCATCTCTCCCCGTGTATGTCGTAAAAGGCGGCTAAGGGATATGACTCCCTTCTTATATTACTAGGTGGTAGGGTTTAAGCCGCCCGGGTTGGCACCACCGCACTGAATGAAAGGTCGCTCGAAACGGCTATGTAAATAGTTTGTGTTTTCCGTCCAGTTCAGTGTAGCCGGCACGTGCGAAGGGAAGCACTGACGTGGCACCAAGTTCACCCGGTGTTATGGGCTGACATCGCGGATGTTGTAGGTGATGTAGCTAACCGTGTCAGTTTCCATAAAAAAAAATCAAAAACTTAAAATTAGACCACGAGTCTATCCCGTATTGCGGCGGGTGGCCGAGTGGTCTAGCGTCGTCGCGTCGGCCTCTCTTGCGAGAGCTCCGAAGTTCGAATCCGGTCGGCTAGTACCAATGAGTTTTTTCTGACAGAAAATGTTTACGGACTTTAGGTCCCTTCTCTTGCCCCTCACTTGGTGGTGGGCTGAAATTGTAGCTGACTGCGTTGGTACCACCGTACTATAAACCGATTGGTACGCATCCGTGGTAAGTCAAGCGTATAGTAGTGATGCAATCCCTGCCCGGTGCGCGTTGTGCGGAGGTGGAAAGGGGACAATACACACATTCATATCTAGATTTTGTGTTTTGGTATTATGAAATAAATATACGGGGTTGTGTCAGTAAACAACGACGTAAATACGCCGAGTCGAGACGCTCCTGTCTGAAAAATCAAATGAAAATGTCATCCCTCCTTCGCGGCAGACTTATCGCTTACGACATTCCGCGCCGTCTATGAAATTAAATTAAATTAAATGAACATTGAATGAAATTAAAATAGGTATACTTTATTGCACAAAAGAATTGACAAAATGCGGACTGCTATGCGGGAAACCTACAAGCATTCTCTTCCAGTCATGCCTGGGATTGTGGGAAAGGTGAATTTAAATGAAAAAATACTTTTTTAATGCAAACCAACATAGGTGACTGTGCATTTACTTACACATTTAACATAAAATTAAATTTGTTTATTTATTTATTTTCTTCATCATCTGTAGGTACACAAGATGCACTTAGCTTTCAAAAATTCAAAACACAACATAACATTAATATAACGCACCTATAACTAACAAAATGTCAAGAAAATTAAAAATTAAATAAAAATAAAAAAAAAATAACTCGTTGTCAAAAGAATGTACGAAATAAATAACAATTTGTCAAAAAATGCCCGAGAGTTAAAACTAAGTACCTATAGTTAAAAACGAAATTATTTCAGTCACATTAAAAATATAAATTAGGATAATATAATACACATTCTTACTCCTACATTAAGTATTCTGTGCTCCTACACAGTGGCGGCTGGTGAATTCAGTGACCGGTAGTGCGCTAAGTACCTACCTACTTAAAAACCAAATTTCCCAACACATTCCCGTCATGTTATTTTAAGATCGGGACTTCCGAATTTTTAAACGCCTGCGTTTTATTATGTACGTACCTAGTATGAATATTCTCAAGACACTCAATGAGTTGCAAAAACAAGAAAAAAAAAATCCAAACAAGTTTTTTAAATAATTTTTAGTACCTTTATGAATACACCCATAGAACACAACACTACTGCAGCTTTCAAAAAGAAAACAGTAGTAATGTCCCAAAAAAAGGAAAATATATAAAAATAAAAGCATTTGAAAAGTAGGAATTTAACCCGGGATCACCTGATTGTAAAGCCTTACCTTTAACCAACGCTTAGGCAAATATCTGCACCACTTAATTCACAGTATCACGTGACAGAAAGCACAAAACCTAATCATATCCCATTTTAAATATTCGCGCGCTAACGGGTATGTGACATCACATGACAGCGCGCTGAATCTACGTAGACGGCAAAGAGTTTGTAAGACGGACTCGTGCAAAACGAATCGCTCGCGACGCGACGTGTCGCACGCGCGGGCATTCACGATATAGCGTCCTTGTTTGGCGCTCGTGCGCCGTACGCAGAACTCCATTTCGCCCATACTGTTTCTATGAAGTATCTTTTGTCTCACGCGCCAGCGGTGTTTTGCCGATCCCCATACATTCAGTATGGGAGACCCGCGTGCGTTTTAGAATCCGCACGGCGCGCGCGTTTACTCGCAAAAACGTGCCTTGTGATCTATAAAATAAGGTCGAATTCACATTCGCAATTATTTGGAGTACGATCTTTATGGTTTTAATGTAGTATGTTGTAAGATATTATTTATTTTGAGTGAAGTGAAGACTTCTCGTGGTATGGTAGTGCGGCGCACGAGCGCACTTTAGGACCAGCCGCCAGTGCTCCTACATCTATTATGCCATAATTTAAATATATAGTAATATTAATTAGAAATTGCTGTATCTGTGGAAGTTCTTTTTCATACATTTTTTATATATATTTAGGTGAAATATTTTCAATAAATCAATTGTATGTCAATCAATTATTTTATTTTAAGATAAATTATCTAAGTAATAATAATATTTTCCCAACTTCATAGTTAAATTCTGTTTCTCGTTAAATGTATATTCGAACAGAAATATTCCACATAAAGAAATACATACATATCACACACGCTGAATCCCGAAAATCGGTGTAAGCAGAGTAATCGGTGTTGTGCTGCAATAACTCTCGTAAATTACAGCACAACACCAACCACCACGTTTCATAAAGTATTACAAAAAGATTTAATCGATCAAGCAGCAAGTAAGGCACGAAGACCCACCTGCTGCATGACTCGGTGGAAGTACCGTGCCAAGGTGAGAGGTGGCGAGCCTGTCGCCCTTTATTACGGCATCTTGTCCTTATCGCTTAATCGCCTTTTACGACATGCATGGGGAGAGATGCAGTGGGGCTATTCTTTTTAAGGACCGGCCCTATAATTATATAGTATAATCTATAAATTATTATTAGTGCTAAATTATTAACTCATATCGCTAAAAACGTTTTAGCTATAAATCATTAGGTATAGAAAATAATTTTGCCGAGTGTACTATAGAACTGGTGTGGTAACTGGTAACCCCACTGAATCCGTTGATCATCGGCGGCTCGGCCTTGACCTTGTGGATTTGAATCTACGTATGCGTACGCGCCGCCGATTTACGAGTTTGCGTTTATAATTAGCGCTGCGACCGGTTAATTGGTCAAGGCTATGAAAAGTTATCAAGATCAACGGACCTCAAGATCTTGACTTTCGTTCGTCTCACTTCCGTTCCGTAGAATAAGGGGCGCGATAAAATTCGAGCTTTTCGAAATGTCGTTCCTGTGTCGTCGTTAGGGTTGCCAGGTGCCCGGGATTTCCGGGATTGCCCCGGGCTAGGCTCCAATGTCCCGTGTCCCGGGCGAAGGATAATTTTGTCCCGGAGAGCGCAATTTATCCCGGGAAGAAAGATACGAGTAAGTATGTTTGTTTGTACATACTCACAAGAAATGTGAATAATTAACGTAAAGGAAGATTCTACTTTCATTCAAAGAGTTTGTATTACGTCGCTGAATACAAACTATTTGCTTTCATTTAAGTGTAGTGTTGCTTACTAAAGTGGTTTGCTACAAAATAAAACTCTAAAAGTTCGCCGTAAAAATTATAACAGAAAAATATCGTATTACATTTGTCCACCGTAATTGTGTAGGACTGCAGTGTAGTTAGATATGTCCCAGGAAGGCTACCATCAGATCTGGCAGCCTAGTCGTCGTACGGTTCACCGTATTTTTAACACCCGACGCAAAATGAGTGGTGTTATAAGTTTGACGCCTCCATCTGTTTGTATGTCTGTCTGTGGCATCGTAGCTCCCAAACGGATGGACCGATTTGGGTGCGGTTTTTTTACTAGAAAGCTGGTTACCGGGATGGTTCTTAGCTATGTCAGTAATCAAGTAATTATGAAGTAATAAAAAAATTGCGTTTCAAGGATGGACTGATGGGGAAGCGGTTTTTTTGAAAAAAAACGCTTGAAATAAAAGTTAAATTACAAATTTAAAAACCTCCGGCCGTTAAAAAGTCAAACATAATTTCCGCTTACTTAGTTAAAGGCGTCGGGGGGCCGATAAGTCAATAAAAGATCAAAATTCGAGTTGCGCGGCGCGGGTATTTACTTATTTACTTTAAGAGACGTAATTTTTTTATTACTTCATAATTACTTGATTTACAACATATTACCATCGCGATTAAATCAGCCTTCAAATACAAAAAACCGCATTCAAATCGGTCCATTCGTTTGGGAGCTACGATGCCACAGACACACCCATACACACACACGCTAAACTTATAATACCCTCTTTTTGCGTCGGGCGTTAAAAAATAACGGGAATTTTTTGTATGATAATCCTGGATTTCTGGTATCTTTATCCTGGTTGAATGATTTTAGAGATGGCAGCCCGCATACCGCATGTTTTGTACCGTGTGGGGTACAAAACATGCGGTACTTTAAAAGAATAGCCCCACTGCATCTCTCCCCGTGTATCTCGTAAAAGGCGACTAAGGGATATGACTCCCTTCTTATATTACTAGGTGATAGGGTTTAACCCGCCCGGGTTGGTACCACCGCACTGAATGAAAGGTCGGTCGAAACGGCTATGTAAATAGTTTGCGTTTTCCGTCCAGTTCAGTGTAGCCGGCACGACCGAAGGGAGGCACTGACGTGGCACCAAGTTCACCCGGTGTTATGGGCTGACATCGCGGATGTTGTAGGTGATGTGGCCAACCGTGTCAGATTCCATAAAAAAAAATTTTTAAATCGGGGCGTGGCTGTATTATGGACACGGCCGTGTGTTTTACGTGAATACGTGTAAAACTAACCGGTAATATTTCTCTAGAGCATACGTAACGAATTCTTTGATCCTTTAGCTATCGAGTGGTGTAATTAAATTTTGCATGTAGATGATAGATATGAAGCTGCAACACCAAACTGCATCCCCCGATTTTGTTATCATCAGTTTTCTCCAAGCTCCCACCATGGAAGCAAATTTAAAGACGTATTCGTTGCAACGCCGGTTTTGTTGCAGGCACTGTCGGCCAGGCCGTGACCGGCACACTCCTACTGCTGGTCTCGTTGGTCAGCTTCGTGTTCACGCCGCTAGACTTTCTGCTGTGGGAGAAACTCAACATGCGACCTGGTGAGCCATTTCAATTTTTAACCGACTTCAAAAAGGAGGAGGTTCGACTGTTTTTTTTTTTATGTTTGTTACCACAGAACTTTCGACTGGGTGAACCGATTTTGATGATTCTTTTTTTATTTGAAAGCTGGTGCTTCCCTCCCGTGTGGTCTCAATTTGGTCAAGATCGTATTGGAAAGCGAGACATTAATAGCAAAAATTTACTAAAAAAAACTGTGAAATAAAAAACTATTTAAAAAAATGTAAAAACCGCCTTCAAAAATGTATGAAATAAAAAAAATCGAACCCTAGAGTTGTAGGCGGTGCTAAAGCAAGCAAAAATAACCGACCGCCTTCAACTCTAGGGTTTTATAGGTTTTTATTTCATAAATTTTTGAAGGCGGTTTTTATATTTTTTTAAATAGTTTTTTAGGTTTCCGTATGGAAGCCTATTACTAAGCGAACGCCGTCTGTCTGTCTGTCTGTCCTACTGATGTGTCTTTGGAACCGTAATTGGTAGCCGGTTGAAATTTTCACAGAATGTATGGCGGATACAACAACAAATAATAAAAAATAGAAAAAGTAAAAGATTAAGGGGGGTTCTTTTTTAATTTGTTTTTTTTTTTTTAAATGACACGTTTGGCTACATCACCTAAAACGTCCGTGATGTCAGCCCATAACACCGGGTGAACTAGGTGCCATGTCAGTGCTTCCCCCTTTGATCGTGCCGGCTACACTGAACTGGTCGGAAAACACAAACTATTTACATAGCCGTTTTGACCGACGATTCATTCAGTGCGGTGGTACCAACCCGGGCGGGTTAAACCCTACCACCAAGTAAGATTAGGAGGGAAGGAACCTACAGTTTTACGAGGAATCCGAACCTCGGTCAGCCTCCAACGGTCAGCGGTCACCAATCCAAGTACTGACCGCACCCAGCGTTGCTTAACATTCAATAGCGACAGTTGACTGTCTGCACCACTGAGCTATCGAGGCTGACAAGGCTCTTCGGGTGAAGTGCTTCTCCCACTGCCACTTAAGCTTAATTCAGTCAACGCTTCCGTGAACTAGGTGCCATATCAGTGCTTCCCTTCGGTCGTGCCGGCTACACTGAACTGGACGGAAACCACAAACTATTTACATAGCCGTTTCGACCTACGTTCCATTCAGTGCGGTGGTATCAACCCGGGCGGGTTCAACCCTACCGCCTAGTAAGGTAAGAAGGGAAGGGACCTACAGTTTTACGTGGAATCCGAACCACGGTCAGCCTCCAACGGTCGAGCGGTCACCCATCCAAGTACTGACCGCACCCAGCGTTGCTTAACATTCAATAGCGACAGTTGACTGTCTGCACCACTGAGCTATCGAGGCTGACAAGGCTCTTCGGGTGAAGTGCTTCTCCCACTGCCACTTAAGCTTAATTCAGTCAACGCTTCCGTGAACTAGGTGCCATATCAGTGCTTCCCTTCGGTCGTGCCGGCTACACTGAACTGGACGGAAACCACAAACTATTTACATAGCCGTTTCGACCTACGTTCCATTCAGTGCGGTGGTATCAACCCGGGCGGGTTCAACCCTACCGCCTAGTAAGGTAAGAAGGGAAGGGACCTACAGTTTTACGTGGAATCCGAACCACGGTCAGCCTCCAACGGTCGAGCGGTCACCCATCCAAGTACTGACCGCACCCAGCGTTGCTTAACATTCAATAGCGACAGTTGACTGTCTGCACCACTGAGCTATCGAGGCTGACAAGGCTCTTCGGGTGAAGTGCTTCTCCCACTGCCACTTAAGCTTAATTCAGTCAACGCTTCCGTGAACTAGGTGCCATATCAGTGCTTCCCTTCGGTCGTGCCGGCTACACTGAACTGAACGGAAACCACAAACTATTTACATAGCCGTTTCGACCTACGTTCCATTCAGTGCGGTGGTACCAACCCGGGCGGGTTGAACCCTACCGCCTAGTAAGGTAAGAAGGGAAGGGACCTACAGTTTTACGTGGAATCCGAACCACGGTCAGCCTCCAACGGTCGGGCGGTCACCCATCCAAGTACTGACCGCACCCAGCAGTCGACTGTCTGCACCACTGAGCTTCAACCGCCTTCAACTCAATTGTTTAATCATTTTTAGTTCCAGGTATGTAGTTGTTTTTGAAGTCGGTCAATGTATTTTAAAACAGTTTTTTATTTCACCATTTTTAGTAATATCACATACTTAAAAGAGAATCACAGAAATCGGTTGTCGTGGTATATAATTATTCGCCCATTTAACACACTTAACAGTCCATATCTTGAAAACTACTGAACCGAATTTGATGAAACTTGCACTGTTCCCTACGTTGAAGTAAATAAAAGCCAATAAAAAGAATGGTCACAATCCGATTAATAGTTTCGGAGAAATGCGTGGACAAACATTACATACATACAAATATACATACATACACCTATAAAATTTTGTTATATTAGTTTGGAAGCCCTAATAGAGTATTATATGTGAATATATTGCGGTTCCAATCATATTACATAGACTAGCTGTGCCCGCGGCTCCGCCCGCTCTCATATTTCACTTCACTGCTAACCTCATAAGCCATTTAGCGTGATAGTAAGTAGCCTATAGTTGATGGGAAGAATCAAGATATCCGTAGAATTTTTTTTTATTAAAATCGGTTCAGTGGTTCTCGAGTTATAAGCGGACAGACAGACATACATGCACTCAGACACTCAGACAGAAAGCAGACGTTGGATTTTATTATAGGTGAGGAAGGAAGGAAGGAAAGAAAGGAAGGATATACGTGTCGAATTCTTGCCTTCCTTGCATTCCTTCCTTCCCTTGCCCCTTACTAGGTGGTAGGCACAAATTGTAGCCGACTGGGCTGATACCACCGTACTGGATGTAAGATGGCCGCATAGCAGCCTCGGTTGTGTTCTCCTCTAGTCCAGTATAGCCAGCAATCCAGGGAAGTCTCCGGTATGGCACCTACCTTCTCGGAGGTGATATTGGCTGGTCGGAGCATGCGCTTTGGCCCCTCCGACTCAGCCAACCAGACCGGATTACAAAAAAAAATTTAAAAATACATTTATGATAACCTTCTTTTTTGAAGTCGGTTAATAAACTTAAATTTTCGGACATGAAAGCGTCCGGAACAGCCGCCGCAATGTCGCCGTGACAACCGGTAATTCTACACCAGCAAGGAAATGATTCGGAAATTGGAGGGCTGCTCCCATATGAAGGTCACTTTGTTTGACCTTCTCAAGGTCAGGCGAAGCGTTTCCGTCGCGCACTGTCAATCTGTTACATAAGGCCTTGCACAGTGCAAGTTGCACTAAGAACCTGTGGCCGGGTTTGACACCTGACAGCTCTGGCTGATCCTGCGCCTCCTCCTACGCTCCTTTCGGAAACACTCGGGTTGACTCGGCTCGAAAGCGAACCAACTGAATCCGATATTCGTTTGGTCGTTTATGTAATTTGTTGGCTCAGTGGTATAAGAGTGTAGGATTTTTATTTTTTCGATCGCGACCATGGGTTCGTGTCCCTTTTGTCAAAATTTGTTTGGTTTTGTTTTTTTTAAGCAATGTTAGGGTGTTAAAATTAGGTTATGGTTATTTTTTTTTAGAACCACCTAAGAAAGCTTTATTTTCGGAAATACAAACGTAACAAAAACGATATGCGCCGCCTCAACATTAGGTAAGGGTTAATATAGAGAAGATGCGTCGCTACTTTTTTTTAAACCACCAAAAACATCACTAATACATACCACACAACATCACTCACACTACACATTCCTCCTTCGAGCCGAAGTTTGCCGAAAGGAGCTAAAGGAGTAGGTTGCCGGATCGAGCAGGTCTTTCAGGTGGCGGACCGACCTGTGGCCTTGTACTTGAAAGCAAATGATTGCACAGCCAGGAGGTTGCGTCTTGTGGTTTTATGTAATCCAGTAACCGGCTGTTTCATGGTCTAACGGCCACCATGATACTTTTAATACTTTGCGTGTAAATTAAAATATGTTTGACTCGTTGTTTGTTGTTTTACTAGCTTTTGGCCGCGGCTTCGCTCGCGGTAGACTCGGTTTAATAGCAAATACACCTGCTGCTTCACCGTTCGGAACCGGTGTAAAACTGTAGGTCCCTTCACTTGCCCCTTACTAGGTGGTAGGCTCAAATTGTAGCCGACTGGGTTGGTACCGTACTGGATGTAAGATGGCCGCATAGCAGCCTCGGCTGTGTTCTCCTCTAGTCCAGTATAGCCAGCAATCCAGGGAAGTCTCCGGTATGGCACCTACCTTCTCGGAGGTGATATTGGCTGTTCGGAGCATGGCCTTTGGCCCCTCCGACTCAGCCACCCATAACATAAAAAAAATACGATTTAAAATCAAATATAATAAATAATATACGATCGCTTATTTTATATTTTCTTCTTCTTTCTTATATTATACTCTCCCGTCCATACTTTACTTTCTTTGATATTGATAATGCTCAGCCCTAAGGCAATTTAGCGTGATGGTATATAGCCTATAGTAGTAACTACTCTTTCCATTGGTGCAAACCGCATGATGCATCTGTTGAGTGGTTTCGGAGTTTACCTCAAACATACATACATACATGATGTTGATGACGTTTTTCTTTATAAGAAGCAGAGGTAGAGATAGAGCTATTGATAGAGATAGAGACAGAGACAGAGATAGAGATAGAGATAGTCATAGAGTATAGATAGAGATAGAAATAGAGCTAGATAGAGACAGAGACAGAGATAGAGATAGAGGCAGATATAGAGATAGAGACAGAGATAGAGATAGAGACAGAGAATATTTAAAAATATTTTCGGTTTTGCGTCTATCTGATCAAAATTATAATATACCGTGTGGGGTCGGTACTTAAAAAGAATATCCCCACCGCATTTCTCCCCGTGCATGTCGTAAAAGGCGACTAAGGAAAAGGACAAGATGCCGTACTAAATGGCGCCATTTACCTTTGAAAGGCCCTTCCACCGACTCTCATAGCCGGTGGATCTTCGTGCCTTACTTAATGCTTGATAGTTATCTTGTCTGTCGTAATACTTTACTAAACGTGTTGGTCGGTGTTGTGCTGTAATTTAAAAAAGTACCGGCAGCACAACTCCGATAACTCTGCTTACCCCGATTGTCCGGATACAGTGTGTGGTATGTATGTATGTAATTATAAGATAGAATAAAATGTGACAAGTTCGAGTGCAGTCTAACTGCCATATAAACGATCAATAAACATACATACATAGCGTCACGCCGGTGGGGTAGGCAGAGACAACGGATCTGCGCGCCCCACGATCCTGACACACCTCTGCCCTTCCACTCCCATAATGTTCTTCATGCATGCTCGTCGGTTACGGGTACTACGCACTTGACCCTTTTTGAGCACATGCCCTATCTGGTCCAGGTACGTGCGTCTAAGGGCGACCCTTCCCGACTCTTCCACTCACATTTGCTTCATAAATTTCTTTCATTAGTCTCCTGTCATCCATTCTTCCAGCGTGACCGAACCACCGAAGCATCCCTTTCTCAGTTCTTGTCACTATATCTTCTTTCAGACCACGTCCCGCTCTCGCACTACATTATTTCTCAATCTATCTTTCATTGTAATAAACTGTACTGAAACAAACGAAACATGTACATAACATACATACATAGTGTCAACAAGCCTCTTATTAGTAATTTCTTGTAAAAACATTGCCCACCGCCACCCAAATCGCAACACCAACCTACTAATGAAGGAAGTTCCTCGTGTTTCCTCAGAAGCTCGTTGATAGGCAGTGGCGGCGCTAAGCGTCGGCGACGTCGACGCCCGAAGGCCTCGCGCCTGCCTGAGGGGGCCTCGTAAAAATTAGTTTACCCTAGTTGGGATAGGGATATGACTCCCTTCTTATATTACTAGGTGGTAGGGTTCAACCCGCCCGGGTTGGTGCCACCGCACTGAATGAAAGGTCGGTCGAAACGGCTATGTAAATAGTTTGTGTTTTCCGTCCAGTTCAGTGTAGCCGGCACGACCGAAGGGAAGCACTGACGTGGCACCAAGTTCACCCGGTGTTATGGGCTCACATCACGGATGTTGTGGGTGATGTGGCCAACCGTGTCAGTTTCCATAAAAATAAAAAATAAAAAGGTTTTTGGGTTCGCGCGATCCCAAAAATTATCATCAAAGTATAGTTGCACACTTTGGGCTATTGCTTACTGGGTTATTTATTTTAATGTGTAATTGTTCATGTAATTTTTGTCAACATTTGATTAGCAATAAAACTCATATACCTACTGATGCATCAGTCTCACTCTATTTATCGTTTTCTTTCTGACTGGGAAATGAAACAGGCCTCGCAAAGCTCATGTCGCTGACGTCTAAATTTGGTCTATCACCGCCACTGTTGATGAAGCGAGTTCATGGCTCATTACGAATTTATTAGCCAAACATTTAAACGCCTTGTAATCATTATCTAAGCGTTAGGCTCGTGCAGCGCAAACCAGTGGCGCAAACATACAATTTGAACTAAAGGTCACCAGTTAGTTAAAGGATGCAAAAGTGTATGATTGATGTCATGTTGTTCAAACGGTGTGTGTTCGGCGCCGGCGCCGTCTTGACTCGGACTATTTGATCTAAAGACGAGACGGAAGTTAACTTTCTACATGCAAAATCGTCCTTCGGCATTTATGTTTGTGTTTTCCGTCCAGTTCAGTGTAGCCGGCACGACCGAAGGGAGGCGCTGACGTGGCACCAAGTTCATCCGGTGTTATGGGCTGACATCACGGATGTTGTAGATGACGTAGCCAACCGTGTCAGTTTCCATAAAATAAAAAATTAAAAAAAAATTCTAGACCCCCTAAACCTTATCCGATTTTTACAAAAAAATGGTTGTCTTAAGGGCAGTCCGATCTACGTTCCTATAATTTTTTTGTTTAGATGAAATATACCTGCCACACCAGAGCAACAAATTTGTAATAAGGCCGAAAAAAAATATTGTATTTATTTTTCATGTCATGAAGTTCATTAAGGTTTATTGAGTGTTCACTTTAGATTTTAAAAAAATAAAAAGACAGGAACGTAGATTCGACTATCCTTATTACAACACAAAAATAATATTAAAAATTGGATAAGATTTAGGGGCGTAAAAACATAAATGCCGAAAGATTAAAGATTAAAGATAAAAAAAAAAAAAAAGATTTTGTATGGAGAAAGTTAACTTCCGTCGAGCTACGCGGCGGCGGCGGCGCGAGCCGTGCGACGAAAGTGACAGTTGTGCGAAAAGCCGCCAAGTGCTAGTCGGACTCGCGCACCGAGGGTTCAGTACCACCACAGACATCACCACCCGAGGCCGCGGGCTAGCCGGCCATGCGCCTAAGTTAGACAGAAGCAATATACACAGAATATTATTTAGCAGTTATAGGTTCAGAAAACAGTCGGTAGGCAATAATTTAGCGGTAACTTAGAGCGCCGGATGACCGACTGGTCTGGGCATCGGCCTCTCTTGCGAGTGGTCCGAGGTTCGAATCCGGTCGGCGTATACCAATGAATATTTTTTTTACGATAAAAATTACGTGCATCTGCTGCTTCACCGTTCGGAACCGGTGTAAAACTGTAGGTCCCTTCCCTTACCCCTTACTAGGTGGTAGGCTCAAATTGTAGCCGACTGGGTTGGTACCACCGTACTGGATGCAAGATGGCCGCATAGCAGCCTCGTCTGTTTTCTCCTCTAGTCCAGTATAGCCAGCAATTCAAAGGAAAGTCTCCGAAATGGCACCAATCTTCTCGGAGGTGATTTTGGCTAGTCATACATGTGCTTTTACCCCTCTGACTCAGCCGACCATACCGGATTACATAAAAAAAACAGGATTTATCTGGTCCAAATCTGGTCTAGTAACATTTGCAGTTGCAATTAATGATAATATCTTTTGCTACCAGGATGGAGATGCATACAATCTGATCAAAAATTATCAAAACATGTTGAGTACATTTCCTTATAATACAGTTTATCAGATTGTTTTTATTATGAGATGTTTTTAGGTTTCCGTATCCCGTACGGAAGCCTATTACTAAGACTCCGTCGTCCGTCCGTCCGTCCGTCCGAGGGCTGTATCTCTTGAACCGTAATAGGTAGCCCGTTGAAATTTTCACAGAATATGTGTTATTAAAAGTAAAAAATTCACGGGGGTTCCCATAAAAGAAACTAAAAAGTGTATTCGCGCGCGCCATCTACCGAAAGGAGTATGTAGCATTTTAACTAATCATGAATTTTAACTAATATGAAGCATTTCATAAAAACCCCATAGATGGCGTGAGTGGCACTGACCATGACATGGCGATACGGAACCCTCGGTGCGCGAGTTTAACTCGCACTTGGCCGGTTTTATTAGATGTTACACGGTTAATTACATCATCGACTGCGCCCATGATGTCAGAAACCCATCACACCTTGGTGAACTAACTAGGTGCCATGGCAGCGCTTATAATTAACAGCAACCATTTGGCCTTGCCGGCGAAACTGTACCCTAATCACGAGATTTAACCTACTACGCCACGCTACGCCGTGTTCTCCGCATCATTTTGTATGGAGAAACGAAGTCCCCAAATCTATCACTAGAGGCGCTGCTCCGTTTCTTTCTCCATACAAAATGATGCGGAGAACACGGCGGCGTAGCGTAGCGTAGTAGGTTAAATCTCGTGATTAGGGTACAGAACTGTGCCCTCTACGCTACGCACGCTACGCCGTGTTCTCCGCATCATTTTGTATGGAGAAACGGAGCAGCGCCTCTAGTGATAGATTTGCGAACTTCGTTTCTCCATACAAAATGATGCGGAGAACACGGCGTAGCGTGCGTGCGTAGCGTAGTATGTTAAATCTCGTGATTAGGGTACAGAACTGTGCCCTCTACGCTACGCACGCTACGCCGTGTTCTCCGCATCATTTTGTATGGAGAAACGGAGCAGCGCCTCTAGTGATAGATTTGCGAACTTCGTTTCTCCATACAAAATGATGCGGAGAACACGGCGTAGCGTGCGTGCGTAGCTTAGTATGTTAAATCTCGTGATTAGGGTACTGAAGGGAAACGCGAACATTTTTAGGGTTCCGTATCCGTCGTACGGGACCCTATTACTAAGCCTTTGCCGTCTGTCTGTCTGATGTCTGTCTGTCTGTCTGTCTGTCTGTCCATCTGTCTGTCCGAGGGCTGTAACTCTTGAACCATAATAGGTACTTAGCTATTTATAGGTAAGTACTTATTTTTAACCGACTTCAAAAAAAGGAGGAGGTTCTCAATTGGACTGTATATTTTTTTTGTTTTTGATGTTTTATGTTTGTTACCTCAGAGCTTTCGACTGGGTGAACCGATATTGAAACTTCTTTTTTTATTTTTTGTCATCATTATGAACAATCTAATCATATCGGGTGGAGTTAAATTTGGTATGTTTTCAGGGCTGCCCCCATTCGACTGGTGGTCGGAGCCTCCAGACGAGGTTATGCTGCGCATCTACGTGTTCAACGTGACCAACCACGAACGCTTCATGGAGGGACTCGACCCCAAGATACATCTGCAGGAGATCGGGCCCATACTCTATCTGTATGTATTTTAAATTAATTTTGTCAGCCTCGGTAGCTCAGTGGTGCGGTCGGTCGTTGTTAAGCAACCCTGAGCGTGGTCAGTACTTGGATGGGTGACCGCTCGACCGTCGGAGGCTGACCGTGTTTCGGATTCCACGTAAAACTGTGGGTCTCCTACCTTCTTACCTTACTAGGTGGTAGGGTTCACCCCGCCCGGGTTAGTACCACCGCACTGAATGAAACGTCGGTCGAAACGGCTATGTAAATAGTTCGAGTTTTCTGTCCAGTTCAGTGTAGCCGACATGAAATGAAGGGAGGCACTGACATGGCACCTAGTTCACCCGGTGTTATGGGCTGACAGCACGGATGTTGTAGGTGATGTAGACAATCGTGTCATCTTCCATAAAAAAAAAATAAACTAACAAATTTTATTATTATTTTATTTTCATAATGAATCCATAATGTGTCTGTGCACACTCGGACTAGTCGTAGTGTATTACAAAATTTAGGAATAATGTTTTCATATGGTGTTGTACATCGAGAAAAAAATAGCCTTCGTCTAATACAGAAAGTGATAAAAAAGTTTCAATAATTACAATTCAATAAATACTGTGGTTTGAAGCGAACAGGAAACTTACACTACAATATCTTAATTGCTACTTAAAACTAAAATTACAATAAAGATGTGTAAACAATAATTTATACATTACCATTACATTATTAATGTCAAATATACAAAACATCTCGCAAAACATTAATAATATCAATGGTCAAATTAAATAAATATTACCAAAAGTAAAAATTAAAATATTCAGTTTAAAGAATATTTATTTCCCAAAAGAACATTACATTCACTTTTATGAGAAAATTTTACATTTGTTTTCTTTTGTTGCGGTTACAACATTGTACAAGAATTTGGACATGGAGTCCACCACGCAAACCATTACCGACCGAAACCCTCGACTAGGTATGTCGACACGCAACGAGGATATAATCATTTATAAGGAGTTTCAGCCGATACTAGCCTACGTAATAGACCTCCGGACAAATATTAAAAATTTAAAGTAAATCATCATAGTCAAGTTACCTATAAATAAAAATATTCATCCATCATGCGGATCAACGGCGTTGATTGATTGATTGCAGAGAGAAACTACAGCACTACAACGTATCGTTCAACGACAACAGCACTATGACTTACACCGCGCGCCGCACGCCAGTCTACCTGCCGCACAGGAACACCATCGACCTTGAACAGAAGATGATCGTGCCCAATCTCGCTGTGCTGGTGAGCTGTCGACCCTTTATCACCATCGTCATCGGCATGAGTGCACAGCATTTACTGCCATTACCATCTACAATGGAATCATCAGTATTGTTTATTCTTTATTCGTCATCCATAGACAGTACACTGCACTCGGATACGGCATTTTGCCAGTTCGATTATCAATCACAGCGAGGAAGAACTGGCAAGGGCCCTGTATGTTTACACAACACGACAAAAAATTACCTATATAAGGGATAAGGACAAGGTGCTGCGCTAAAGGGCGATAAGCTAGCCACCTCTCATCTTGACTGACACGGTCCTTCCACCGAGAATATTATTAACAGATCGAAATTTAAATGCTTCTTTCTTGGACCCTGCGGGTGGAGGAGATTCTATTTTATACCAACATTTATTTTTATTTTTTCGCCAAAAAAAAATGCATAAATTAAAAAAAATTAAGTGCCTGATAAAAAGGATTATTTTGATAGAATAAAAAAAATAGAAATTCTACCTTTATTATATTTCATGGAATTAAACCATTAAAAAAAAAACAAAATTTTATAGTTAATTATTATTGTAAAATTATTGAAAATATTTTTGTAAGAAAAAGTAAATTTTATTTAAATTCGCTGGATCCATATACTACTTAAGTCATTATAAGCGTAAACCATTCATATAACATGTTGGAGCCAATTGGAGCGGGCCTGTCTCCACAAACAGCACCCGTTCACGAGCATCACGCCAGGGCCATATTGAGGGTGAGAAGCGACCCGGACCAAGCGTCACCGTAAGCAGATACCAAGGCAGAGATAATAACATAGTTTTAATAGCTGTGACCGCGGCGGCGGCGGCGGCGCGGCGCGCCTTTCGCGGTAAAGGACACAGCCTCGGCTGTGTTCTCCTCTAGTCCAGTATATATAATAAATATTCGAATGCCCGTGGGCGCCGTCGGACTACACCTCTGCGTTAGTCTGGCGCGCGCCATTTGTCGTGCTCCCCATAAAAAAAATATATATTATATATATAGCCAGCAATCCAGGGAGGTCTCCGGTATGGCACCTACCTTCTCGGAGGTGATATTGGCTGGTCGGAGCATGCGCTTTGGCCCCTCCGACTAAGCCACCCATACCGGATAACATAAAAAAAAAAAGTTTTAAAAAACATAAAACCGACTTCCTAAAAAAAGTAAAACTAAAAAACTATTTAAAATAAAAATATAAAAACCGCCTTCAAAAATATATGAAATAAAAACCTAAAAAAAAAAACGAACCCTAGAGTTGAAGGCGGTGCTAAAAAGGCTACACAAATCACAAAGGATATTATCATCCACTCATGTTTTCTTTCATGCATCATTTTTGCTTGCTTTACAAATCACAAAGGATATTATCATCCGCTCATGTTTTCTTTCATGCATCATTTTTGCTTGCTTTAGCACCGCCTTCAACTCTAGGGTTCGTTTTTTTTTTTAGGTTTTTATTTCATATATTTTTGAAGGCGGTTTTTATATTTTTATTTTAAATAGTTTTTTAGTTTTACTTTTTTTAGGAAGTCGGTTTTATGTTTTTTAAAACTTTTTTTTTATTTCACAGTTTTTTTTAGTAATTTTTTGCTATTAATGTACTCGGCGGAATCGCTCGGCCTTCGGCCTCGCGATTCCGCCTCGCTTTCCAATCCGATCTTGACCCAATTAAAATAGGACCACGTCAGCTTCGATAGCTCAGTGGTGCAGACAGTCAACTGTCGCTATTGAATTTTAAGCAACGCTGGGTGCGGTCAGTACTTAGATGGGTGACCGCTGACCGTTGGAGGCTGACCAAGGTTCGGATTCCTCGTAAAACTGTAAGTCCCTTCCCTCGTAATTTTACTTGGTGGTAGGGTTTAACCTTCCCGGGTTGGTACCACCGCACTGAATTAAACGTCGGTCGAAACGGCTATGTAAATAGTTTGTGTTTTCCGACCAGTTCAGTGTAGTCAGCACGATCAAAGGGGGAAGCACTGACATGGCACTGGTGTTATGGGCTGACATCACAGACGTTGTAGGTGATGTTGCAGAACTTAGTAGAATGGACAGACATAAACGTGTTACGGAAGCCTACTTTTATTATAAAATAACCGTCGGAGGACCTTGGTTGAAAATTGTAAAATTTAGTAGAACGGATAGACATGCATATGTTACGGAACCCTACATTCATTTTGCAGAACTTAGTAGAATGGACAGACATAAACGTGTTACGGAACCCTACTTAACAGTTGCACTCCGGGAGTGCCGGCAGATCCCGTGCCACTCTAACTTAACCCTTAACGCAATGACTTAAGGTTTCATTTTAAAAATGACGCTGACGCGATGTCGCGAGTTATACATTTTTACCCACCTAAAAAAGTGCCAAGAGCCGCTAAAGAAGTTTTCACTTCAAAAACCTCAGGGTTATCCCCTTTCAAATAAAAAAAAAAGAATTTTCAAAATCGGCCCACAATTGACGGAGTAATCGCGTAACAAACATCCAAAAAAAGAAAACATACCGTCGAATTGAGAATCTTTTAGGTCTAAAGTAAATTTCTCGTGAAGACAAATGCAACGAGCCCAAACACGATGGGTTTATCATGTGTAGTTTAGGAGTTCCTATGGCCACCTTCTGTCTCCATCATCAAACCAGCTCGATGGTACTCGGTACAGTAGGTACTGGCCAGGTACCATAATAAATTAAACGCCGGTCGGAAAAGATAAAAAAATTTCAAATTTAGAATATTCATGAAACAAGGGTCCGAATATGTATCACTAGTATATCGATTCATGTATTTCAACAGGACAGAGAAAATTTCAAAATATTAGGTATTTAATACTTTTTAGTTTTTTTTTTTTTGTTTTTTGGAAATCGGTTTAATATTTTTTAAAACAGTTTTTATTTCATTCTTTTTAGTAATATTACATAAAAAAGAATAATCGAAATCGAATAATCGAAATCGATTGAAGTGGTACAGAATTATTCGCCATATGTGTCAGACTGCAAATTGCTGAATAAGTCCACATCACAAAAGTTTTGCTGAAGGTAACCACACACCATACTAATTTATCAAACTAAAAATTGCCGAATACGACCACATCACAAGTTTTGCTGAAGGTAACCACACACTATAGTATTATGCTGATTTTACGAAAACCACTCAACCAATTTCGATAAAATTGAAATGGGACCACCTCGGAAGTATGACCTAACTAACAAAAAAAGAATTTTCTAAATCGGCCCTCAATTGACGGAGAAATCGTGTTACAAACATACAAAAAAATAAAAAAAATAAAAAAAAAAATAAAAAAAAAAAAAAACATACAGACGAATTGAGAACCTCCTCCTTTTTTGGAAGTCGGTTAAAAAAAGGAGTTTGCCGATTTTTTTTTACCAACCGCTTTCACTTCCGACCCCACTGCTTGGCTCGTATGAATAACGGCGTGATGCTATATAGCCTATAAGCTGGCGGAGATATGTCGCATTACATGGGCAAACACCGCAAGCGAATACGTTGAGGCGTTCTTGAGTTATATAAAAGCGAACATACATACAGACAGACATAGATACACACAGACGGCAGGCGTTGCGTATTATAATATGTAGAGAAAATTAATTAACCACGTTTGTCATTCATCATACATTTGACAATATTCATGTCCTCAGAAATTATCATCATGGCCTTAATGATCATCACATTCGTACATAATCAAGTATACCATCATCACAAGCTTAACGTTATCAAATTGACCATAAACCATGACGTAACCAAAGAGTTTGTATTACGTCGCTGCGCTAAGGAAAGGAATTAAATAAATAAATAAAAGGAAATAAAGGAGCGCAGCGACGCAATACAAACTCTTTGGACATAACATGACATGACATATCACACGCTTTATCCCGAAAATCTGGGTAAGCAGAGTAATCGGTGTTGTGCTGCAAGTACTCTTATAAATTACAGCACAACACCGACCGCCACGTTTAGCAAAGTTTTCGGATCAAGCAGCAAGTAAGGCATGAAGACCCACCTGCTGCATGACTCGGTGGAAGGACCGTGCCAAGGTGAGAGGTGGCTGTCCTGTCGCCCTTTAGAACGGCACCGTGTCCTTATCCCTCAGGCGCCTTTTACGACATCCACGGGGAGAGATGCAGTGGGGCTAAGCTTTTTAAGTACCGGCTCCACACGGTACCATCAACGATGAATCATCAAATCAATCATCAGCCTGTATCGGTCCACTGCTAGACATAGGCCTCCCGAAAGGCACACCACCACACCACACGCGGTCTTCCGCTCTTCTCATCCATCCACTCCCGGCTACCTTTTTTAGGTCATCTGTCCACCTAGCCGGGGGGTGTCCCACGCTACGTTTGTACGTGGCCTCCATTCGAGCACCCGTCTACCCTAGCGGTTGTTGGGTTCGCGACAGATGTTCCCAGCCCACTGCCACTTCAGCTGGCTAATTTTCTGCCATCATCATCAGGTTATCAGAAAGAGAAAATGAAGCAAACCAGGTTTTTTTTATTTTTTTTTTATGGAACCTGACACGGTTGGCTACATCACCTACAACATCCGTAATGTCAGCCCATAACACAGGGTGAACTAGGTGCCATGTCAGTGCTTCCCTTAATTTCATGTCGGCTACACTGAACTGGACGGAAAACACGAACTATTTACATAGCCGTTTCGACCGACGTTTCGTTCAGTGCGGTGGTACCAACCCGGCCGGGATAAACCCTACCACCTAGTAAGGTAAGAAGGGAAGGGACCTACAGTTTAACGTGGAATCCGAACCACGGTCAGCCTCCAACGGTCGAGCGGTCACCCATCCAATCACTGACCGCGCTCAGCGTTGCTTAATAACAGTTGACTAACCAACCGCGCCACTGAGCTGCCGAGGCTGACGAATTTTCTTATCCCTTAGTCGACTTTTACGACATGCGACGGGGAGAGATGCAGTGGGGCTATTATTTTTAAGTACCGACCCCACACGGTACAGGTGTCAGGTGATAGAGTCACTCGGCCGCCTTCCACCTATGGCAACGTCAATGAACAATATGAACAATTGATGACGTCATAACCTTTACAAAAAAGCCTTCGAAAATCAATAAATGCCTATAACTCCTAAACTACTGGTCGGATCGACTTGAAATTTGTTTCCTTCCGTAAAAAAAAATATCTTTCTGAAATAATGTTTCTGAAGAATGATAAATATCTGTACCGTGTGGGGCCGGTTCTAAGAATAGCCCCACTGCATCTCTCCCCGTGTATGTCGTGAAAGGCGACTACGGGATTGGACTCCCTTCTTATACTACTAGGTGGTAGGGTTTAACACGTCCGGGTTGGTACCACCGCACTGAATGAAAGGTCGGTCGAAACGGCTATGTAAATAGTTTGTGTTTTCCGTCCAGTTCAGGTGTAGCCGGCACGACCGAAGGGAAGCACTGACGTGGCACCAAGTTCACCCGGTGTTATGGGCTGACATCACGGATGTTGTAGGTGATGTAATCAACCGTGTCAGTTTCCATAAAAAAAATATTATAATAATAACGTTATCAACCCAAAATCTTCCTTCCAGGGTCTTGCCTCCTACCTACACGACGCACCGTACCTGGTGAGAGCCGCGTACAGGTTCATGGTGCAATCACAGAGCAGCGACTTCTTCGTCGAGATGACGATCCAACAGTATCTGTGGGACTTCAGGGATCCAGTGTTGGACACTTCAAAAAGTCTCGTGCCTGGGCTGGTACCCGTCGACAACATGGGAATGCTGACTAGGGTGAGTTGTAAAAAACCGGCCATGTGCGAGACGAACTCGCGCACCGAGGGTTCCGTATCGCTATGTCATGGTCAGCGCGGCTCACGCCATTTATGGCGTGTTTTATGAAATGCTTCATATTAGTTAAAATTCATGATCAGTTAAAATGCTTCATACTCTTTTCGGTAGATGGCGCACATACACTGTTTAGTTTCTTTTACTGTTTAGTTTACCCCCGTAAATTTTTTACTCTTTCTTATTTTTATCACTTGTTGTTAGGTATATCGGCCATAATAAATAACCCATATTCTGTGAAAATTTCAACGGGCTACCTATTACGGTTCAAGAGGAGAAGACAGACGGACACAACAGACAGGCAGACAGACAGACAGACGGCGTATGCCTAGTAATAGGGTCCCGTACGACGGATACGGAACCCTAAAAACGTGAAGAGCCATGGTTCGATTCCCATGTTTGTAGGGTTCCGTATCCGTCGTACGGGACCCTATTACTAAGCCTACGCTACGCCGTCTGTCTGTCTGTCCGTCTGTCCGAGGGCTGTATCTCTTGAACGGTAATAGGTAGCCCGGAGAAATTTTCACAGAATATGTGTTATTACTTATTATGGCCGATATGACAACGAATAATAAAAATAAGAAAAAGTAAAAAAATCACGGGGTCCCCACAGGAGAAATTAAAAAGTGTATGCGCGCCATCTACCGAATAGAGTATGAAGCATTTTTTTTTATTTTAACTAATCATGACATTTAACTAATATTATGAACCATTTCATAACACGCCATAGATGGCGTGATTGGCACAAACCATGGCATGATACGGAACCTTCGGTGCGCGAGTTTTTATATAAGGTGTTTCGTTAGTCATGTCAATAACTTCGGGAGAGTTACATACACACTCAAATAAACAGGTTACGCAAAAAAAAATTATAATATTTTAGCATTACTTTTCGAGAAATTTAACAAAACATGTTTGCTACCTAAACATTAACCTGTGTGTAACAGTAGGTAACATGCATTGTACGGGGTCAATGACCGTACTATGTTCAAACGCAGAACAGCTGTTTGTTGTAAGTAAGTCACAAGGTCACTATGATTGGTTTTTACAGCTACTTATTTGATTTTATTGTTTTGTTAGGAGAAAAAATGCTCCTATAAATATATGTTTTTTTCTTACGTAAAGTGTTTATTTGAATGTGTATGTAACCCTCCCGAAGTTATTGACATGACTAACGAAACACCTTATATAAGCCAACATGGGTGTATGTGCCGAGGGACCAATGGTGAAGTCGAATTGTTGGATGGTTCGATTCTATGTAGAACTGTAAATCTCTTCCCTTGACTCGGTCTTTCAATAAAATCATCGACAGCCACTCCAAAATGCGCGCCAAACAAAGTCGCCCGAAAGAAACTATTTCGACTTCACAAGGCCTTTCCCACGTTCGACAAGGTGGTGTGTGTGTATCAGATACTGATCACGTTCCCATACCATTTTATTTTTTTACAATATAAAAAAACCTACTCACTCACTCACTCCTCAAATTTTATACGTGACAAGCTGTGCCCGCGGCTGCGCCCGCTCTCATATTTCACTTCACTGCTAACCTCATAAGCTATTTAGCGTGATAGTAAGTAGCCTATAGTTGATGGGAAGAATCAAGCTATCCGTAGAATTTTGTTTTATTAAAATCGGTTTAGTGGTTCTCGAGTTATAAGCGGATAGACAGACACTCAGACAGACAGAAAGCAGACGTTGGATTTTATTATAGGTAAGGAAGGAAGTGCGCGTATTTCACCTTAACAAGTTAACCTTAACGGAGTTGAGAGGAAATCGAATATCAGCAGTTCTCACGGCACGGTACGATTGTCTTTAAATTCGCAAACGAAATCAAGAAACGTCAGCCTTGATAGCGCAGTGGTGCGGTCGGGTCGGTCGACTGTTATTATTAGTTACGAGGCCTGCGGCTCCGCCCGCTCTCATATTTGACTTCTCTGCTAACCTCATAAGCCATTTAGCGTGATAATAAGTAGCCTATAGTTGATGGGAAGAATCAAGCTATCCGTAGATTTTTTTTTATTAAAATCGGTTCAGTGGTTCTCGAGTTATAAGCGGACAGACAGACAGAAAGCAGGCGTTGGATTTTATAATGACGAAATTTCTAACTGGAAATCTACCTCCTGACAGTGAAGATCAATAGACAATACTCGTAATATGTAACTCTAGACTGATCGGTGGGCCCGTCTTCTATCTTGGGAGCATAGAGAAATAATATACGGGGGTCTTGGGAGGCACTCGAGCGAGGACGGGTGGCAGACCGGCGAGTACAAATGTTGTATCGCGGACGACTCCGAAAAATCCGGAAGAATATAATTATTATATAAGGAAATAAGGAAAGGAAGGAAGGAAGGATTAAGCAACCCTGAGCGCGATCAGTACTTGGATGGGTGACCGCTCGACCGTTGGAGGCTGACCGCGGTTCGGATTCCACGTTAAACTGTAGGTCTCTTCCCTTCTTACCTTACCAGGTGGTAGGGTTTATCCCGGCCGGGTTGGTACCACCGCACTGGACGAAACTTCGGTCGAAACGTCTATGTAAATAGTTCGTGTTTTCCGTTCAGTTCAGTGTAGCCCACATTAAATGAAGGGAAGCACTGACATGGCACCTAGCACACCCGGTGTTATTGGCTGACATCGCGGATTTTGTAGTGTAGCTAACCGTGTCAGATTCCATAAAAAAAATTGCCGGATTAAAATCACCGTATAAGAACGCTACGTCCGCATTGGTTTGGTATCACTGAACTGAAAAAAGATCGGTCTAAGTTCGCGGTTGGAATAACGGTGTCCTGAACTGGCGGCCGACAGGAAAACGGAGTTTGGGAAGACCACCCGCCAGGTGATATTGTGCGTAACGAGGCAATCCGCCGACGCACCAAAGTGCCTAGTCGATATTGGAAACATTATATATTGGTGCGTGGTTGCGTCACTTTGCATTCGATTATTTATTTTTTAATAAAAAATAAAGCAATTTAAATAAGTATATAACTAAAAACTACCTAACGTTTGTTAGGTATGAAAATAGCTATCAAATGGGGCGTTTTCAAAAGTTCCCAGACTTAGATTTCAAAATTTCACAGACTTAGATTTCAAAAGATCCCAGACTTAGATTTCGAAAGTTCCCAGACTTAGATTTCCAAAGTTCCCAGACTAAGATTTCAACAGCCATTATTTTTTTATTGAACCGTAATAACAATTTTGAATTTTGTTTTCAGATGTACTCAGACTTCGTGGACGAGGTGACAGTGACTATCGGGTCCGAGTGGGGACACAAGAAGTT
This sequence comes from Nematopogon swammerdamellus, assembly GCA_946902875.1. Taxonomy (NCBI): domain Eukaryota; kingdom Metazoa; phylum Arthropoda; class Insecta; order Lepidoptera; family Adelidae; genus Nematopogon; species Nematopogon swammerdamellus. The sequence goes on from OX336363.1 coordinate 7,497,325, forward strand.
CTTCCAACTGGACCGGTTTCGTGGGGAGCCCCAGCTACCTGGCTACGATCCTAAGGTTGGGCAACTCCACAGAACTTTATCGTAGTGAATGTAGGCTCCGATTGGAAACACAAGAAGTTGCCCCAGCTACCTGGCTACGATCCTAAGGTTGGGCAACTCCACAGAACTCTATCGTAGTGAATGTAGGCTCCAATTGGGAACACAAGAAGTTGCCCCAGCTACCTGGCTACGATCCTAAGGTTGGGCAACTCCACAGAACTTTATCGTAGTGAATGTTGGCTCCGATTGGGGACAGAAGAAGTTCTTCAAACTGGACCGGTTTCGTGGGGAGCCCCAGCTGCCTGGCTACGATCCTAAGGTTGGACAACTCCTCAGATCTCTATCGTAGTGACTGTAGGCTCCGATCTGGGACACAAGAAGTTCTTCCAACTGGACCGGTTTCATGGGGAGCCCTAGCTACCTGGCTACGATCCAAAGATTCGGCAACTCCTCAGAACTCTATCGTAGTGACTGTAGGCTCCGATTTGGGACACAAGAAGTTCTTCCAACTGGACCGGTTTCGTGGGAAGCCCCACCTACCTGCCTACGATACTAAGGTTGGGCAACTCCACAGAACTCTATCGTCTCTATAATGTTTCTTCAGTTCCAATTCAAAGACCGAAGAACGGTTAAACAACTCCGCTTTCCAGTCCACGGCCGCCAGTGTAAGACACGGTTACTCCAACGGTCGTCGTCTCTTCGGCTAACGTGTCCAGCCCACCGCCACTTGAGCTTAGCCACCCGGTGTCCAATATCGACTACTTTGGTGCGTCGGCGGATTGCCTCGTTACGCGCCATATCACGTAGCGATATTCCCAGCATGGCTCGCTCCATCGCTCGCTGGGAAACTTTCAACCTTTGGACTACAGCGACCGTCAGAGTCAACGTTTCACACCCTAATAACCGGGAGGACACACTGGTCATATATTCGAGTCTTTAAATTTTGCTGAAGGTCAGACCTCAGGCCGAATTTTAACTTTCCGAAGGCAGCCCAATCCAGTTGAATTCGCCTCTCCACCTCCTTAAGCAGACCTTGTCTACCAAGTCGCAGAGTCGCAATCCCTGCCCAGTTCGTGCGGTGCGGGGGTGTAGAGGGGACGGCGTGATCGCCGTAATAAATAAATACAGATCAATAAAATGTGTATGTCTTTTTATATTATTTCAGATGTGTCCAGACCGCGTGTACGGCTCGACGGAGGGTGTCATGTACGCGCAGAGACTGTCCAAACAAGATCGACTTCTGTACTGGAGGAAGAGCGTCTGTAAACTGATGCCGCTCTACTTCGATGGTAAATTTTTTTATCAATTGAGCAACTCCTTTAAAAAAGCGGCGGGTGGCCGAGTGGTTTGGGCATCGGCTTCTCATGCGAGAGGTCCGCGGTTCGAATCCGGTTGGCGTGTGCCAATGAGTTTTTTCTGTTGAAAAAATTTACCTGCTGCTTCACCGTTCGGAACCGGTGTAAAAATGTAGGTCCCTTCCCTTGCCCATTACTAGGTGGTAGGCTCTGGGTTGATACCACCGTACTGGATGTTTTTTTATGGAAACTGACACGGTTGGCTCCATCACCTACAACATCCGTGATGTCAGCCCATAACACCGGGTGAACTAGGTGCCACGTCAGTGCTTCCCTTCTTTCGTGTCGGCTACACTGAACTGGAAGGAAAACACAAACTATTTACATAGCCGTTACGACCGATGTTTCATTCAGTGCGGTGGTATCAACCCGGGCGGGTTAAACTCTGGTAGAGTTTGACAAACAACCTACTAATATAAGAAGGGAGTCATGTCCCTTAGTCGGCTTTTCCGACATACACGGTGAGAGATGCAGTGGGGCTATTCTTTTAAAGTACCGGCCTCACACGGTACTACAACTAGGTGGTAGTATTAATTCGCAATTTAGTTGGATTGATATCATAGCATCGCACGTCGTCGGTTGAAACGGCTATGAAAAATTGTCGCATTTTCCCTCGAGTTCAGTGTAACCGACACGACGGAAGCGAAGCGCTGACACGGTACCCAGTTCCGACAGGGACGAGATTGTTGCTGTGGTTTAAGAAGAAACAAAATAAACAAAATTTTTGTTTAAGAATAAACAAAATGCTCGTGTAATTTCAGAGGAGCTGACTGTCGACGACATCCCAGTGTACCGGTACAACTTATCAGAGGAAGTGTTCGACCGAGTCCGAAACGGCACCGACTGTTACGACTCCGAGCCTTCCCTCCCTGACGGACTGAGCGACGCATCTAGATGTTACTTTGGTATGTATTCTTTAAATTTTTTTAGGGTCCCCTATCTCAAAAGACGAAAAAACGGAAACGGAAGGCATTCGCAACCTCCGCATGCGGCCGAATGTTCGTGGGCGTCGTTAGACACCTTATGGGTGGTTAGGCGCCACAAGTCGTGCTTACTTTTTTTATGGAAACTGACAGGGTTGGCTACATCACCTACAACATCCGTGATGTCAGCACATGACACCGGGTGAACTAGGTGCCATGTCAGTACTTCCCTTCATTTCATGTCGGCTACACTGAACTGGACGGAAAACACAAACTATTTACATAGCCGTTTCGACCGACGTTTCGCTCAGTGCGGTGGTATCAACCCGGCCGGGATAAACCCTACCACCTATAGTAAGGTAAGAAGGGAAGGGGCCTACAGTTTAACGTGGAATCCGAACCACGGTCGGCCGCCAACGGTCGAGCGGTCACCCATCCAAGTACTGACCGCTTACTATAAAAAATCTTTGTATCGACATGTAAAGATTTTTGTATTTGTTTTCTCCACAGACTTCCCAATGGTGATATCCTACCCACATTTCTACACCGGAGTGCCTCCCAAGGACGCATACGTGACAGGGCTGACACCTGACAGATACAAGCACAACTCCTATGCTATTGTCGAACCGGTAAGTACTAAACTCTTACCAAATGTCAGCCTCGGTAGCTCAGTGGTGCGGTCGGTCGACTGACGGTCGTGATCGTGAGCACACCTGGGCGCCGTCAGTACTTGGATGGGTGACCGCTCGACCGTTGGAGGCTGACCGCGATTCGTATTCCATGTAAAACTGTTCATAAACTAAAGCGATCATCCGAACTCGATTAAACTTAGTACAAGCACATTTAACTATAGGTACGTGACAATATGTAGGATAAAATTCAGTTTTACATAAAAAGACAACACCAATTACTCTACTTACCCCGATTGTCGGTCCCTTCCCTTTTCACCTTACTATGTGGTAGGGCTTAACCCGACCGGGCTAAACCCGTAAGGTAAGATACAAATGAACACATATTCATATAAACATACGTACATACATACCACACGCTGTATCCCGACAATCGGGATAAACAGAGTAATCGGTGTTGTGCTGCAAGCACTCTTGTAAATAACGGCAATACGCCGACCACCACGTTTAGCAATCTATTAGGACAAGCTAACAATCAAGCAGCAAGTAAGACACGAAGAACCACCTGCCTGCATGACTCGGTTTAATAACCGTGCCAAGGTGAGAGGTGACTAGTCTGTCGCCATTTAGCACGGCACCTTGTCCTTTTACCTTAGTCGCCATATAGGTTTCCGGATCTAGACGTCTTCAACTTCAATACTAAAGTATTTCAAAAGTACGCGGTGAGATACGTTGAGCTAACTTGGAAATAGATTCTACATTGTTAAATTTTGGGGCTTACCCTGTAGTAATAATGTAAAACTCGTATATATAAGGCGCTTCGTTATTCATGTCAATAACTTCGGGAGGGTTGCATACGCACTCAAACGAACACTTTACTCAAAAAAAAAACATATGTTGATAGGATCATTTTTTCTCTTAACAAAAAAATCAAATCAAATAAGTATCTACCTGTAAAAACCAATCATAGTCCAAACCAATCTTGTCTCTTACTTACAACAACAAACAGCTGTTCTGCGTTTGAACATAGTACGGTCATTGACCCCGTACAATGCAAGTTACCTACTGTTTGAACAGGTTTAATGGCGTACTAATTTCTATTCTGTGGTTTAGGTAACAAACATGTTTTGTTAAATTTCTCGAAAAGTAATGCTAAAAACATACAATCTTTTTGCGTAACGTGTTTATTTGAGTGTGTATGTAACCCTCCCGAAACATTTGACATGAATAACGAAGCACCTTATATATATAAATAAATTAATATGAACATTTTCCGAATTCATCTGAAAATATTAATGCATTTATTTTCATTCCAGTTAACTGGAACACCATTGCGCTCGGTGGCGCGAATGCAGAGCAACCTGCGAATCGCGGATCTTTCAGGCTTCGGATCCCAGTATGACATATTCAGCAATTTGGTGCTGCCCATGTTCTGGGGGGAATATGTGAGTAATTTCTCAATTCGGTAGCATCTGGGAAGTTGCCGCGGCGGCGGCGCCATAACTGGATGACGTTTCGTTCGATCCACGACAACAGTTGGCCATTACTGGATGTCAGGGTCTTGCTGGACTGGACGTCTAGTCAATGAATTTACGTCAGTTATTGCTGGGGGGCCAGGGTTATATATACCTACATGGATGGCTATCTGGTTAACAAAGGGATGGATAGCTATCTGGTTAAGAATGGATGTCGAAACATATCTGGATGCCAGAGCAACTGTTTTCTCCACAACAGTTCCATCTCCCAAGTACCATATCAAGTCTATGGGTTTGTATTAAGTGTGTTACGTTGCGACGCCATAGCCGGCCGACTTTCCATAGACGAAACTGTTTCGGAGTCAACCTAACTGCCTTGCCTGTGCGTGTCTAGCTGATGGAGCGCGGACTATTGTATGTTGTATTGTAGTTACAGGCGTGGATGATGAGAGGCGCGATGAAGAAAAGCAAGACGTTATTTACTGAGCACAATTTATTCAGCAACACACACGTGAAAAGGCAGGGCGGAAGTGCCAAGAAACAAAACAGAACCAAAAGAACATCAACCCCCGGCAAACTGCCATAGAGCACCAACCATGGAGTGTTGGATTCCAACACTAGCCTAAGACTATCTCTCGATGTCAGCACAAATACTGTCCCTTCCCTTCTTACCTTACTAGATGGTAGGGTTTATCCCGGCCGGGTTGGTAGCACCGCACTGAGCGAAACGTCGGTCGAAACGGCTACGTAAATATTTTCATGTTTTCCGTCCAGTTCAGTGTAGCCGACATGAAATGAAGGGAAGCACTGACATGGCACCTAGTTCACCCGGTGTTATGGGCTGACATCACAGATGATGTTGTAGGTGATGTAGCCAACCGTGTCAGTTTCCATAAAAAAACAATTAAAAAAAATAGGAGCCTTTGCTGGATGACAACACCGTAGCTGGATGTTTGGCATGGTCGTAGCCGAGGAATATTATTTTGACAGCCATCATTTTCATCGTACTTTATATTTATTTAATTTTTTTTATGAAAACCAACATGGGTGGCTGTGTCGAGTGACCAATGGTACAGTCGACAGAGCCAAAAAACCCTCTCCTCGCGAAACCACGCTCAGTGAGGCGCCATGCCAGCAGATTTGCGGACTGTTGCTAGGCTGTTTAACCCGTTGATACGACGTTTGAAGACACCCAGGTTAAAGGATTCGGGAAACACACTCGCCGGGAGACAGTTCCACACCCTAGCGGTGCGACAAAGAAACGATTTTGAGAACCGATGGGTTCTCAAAAGCACAATGTCAACAACAAAAGGGTGCTCAGTTTCTCTGCGACGAGTGCTGCGAAGATAGGTTGGATGGCAAGGAATAAGGGAAGCAAGTTCCTCCGAGCAGCGTACCTGTATGATAGTACCTGTAGAACAGACTCAGTGACCCTACAAATCGTCTGTGACTGAGAAACCTCAAGACCATCAGTCAGTTTCGGGTCTCCCATTATATCCTGTGATGTGGCTTTAACTGAAGTATTTTATTTGCAGAACCAAGAGGGTCTTCCAGATTACATCCGGAAAGCGGTCTTTTTCGCCGCGGTGGTGTTGCCACCACTGCAGACGCTCTTCTCCGCTTTATTTCTATTCCTCGGGTGTTGCCTACTCGTGAAACTTATTTACTTCAATGAACTGCAAAACAAGAGTCTGGCAACACTCTTGCCGACCTTCAAGGCGCGCCAAAACGACGTGCTGGCGAGAAATAGGATATTCAATTTGGAAAAAGACTCGATTATCAATAAGTACGCGTAGGGTTTAAGTTTCACTCAAAGTGTTTTAAAGCATAGCTTAGTTTCATGTGACATTGTCGTGTAGGGGACATGTTTTCCAATGCAAAGTCTGCTGCTTTAAAGTATCGCTAGCTGAAAACGACAATGGGTTATCTGCTCAAAAATAGATTAAGCTCTATCGAAGAATAGGAACAATGGGTTTCCTAAAAAAAAAAATTACTCACCTTATCAAGACGACATGAAATGAAGGGAAGCACTACTTGGCACCTAATTCACCCGGTGCTATGGGCTGACATCACGGATGTTGTAGGTGATGTAGCCAACCATGTCGGTTTCCATAAAAAAAAAACTCAGTGTTGAAAGTTTTACATATGGCAACACTGGGTTAATGGAAACGACTTTATAATTTCAATGATAATTAAACAAAATAATAATAATACTGAGTTATTTGTGCAATTTCAAACACAAGTTTTATTGTGAGACAATCCTCCTCACTGAGATGATGGTTGAGTTTCCCCATTTTTTCAGATTTTAGATTGTAATTTTCAAAACAAATTTTAAAGCAAGAATGTGAATGTTTTGCCTATTAAAAAAATCATGATTTGATTTTAAACTAAAAATCTACACTAATATTATAAAGAGGTAAAGTTTGAAGTTTGGATGTAGGAGGTAATCTCCGAAAATACTCATCCGATTTTTTTAATTCTTTTACCAATATTTAGAATGGACCTTCAGGATGGACATAGGGTGTGCGAGCGAAGCCGCGGGTAAAAGCTAGTCTATAATAAAGTTAGAACTTAAGCAAAACTAAAAATAATATGTTCTCGAAACTAGTTTTTTAGGTTTCCGTATCCCGTACGGAAGCCTATTACTGAGCCTCCGCCGTCCGTCTGTCCGAGGGCTGTATATCTTGAACCGTAATAGGTAACCCGTTGAAATTTTCACAGAATATGTGTTATTATGGCGGATATAATAACAAATATTAAAAAAAAAATGTTAAAAATTAAGGGGGGCTCCCATACAACAAACGTCCGAAAAATCGATTAGTCACACTACTGAATAATAGATGGCGCCACAGGCTTTTATACATTGCATTGTTGAAAGACAAAATATAGGCGGATAATAGCGGATAGATACGGAAACCTCCGTGCGCGAGTAAAACTCGCACTTAACAGATTTTTTAAGAGAACCCACTGTCGCTTCCAGCTGGCGTTATGTATAATAAATAACGTCATTATTTCATCTGCGCGGTTATACAATTTTAATACTCGCAATAGCTGTTTTAGACTCTTTTCACAGTAATAACATTACTGGCGCCTGGTATTTTTCATTAACACATGTAGGTTTAGGTCTAAAAGTGCCAATATCTGTAAAACCATAACTAGGAGTGTCCTATAGCATTCTATCGACGCCCTAGCCTTGTCTATTTCATGGTGATAGAGAGAAACGGCTCTTCATTAGTGCATTCGTAGTTCTCAGTGGAGTTTGAGAGGGCATCAACGTAGTTGTCGCTGAATTTGAACGCACGGCTTTATAAAGGAGTTTGATGAAGTTTTATAAAATTATATTTTTTACATCTGTCTTTACATCTTTTGTAAGATTTTTTTTATTCAAGTGGTGGGGTTAGTTTATCAGACGGTATGTCAGGGTCAGGGGTGTGTTGGGTCAGAATTTGTGAATTATTTTGTGTGAAACCCCGCCCCTATTTTATGCATTTTCTCTAATGTAAAATGTTTTTGGGAGGGCACACTACAAATACTACAATACAACATAACATCCCTAGTTTTTCGTCGGGTGATGAAGGAAGCGACATGAAAATTATGTGAATGTCAATAAATCGCTTTAGCATCTAAGTATGTGGTAAGGTATATAAAGAGCGGCGGGTAGCCTAGTGGTCTGGGCGTCAGATTCTCTTGCGAGAGGTTCGAGGTTCGAATCCGGTCGGCGGCGACGCGGCGTGTACCAATAAGTTTTATCTGACGGAAAAAATTACGTGCACAACTACACCAGTACCCTAATCACGATATTTAACCTACCTACTACGCTACGCCGTGTTCTCCGCATCATTTTGTATGGAGAAATGAAGTTCGCAAATCTATCACTAGAGGCGCTGCTCCGTTTCTCCATACAAAATTATGCGGAGAACACGGCGGCGTAGCGTAATACGCGGTGTAGGTTAAATCTCGTGATTAGGGTACTGCTGCTTCACCGTGAACCGGTGTAAAACTGTACGTCCCTTCCCTTGCCCCTAACTAGGTGGTAGGCTCAAATCGTAGCCGACTGGGTTGATACCACCGTACTGGACGTAAGATGGCCGCATGGCAGCCACGGCTATGTTCACTAGTCCAGCATATTCTACGATGTGATATTGGTTGGTCGAAGCATGTGCTTTGGCCCGTCTGGCTCGGCCACCCATACCGGATTTAAAAAGAAATGTGAAAAATGTTCAATATGCCTTAATATGTCTGTGATTGTTCCTACACCGAATATTTGCTCATGCCTAGTTTTACATTTAAAATTAGATAATATGCTTAGTGTAAGTAGGAATTATGTAGGTTTTCATTGTTAGTATAAGAGGACGTAGAATTTGTATAACAATAAATATGATTTCATAATAATAATTGTGTTTTATTTTATAGGAAGTCTGAGCAATCACACAGATTTTCACAGAAAATTCACCTCCAAAGAAATTCCAATGCGTCGCCTTTTTTAAACCAAATAAGTTTTAAAACAAAATTATTAAATTCTTCATTATTTATTATGCACGTTGCTCTAATTGTGCAAAATGCTTATAAGTAAATTGCGGTTCACTAATATGTATGCTTATGTCAGATGTCAGCCTGATCCTTTCTTGAAGGGGTTTGACACCTGAAAGCTCTGGCGGCCCCTGCGGATCCTGCGGCTCCTTTCGGAAACACGGCTCGGGTTGACTCAGCTCGAAACGAAACGTAACAAAAAAACGACATGCACCGCCTCAACATTAGGTTAGGGTTAAAGAGAAGATGCGTCGCTTTTTTATAAACCACCAAAACATCACTCATACCACACAACATTACTCATACATTACCACACATTCCTTCGAGCCGAAGTTTGCCGAAAGGAGCTAATGGAACCGTAGTAGGAGCCGGCAGCTCTTTCAGGTGGCGGACCGTTTCTTGAAGGCCGCGTTTCGTATCGCAAATGACAATGTCAATGTCATAAATGTCACCTCTCAAAACGTCACTTTTATTCATAGATTCCTTGAGAGAAAATTCTTTTTAGGATTTTCCTGTGATTTTATTATGTAGAATTCAAAAGAAAACCATAATATAGATGGAGGATAGACTTTTCTAGGTTTCTGGAATCCATTAGAACGTAAAATAGCCATAAAGGATCAATCTAAAGCAGGTAACCTACAATATATTTGTGTATTTCAGGGTTCAATGTCCGTATCTCGTCAGAATAAGAGAATGATACTGTAAATGGAAAGTAATTAGACGGATTTTTAATCCTAGTTTCCTTTACAATTACGAAAATAACCTAATAGTTGATCTTACAATGTTATTCGTTCAATGTTACACTTGTCAAAGTGTGCAAAAACTGTGCCAACATTTCGAGGTTTCGGAAGTGTACCTATTTACATACCAATCAGATGGTGCGTTCCAAGAAAGTAATTTATGTGGAACCATAACATGTCTCTTTTATAAATTAAATTTATCATTTTTTTTTTTTATGTAATCCGGTATGGGTGGCTGAGTTAGAGGGGCTAAATAAAGCGCATGCTCCGGCCAGCCAATATCACCTCCGAGAAGGTAGGTGCCATACTGGAGACTTCCCTGGATTGCTGGCTATACTGGACTAGAGGAGAACACAACCGAGGCTGCTATGCGGCCATCTTACATCCAGTACGGTGGTACCAACCCAGTCGGCTACAATTTGAGCCTACCACCTAGTAAGGGGCAAGGGAAGGGACCTTCAGTTTTACACCGCTTCTGAACGGTGAAGCAGCAGGTGTAGGTATGCACGTAAATTTTTTCGTCAGAAAAATCTCATTGGTACCTGCCAACGGGATTCGAACCGCGGACCTCTCGCATGAGAAGCCGATGCCCAAACCACTCAGCCACCCGCCGCTTGAATAAATTATAATACTCGACGAATTGCTAAGAAAATAAGCAAGCTGAAGTGGCAGTGGGCTGGGCACATCTGTCGTAGACCCGACAACCGATGGGGTAGACGGGTGCTCGAATGGAGGCCACGTACGAGCAAACGTAGCTTGGAACGCCCACCGGCTAGGTGGACAGATGACCTAAAAAAGGTAGGCGAGAGTGGATGGATGAGAAGAGCGGAAGACCACGTGTGGTGGCGTGCCTTGGGAGAGGTCTATGTCCAGCAGTGGACCGATACAGGCTGATGGTGATGATGATGATGACTCAACCAATAAAAAGTCTCCGGTATGACACCAACCATCTTAGAGGTGATAGTGGCTGCACGGAGAATGTGCTTTGGCCCCTCTTACTCAGTCACCCATACTGGATTAAATGCTGGGTGTGGCTTTATACTGGGGAGCCAAGGTCGCAAATTACTGGTAAGCTTAATGTCAAGGCTGAGTTAAAAGACAAATTTTAGTGTAAGAATTTTTTTTCCGGAGATGCGTAGTATCAGAGAAAACAAAAATAAAGGAACAGATTTTCCATACAAAATTAAAACTTTATTTTTTTAAGAACCAAAAAAATTTTATTTAATAGAAATGTATGCAAAAACATCATGGGCTGCCTCAACATTAGGATTTTTTTTTTCTTTTTTATGGAAACTGAGACAATTGGCTACATCACCTACAACGTCCGTCATGTCAGTCCATAACACCGGGTGAACTTGGTGCCAATTCAGTGCTTCCCTTCGGTCGTGCCGGCTACACTAAACTGGACGGAAAACACAAACTATTTACATAGCCGTTTCGACCGACCTTTCATTCAGTGCGGTGGTGCCAACCCGGGCGGTTTAAACCCTACCACCTAGTAATATAAGAAGGGAGTCATATCCCTTAGTCACCTTTTACGACATACACGGGGAGAGATGCAGTGGGGCTATTCTTTTAAAGTACCGGCCCCACACAGTACAAAATAAGCGAGGATAGGGTTAGGGTTAGTTTATAGAATTTATAGAATCTTCTATAAATCAACCTATTTTATATAGAGAATAGCCTCGCACACAGGGCCAGTGTAGTTACGTATGATGAGGTTGATTTTGTTGATAATGATGATAATAATGATGATGTTGATGATGATGATAATAATGATGATGTTGTTGATGACGATAATGATGATAATGATGATGTAAACAGACAAGATGGCGGAGCGCATCCGTGCGATGGTGCAGAGGCTGAAGGGAGCGACCTCCCGTAGACTCAGCGAGAGTCAGAAGGCGCGCATCGAACAGCTCACCACGACAGCCGCGGGAAAAGGTCTGTTCAATGTACACATCATTTATTTTAGACATCGGCGGCTTGCACTAGACGATAACAGCTACATAGTAATGGCGCGGAAATGACCACGTCACGATCGCGACAAGTCGGCAACAAAGACCTCAGGCAGGAATTGCAAAGATAATTGAAAACAGATTACACCCACGAAGAAGAATCGACAAGAAACTTTGCAGGGTATTTTTTTTTACATATTATTACAAGTATTTTAGTGACTAGCCACATAATAACATCGCCTACAGTCTATCCAAAACACAGCTTCAGGGCAAGATTAACAATTTTGCTGAGAGTTCTGACTACAAAGACTTATTAATTAAGTGTGTCAGGTGTAAAGAGACTTTGTCAAACTTTGATATAATAATATGTACTGACATAGTTTAGTTTAGTTGTAAGAATGGAAGCACTGCCTATAGTACAGCCTATGGGCTAGTTTAAGCGGCAGAACACCTTTTTTTTTTGGAAACTGGCACGGTTGGCTACATCACCTACAACGTCCGTGATGTCAGCCCATAACACCGGGTGAAGTAGGTGCCATGTCAGTGCTTCCCCCTTTGATTGTGCCGGCTGCACTGAACTGGTCGGAAAACACAAACTATTTACATAGCCGTTTCGACCGACGTTTCATTCAGTGCGGTGGTACCAACCCGGGCGGGTTAAACCCTACCACCAAGTAAGATGAGGAGGGAAGGGACTTACAGTTTTACGAGGAATCCGAACCTCGGTCAGCTTCCAACGGTTAGCGGTCACCCATTCAAGTACTGACCGCACCCAGCGTTGCTTAACATTCATTAACGACAGTTGACTGTCTGCACCACTGAGCTATCGAGGCTGTCAACCTAATGACATGCCTAAAAATGTAAATAAAACACTATAATAATAGTTTGTGTGTGTGGATGTCTATCTACAGTGGGCAACATAGGGCAGCTGGCGGAGCGTCTCCGCACGGAGTCGCTCGGCCGTCTCCGCAGCGAGAGCATCGGGAAGAGAGTGCGCGAGGCGGTCGCGCAGTACGAGAAGTTCACCGGCGTTCAGGAGGTCATGATGCTTCAGAACTGCGTAGTCGCCGCTCAGGTTATTTACTTATTTATTTATTTGATGATCGAACAGCCTAAGCCAACGGTTCCCAAAATGTGCGGCTAGCCCTCAGGGGCGCCGTGAGGCATCCCTGAGCACTTTAGAATTTTTAAATTGCGCGCACATACCACTTCCGCCTCCGCGCCGCAGAGTGGCGCTCGCAGCACGACGTTGCGTGGTAATATCATATACCTACATAAAATCATTACACAAAATTTTTAAATACCACTTAAAGGCCACGATGCCCTAAGGGCGCCGCGAAAATATTCTGGTACCATAAGGGAGCCGCGACATCAAAAAGTTTGGGAACCCCTGGCCTAAGCTGACGTGTTCATGTCTAAGTTATCTGGTGCTTTGTTATTTTGATGTTAGTTTAGTTTGGTGTTTTTTGAGCCTGTTTTTAAAGGAATTGGTGGTGGGTGCTTGTACGACATCTTCGGGCAGTTTGTTCCACATTTCCACTGCTTTATTTGACATGAATATTAACAGGCAGACAGGTGAATTCTAGTTACCTCGAATGAATGAATTCTAGTTAGTCTCACCTGGAGGAGGGTTATTAGTTGTCTTTTAAAGGTTTATGTACATTTTAGATTGAGTTTAGATTAGTAATTAGTTCTAATTTTAGATACCTATAAGTTTTATTTTATGTTGTTTGTTATTTAAATAATATACTTCTTTAGGCAATAATACACAACAGCACTGTTACAGATAAATTACATCTGACATACCTGACGTCTGATATAAATGACATCTGACATAAATGATGTCTTGACATAAATGATGTCTTGACATAAATGACATATGACATATGACATAAATGACATCTGACATACCTGACGTCTAACATAAATGACCTCTGACATACCTGATGTCTGGCATAAATGACATCTGAGACGCGTGACTTTTTTTTTATAGAAAGCGCGACATGTGGCATCCTTTCACTTACGAGTAGGTGACTTATGGCCATGGACATTCTGTGATGCACGGGGATTGCGAATGCCATGCCGGCCTGACAGGAGCCTTTTCACGCCCCTTTTGAAAAACCCCAAGCTGTACTTAGGAGGAAATAGATGAGCAGGGAGTGCGTTCCACATTAGATTGTATAGGGGTGCATCCCCTGCCCAGTACGCGTAGTGCGGAGGTGGAATGGGAATGACTTCTGACATAAATGGCATATGTGACATACTGTCGCAGGAGCGGTTCATGGCGGCGCAGGAGCAGCGGCGGGACCTCGGGCGCGAGTTGGCCAACATCGAGTCCCGACTCAAGGAGCTCCACGCCGAGATGCAGAACACAATGAAGGGTGACGACAAGTACCTACACCTGTGCACCGAGGAGCACAAGGTGGGTTGCCAAAATGACTCCGATTTTTTTTCTTATTTTTCCCTGGGTAGTCATAAACTGGCCTACTCCCTGGTTCCCGCTTGACGTTGAGTTTTGGGACAAGTTATATAACATGTTGCCTGTATAAAACGTTGCGTGATGTCGCGCCGCAGTTGATCCTGCAAGAGCGGGCGCTCCGGCAGCAGTTCTCGGAGGCGGAGCGGGAGGAGCGCGAGCGGTTCGCGGAGATGTCCGCCGCGGTCAAGGTCGGCCACGAGCGCGAGCGGGCGCACGCCGAGCGCAACAAGTACTGGTACATCGTCGCTTCGATACTCGGTGAGTATATATAGCATGTTGCGTGATGTCGCGCCGCAGTTGATCCTGCAAGAGCGCGCGCTCCGGCAGCAGTTCTCGGAGGCGGAGCGGGAGGATTGCGAGCGGTTCGCGGAGATGTCCGCCGCGGTCAAGGTCGGCCACGAGCGCGAGCGGGCGCACGCCGAGCGCAACAAGTACTGGTACATTGTCGCTTCGATACTCGGTGAGTATATATAGCATGTTGCGTGATGTCGCGCCGCAGTTGATCCTGCAAGAGCGGACGCTCCGGCAGCAGTTCTCGGAGGCGGAGCGGGAGGAGCGCGAGCGGTTCGCGGAGATGTCCGCCGCCGTCAAGGTCGGCCACGAGCGCGAGCGGGCGCACGCCGAGCGCAACAAGTACTGGTACATCGTCGCTTCGATACTCGGTGAGTGGGCGCCGTTACTTATCCTAATAAATAAATGTAAAAAAAAAAATTTTAAAAACAAGCTATTATTTATTGATACTACACGAAATTCACGAAGTTTCACGAAATAAGTGTCGCCTAAGAGATTTTTTTCTAAAAAGTCTGAAAATATCTTGACGCCCAAATAAATCAAGAGGCATCTTATAGTTAATGGGTAGACAAGGTCTGCTAAAGGCGGTCGAGAGACGAATTCGACTGGGTTGAGCTGCCTTCGGAAAGTTAAAATTCGCCCTGAGGTCTGATCTTCCGCAAAATTTAAAAACCCGTAATATGACCAGTGTGTCCTCCCGGTTATGACGTACGGGTGTGAAACGTGGACGCTGACGGTCGCTGTTGTCCAAAAGTTGAAAGTTGCCCAGCGAGCAATAGAGCGAGCCATGCTGGGAATATCGCTACGTGGTATGGTGCGTAACGAGGTAATCTGCCGACGCACCAAAGTAGTCGATATTGGACACCGGGTGGCTAAGCTCAAGTGGCAGTGGGCTGGGCACGTTTGCCGAAGAGACGACGACCGTTGGAGTAACCGTGTCCCAGTGGCGGTTCCCCAGGTGAAGCAAGTGAAGCACCGCCTCACTTAATTATCTTGAAAGTAAAGAAAAAAAAACATTTCAAAATATCAAGAAAGAAAACTTAAAAAAGTCAAGTATATCCGATCCGAAATGATCACAATATTAGCGCGGCGGCGCGGAGGAGGCGGAGGCGGCTGGTGCGACGCGCGCGACGAAATACGTTAAAGATGTGTTAGTGCATCAACACCACCAACACAGCACGCACACACACACAGACGTGACGTGTGACGTGCGTGTCACGTACGGCATGGCATATGGTGACTCACCCCGGTCCGGTGCGGCGACGAATCGCTTATTTTGATATCGCTTCACCAAGCGTAAAGACAACAGGTTGACCTTGGAGACTTTGGATGTAGGGAGCAGCTGAGGCTCTGATAAATGGCGCCGGACGAGACATCTATATGCAATTAAAAGAATGCAGAGCGAGATGGAGCGATTCACGTTTTCTATAAGTCGGTTTGTTTTACCTCCGTGATTAACATGATGGCGAAATTCGCACTAGTTACGGTAAGTTTCATAGCTCAATGGTATATGATTCGCTTTTCAAACTAGTGACGTTGGTTCGAATCTCACTTTTGCGAATTCTTTTTTTTTTGTTTTTAGGGTTCCGTATCCGGTACGGGACCCTATTACTAAGCCTACGCCGTCTGTCTGTCTGTCTGTCTGTCCGTCCGTCCGTCTGTCTTTTTTTTTTATGTAATCCGGTATGGGTGGCTGAGCCGGAGGGGCCAAAGCGCATGCTCCGACCAGCCAATATCACCTCCGAGAAGGTAGGTGCCATACCGGAGACTTCCCTGGATTGCTGGCTATACTAGACTAGAGGAGAACACAGCCGAGGCTGCTATGCGGCAGCAGCAGGTGTAGGTATGCATACACGTAAATTTTTTCGTCAGAAAAAACTCATTGTTACACGCCGACCGGATTCGAACCTCGCACCTCTCGCATTTGAAGCCAATGCCCAAACCACTCGGCCACCCGCCGCTTGTCTGTCCGTCCGTCTGTCCGAGGCCTGTATCTCTTGAACCGTAATTTGGTAGCCCGTTGAAATGTTCACAGAAAATGTGTTATTATGGCCGATATAACAAAAAATAATGAAAATAAGAAAAAGTAAAAAACTCACGGGGGTTCCCATAGATGGCGCGCGCGCATACACTTTTTGGTTTCAAAAAGTGTATGCGCGCGCGCCATCTACCAAATAGATGATGAATCATTTTCTAATCGTGACTAACTAATATGAAGTATTTCATAACACGCCATCTAGATGGCGTGGCGTGTTATGAAATTCATCTAGTGGCGCTAGCCGTGACATGGCGATACGGTACCCTCGGTGCGCGATTCGATAGTAGTTTTTGGTTAAGTATTGTTAGGGCCAAAACAAATTAGGTTTAGGTTTTTCAATTTATCATAAAGTAATAGCAATGTAGGTGGATTTTTTAGTCGCCTCACTAAGATTTATAGGTCAAAGCCGCCACTGCCGTGTCCTAAACTGGCAGCCGTTGACAGGAAAACGGAGTATGGTAAGACCACCCGCCAGGCGGGACGACGACATCAAGTGCGTCGGCGGAAAGCAGTGTTTCTGTACCGATGAAGGCTGGGAGGACTGGAGGAAAATTGGAGAGGCGTATGTCCAGCAGTGGACGCTTACACACGGACTGACTGACATATTCATAAAAATTAACTAAAAAGTTACAAATAAATTTTGTTACGATTGGAAGCAAGACATTTTCTCCATTTTTTACAGTTTTCAATTAAAAGTGTGTTACACCCTCTTTTTCTCTCCTGCTGTCAAAATTGTAACACGCTTTTATGGCTTTTTTCCAATTGGAATAAATTTATTTTTTACTGTTTTAGTATTGTATGATGGCAAAAACGTAATCTAGGACCAGAATACTTGTGAATACAAAACAAACGAGCCCAAACTCGACGGGGTTACGTCGTTTCGTTACCGAGTTCCTGTGCCCACCTTCCGGCTCCATCATCATCAGACCAGCTATGACATCATTATATTGCATTGTCATCCGATTTACATATGTATGCAAAATTTCAGCTCAATCGAACACCGGGAAGTGGGTCAAATTTAACTTGTAAGATTTGATTACCCACAGACAGGCGGGGGATAGGCGAAACTAAATCAAAGCTTGTTATAAATAAAGCTGACAATTCTTCAAATTCGAAAGTGAAACGCATTCACTTGAGAAATATTGTGTTTTTTTTAATTTATACGCAAACAAAACAAACTGCTGTTTAAAAACAACAAAAATCATTCTAATTTGAGGCGGGGGCGGCGCGATAAATTCGCGCGCAAATATGGCGTCTGTCACCAAGTCTCTAAATCAACTGAGGAATTCATAATTTTTTTGTGTCTTGTGCGTCATGGGGGGAAATATATGGGCAGTGAGAGCATTCATAGAACCCAATGCCTATCTCCAACGAGCCAAGACTTCCTCCTCTTGTCTAGCAGTTGGTCACACTCAATATGCCAGCAATCAATTTTTGATTTTATGGAAACTGACACGGTTGACACCTGCAACATCCGTGATGTCAGCCCATAATATCGGGTGAATTTGGTGCCACGTCAGTGCTTCCCTTCGGTCGTGCCGGCTACACTGAACGGGACGGAAAACACAAACTATTTACGTAGCCGTTTCGACCGACCTTTCATTCAGTGCGGTAGTATCAACCCGGGCGGATTAAACCCTACCACCTAGTAATATAAGAAGGGAGTTCACAAGGCGCTGACCGCACTCAACCGAATGTTGGTCATGTTTCCAGATTTAGACGTCTTCAACTGCAATACTAAAGTATTTCAAAAGTACACGGTGAGATACGTTGAGCCAGAGCCGACTTTCATTGCCTCCCTCTACGGAGACAAGCCATGCTGCATCGTCATACCCCAGTGCGACGTTGCTATCGCTTACTCGCTCTCGCTTGCCTACCGATGACAGGAGTCAGAGAGAAACACGAAGATTGCGACGGTCGCCCGATGAAGGGTGAGCGATTTCATGTTTCTCTTTCGCTCCTGTCATCGGTAGGCAATCGAGAGCGAGTAAGCGATAGCAACGTCGCAGTAGGGCTATGACGATGCATCATGGCTTGTCTCCGTAGAGGGAGACAATGACAGTCGGCTCTGGTTGAGCTAACTTTTAAATAGTGTCAGATTCTGCATTGTTAAATTTTGGGGCTTGCTCTGTAGTAACAATGAAATATACAGGGTGTAAAAACGGCGAGTACATTAAATTTAGGAAATGATTATTGGGATCAAGAGTAACAAAAAAGTCAAATAACTTTTTTCTGAATTCCCTTTAACAGTTTTCATACAAACTAATTGATTATTTTAGTGTAAAAATGATCTAATGACAACAGGGGGGCGCGGAGGGGGGAAGAGCGGGTGAGACGTGAGCGCCTCGGACTGAGGTGTTGGCGGGAGGGGCGGGGGTTAGCTTTGTGAGTGGAGGACTGGAGGTCGGCAGGCGGAGGGTGCGAAGCGGCAACAACGCGTCAAATTACACTAGACGATAACATACATTTCAAAAATTCATATCTCGAAAACTAGACACTTTAGAGAAAAACTTTACTGACTTTTTCGTCTCGAAAAAACATGAGGATTGCGCTGGCGAAATTAATGTACTGGCGGTTTTAACATCCTGTATAAATAAATAAATGTTACGAAATACGCACCGCAGGCACTATTCTCGGAATAGGCGGCTCCACGCTGAACAATCACCTCAAGATGGCGGAGTTCCGCGACATGATGGAGCGACAGATGGCGCGCAGCGCGGGCGTGCTGTACACCGTGGCGGGGGGAGCCACCGCGCCAGGCTCTGAGCAGAACATCGCGGAGGCCATGCGGACGGAGTTTGCTTATCAGGTACGTATCAGGAGATGGATGACGTGATGGTGAAATTTTATTTTATTTTATATTTATGTTAGTACTAAGCACGTACTCGCTTTATACACCGTGTCCCAAAACTCAACGTCAAGCGGGAACCAGGGAGTAGGCCAGTTTAAAACTACCCGGGAAAAAATAATAAAAAAAAATCTGAGTCATTTATTTTTATAGAAAAAAATTTAACTGAATATTTTTTTTGGTAAAACTACAGCATTCTGGTTTTGTTTGGGATACTGATAAATAGCAGAGTTATTTATGCTACCAATAATTTTTTTTTAACAATTATATAGGCAAATTTGTAGTCGTAGTACCTAAAAATGTAAATTTTCAACGTTTCTCAAAAAAATTTCATATCACAAAAACAAATGACTCCGATTTTTTTTCTTATTTTTCCCTGGGTAGTCATAAACTGGCCTACTCCCTGGTTCCCGCTTGACGTTCAGTTTTGGGACACCCTATACTGATCGGCAAAATTTTGCGACATCATTCATGAAGGTGCAATAGATCGAAAATTTGGAGATAATACATCACGGCCCGGTTGCGTAGTTGGTTATCAACTAATTTATTGATGCGCTTGTTTGCAATTGACAGGACCAGCTCGCGCAAAGCATGAAAACTATGCAGGAGACGATCACATCCCTGGTCAGCAAGCAGGCCACGCTCGTTGGTGAGACATGTGCACATGTTTACTGGTGCTGTCGTTTGAGACCTGTATTTTTAATCGACTTAAAAAAAAGGAGGTTATCAATTCGACACGTATGTATGTTAATATGATTCGATCTGCAATAAATATTCACATATGATAATCTATTAGGACTTCCAAACAAATAAACAAAATTTTATAGGTGTATGTATATTTGTATGTATGTAATGTTTGTCCACGCATTTCTCCGAAACTATAAATCGGATTGAGACCATTCTTTTTTATTGGCTTACATTTTACTTCAACTTAGGGAACAGTGCAAGTTTCATCAAATTTAGTTCAGTAGTTTCCACGATATGGACTGTTAAGTGTGTCAAATGGGCAAATAATTCTATTACACGACCACCGAACTCTGTGATACTTTCTATGTGATATATGTAATACTAAAAAGAGTGAAATAAAAACAACTCTTTTAAAAAGCATTGAAACGGCTTTAAAAAAAACAACTATTTAGGGTTAAAAATAAAAATTATTAAATAATTGAGTTGAAGGCGGTACAAAAGCACTCCTGATAAAAATTAAAAGATGAAGCCCTTTTGTTCTTTTGTACTATTGTTTATTGTTTATATTGTCTCTATCTATTGGCAGTACACTGCGCTCAGATTTGTCATATTTACATTGTAACATTCCGCCAGTTCGATTATCACAGCGAAGAACAACTGACAAGAAACTTCACTGGAAATTTTTTCAATGTCCACTTAGTCTATACAAAAATGTTTGCCACTGCCTAGACACGCATGTGCTGATTTGTGACATGCCATGACAAAGTGAAAACATTTGTACTATGAAATTGTATGGACTACTGGTTTCTGTCACAAACCACCACATGTCGTTATCGCATAACTAATTAATTACATTCATATCGCATCATTAATTATGTTTATTTGTCATGTGATTCTGACAACTTGTGAGTATATAGGTATTATGTAAAAAGTACCTATCGCCTTTAACTCGATTATTTAATAATTTTTATTTTTCATCATAATGTAGTTGTTTTCTTAAAGTCGGTTCAATGTTTTTTAAAACAGTCTTTTTTTTTGCCTACAGTACAATAAACGCACTCTTCTTTCAGATCACCTAAACCACCACGAGCACAACATAGATGTGCAGCTGAAAGAGGTGAAGCGCCTCATCGTGGCCGCTTCGAAAGCCAGCTCCACGTCGGACGCAGAGCTCGCCAAAGTCCTAGCGGTCGTTCATCACGACCTCGGGGAGAGTCACGTGGAGCCAGAGTCAGAACTGCCTAAAAATAGAATAACTCTTGAGCCGAATCAGATTATAACGGCTATAGGTTTTGTGACATGCCTCGCGTTGATCTTGGGAAGTGTTCTTGGGAGAGTAGGTTGATTTGAATCGTTATAGTAGGTACAGATTATTCAGATTTTGTTGAGAAACTAGATGGCAGGATTTTCTAAAGACCGCGCGCGAGCTCTGAGGAAGTTAAAGGAATGTTGACGTAATGACCTAGTGCAGTGATTTTGTCGATATTACGTTATCGATATTAATTAATTATGAAATCATCTATTTTTTCTCCCTGTTCTCATTGATCGTGCTCGCAATTTATTCTTCATCCATATCATATCGCTATTTGTACACAAAATGAAGTCGGTTATTAACTTCTTCTTCTTGATGGGCATTTTCCGCATGTAGGTCGCTCTTGTTATTAACAAAAGAAATTATTAACAAAATTAAAAAGAGTAACGAATTAACACACTATTGACTAATGCGCGCGCATATTACGAATACAGCATCGATAAGCATGCTCTCGCGTCAAGGCCAACACTCGTACGGGGACATCCATTAATCATGTGAGCAAATTTTTTGGATTTTTTGTTTGAGCTTTCTCCCTGAGAGATGGGCAGTACAAGTCGTATGACATCTTCGAGTAGCTAGCATGTGTCGGGTATACTGTCAATTAGGCATTGACGAAGTAAGAATGATGCGAACGACTTCTCATCATGTTCGTCAGGTTTGGGGACCATCGGCTCTCGATTCACAAAAATAAAAAATAAAAAAAAAGATGACGTGAGATTGTTGTAGACCCCCCCTCTCCCCGTAATGACATTTGGTGAGATTTGCCCCCCCCCCCCCCTTTTTTTGCTCACGTGATTAATGGATGTCCCCTACTGGGAGCGTGCGCGCGGGGTATGAAGCGGCGGTCGGGAGGGGCCCCCACCCGCCCACTTCCCCAGCCCCCGTTTCCTCGGAGCTCGCGCGCGGACAGTATGCAGCTTTTTTGAGCTATTTTGAGGTTATACGCTAAAGTGCCACTTCTGCTACCCACATGCATATTGTCAGATTAATGATAGTGACCTAGATAACCAGTTTAAGAGTAACAGACAGGAGACAAAAAGAAATATTTTATAATATATTGCCACCAGGAAGTTATGATGCGTGGGAAATATGCGAAACTGCCTGTATTCCTAAGAAGGGACGTGAACTTTCGATCGAAAGTTTATCGATAATTTAGGTTATAGATCATACAATTTATCGACAAACTTTCGCCCGAAAGTTCACAACCCTTCTTAAGAATGTAGACAGTTTCGGATATTTCCCACGCATCATAGCTTCCTGGTGGCACTATAACAGTGATGAATGTCTGACCTGGCAACACCTAATTTGACAGCTGTCATTTTGCAATTATTTTGTGAGTGGTCCAATGAATTCTAGTCTTTTTTGCAATCCCATTTAGTGCTTGCTACCTCAGTTATCGTATCCTCGTGGTCCTTCGTGGAAGCCACCAGACAAACGGAATGACAGCAGAGCAATAGGTTATGGGACATTCATCAGATCTTCTTTTGTTATCTATACTTGCGTATGTTACTGAGAACAACTCTCACGTTGACTCACCCACTCACAAAAACTCGCTTGATATCAACCAATCAGAAAGTGTTAGGTAATGCGCCCGACGTGGCTATTGGTTGAAATCTGCGAGTTTTTGTGTGCGTCGGCACGTTCCCGTTAGTTCCTCTTTCAACTTGTATAGGTACCTACTCTTGTTATTTTGTGAACAGGGTGTGTAATACATTTTTAATAGTTGCGTGCTCCCATGGTCCCAAATATTTATCCATTTTGATATTGTAAATGTTTAAAAAAAATACAGTTGAATTGAGAACCTCTTCCTTTTTTTTAAGTCGGTTAAAAAACATTTGTCTTCATGCACAAATTAGTCATATTAATTTAATTAGGTATGTGAGAACTAGTTACCTACTTTAAAAAAAAATAATCAGGGTATTTATTTTCTGAGATTAGTTTATAAATCTTGTGTTATTGTAACCTTATTCGTTTGTATCACATTTTCATGGTTATACTCTTTAAGTACTTAATTTCGATCGTAGAGAGTGTTCCAACTAAAAGTTCCCTTCGCCGTTATATTGGCTCCACTGTCTATCTGTCAAAACAGCGTTGAGGGTTGCTATGTGTACAGATTTACCCGTAATTATCGGTATTTACCGTATTTTTTGTACGGTAAATACCGATTACATTCTTAGGTAATATAATCTTCACAATCTAGCAGCACTAATTTAAGCACTGACAGTGACACTGACAGTGTAACCAACATAACGGCGAAGGGAACTTTAAGTTGGAACACTCTCTAGTAATGGTTGACATGTGTCACACAGCTGTCAATAGCTGTGTGCAAAATTTATTGGTTAGGATTTCGAGCTCTATCGAAATCCTAACCAATAAATTTTTATTTTTCGACATAGTCTCCATCAAGGTCAATGCACTTTTTCCACCAGACCTGCTTCTTTATACCTTCGAAAAAAAATGATTCCGTTTCGACCGACGTTTCATTCAGTGCGGTGGTACCAACCCTGGCGGCCTGGCGGGAAGGGACCTACAGTTTAACGTGGAATCCGAACCACGGTCAGCCTCCAACGGTCGAGCGGTCACCCATCCAAGTACTGACCGCGCTCAGGGTTGCTTAACAACAGTCGACCGACCGCACCACTGAGCTACCGAGCCTGACATCTCGCTGCTTCTACACTTGTTTATGCTCTGTTTAAAAGCACATTCAGCGAGGGATACATAAATTTATTTGTGTTATGCAGTTGCAATACAATTCAATGTAAATACAGTGTAAGAAAATACTGTTGTGTAGTTAGTATGGATAATAAAGTTGTAATATTTAAACTGCATGTTTTAATTAAAAGGCCAATTAAAAATATCATCGCTTAGGGCGCCTCTAGTAGGGGGCGCGGGCGGTAGCTATTTGATGCTCTGTGGGTTTACCTATACATAGAGCTCCGCCTTCGGCGTCGCCACAGGTAACTTAGTTTCTTCGAGAAAAACAACATTTACGTGAAAAGAGCTCGGCCTTCGGCCTTGCCCTTAACTTAATGATTTAGTTTCTTCTTTTGAAATACGAATTTGACGCGAGCGAAGCCGCGGGCTAAAGCTAGTTAAAAACATACTTTATTCGAGAAGGTTTATCATTAACCTGAACGCAGCTCAGCCTTCGGCCTCGCCCTTCATGATTTAGTTTCTTCTTTTGAAATACGAATTTCACGCGAGCGAAGCTGCGGGCAAAAGCTAGTTAAAAACATACTTTATTCGAGAAGGTTTATCATTAACCTGAACGCAGCTCAGCCTTCGGCCTCGCCCTTCATGATTTAGTTTCTTCTTTTGAAATACGAATTTCACGCGAGCGAAGCCGCGGGCAAAAGTTAGTTAAAAACATAAAATCCTTATTCGATCTTAAAATAGGATTAAATCCGGGACTTTATGATAAAATTTCGCTCATATTACAGAACAACTTCACATACTTAACCTTAAACATAAAATCCCTATTCGGTCCTAGAATAGGATTAAATCCGGGTTTTTATGATAAAATCCCGCCCATAAAGATTCAATCCCGGGAGTGTGACATAGCATAGGTTAGGTGACATAAATAAAATGCTGAGAAACGTATTGTTCGTATATTCACTAAAAGGAGACTAGTTTCCTACTTCGAGTGGCGGCCGACCCAACGCAATCCAATAAAAAAATTATGGCAGTTCGATTTCTACTTTCCGAGAAATTCGTGGACAAACATACATAGGTACACTTATGAAATTTGGCACACCTGTGAGCTCAATATCTCTGTAGAAGCCCACATAGCCCATATACGAATATTGTGCAATTCCAACGATACATAACTACGGGTCGATTCGATAACCTCCTTTTTTTAATAAATCGGTTAAAAAGGTAGGTAGGTGGATGGATGAGAAGAGTAGATGACTGCTTGTAGTGATGTATCTTGGGAGAGGCATATGTCCAGCAGTGGACCGCAACGGACTGATGATGATGGTCTTATATGCCAAGTGAGTGGTATGTAAAGAAACCATGTTGTTTTAATCTCATTTTATTTCCGTAATTTTAGTTAAAAAATACAATAATTAGGTAACATTAGCTTCATCGTCGTTGAATGCAATCAATGAATCAAATATTTTGATACATATTTTTAAAATGTATAATGGGGTATTTACATTGGTGATCGAAATTGCGTGACTAGCGATTTTACATTACATGGTCGGCGAAAATCAACCTGTTTATGGGTGGATCAACATTTTCTTGTTTTTGGTATCTCTCTGAAAACAGGATATTATCTTGATAAATTCACCTTATTTTAATAGTTTCAGCAACTCTCAGATAAGTAATTTATTAATAAGAAGGAAGCTGCACCAAGAATTTAGAGTAATTTAAAAAAAATATTGGTTACCCTGAGGACAACCCCTTTTTTCCATACAAAACTGGGGACAAAATTGTCACCCCTAAAAATTTGGTTATTTTTTTATTTTAAATAGTTCTCTACTTTCTTTAATTGCCTATAAATGTAAGTATTTTATACTTATTGATTTTTCAACTAAGTAATAAATTGTACTTAACTTTATTTTTATTTGACTTTGCAGCTGGTTTTTAGTTACAAGAAAATGTTGATCCA
Source organism: Nematopogon swammerdamellus (assembly GCA_946902875.1). Classification (NCBI taxonomy): domain Eukaryota; kingdom Metazoa; phylum Arthropoda; class Insecta; order Lepidoptera; family Adelidae; genus Nematopogon; species Nematopogon swammerdamellus. Next base: position 7,523,241 of record OX336363.1, read on the forward strand.
CCCTTAAATCCCCCATTAGTCATCATTAGTTAGCATTAACTAAAATCTACAGGCTAAAGCCCTAATAACTGGAAAAAAAACGCTTTATAATAAAAAGAAATAATAATATTTACATTATCAGTCCAACTATAAATATAACCTTACACAAATATAAAGCAACCCCGAGAGTAATCAGTAGAGATCGGAATTCCTACAGGACAGTTTATCATTATGACCAACGATCTCAAACAGTTTTAAGTGGCCGAGTGGTTTGGGCGTCGGCTTCTCATGCGAGAAGTCCGAGGTTCAAATTCGGTCAGGGTGTACCTACGCTATATGACAGGTTTTTTTTTATTTGTGCTTGTTTTTCTCAATTGTTTTTGTGAATGGAATACGTACTTTGTTTCGAGTATTAGTGGCTGCGTTCTTAACCTACAATTTGGTATATGACATGTAAAGGGGGATTGTCAATTTTAGGTTAAAAAAAATCTGGAAAGAATTTCTGGCGTGTTTCGTTTTCCCTGGAGTTCAAGCAATCCGTCTGTGCTTCTAATTAAGTAAATCCTCACTTGATTGACATTGATTCGAGGATAATTTCATTCGCTATAAGGTGCAAATAGAATTTATTGATCTGACATCATTATTTTACTAAATATTTGCGGCAAAAGGGGCTCGGAAGTCAGCATTATTATAACCTGTAGGAGCCTACAGATTAAAATATAATGCATCAGCTGAGTGGGCTCCCTTTTCGTCACCACTTGTGTTAAGCTTAACGTAACGCTTAACCTTTAAACATAGGTTTAAAGGTTAAGCGTTTTTATTTATTTGAACTTACTATTTAATTTTTTTCCCTAATCTTCCCACTTACACATTGGCAATAAAGCCGACGTTTCATATTTTAGTAGAAGCACTGTTTTGTTATTGTGTGTACAGTGGCGGCTCTGGCCAATGAATTTTAGCAAGGCACCACCTACATAATAGCATTTTATTAATGTTGTATTGCAGTTTTCATTTCGAGGACAGGACATGCCCAAAAGTCTAGCAATAAATAAACATCCATATTGATTTTTTTTGTCTTTACCTTCAAGATAATTAAGTGAGGCGGCGCCTCACTTGCTTCACCTGGGGAACCGCCACTGGTGTGTACTCTGTTCATAATTTTTCATCTGCTTGAAGAGTAAGTTGTATGTCTCCTTTATCCCTATAAGTTGTTCAATTCTGACCACAAAAACTCCGATCCCTGCTAATCAACAATCATTACCGCTGCGCACCGAATACATATCCAGAAAGACGCAACTAAATGCCCAAGAACATTTAGAGAGTTTGGACGAGACTGTCCAATGCTTATATGAGAAAACAGCGTCGCCGAGCTCCGCGGGCAGCGGAGGGGACGGCGCCGCTCTGATTGGATGGTATCGCGATCTGATTGGTTGGTAATGAATGGAATTTGTACGTTTATACAAACATCGTGTTACGCTGGCGCGGGGAAAGTCCGACGTCCTTACCTATTAAATGTTCTTGTAAATGCTGTTGTGGTATCGGTACCGCGTCGGCTAATAGTCGACGGTGTGAGGGAGGGCATAAGCGATGCGTCGGGAGGTGTAGGTAGCGTGCTATCGAAAGACATTGTAACATTTCGTTGATTTCTTCATAGTCTCGCTCTCTCTCTCTCTTTATGACGTATTTTTATGACACGCAAAGGGGATAGCAGTCATTGTGGTTGAAACGGTTGAAAATATCACAAATAATATATTGTGACTTCTTCTTGTCTTCGTGCCTTACTCGCTGCTTGATCGATTGAATCTTGTTCGAATACTTTGCGATGGTCGGTCTTGTGCTGTAATTTACCAGAGTTCTTGCAGCACAACACCGATTACCCTGCTTACCCCGATTGTCGGGATTCAGCGTGTGTGATAGTGTAGCCGGCACGACCGAAGGGAAGCACTGACATGGCACCTAGGTAACCCGGTGTTATGGGCTGACATCACGGATGTTGTAGGTGATGTAGCCAACCGTGTCAGTTTCCATGAAAAAAAAAATCACATATCAGTGATATGATCAGTGATATAAATATGTGATTTTTTTTTTTCATGGAAACTGACACGGTTGGCTACATCACCTACAACATCCGTGATGTCAGCCCATAACACCGGGTTACCTAGGTGCCATGTCAGTGCTTCCCTTCGGTCGTGCCGGCTACACTGAACTGGACGGAAAACACAAACTATTTACATAGCCGTTTCGACCGACCTTTCATTCAGTGCGGTGCTAAAAACCCGGGCGGGTTGAACCCTACCACCTAGGAAGGTAAGAAGGGAAGGGACCTACAGTTTTACCCATCCAAGTACTGACCGGCCCAGCGTTGCTTAACAATCAATAGCGACAGTCGACTGTCTGCACCACTGAGCTATCGAGGCTGACATTTGAAGTGAAACTTTAGTACCTACTATCAAAGTGTGTACGCGCTGTGTTTATGCAATGAAAAACATATTTTGCATAAGCGGTGACCGCTCATAATGCTTTAGATTAATTAACAGCGAATTCGTCACGCCGAACGTGCATGCAGAGACGGACTAGCAGTCTTGGCCGCCCGAAGACGTTTAGTACCAGCCGCCCCAATTCAGCCCCTTTCTGCAAAGTTTACAGCGTAGGTACAAGTGTGAAGTTGTACGAAAATCAGTATCGCGTTCGGTTCAACGTGCCAGAAATATTTTACTTCTCAGTTTAGTGGTTTTATTTTTACATAAATATAGCAAAAGGTATTCTTTACAAGTTTTACAGCAATATTTATCTTTTCGTCATGGCTAATTTATTTTGTCCGCGTAAACGCGCTAACCACAGCCGACCGGCACCTTACTATTCTGTGCCTGCGCTCACTAATTCCAGCAGCAGGTGCCGATTGGCCGCCCCTACCCAACAAACAAATTGGTGCTAGCGGCAGGTTGTTTTAAATCTTAAAGTGGTACATTGGATTAATATAACGCGTCACTACTGTAGAGCTCTTGTCCCACCCTTATAGCACTTACTAACGCTATTGTAAAGTCACTAAAGAACCTTAACCTGTATAAGAATGGGCCTCTTTCGGGGTTACAAGACAGCTAGAGCACACTATAACACCAATTGTTAACACCAATATACCACTTCAGCCTCTCAAAATAACTATTAAACAGCTCTTATAACGCCTGTCTTAACACCATAATGTTAGTTGGGTAATATCTGGCCGCCCTTAGTCGGACGGAAAGTCTGCCTCTGCGTGTGTATGTTTTTTTGGGTAAAATTTGCGAGACATTTTGTATGGCTCCGTGTTTTATTAATTCTAGATTATGTCGTGCAACAGTTGGAACGCGCGTGTGCGATCTTTCTGGATACTTAGGTCAGTGCCGCTGTGTACAGTAATGCGGCACGGAGTATTGAGCTTCCGACGTCGACGGTGCGGGGTTCGACGCTCAGTTGTCCCACTTCTTGAACTCGAGCCCCTCGGGCGGCTTGCACTCCACCTTGCCTTGGCCAACCTGCTGCCAGTTGGTGCTGAGGACTGTTCCGCCGGATTCCACCTGAGGCATATATTAAGCAGAGATATTGAACTATTGGCAGATACATTGAACTATTGGCAGAGATATTGACCTATTGGCAGAGATATTGAACTATTGACAGAAATATTGAACTATTGGCAGAGATATTGAGCTATTGGCAGAGATATTGAACTATTGGCAGATACATTGAATTATTGGCAGAGATATTGACCTATTGGCAGAGATATTGAACTATTGACAGAAATATTGAACTATTGACAGAGATATTGAGCTATTGGCAGAGATATTGAGCTATTGGCAGATATATTGAGCTATTTGCAGATACATTGAACTATTGGCAGAGATATTGAACTATTGACAGAGATATTGAACTATTGGCAGAGATATTGAGCTACTGGCAGATATATTGAACTATTGGCAGAGATATTGAACTATTGGCAGATAGATTGAACTATTGGCAGAGATATTGAACTAAGGAACACACGTAGCAATACTCACAAAGCTCTTGTTCATAGCCTTCCTGGTTTCATCGCTGGCGGAGGAGTATATCTGCTCGAACATGGCACTTAGGGCAGCTTCGCCCTCGGGCTTATCTTTCTCCACCTGCGGGAGACACATGTTTCAATGCTCGGATAAGGGCATGCTCGTCTAATGGCCATGTCAGTGCTTCCCTTTTGTTGTACCGGCTACATAGAATATAACTGTTTTTTTATGTAATCCAATATGGGTGGCTGAGTAGGAGGTGCCAGACCACATGATGCGATCAGCCAATATCATCTCCTAGAAGGTAGGTGCCATACCGGAGTCTACATACCTTTGGATTGCTGACTATACTAGATTAGAGGAGAACACAGCCGAGGCTGCTGTACGACATCCATTAAGGTGGTATCAATCAACCCAGCCCATTACAATTTAAGCCTACCGCCTAGTAAGGGACAAGGAAAGGGACCTACAGTTTTACACTGGTTCCGAACAGTGAAGCAGCAGGTGTAGGTATGCACATAAATTGCCCATAAAAAAAAACTCATTGGTGCATGTCAGCCTAAATCGAACTTCGGATCTTGAGATCAAGAGTCCAATCCAAGACGACGCCGACCACCCGCCGCTACAGAATATGTAATTACAAGACATTTCATAAAATCCTCCTGGAGAATTGTTAAAGTTCATATATTTACATATTCTGAAGAGATATCTATAGGTATATTACCAAATCAATGAAAATTTGTAATTAAACTTTTATTTCAAGCTTTTTTAAAAAAACCGCATGCAAATCGGTCCACTTTTTAATATAATTAATTTTTTTATTACTTCATTACTTGATTATTTGATTACAAACCTAGCTAACAACCATCCCGATTAAACCAGCTTTCCAATAAAAAAAAACGCGTCCAAATCGGTCCATCCGTTTGGGAGCTACGATGCAACAGACAGACACACCCATACACACACACGTTAAACTTATAACTCCTCTTTTTTCGTCAGGGGTTAAAAACATGACCTGACAAATTGTTAATTTTGGATGGCAGACCCTTAACATATTAACCTCTCACGCATCGCACGCCGCACGCGCGCATATTCCGTGAGTGTCGCGGTGTTCGCGACTGCGACCGCTTATGGACGGGGTTACGGGAAATACGCTTCTTTTAGGAAAAATTATGTGAACACCTATAGCACGTTTAGCATGGTTGTAATCGTTATAAAATTTCCTACAAAGTTATGTATAATTTTGATTGTACTCACTTGGTGAGGTGATGTTTTATTAGGTCAACTCAGCGTGGTGAGGCATTTTCTAAAGAAGATCTCAATAATATGATCACTGCACTATCAAATATGCACTCTACACTCAATTGCGCTTCTAACAACACCAAATACGAAATATATCTTGCCTTCGGCGTTTGGGAAACATCGTTCGAACACGGGCACTCGCTCACCGCCATGACACTGAGCTGACTGGCGTGGTTCAAATATTTTTTTCCACGAGAGATGATGCTGTCATCATTTGTACTATTGAATCAGATCGAAAGAGCATATCTTCACCTTATTTTAGAGGTAAAATAGAGCCTTATCCCCATATTAAAAGAGTATATATTTGTATGGCAAAGGTCGACTGCAGCGCTGGGACATACGTCTGTCCCAGCGACGCACTGTGACCATTTTATCGCTGGGACATACGGTCGTCCCAGCGACGCGCGAGTGGTTAATAATAGCAAGATAATAATTAGCTTAGACAAAATAAGAAATAACCTCTTTTGCAATCTCCTTTTCAATTTTGTTCCAATCCTTTCTGTATACTGAAGTAGGCTTCACCGGACCTGAGGCATCCAATACCGCTGCAAACAAAAACACACTGTATTTGTTTGTTGGCTGCACTGGACTAGAGGAGAACACAGCCGAGGCTGCTATGCCATCTTACATCCAGTACGGTGGTAACAACCCAGTCGGCTACAATTAGAGACTACCGCCTAGTAAGGGGCATATCTACTACGTCAAAAAAAGTACTCTTTATTCTTTATTCATCATCCATAGACACTACACTGCATTCAGGTTCGTCATATTTTCACATTAAACATATAGCATTTAGCCAGTTCGATTATCACGGCGAAGAAGAACTGGCAAAATACTTCGCTGGATACTTTTTTTTTACGTCCACTTAGTCTACATTTAAGTCGCTCTACAGTCTCTTCAAGAATCTAGGGCTCCCAAGATCGACGCTAAGCTCATATATGGAGAGAGCTTCGAAAACGTCACTGGAAGCATCCTACAGAATATGGATAGGTAGAGAGAGGGAGGTCGAGAGCGGGACTGGTGGTTTCCCCGCGTCCTAGTCAACGCAGACTAGCTGACGAGGGCTTGAAGCGAGCCGAAACGTGAAGCATGCGCGGGAAATTTAGAGTGACCACTCGCTAGTCCCGGCCTCGATTAATACCCTCCTCTACTGCCGATGGGGCCGGATATGTTCGGTGAAGCCATCGCAAGCTTAGATCCACACCTTCCTTCTTCTCTTTGCCACTGCTTACATAGTGCGAGTCATCACTATTTCTAGAAATGTATCACAAATACAACATTTCTTTCCCATAAGCTTAAACCATTCATATAACATGTTGGATCCAATTGGAGCAGGCCAGCCTCCACAAACGGAACCCATTCACGGGCATCACGCCAGGGCCAGCCATCGCCTCCCTGAATCATATTTGAGGGTGAGAGGTGACCCGGACCAAATGTCACCGTAAGCAAAGACCTTAAGCGTTGCACTACCCCAGCGGCAACACGACATTACTTTTTAACAATTCTTGTGCTACCTTGTGATATGGTGCGTAACGAGGCAATCCGCCGACGCACCAAAGTAGTCGATATTGGACACCGGGTGGCTAAGCTCAAGTGGCAGTGGGCTGGGCACGTTAGCCGAAGAGACGCCAATTAGATGATAATAATTTTAAACGACGTATTAAAATAATATTAAAATTTAAAAGAGTTATTACACTATTAAGGATGCATTAGCTGACCATAATCTTATCTAAGAGTCTGACTGCTGTTTTTCCCACTAACAAACTTTGACAATTAGATACACTTTGTATCATTAGATTTTTAATATGACTTATTATTACATTTCTTTGTAATAAACGTAAACTAATTGTTTTTTATTTGACTTGATATATGAAGTATCAAAATTGACGATGGCACTAACTATACACCAGCCAGATATAGGTAATTTAAATAGGCAGTGTGGTCAGATTCTTGAGTATTCATAGTTTATGCTGTAGATATTAATGTTCTTGTGAGCGGTAGTATAGGTTAATTATTGGAAATTACTTTAATATAATACTTATAAAGTACTAACAAAACATTGTGACTTGCAAAGTTTGTTTGTCAGTTCTTTTTCAGCATTGAATTTAGAACTGGCGGAATTTTCGACATATCCAAACGTAGGTTACCTAACTATGGATGAAATTATACAATAAACAATAGACGATGACCCTTGGAGTAACGGACACGGTTACTCCAAGGGCGTACACTGGCGGCCGTGGACAGGAAAACGGAGTGTGGGAAGACCACCCGCCAAGTGGGACGACGACATCAAGTATGTCGGCGGAAAGCAGTGGTTCCGTATCGTCGAAGGCCGGGAGGCCTCGAGGAAAATTGGAGAGGCAAAGCGTCCAGCCTCGATAGCTCAGTGGTGCAGACAGTCAACTGTCGCTATTGAATGTTAAGCAACGCTGGGTGCGGTCAGTACTTGGATGGGTGACCGCTGACCGTTGGAGGCTGACCGAGGTTCGGATTCCTCGTAAAACTGTAGGTCCCTTCCCTCCTAATCTTACTTGGTGGTAGGGTTTAACCCGCCCGGATTGGTACCACCGCACTGAATGAAACGTCGGTCGAAACGGCTATGTAAATAGTTTGTGTTTTCCGGCCAGTTCAGTCTAGCCGGCACGATCAAAGGGGGAAGCACTGACATGGCACCTAGTTCACCCGGTGTTATGGGCTGTCATCACGGAAGTTGTAGGTGATGTAGCCAACCGTGTCAGTTTCAATAAAAAAAATAAAAAAAATGTCCAGCGGTGGACGCTTACACGCTGCCTGACTGACTGACTGGTACCTTGCGGTATGGGCGCGGCCGCCGTGATGCCCGCGTCGTCCTCCGCCTCCAGCGAGCTCCACCGCAGGCCCTCCTTCTTCCTCAGCTTGATCTCGATCTTGCTTGGCGAGACGACATGTCCCGACATATCCGGCACCACCTCGTGCGACAACTCCAGCTCCAGGCTGTACTCGGAGTCGTCGCCGATGGGACTGCTCACCGACAACTGAAGAGATGCGTCTTTTTTAGGGTTTCCTACAGAAAAAACACTCACCGCGGATGCGTGCCAATCCGTTCCTGCAGATCTCTCCTCTACAGATTCAGATATTGATTTCGCCATAAAGAACACACAACAATAACAATATTTCATTGAGACATTTTTTTTTTTTTTTTTTATGGCAACTGACACGATGGCTACATCACCTACAACATCTGTGATATCAGCCCATCACACTGGGTGAACTTGGCGCCACGTCAGTGCTTCCCTTTGGTCGTGCCGGCTATAGTGAACTGGACGGAAAACACAAACTATTTAAATAGCCGTTTCGACCGACCTTTCATTCAGTGCGGTGGTACCAACCCGGGCGGGTTTAACCCTACCACTTAGTAATATAAGAAGGGAGTCATATCCCTTAGTCGCCTTTTACGACATACACGGGGAGAGATGCAGTTTTTTTTTTTTTTTTTTTTATTGATACGCGAGACACTTGGCGTTGTCAGCATGGATTGTTGAGCCGACGACGCCCAAAAGCATTCGTTTTAGAACGGGGGCTGCGAATGCCATGCCGGCGTGACAGTTGCCTTTTTACGCGTCTCTTGAATGATCCCAAGTCATACACTGAAGGAAACACATCAGGAGGAAGTGCATTCCAGAGTTTCGCAGTGCGGAAGATAAAAGATATACTGGAGCGCTTAGTCCGCACTTTAGGCAGCTCTACAGTATAGGGATGCATTCCCTGTCTGTTACGCGTGGACCTATGGTGAAATGGTGAAGTCGGAATTGTTTCAAACAGCTCCTCAGAGCATTCACCGTTGAACAGTCGATAGAACACACTTAGTGAACCTATGTCTCTACGGAGCTGCAAAGGTTCAAGTTTGCAGGACACTTCAAAGTCGTTAACTTGGCGAACTGCACGTCTTTGGATCGAGTCTAACGAGCCAAGTCGATACTGAGCAGCCCCACCCCAAAGATGCGAGCAATACTCCACGCATGACCTCACCTGTGACTTATACAGCAGCAGGATTTGGTCAGGCGTAAAGTATCTCCGCGCTTTGTTGAGGACGCCCAGCTTTTTAGAGGCAAGCTTAGCTTTGTGGCAGTGGGGCTATTCTTTTAAAGTACCGGCCCCACACGGTACAAATACACGGGGAGAGATGCAGTGCGATTGCAGCAAGCTAGACGTTTCGGCACGCGTCGAGCCCTCGTTGACTGAATGTGGTGCCGAACTAGTCATGTGCTGCTCCACCCAATTCTGTATGAGGCTTTCAGTGAAACCAGCAAAGACCTTTCCATCTTTCAAAGGGGCGTGAAAAGGCTCCTGTCAGGCCGACATGACATTCGCAATCCCCGTGCATCACAGAACATCCATGGACATCGTTAAGACACCTGCTTGAAGGTGAAACGATGCCACATGTCGCGCTATCCATAACAAAAAAATACAAAAAAAATCTGAGAGTTTATCGCCGATATAGGCAAGCCCAGATATTTAATTTTATTAAATCACAATAACAATGAAAAAAAAACTAAAATTAACACCTATTAAATAAAAAAAAATTCATCCATCTCCGCCGACTCCCCCACCGTACCCAAAACACTAGCCGCGTTGCCCCTTTGAATCTCCAGTCCTATTTGCTGGAGAAAAAAAGATTTGGCACGGCGCGGCGGCGGTCGCCCGACTTTTCTATTAACAACTTCCGAGCTGATCGGTAAAGCATTTTGCGTCGGGCGACCACACACCGAGGGTTTCCATGGCGAAGGCTAAAAACTCAAAGGAGCAACACAGGGTAGAATATTTGCTCTTCTTCAAATTTTGGGCCCCGAGAGCAAGGCCCCGAGGCCCCGGGCCAGATTCGTGAATAAACTATCCTGAGTTGCCCCTTACTCAGACTTGTGAAGTTTGTGTTAAACAATATGGACTTACACTCCGCACGCCGTAATTTATCTTGACTTTATCGGCCGGAGCATTTTTTAGTAGTACTGTCACAACAACTTGCGATTCTGTCTGATACCAGTCGTGTCTGATTTTCGGCTTTACCTGCAAACACATTAAATGGTTTTAATTAATACAGAAATACATTATTATACAAGAAATACAGTAAAATTCACTTTAATATTATATAATTGGTAACGTTCAGAAGGGATCGCGGCCCGATTCTTTTAACATCGGCTCACATCGAATGGGTCCGCGCGGGCCCTGAATTAAAATAAAAATTTAATTTTTTATTCTTAATTTTTTTTTTATTTTCTGTACACAGCAGTCGACAGCTTCACAGTCAGTCGACGTATGACCTCTGTCCGTGTTGCTCGCGCTCGGTTCATGCACGGGTCTATTTAAATTCGTAACAAAACTGCAAAAAATGCCTCTTTGTGTCGTGAATTAGTGCGCCAAGAATTTTTCACGAGTTAACAAGAGCCATGGACTCACAATTCATACGTAAGTACAATGTTTAAATGTTTATTTTACTATTTATTTAAGCTAAGGTAATGCACCATATTTTTGTGCTCGCAAGCGCACTAAGCATAGCAGCGCTGGCGCCGATCGTTGCAGCATTAGATGCTTGCTATTTTTTTTACTACACGTGCCTGCACCCATTGAGCCATTAGCGCTTCAGCGGTTGAATGGCAAACGACACGGCGAAGCAAGATTAAAGCGAGATAATAAATACGGAGTCTGCCACAGTGCGAGAGGGAGTTATAGATTTCACTGCTTTCATCTTTGTTTTGTTGTCATTGCGAAAGCGAGATAGTAATATAGATTTGACGCCTACAAAATGTGAGATGATCACGTCTCCTGCCCTCCGCCATTCATCGCGCAGACTTCCCGTGCCTTCTCTCGCCATCTTTGGAATACATTTTAAACGCTGAAATTGTATAGAGCGCCCGAATCTATTTATGTCTTTATCTCGATGGTATGGAGTATGAAATTGGTCAAATTTCGTGGGACACATTTGATACCCTAACCTAACCCCAATTCTATTTATATTTTTCTCGAAATTTACACTATCATGCTTACGACCACAAGACATATTTCCATGTGGAATTTTCTTGAATCTTTCAGAATACACGAGAAAGAAAATAACGTTTTGTGTTAAAAAAAAAACTATATAGTTGTCTATAAATAAACCACGAAACTATTTCAGTACTTGCAACACCGCCTTTTTGGCTGAATCTTCTAGAAAATAATACGTAAATAAACATTTAGATTCACTCACGTTTGTCGCTGCCATTTCAATTGTCGCCTTTACAAGAGAAAGAAACGATGAATGTAGCTGCGCAAAACAAAACAGAAAAAGTAATTGTTTGAGAATGGATTTCCAAACAACGCAACACTGCCAAGCCGACAGCTTCAAAGAAAGACACAGACTATTGTTTTTAAAGAAAGAGAAAATAAACCCTGACGTCTGACAGCTAATTTTGTTTTTATTGAAAATTGTACGGCTCTGGACTGGATGCGATGCCATAGCCTTTGGACTTTGGAGGACGGCTAATTAGCTGAATTTCAGTATTGCTAATTATAAAAATTACTTAGCGCCAAAGGTATATAATTTATTATTATCGTTTGACATAGGTATTTCATAAAATAAGGATTTTATTGTCATGTACAATTTAGATAAATTATAAATAAAGTCTGCTCTAAAAAAATAAAATCTCTGGTATTATAATTACGGATAACTAGGAATAAAACTTTTCTGTGGTAACTGACCTCCACTCCAGCCAGAGACCGTACAATACTTATTCTAGGACAGCAACACAGAGAGGAGAGAGGGGTTTTGGAGGCTCACGCATGCCCAAATCTTCTTCACGTCCTTCGAAGTTTTAGTACTTTTAGTAAGATCGAAGTTCACGTCACTATCATCTAAAATTCGATTGATAGAAAAACATTTACCCTATTTGTCATCTGTCAGTCAAACTAATGTCAAATTTAAAAAATTTAGAAAGAAATTCGTTCAATTCCGCAAAATGCAGAATAAATCCAAAATAATGACTGAAAACTGCGATTTCAAGGGGATTATTCAAAGTTCTCAGTCACTGGGGCAACTAATGCGCAATTTGGATGCATTGTACACCACGGATGAGGTATGAATAATTAAGTTCTTAAAAAAAACTAGGGTTATTTCTATGCCTACTTCAGATTATGAATCAACCCCTATCAACCCGATCAAAACTGCTTCTTACGTTTTAACCTGTTGTCTTCTAAAACTATAAAAGGGGCGGGTTTCCAAAACGTACACCTCGTAAAAAAAAAATGCAAAATACAGGAGCATAAAGGATCACAAAATACTGCTATTAGAAAAGACTTAGGGTGCGCTGTAGTATAAGGCCTGCTAATTAGAAAATTGCTGGTAGCTGGGACTGGTAGGTGAGGGTCTAAGGAACTATTACCAAAAATAATTTTTTGCCGGAAATGCGTAGTTTTGGAGAAAAAAAAATTTGAAAAAAATATTTTTCATACAAAATTAATTTTAGATTTTTAATATTTTTTTTAATGCACCAAAACATTTATTTTGAATAGGAATTTATGCAAAAACGACATGCCCCGCCTCAACATTAGGTTAGGTTTAATATATAGAAGATGCGTCGCGTAGCGACGCATCTTCTATATATTAACCCTGGTTATTTTTTTTTTAAACCACCAAAACATTCACCCATACCACTTCCCTTGTTTTTACATACATTTATATTCAAAACCAATGTTTTGGTGCCTTAAAAAAACAAAAAAAAAAATTTTATTTTGTATGAAAAATTAATTTTGTATGGGAAATTTATTTTTTTCTCCGAAACTACGCATTTCCGGCAAACAATTCTTTTTGGTAATAGTTCCATAGACCCTCACCTACCAGTCCCAGCTACCAGTAATTTTCTAATTAGCAGGCCTTATACTACAGCGCAGCCAAGACTTAGCCTGCGGAAATCAAAATTGGGGCCAAAAAGAAAATTTCACGAAATATTTCATACAAAATAATTATTTTTTGTTTTTTTTTTAAGGCACCAAAACATTGGTTTAGAATATAAATGTATGTAAAAACAAAGGAAGTGGTATGGGTGAATGTTTTGGTGGTTTAAAAAAAAATAACCAGGGTTAATTCATAGAATTCTGATTCTGGTGATGTAATTTTACTACGCTACGCGACGCATCTTCTATAAATTAACCCTAACCTTATGTTGAGGCGGCGCATGTCGTTTTTGCATAAATTCCTAATAAATGTTTTGGTGCATTAAAAAAATAAATAAAAAAATTCGAAAATTAATTTTGTATGAAAAATATTTTTTTCCAAATTTTTTTTCTCCGAAACTACGCATTTCCGCAGAAAAAAAATTACATCACAAGAAACGCAAAAGCCTACACTACAGACCTATCGCACCAGTTAGTTGAATAAAGGTGTACGTATTGTAAACCCCAGCCCTATAAAATGCTGGTAGACTTCCAGGCGTTTCTGGAAGGCGGCGGCATTTCGCAAACTTGAGCGCCAAGTGCCAACCTAGACAAAAACTCAAATAGGTACCTATTAGTCGTCTGGTTCCAGTATGCCACCGCTGACGGTTATGACGTAACAGCTATCGGTACCGTCGACAAAAAAGTCGGATAGACGAATGCTCCCGCCACCAGGTGTTAACTGAACTGTCGTTACTTCGTATTTCAAGCATAGAAGTAATATGTACTACCATGTAATAATAATTCTACGTAATTAAGTGACATGTGATACAGTGAAGCTAGCGCACACGTCATATTCATATTACTATTCCTTTTTTTACTCGTATTGGCATTTGAACACAACAAATGTTAGTAATAAAACAAATAACATAAAAAAAAAACAAAATTCGTACACGCGCGAGGGGTAGGTAGCTCAATTACACATATAATACGGGTGTGGCTACGCAGTATATATTCTTTGGCTACGCCACAGCAATACTAACGCTACTGAGCTAGGTGTCAGCGGGTGTGGCGTGAGGCGCGATGTGCGGAAGCGCGGGCTGAGGTAGCGGCAAACCAGCAATAGACAAGTAATACTTACTATTTCGTAAAATAAGGAAGTCAGATCAATGATCTCAATTGGCACTTATAGTCAATTAAATTACCCACAAAACGATGAAAACAAGATGCGGATTCCCTTATTTAGAAGCACAGACGGATTTTTTAAAGTCCAGGAAAAACAAAACGCGCTCGAAATGTTTTTAACGTAAAATTTACAATTCCTCCATACAAATTTATTTATTTATTTATTTATTTTAGACAGGCAGCCTAGGCTGATACGTCTAAATCCAGTTAAAATTTGTGCTTGGCTCCACTGCCTTCCCTCCAAACCTTTAGGCACACTATTAGACAACAACACTATTCGAATTTCTTTCGCACTCCGGCTCGGCTGCGATATCGTGCAGCGTCACCAGTGCGTGTGCGGGGCCCAGGTTGAGGTAGATGGGAGACACGGCCTTAGCTGCGGAAGGAGTGCTGGAAGAATACCGCGTCATGCCACTTTGAATGACATTTTAAGACGAGCCTTCAGATCGGTCAATGTGCCATCCATTTTGGAGCCAACTCTGAGCAGGGATGACGGCAAGCGCCCAGACGGGATGACCTTAGTTCCATGGTCTCAAGGACAGGCTCTCGTCTGGGACGCGACGTGTGTTGACACCCTCGCTAATTCGTACGTGGAGTCGACAGCGCATCGTGCTGCGTCCGCTGCTGAGTTGGCTGCCGTGAATAAACATAACAAATACAGGCAAATAAAAATTCAAAATTATATATTTACAGCTTTCGCAGTTGAAACAATGGGGCCCTGGTGTGCCGAGGCAAAAATTTTAGTGAGAGAATTGGGAGAACTTTTGCGGGAAATTTCAGGAGATAGCCGTGCCAGTTCCTACCTCACACAAAGAATCGGCCTTGCCATTGTGAGGGGGAACTCGGCCAGTGTCATGGGCACCTTTCCGACAGCGGCAGCGATGGACGAGATTTTTTACTTTTAGTTGCTGTCGGCAACGTGCTCGTGTAGCATCTTCGGGGATTTCCCGTTAAGGTTTTTATATATTTATTTATTATTATTTCTTTTATAGTTTTAGTTTTAGGTAATTTTAATTTAGGTAGTTTTAGTTTTTATGTTGTTTGTTTTAAGTTTAGGTAATTTTAATTTAGGTAGTTTTAGTTTATATTTCCAGTTACTTTAAATAAAAAGTTAAAATTTGTTGTTTGTTCGTCATTATCTTAGATTTTTTTTGTTTTATTTTTATTTTTCGTTCTTGAGCACTCTTTGAGATTATGTTTTATTTGTTGGATATTTATCTAGTCTATTTTTGAATTGGTTGGTACTAAGTGCGCTTATTACTTCCTCTGGAAGTTGGTTCCAGTCGTCCACCACTCTGTTTGTTATGAATGAAATGGTATCGATTTGTATGGGGAAATTGTCAATGTGCTCCTATTCAAAACTAAATACCTAAGCCATCGACATCTATTTTATAGATCGAACGTCGTACGATGCAACCTGTGCTAGACGTCGGTACAAGTGTGCGTGCACACACACGCAGTATTGTGATACGTGACACGATCCCTACGACGATACTATCGCGCGCTCGCCGCCACCCGCCCACAGATGACAAGAACGAGCGAGAAAGACGTCATGCGGCGCGTTTGCCGTCTTTGCGCCCACTCCCATCACCAGCAGGCAAGCGAGAACGAGAACGCGATACCACCGCACCGTCACACGATCCTATCCGTGACAGCATGGCTTCTTAACACGCCGTAACATGCTCAGGCGAAACAAACAACAACGTTTGTCACTGTCACTCTTTATAACAGCAACCGGGCATGCTGCACACACGCGTCACCGACTCGATACAGACATGCGTGCGTTCAACACGCGCCGCACACGCCGTATGAAGCAGCTGTCCGTGAAATCTGCATTATATGCGGTTCTCGTCAAGAACATATTTGTTCGGGAGTGATGTATGGGATGGGCCAATCTATAAAATAGATATCAATGACCTAAGCAATCAGAAAATATCATCGAGGTTTATTCACAGACCGACCGCATAGAGAGCCCAATGGACCTGCCGTTCCTCACGCAGCTGGAGCAGCTGTCGTCTCTGCCGGACGTGAGCGCGCGTGCCCGGCAGGCGCGCGATGTTCGCGTCGTCGTCAGAGACGAAGCGGACCGGGAGCACAGCATGCTCGTAGCGAGGAAGGATAAGCAGTCGTTTGTCATAGTTGATACTTCACTGCCGTTTGAAGCTTATCAGGTGATATGTAGGAGAAAATTCACTAACTTTTATTTTTTGTTATTTTTTATGGTAACTGACACGGTTGGCTACATCACCTACAACATCCGTGATGTCAGCCCATAACACTGGGTGAACTTGGTGCCACGTCAGTGCTTCCCTTCGGTCGTGCCGGCTACACTGAACTGGACGGAAAACACGAACTATTTATATAGCCGTTTCGACCGACCTTTCATTCAGTGCGGTGGTACCAACCCGGGCGGGTTAAACCCTACCACCTAGTAATATAAGAAGGGAGTCATATCCCTTAGTCGCCTTTTACGACATACACGGGGAGAGATGCAGTGGGGCTATTCTTTTAAAGTACCGGCCCCACACGGTACAAACTACTACTAAGCAAAAGTAATCTTAAGCTGCGTATCGACTGCGCGCGCCTGGCGATCCAGCAGCACGATCACGGAGCGCGTGGCAAGTTTTCCGCGGCAGCCGATCCAGTGTTCGTCGGGTCACACACGAACACACGAACACCGCCAACGTCCGTCCCAACTGCGCGCGTGCCACGCACTGAGAATCTTCGAATCGCCCTAAAAACCGACAACGGATGGAGCGCCGCGCTCCATGTTCGAGCGCTCCAACTGGTATCAACTGAGCGCGGCTGCCGCGCGCTCCGATGTTCGAGGGTTTGGAGCGCGCAGTAGATACGTGGCTTTAGGCTTACGTCAATTAACTTGTTCAGCCGTTGTACCTTCAATGTAAGGTATGACACTTCTTCAATGTATGACACCTGTGGGGCCGGTACTTAAAAAGAATAGCCCCACTGCATCCCTCCTCACCTCATGCTAAAGGGTGACAGCCTTGCCACCTCTCGCCTTGGCACCGGGGTGTCCGACCCCCTCCCCCTTTCGACATGCAGTTTACACTAGATATAATTAAATTTTCAAACTCCATCCTATACTTGCTATATAAAAAAAAAAAAATTATTGAAACCTGCCTGCCACACAATTATAGAACTTTCCGTATCGGTACCACTCTAGGCCGAAATACAGAACGACTCAACAGGAACACTAGAATGTTATTGAGTTGAGCCGATCCCTATTTCGCCAGAACACCACCCATGTGGAAGCTATAAATACGTCCCTGGTTAGCACTATAGATCAGCGAGTTCAGATCCAATCCCAACCTTAAACCCAACCCAATCCGAATCTCAATCTTATTTACTTATATTTCCTTTCATCCAATTAAATGCCAATCCCAACTCTACCTCTAAAATTAAACCCAAACCTATAGGTATGTAACCTTACCACCAAAAACGAACAATGTTTTCGTGTGTACACACAATTTTTTTTTCTTATGGAATCTGACTCGGTTGGCTACATCACCTACAACATCCGTGATGTCAGCCCATAACACCGGGTGAACTACGTGTCATGTCAGTGCTTCCCTTCATTTCATCTTGGCTACAGTGAACTGGACGGAAATGAATGAGAACTATAATATTTTGCAGGAAGAGGTCTATACCAGTCTAACTTCAGCTGTGGAAGCGTTCCGCGTGACCGTGTCCTCTCGGCAGGATTACTTCCAGGAGCTTCAGAGGATCGATGCTCTGTGCTGGGTGGTGGACCCGCCCGTTCCTACGTTCAAAGATGATTATAGGAGGATAGTGCTTGGTGAGTTACCTACCTGTATATCTCGTTGGCGTCTATAAGTACAGTACCTACGCTGGGAGCGTTCATAAACCACTTGACAGTGTTAGGGGGGGGGGGGGGGGGGGGGTCTTTGCATCAACTAGGGCGGGGCGGTCTAGCTTTTTGTCACCTCCCATCTCTCATAACTCGATAAACTTAATAATTTTTTTTTTTTTCAATTATTATATGTGCAGTACGAAATATTTTTATTGAAAAACATTAATAATTTTATCATGCATGTTTCTCCCAGAGGATTTTTTTATAAGTTGTATAATTTCTTCATAATAAAATAAAATGTATGAAAAACGGCCAATGTTAGAGAAAGAGAGGGTAGATTTAGGAACGAGCCCCCTTAAGGCAAGGTCTAACTCGTGCCTGCGAAATAACAGCACTTATCGAACTCGGAAAGTGAAATGCGGTGAAAGTATTCACACTTGAAAAATTTTGCTGTTTGCGCAGAGGAGCGCGTGTGGCTGCACGTGCACGTGTGCGCGGAGACGACGCCGAGCCACCTGCGCGTGGTCGGTGCGAGCGAGGCGGCCGCGCGCTGGAGCAAGCGGCTCGCCGAGCGGCTCGGCTTGTGGGACACGGGGGGCTCGGCCGGATTGCTGGACAACATTATGAATGTGCTCGGTGAGTAACAATACCTACGGCCTTTACATTTGAAATTGTTAAAACGTTTGCAAGAAATTTTTCAGAGCCGTATGATGCACTTTCAATAAAAAAAAAAAATTAAAAATAATTTCAATAGTAACAACGTACCTACCGTGTGGGGCCGGTACCTACAAGAATAAATATACAATTTTAACGGGAACACGACCCGCCAGGTGGGACGATGACATCAAGTACATATCACACACGCTGAATCCCGACAATCTAGGTAAGCAGAGTAATCGGTGCTGTGCTGCAAGAACTCTGGTCAATTACAGCACAACACCGGCCGCCACGTTTCGCAAAGTATTTGAACAAAATTAAATCGATCAAGCAGCAAGTAGGTAAGGCACGAAAACCCACCTGCTGCATAACTCGGTGGAAGTACCGTGCTAAAGTGAGAGGTGGCGAGCCTCTCGCCCTTTAGCACGGCATCTTGTCCTTGTCCCTTAGTCGCTTTTTACGACATGCATGGGGAGAGATGCAGCGGGGATATTCTTTTTAAGTACCGGCCCCACACGGTACATCAAGTACATCGGTGTAAAGCAGTGGTTCCAGAAGTAGGCTAATTGAAGATGTTATGTCCAGCAGTGGACGCTTACGCGCTGACTGACTGATTGACTGACTTCCAAAATACAACCCAACCCTAATTACATAACCTAAAAAAACCAAATGCAATCCCAATTTCAACTTTCCCTGCCACTACACACTCTTTCATGATAACCCAAAGATTGGTTGGAGGAAAACGCCTACGGCGGTGTTAAGCTGTACCTCTTGCAAAAAAATATTCAAGGCGAAATAAACATATTTTGATTTGATTTGATTTACTTCAACGGTGGTTCGGTGTTGTGCTGTAATTTACAAGAGTACTTGCTTGCAGCACAGCAATTACTCTGCTTACCCCGATAGTCGGGATCTAGCGTGCGGTATGTATGTATGTATGTATTACTTCCAACCCTGTCGATATTCCGATAGTCCAACGAGACGACGACCGCTGGAGTAACCGCGTCCTACACTGGCGGCCGCGGACAGGAAAACGGAGTGTGGTAAGAACACCCACCAGGTTAGATTCGTTCCAGCGTCGAGCCACGCGACTAGTGGGTGACCCCGACCGACGTGTCCCGCGATCTAGAACCACTGCAATTGCGTAGGGATGTCGGCGCCCTAAGTGTTTCCTATTACTTATTCCACGGGGATTGCTCGGAGGAGCTGTTTAACGCGATTCCGCCGTCCCCTTTCCACCTCCGTACAACGCGCACTGGGCAGGGATTGCATCTCTATACGCTAGACTTACCGCGGATGCGTACCAATCGGTTCTCCAGATCCTTCCTCCACAGAATCGGTAAACTCTGGAACGCTCTACCTGCCCACATATTTCCCCCCAAGTACAGTCTCAGGCCCTTCAAGAGAGGCGTGAATGGGGACCTCTCAGGCCGGCATGGAATTCGCGGCCCCCGCATGCGACCGAATGTCCATAGGCGTCGCTAGACACCTTATGTGTGGCTTGCCGCCACATGTCGCGCTTTACAATAAAAAAAATTAAAAAAAGGTGGGACGACTACATTAAGTACGTCCGAGAACGTGGTTCCGCATCGCTGAAGGCCGGAGGAGGACTGGAGGATAATTGGAGAGGTGTATGCCCAGCAGTGGACGCTTACACGCTGACAGACAGATGTTTCGTATATTATTATCTTTTTTATTATCTTGACTTAATATTTTTAATTTATTGCTTAGATATAGTATGTTATATTTAACATAATGAAACTTAGGCCCAATTGCGCCAACACGAATTTAGAGTTAAGTAGCGAGTGGATTTAAACGCGGTTCCCACAGTCAACGGGTACTAGCTTAACGAGTTAAACTGGTTTATATCGTTAAATTCGTGTTGGTGCAAGTGGGCTAAGGCCCACTACTTACTACTAACTTAGACACTAAGGTGTCTAAGTTATATTTAAAAAAAGCTCTAAGGTGTCTTACCCGGTTCTTCCTTATAGATTGCACTGCTGAACGGGACAAAAAAAATAAAATGATGACGAACCATACTGAATATGCATATGTCTCAATGAAATATTGTTATGGTTGTGAGTTCTTTATGGCGAAATAAATATCTGAATTTGAATCAGGCAAACCGACTGACTGTCGATATTTTGCGCGCAGACATCGACGAGTTCCCCCAGCCTCCGCCCCCGTCCGCGAGCGACGCCTCCGCCGGTGAATACACGTGCGCTATCTGTCTGTGCTCCGAGCTGGGCACCAGGCGCAGCTTGCCGCAGCCGCTGTGCGCCAACGATAAGTGCGGAACTTACTTCCATCCTGGCTGTCTCTTTCAGGTAGGTTTTTCTTACTACGCTCTCTCAGCTATATAAGGTGCCTCGTTATTTATGTCAAAAATTTCGGGAGGGTTGCATAGACACTCAAATAAACACGTTACGCAAAAAAAATATATGTTTTGTAGCATTACTTTTCGAGAAATTTAACAAAACATGTTTCCTACCTAAACATTAGCCTGTGTGTAACAGTAGGTAACTTGTATTGTACGGGGTCAATGACCGTACTATGTTCAAACGGAGAACAGCTGTTTGTTGTAAGTCACAAGGTCACTATGATTGGTTTTTACAGCTACTTGATTTTATTTTTTGTTAGGAGAAAAAATGCTCCTATAAACATATGTTTTTTTCTTACGTAGAGTGTTTATTTGAGTGCGTATGTAACCCTCCCGAAATTTTTGACATAAATAACGAAGCACCTTATATACCGTGTTAGCCCCACTGCACGTCGTAAAAGGCGACTAACCGTTAGGGACTAGATGCCGCGCTGAAGGGCGACAGGATAGTCACCTCTCACTTTCGCATGGTCCTTCCACCGAGTCGTGCAGCAGGTGGGTCTTTGTGCCTTACTTGCTGCTTGATAGTTATCTCGTCCTAACCTTTGCTAAACGTGGTGGTTGGTGTTGGCTGTATTGCACCTGAGTTCTTGCAGCACAACGTCGATTATTCTGCTTACCACCATTCTTGGGATACAGCGTGTTGTCTATTTATATGTTTTTGAATATTGTATGGTAGTATGTAGGAAGTGTGGGTTAATTATTTGTAAGTAACCATAATACTTTTAAGATACTAACAAAACATTGTGACTTGCGAAGTTTGTTTGTCAGTTCTTCTTCGCATTGAATTTAGACCTGGCGGAATTTTCGACTTGTCCAAGTGTAGCCTGCCTACCTATGAATGAAATTATACAATAAACATGACTTACCAAAAAGAAATGAAAAAAATAAAAAATTGCAGTGGCTGGTGACCTCCTCTGGCGGAGTGGTGCCGAAGCTGGGCAAGGTATCGGGAAAGTGCCCGAGTTGCCTAGCTCACATCTCCTGCAGCGAGCGAGACACTTGAATAGACCACTACCGATACTTAGGTATATGTAGCTACTCTGATGTGATTACAAACTGAATACAGATCGTTCACAGTTATTTTACCTCTAACACATGTCATTGTATCTTCCGCTAGGTTGGCACCACTTGCAGTCACTAGTACTGCGGTCCTAATAAGGGTTACTTGCTATATTAATATTTTACCCGTGTTAGTGGAAATTATCTATAAGTACCTGTTGTACTTGTAGTGATAAGTCACCTTTGCACCACTCCTGCATTTCTTGTTTCTTGTCGTGTACTGTTCTTATTTCAATTTGTGTGCAATAAAGCGTTTCTATTTCTAAAAATATATTCAAATATTTCGTACAGGGAAATAGTCCGAACCAATATGGCAACACAGAGCTCAGGTTAGCCAACTTGATGGCTAGAGGTAAAACAACTGTGAACGGTCTATAATTAACATTTCATAGCTGTGTAACTTTGGCATTTTTTTTAAACTAAGTGTTTTAATTTACTCCTCAACGAATGAACATTTTTGAAAGGATCATTTTTGATGACGAACCATACCTACTGAATATGCATAGTTATGGCCCAATGAAATATTGTTAATGTTGTGTGTTCTATACGGCGAAATAAATATCTGAATCTGAAATCTTTGTTTTAAATATTAACAAACCAGTTACAATAGATTACTACCACACATTGGCATAGCATCTTGTTTGAGGGGGTTAAAAGGTATGCCAATCAATAATTTCAGACGGTGAAAATAATGGTTATTCTTGAGATGTAAAAAGTATAGGACCTGCTTCAGTTACTTATCAATCAGTTATATTTTATTATGCAAAGTTTTATGATCTAATTTAGAGTATATTTTATTAAATGCTAGGAGTTTTATTGGGATTGTAAATCTTTATTAGACAAAGAAAAATTTAATTGAACAGAAATGTACCAACTTAAATTAAATAAAAATATTCCTGCATCCTCGGGACATCATTCATTATCCCGAGGACAGCCGCCGCGTTCCCGCGCTGGATGGCGAGGATGATGTTGATAATTTCAGATATTTTCCCAATCATTAGGCAATCAAATCTGTAGAATAAAGTAATGGGAGAAAAAATCAAACACTTTATTAATTTTTCAAATATATTTCAGTAATCAAAATATAATAATAGGCTTATATTAATAGTTATAAACTGTAGGTACCAAACAAAATCTTATTCCTGGCAACCACAATATGGAAACATTATTTTTCCACGTTTCTCCAATTCATCATTCTTATGCTAAGTTTTTTTATAAACAAAATATAAGAGCAACTTCGTACTAATTTTCTTTAGCAAACCATATCTAATTATATGTTTTTAAATGAATAAACAATTTCTTTTCTAAACCTTTCTTCAGTCCAGATGATCTTTAGACAAAAATGTCGTCATTAAATTTTCTTGATCAGCTTAAATATTGGATCAATGCTTTTATTACAGAAAAAAATTACATAATAAAATGGACGTCAAAACATCTGCCGATTCCTATAATTTAAAACTAACAAAATGTTAATTAAATTAAACTACATCCTTCTTACTGACAATGATAGTGCATTCCAGCTACCATCGCGAGCGCAGTGAACGCATTAGTGAATACCCATCTCGGTCTATCCATTGATGTATATTTAGAGATATGCCCATCCCATACATTACTCCCGAAAAAATTTGTTCTCGACGAGAACTGCATAAATTGCAGATTTCACGGACAGCCGCTTCATACGGCGTGTGCAGCGCGTGTTGAGCGTAAGTCTTACTGTACCGAGTCTGTGGCGCAAAAGTGCGTGTGTTCAGCATGCCCGGTTGCTGTTACAAGTATTGTAACAGCTCAGATCGAAATTACGTAAAGAATGGCGTCTCCTTCCATCAGTAAGTATTTATTTTGCTGGTTTTTTTCTCAAATTTTATGTTAAACAGATTTTCGTATACGTAATTAATATAAAGAGCGAACGAGAAAGAGTAAAGCTGTGTTTTATGCAAGAGTAACAGTGACAAACGTTGTTGTTTGTTTCGCCTGAGCATGTTATGACGTGTTAAGAAGCCATGCTGACTTGTGTGACGTAGCTATCGCGTTCTCGTTCCCACCTGCCTACTGATCATAAGAGCGAGCGGAAATACGACAATCGCGCCGATGGGCGAGCGATGACAACTTTCTCGCTCACTCTTATCATCTGCAGGCAAGTGAGAACGCGACAGTAACGTCGTAGGGATCGCGTCACGTGACAGCATGGCGGTGTGTAAAATGCAAACACGAAAGTATCTCGTGGCAGGAGGCGCGGCGCGCTCCGATGCCCGCCGTTTACGGACATGAAACGACTATATGATGTAAGTGTGTGCTTGTGTGAGTATCACAATACTGTGTGTGAATGCACGCACACTTGTTAAGACGAAACGTAGTACAGGTTAAATCGCGCGACGTTCGATCTATAAAATTAGACATCAATGGGTCTATCAATATGAATTAGTCAAGGCTACATACAGTCTGTTAAAAGTAATATGATTAAAATGACAGCTGCCAAAGTGCCTTCAAATAGTGCTCATTTGATTAGGTAGGTACCGTAATATTGACCAAATCTAAAATTGTGTTTATTTATTTACCGAGTGTTATGCGAATTTAGCTAATGCAATAACAGGACTGTAGGCAATGAAATGAAAACAGAAGAAATAGAGATTTATTTTTAATTACCATTTATTCGAGCCACTTTGACAGCTGTCATCCTAAATATCCCACATTTAACAAGACTATCCGGGATAGTATCCACATACATTTTATAAACGCAAATTGCAAAATGTCAAAATGTCGCCGGAACGCAGCTATAATGCTCAAATAATTTGTTATCTTACAAACCAACTTATCATTCATATGCACTGTAAGGCATAACACACACATATCACATTCCAAACATATCACACCACAAAAAAGTCGCATTCTGTGGATGTGTGGTTTGCAAAGTATTTAGTAGTATGGAAACGTGTCATAGCACTCGTAGTACGACAAGCCTGCGACCACCGATTATAAGCCGACCACAACACAACCAAGGTGTTGTCGTGTGTTGTGATGTGGCAAGTGTGAGCTAAGTCTTAGTGGTAAACAATTGATACCCTCCTAATTAAGCAATTCGAAAGGATGTAAGACGCACACATCAAGCAGATGCAATCTTTGTAAATGTGACTAAATTACTATTATAATCCGCGCCAAATCAAGTGACACTAGAATCTTGATTCACTCATTTATTAACTGTCAAACCAGCGTTAAAATTGATTTGTTTAATGTAGGATTGAATGAAATATACTACAAAATATACTTACATAATATAACATTTGACGGAATTTTGATTTAATTAAAACAAAATGACTCGTCCTAATAGCCATTCATTCGTGGCATGAACATGACTGCAATTTATAGACCACATGAAAAATCAAAAATGTGTTTATGTTAACACAAACAAATTCACAAGGTGTGATGAAAAAATAAAACACACGATGAACAGCCTTGCTTTTATTCTTTTTCACTTAGTTCTCAACACCCAAAGGTTGACTGGAAAAGATCACTACTAGTGAGTTGCTACAAGTTCGCCTTTGCGCGCTATTGTTCTTTTTCGTTCCTGTCTGTAGTCTTGTATATTTCTACTGGTCTTCTGTATGGTTTCTGTATTATTATCTGTTATTGATTGATTTGCAACAAATGATTTATATTTTAACACTAATTGTTACGACTTAAAACCAGCCGCAACTACCTACTTGTTAGGTTTTGCATCGTGCTGTGTCTGCTACCTTTCAGCTAAAAAATGTTTTTTTACATTTTTATAATCTTGTTTTGTTATTTTATAGTTATAGTTTTAGCTGAATAATCGTTTTTCTTTGTTTCTTTCTTACTTTCTTGTGTTGCCATCGCCACTTCATCGGCTGACGGTGACGTCGCGCACCTTCTGTCAGTAAAGAGCGTTCCAACTAATAGTTCCCTTCGCCGTTATGTTGGCTCCACTGTCTATCTGTCAAAACAGCGTTGAGGGTTGCTATGTGTACATATTTACCCGTAATTATCGGCATGTACCGTACTTTTTGTACGGTAAATACCGATTACACTATTAGGTAATATAATCTTCACAATCTGACAGCACGAATTTAAGCACTGACAGTGACACTGACAGTGGAGCCAACATAACGGCGAAGGGAACTTTTAGTTGGAACGCTCTATACAGCCTGATTTGCCACAGATTATACATGCATATCTTTGTCACATTTGTGGACTCCCTGTGTCACACATCATAGGAATTCTACCAGAGCCAACTGTCATTGTCTCCCTCTACGGAGACAAGCCATGCTGCATCGTCATAGCCCCAGTGCGACGTTGCTATCGCTTAATCGCTCTCGCTTGCCTACCGATGACAGGAGCGAGAGAGAAACATGAAATCGCTCACCCTTCATCGGGCGACCGTCGCAATCTTCGTGTTTCTCTCACTCCTGTCACAGGGAGACAAGCGAGAGCGAGTAAGCGATAGCAACGTCGCACTGGGGCTATGACGATGCAGCATGGTTTGTCTCCGTAGAGGGAGACGAATGACAGTCGGCTCTGGTTGAACCCATTTCGAATTATTTTAAGAAATCACTGTATCTGCACATTTATATACATAAAGACAAGCGCGCGGTTTCAGGTTGTTATATTATAACTGGTACATCAAGTGCTGTGTTATGACACTCAGTGCGTTTTATAGTCATCATACATACAATAAAAAAATATCCGTTCACTGAGTTTAGCAGAACATAGTTAGTTTTATAAACACATTTTAATTTAAAAATGTGATTATAGATTTTAGGCACCTAGCTTATTTTAACAATGTTTTTTTTTTTAATAAAGAACTGGTTTTGATTGATGTGTGTGCCCAGTAGTCCGTTAGATGACCACCACATATCTGAAAACCACGCTCACACGTAAGTCCTTCCCTGATTTTATGCTAATTTGTTTTTGTATAGCAGGTGCCTAAAATTTACAGTCAATGTATAATGTTCGTGATATTACCGCCTATAGTTAGGTATACAAGTTTAGAATCTGGCAAGACTAAGTCTGCATAGGTAGCTAAAAATTAGAATATGGTATTTCCCAAATCATAGAACAGACAGCCGTGGACTATCCGAATGAAATTAGAAGGCACCAGAACCTTGACAGACCCACTTTATCAACTGTAAACTAACGACAAAAGAGGTGTTTCACAACTATGTAGTCAACAAAGAGCAAGAACACTTTAGCGGTGCAATGTGAATTTGCCCCTACTGCGAAAGAGATGTTAGCGAGAGTGACTACAAAATGAAAAAAATTTTTTTTTAGAGCCAAGTTTAAAAAATTTCTCTATCGGGCGAACTTTCACTTTCCTTTATAACATACGTATATATTTTTTATTCTTCTGCATACGTTTTTAATCGCAAAAACGCTTTTGAAATAAATTATCCGTGTACAAACTCTCAAATTTGACAAGGATACGCCATTTTATCAGTTCAGATTTCATCTCTAGAGTGTTCTTGCTCTTAGGTAGTCACATTAGTTTAACAGTTGACAAGTGAGTGTGTCAAGGTTCTAGCGTCTTCTGATTCGCCGCGAATTACAAACATTTGACAAGTGAGTGTGTCAAGGTTCTAGCGTCTTCTGATTCGCCGCGAATTACAACTAATACCATCAATAATTTATTTTTTTAATTAAATGTTTCGCTCTGTTAACTTAACGCTGCCAGACATATTTCCTTATTGTCCAAACTCAGATTTGTTTTGTTGAAAAAACAGTCAGAAGTCAAAAGCGAAAACAGTACGTAACCTTACTCACTAACATTGGTGATTTTCTTTTTATTTTTATGTGCAGCTAATCATGTTCATATGAAAACACTTAATTTAATTTTTTATATATTCCCTCCTAAAATCCCAACTTCTTTCGCTAGCTAAAACCTTCTCTTTATTAGTCTTTCTTAAGGGGACTGCAGCGAACTGATGCGAAACTAGGCTATTTATGTTTTTTGTGTATGTCTTCATAGTAGAATTTAAATCTGTTTTTTTTTTCTGGAAACTGACACGTTTGGCTACATCACTTACAACATCCGCGATGTCAGCCCATAACACCGGGTGAATTAGCTGCCATGTCAGTGCTTCCTTTCATTTCATGTCGGCTACACTGAACTGGACGGAAAACACGTACTATTTACATAGCCGTTTCGACCGACGCTTCATTCAGTGCGGTGGTACCAACCCGAGCGGGATAAACCCTACCACCTAGTAAGGTAAGAAGGGAAGGGACCTTCAGTTTTACGTGGAATCCGAACCACTGTCAGACTCCAACGGTCGAGCGGTCAACCATCCAAGTATTGACCGCGCTCAGGGTTGCAACAACATCGACTGACCGCACCACTGAGCTGCCGAGGCTGACGAATTGTACATCCCCAAAAGTTTTCTTCAAAAATGTTACTATGACAACCGTTCATTGAGAAATGTATTCGCATCAATTCGCTTCGTTCCCATCTTAACAAATTCCTTGTTAACACATGAGAACTCATTAGTGCACAAATAACAAATTTTAGTCCTAACTTTAGTCAGAAATGTCTTCTATTTCTTTAGGAACAGATTGAGGTTTTATTCACCCCCTTAATTCAGATTCGCCCCCTCGAGGGAGGTTGACTATGACAAAAACCGTCAATTTAGTTTTAGACGTTCTAAAAAAAATCGTAAACCATTTAACCATACGAAATAAAATGTAATATGAATAACTTTTCAACCTCTCACCCTCAGGGATTGAATTAAAGTATTGTCACAGATTACTTAACAGTTACTTCGTAACAGATAAATCACGCCATAGAAAAAGTTCCATACCTACGGCTTTAATAGCCTAATATTTCACGTCGCCAATCGTTGCGTGCGAAAATGTACCTAAACGATCCGAGTGTAAAGTGCATTATAGCTTTACAGCTGCGCGCAGTTGCGTGGGCGAGCGTGTTGGTATGTTTCGCGCGGCTGACGAATTTTTTCTGAAATAGACCGCCGGCGGTCCACCGGGCGGTGGGTACTCAGCGCGCGCAAGTACATAAGAGTGCGTGAGGCCTGGTATTGTTCCTTATATGGAAATTGTGTTGGTTATATAAACCCAACAAAATGCAGTCAAAGTGATACATGAAGGTACCTATTTATGTTTATGTAAACTTATTAAACTAAATTAAACGCAATTAAACTAAATTTGAAATTGTACAAAAGAGTTCTCAAATGTTAACCAAATTCCGATGGCTGTGTTGTTATTTTATAAAATGTGTACAAATTATTAATTATATTTATTTACAATAGTCTTTTGGGCTACAATTTTATGTTTATTTAACTCGTAGTAGTGTACACAAGAGGCAAGCATTCTTTCAATTCTCCAATGCTTATTAACTAAAAACATACTTAAAAATAACCCAAATATTATACGCATTATTATAATATTTAACTTAATATCAAATATCACAAAACAAAAAATATTTTCTAAAAATCATCGCAAAAAAAAATCCTGAATTTTTATATATTTTTTTTAAATCAACAAAACTGCGAAAATTATAAATTCGCTGCAGGAACTTCACGCGGATTAAAAGAGGTATTTACAATAAAATTATAGGCTATTTATTTAAAATAATCCTACATCACAAATAAGTGAAAAAGTATTTTTAATGAGCAATATTGTTTTTAAACGATGTCATTTATAACTATTGGTCGTTTGAATGCGTAAATTAAAAGAAAATGGCCGACTACAAGATTCAGACATTCAGCGTGTGGGCGGGTCGAGCGCGGATAGGCCACGCATCCCGCGACGCTCACAATTGACTATACTTACCCCGAAAACATTTCACTTAACAAACATAGCGACAGGACACTTTAAACTCGCCACTAAAAGAGACACTTTTTAAAATGTGTCACTTTTGTGTCACTACTTTTGCATACAGATGTTTTGGCTATCTGCATCAGAAACACAAAGAGTATCTATTATAAACGAGAGGCCATGTTTCCAATAGCTCAGGGACTCCAATTTTGGGAAACATACATAATTTAAGTAGGTACATGATAACTGTGACTATCATGACCAAATTGACTCTTTCTTTATTCATTATTCTTTGTCTAAGTTTGTGTACCGTGGGCCATTATGAAAATCAATAAAGATATTTGTTTGTTGTTTGTTTGTATAAACATTGTTAGGATTAATCCAGATTTTTGCTATTTGTATCGAAAACTTTGTCTGTATTTGGAATTTTTGCAAAGTAAAAATTTTTTTTTTATGCATTATACCAGTATTGTTGGCTGTGCCGACTGATCAAAAGTATTCGACACGGCCAAATCCACCACCCTTAGTGTAACCACGCTTAGCGAAGCCACGCATACCAGCAGAAATACACACATGTGTCATTAATACAAAAGTGTCTCTTTTAGTAAGTTATTTTTTCATTCCATTGTTATACCGCTCAGTAGAGGAATAAAAATAAAAAGTATGGCAGTATTTTTTTTTTAAATGCAAAAGAATCAATCTATTTTGAAACATGAAATACTGAGCGTAAATTGCCTATTACAATACAATATAAAACTATCTATCTACTTATCCTATACATAAGCCTATGTAGAACATTATACATGTATACCCCAAAAGCGTTTCTACTCAATAATTTATTTTCAATACATATCTTAAATTTATTTATGTATATTATACACAGGTTGCTCTGAAATGGCTAGTAGAGACTAAAAAAAAACACATAATTCTTTTTTTTTTACTTGCACAAATAACATCATCTTAAAATTGTCTCTTTCCTTTATACCGTCTTTTTATATACAGTCAATCACTTTTGCTTCGATTCTTTTAAAACATTGTTTAGTTCTTTTTTTTTTTACTTTTAAGCCTACAATAGAAAACATTCAAAAATTAATGTCCAATTTATTAAAGCGATTGGTTACGAAAAAAAAGCTGCCAAAATGTTAAAAAAAGCTGCCGAAACGAACAACAAAAGTGGCGTAACTAAGAAAACTGACTGGGTACAATAATAAGAAAATAAAAAAATTTAATGTCACTTTTACATAGATCTTTTTTTTTAGACGTACTGGCTTTTTTACCTAGACCAGATCGGGCATGTTCTCAAAAAGGATCAAGTGCGTAGACCTGTAACCGACGAGCATGCACGAAGAACATTTATATGAGCGTGGGAAAGGCGGCAGAGGTGTGTCAGGATCGTGGCGCGCGGAGATCCGTTGCCTCTGCCTACCCCACCGGGAAACAGGCTTGACGCTGTGTATGTATGTATGTATATTGAACGTATACGCCCGCCGCGTACGGCTAGTCTTGCCAGGTGCCCGGGATTTCTTCGATTGTCCCGGTTAGGCTCCAATGTCCCGTGTCCCGGGCGAAGATTAATTTTGTCCCGGATAGTGCGATTTGTCCCGCGAAATAAATTATCCATGTACACACGACTGCTCTCATTTCTCACACTTTAGGAACCTTGTCAAATTAACATTCACTCATTACCCCTAAGAAATTATAAAAATAATCAAATATGAAATTTTGACAGGGTTCCCTAAGTGTGAGAAATGAGTGCTGTCGTCTGTACATACGACTTGACGTCTAAGGCAAAGAAATAAGTATGAATAATTAATGTAAAGGAAAGTTCTACGTTCATTTGAGTGTATTTTTGCTTATTACCACGTTGTTCACTATAAAAACATATAAGTAACAGAAAAAAAAAATGGTCTTTCTTTTGTCCACCATATTTAGGAAGAACCGACTGCAGGCAGTAAATATGTCCCGAAAAGGCTAACATCTTATCTGGCAATCCTACGTACGGCCCCACTCTGGACGTGTTAAACGCACCTTTAACGACGAAAACAAATCTACATAAAAGTGACATATCTCGCACTAAAAAAAGTAGCATCTTCGGCTACTTGGATACGCATTGTATAGCTAACGGAGGACAGGTCTATCATCTCGAATGAATGTCGCGGGCTAGAGCGAGACAGCTTGCCGCCGCGAGCAGTAGGAGCGAGTAGCACAGCCGTATAGTCCCGCTGTTGTATTTGCTGCTCTGGACGCAGGTGCCTGTGGAAAAAACAACACTTATTAACTTGCGAAGTTGTTTTTTTTTTCAGGAAATTAACAGCACAAGTTATACAAGTTATACAGATAGAAAGAACACTTACGATGGCCTATTAAGGCGCTTAGTAACGCCACATGTGGATTTTTGAAGAAGTAGCCCGTGATAACTAGACCAATCTAAAGGCTAAAAACTTTTGTCAGCCTCGATAGCTCAGTGGTGCAGACAGTCAACTGTCGCTATTGAATGTTAAGCAACCCTGGGTGCGGTCAGTACTTGGATGAGTGACCGCTGACCGTTGGAGGCTGACCGAGGTTCGGATTCCTCGTAAAACTGTAGGTCCCTTCCCTCCTAATCTTACTTGGTGGTAGGGTTTAACCCGCCCGGGTTGGTACCACCGCACTGAATGAAACGTCGGTCGAAACGGCTATGTAAATAGTTTGTGTTTTCCGACCAGTTCAGTGTAGCCGGCACGATGAAAGGGGTAAGCAAGCACTGACATGGCACCTAGTTCACCCGGTGTTATGGGCTGACATCATGGACGTTGTAGGGGATGTAGCCAAACGTGTCAGTTTCCATAAAAAAAAAAAAAGAAAAAAACTACTGCAAAATATAGAACTATTTCTTTTTTTGATTTCTAAATATAGAACACGTTTTTGGTTGTAAAATTTTATCATCTTCTATACAAACTATACTGTAACCAAATGTAGATTTTTTCTTCCGCGTGAACTTTGAAGACTTGATCTCAGAAAGTAAAGAGAATTTGAAGGAATGTTTATAGCAAAATGACGCCATTTGTTATATCTATCGATCACACGCTTTTCAAAGTTCTAATGCGAAGGATCGCAATTTATGAAAAAAAAAACGCCTTATGAAAACTACTACGCGCTACGCCGCCGTTGGCGTTACTAGGCGCCTTAAACATTCCATATTATTATGGGATTACATTCATTACGGATTAGGAAACAGACACTCTTCTTCGCATTTGAATTTAGAACTGTCGGAATTTTCGACATGTCCAAGCGTAGGCTACCTACCTATGGATGAAATTATACCTACAATAAACAATATAAACCTAGTATGTCCTCTATGTAAGTACTCTGACCTAAATGCTTCGAGAGGCGTGCCAAGATCCAAAGAGAGTGTGCCGCCTCCTGGAAGAACTCGGCTGGTTGGAGTAAGGCCGTAGGACGCGCAAAAGGCCCGCAATGGCTTAAGCGCGGAGAACGAGTCCGAACAACAACAACATGCACGCAGTACATTAAAAATGTAATAATATTAACCGTTGACAGTGAGGTTGTACGCCTTGTCGCCGACGACGCCAGGCACGACGCTCCGGTCGCACGAGCGCGCCACCGCGCTCAGCCGGAAGTACTCCACCGCGCCGCGGCTCTCTGCGCCAGTATACAATACAATACAATACAGTACTCATTTTACACAATACAATAAACAAAAACCGGCCAAATGCGAGTCGACTCGCGGACCGAGGGCACAGATTACTTAATAGTTACATCGTAACAGATAAATCACTCCATAGAAAAAGTTCCATACCTTCGGCTTTAATAGCCTACTGTTTCACGTCGCCAATCGCGTGCGAAAATGTACCTAAACGATCGAGTTTAAAGTGATTATTGCTTTGCAGCTGCGCGCAGTTGCGTGGGCGAGCGTGTAGTATGCTTCGCGCGGCTGACGAGTTTTTACTGAATAAGACCGCCGGCGGTCCACCGGGCGGTAGGTAGTTAGCGCGCGCAAGTACATAGAGTGCGTGAGGCCTGCCGAGGGTTCCGTATCGCCATGTCATGGTCAGCGCCACTCACGCCATCTATGTATTAGTTAAAATGCTTCACACTATTTTCGGTAGATGGCGATGTCCATGTCCATGCGCATTCACTTTTTAAGTTCTTGTATGGGGAACCCCGTGAATTTTTTACTTTTTCTTATTTGTTGTTATATCGGCCATAATAACAGGGCAAAAAAAAAAAAAAGTACCAGCCCCACACGGTACATCACTACAGAGTATATCAAATAAAACAAATAGACTAGATGATGAATACGAAGTAAATAATTTGCGATCATGCCATTTGAGGGAATTTTTCTCATTAGAGCGAGAGAGAACGGTCGATATGGCGCGCATACACTTTTTAGTTTCTTGTATGGGGACCCCGTGAACTTTTTACTTTTCTTATTTTTTTGTTATATTGTTTTTTGTTGTTATATCGGTCATACATAAATTACATAATATACATATTCTTTGAAAATTTCAATGGGCTACCTATTACGGTTCAAGAGTGTATCTCTTGAACCGTAATAGGTAGCCCATTGAAATTTTCAAAGAATATGTATATTATGTAATTTATGTATGACCGATATAACAACAAAAAACAATATAACAAAAAAATAAGAAAAGTAAAAAGTTCACGGGGTCCCCATACAAGAAACTAAAAAGTGTATGCGCGCCATATCGACCGTTCTCTCTCGCTCTAATGAGAAAAATTCCCTCAAATGGCATGATCGCAAATTATTTACTTCGTATTCATCATCTAGTCTATTTGTTTTATTTGATATACTCTGTAGTGATGTACCGTGTGGGGCTGGTACTTTTTTTTTTTTTTATGGATACGCGAGACTCTTGGCGCCGTCAGCATGGATTGTTGAGCCGACGACGGCCAAAAGCATTCGTTTTAGAACGGGGGCTGCGAATGCCGTGCCGGCGTGAATATTAAAAGTTAAACTTTAAAAGAATAGCCCCACAGCATCTCTCCCCGTGTATGTCGTAAAAGGCGACTAAGGGATATGACTCCCTTCTCATATTACTAGGTGGTAGGGTTCAACCCGCCCGGGTTGGTACCACCGCACTGAATGAAAGGTCGCTCGAAACGGCTATGTAAATAGTTTGTGTTTTCCGTCCAGTTCAGTGTAGCCGGCACGACCGAAGGGAAGCACTGACGTGGCATCAATCTCATCCGGTGTTATGGGCTTACATCACGGATGTAAGCCCATAACACCGGATGATGACGACGGTGATGTAGCGAAGCGTGTCAGTTCCTATAAAAAAAAAAAAAAAGTAAATGACAAACCGTTGTGCGTGTGATGCGTGTAGAGGAAGCAATAGACACCCGGGTACTTGGAGTCGCGGGACATGGGCGACGCGACCAGCAGCCCCAGCTTGCCCTCCAGCCAGCTGCCGTGGCACGTGTACACTGCAATCACAATCGGGGCTTCAGTGGAACTCTCGCCCAATAGCGGCTTTACCATAAGGGCACACGGGGCACGGGTCCAGGGCCTCCGGCTTCCCATAAGTTTAATAAAAAAGAAATAGTTTAAAAAATGATTTTTTCGGACGTAGTTGTGTTAACAATGAGAGTACATCGGAAAGATTGGCCCCGTAAGCTAACAAAATCACTATTTTTATGTAAAAACGGCATCTAATTACTGTAAAAAAAAATTTTTAACTCGCTCTAATAATTTGTATACCTAATAACATGCTTTTATCATGATATATATTTTTAATAAAGATTTAAAGTGAAAAAAATGGGATGAGGGATTTTAGGCCCTAATAGATCTATGCCTTCGCGCCGAAGGTATGCAAAATTGGCCCCAAGAGGGCCCCAAATTGTTTTGTGCCCAAGGGCCCCTGCATGGCCTAAGACGGCCCTGCTCTCGCCTGCAAACTGTACCTCTCGGTCGGGTTGGGGGGGACCTTCGTGCGGTTACCCACGGTCTCCAGTCCGCAGCCTGGAGTGAAGTGAGTGAGTTCTTCGCGAAGACCACGACAGACTTAGGCTGCGGGTGGCCGAGTGGTTTGGGCATCGGCTTCTCATGCGAGAGGTCCGAGCTGCAAATCCGGTCGGCGTGTACCAATGAGTTTTTTCTGACGAAAAAATTTACGTGCATACCAACAACTGCTGCTTCACCGTTCACCGGTGTAAAACTGTAGGCCCCCTTGCCCTTCACTAGGTGGTAGGCTCAAATTGTAGCCGACTGGGATGGTGCCACCGTACTGGATGTAAGATGGCCGCATAGCAGCCTCGGTTGTGTTCTCCTCTAGTCCAGTATAGCCAGCAATCCAGGGAAGTCTCCGGTATGGCACCTACCTTCTCGGAGGTGATATTGACTGGTCAGAGCATGTGCTTTGGCCCCTCCGACTCAACCACCCATACCGGATTACATAAAAAAAAAACAAAGCCAGGATGGCTGCAGGCCTCCGCAACGAAAGATGGAGAGCGAAGCATTTCTCTCGATTGGTTTTGAAGTAGAATGCACTTCAACAAGAATTATGGCTTTCCCAATCCTTGTGCGTCCAAAGTAATAACGGACCGTCTTGAGGTCTCAGTGCCGAGAATGGCAGCGAGGTAAAAAGGCACAGATCACTGCCCATATATTTCCCCCTCCCAAGTACAGTCAGGGGTCCTTCAAGAGGGGCGGGAATGGACACCTGTCAGGCCGGCATGGCATTTGCAACCCCCGCATACGACCGGTGACAGTCAACAAGTTTTTTTGAGACTTCGAGCCTTCAGGTCAGGATTCTTTTTTTTTTCTTTTTTTCCCGGAGGTTCATTCCGGAGCATCCTTGACTAGAACCCCGGAAAGGAAAAGGTACACAATGGTTAGCGCCACTCACGCCATCTATGGCGCGTTATGAAATGCTTCATATTAGTTAAAATTCATGATTAGTTAAAATGCTTCATACTCTATTCGGTAGATGGCGCACAGGCCATAAATCGATTATTCTCTCCCATTCTAATAAGAAAAATTCACTGAAATAGCACTAGACAACAATATTTTTTTCGACGCCGCCGATCGGGGCCCATCGGAAGGGAACCATTTAATTTAATACATTGACAATCAACATATGTTTATGTAGAAAATAGTCGGCGAGCCTTGTGCTCCTGTGACAGGAGACACTTCCTGGCTTCCTGGTAGGGTTGCCAGATGCCCGGTTTTGGCCCGGACAGTCCGGTTTTCGAAGCCCCTGCCCGGTAAAAAAACACGACCAGGTTTTGTCCGGTTTTTAAATTTACCGCCCGGTATTTTTTTTTTATTTTTTTTATTTTTTTTTATGGAAACTGACACGATTGGCTACATCACCTACAACGTCCGTGATGTCAGCCCATAACACTGGGTGAACTAGGTGCCATGTCAGTGCTTCCCCCTTTGATCGTGCCGGCTACACTGAACTGGTCGGAAAACACAAACTATTTACATAGCCGTTTTAACCGACGTTTCATTCAGTGCGGTGGTACCAACCCGGGCGGGTTAAACCCTACCACCAAGTAAGATTACTAGGGAAGGGACCTACAGTTTTACGAGGAATCCGAACCTCGGTCAGCCTCCAACGGTCAGCAGTCACCCATCCAAGTACTGACCGCACCCAGCGTTGCTTAACATTCAATAGCGACAGTTGACTGTCTGCACCACTGAGCTATCGAGGCTGACTAGAGTAATGTGTAGAATAATGTGGAATCAGCTCCCACCCGGAATTAGAGCGTCCCCTTCACTCACCGTTTTCAAAAAACATTTAAAGGTACTATACCTCTCAAAGGAATAATTGGTGTATTACATATATTTTTTTTTATATGAATATGTTTGTATTTTACATATGGAGTATTCATATTATTTAATATACTTATATAAGTATGTCTCATGTATTAATATGTATTTTTTTTTATCTATGTTCATGTATGTATATAATATTATAGTGTTATTTTAGGCGTTCAAGTTATCTTTGTTGTTTTTTTGTCATTAATTTATTAATATGTTAAGTGTTGTTTCTTTAAATACCTACAATAAAATGTGTTGTGTAATAGTGTGGTTGACCGGCAGAGATTGCCTTAGGCAATAAGTCCGCCATTTGTTATATATAAATTATATTAAACAATAAAGCATATTAAATAAATAAATAAATAATAATGCTGCAATATTTCTATTCCATAAGCTATTGCTATTCTCAAATCAAAACAAATGTGCAGTTCGCATAATAAAGTTTTATGGCTCAGTGAAGGGAATCTCCCTTCACTAAGCCATAAAATTTTGTTGTGCGAGCTGCACGTTTGTTTTGATTTGAGAATAGGCACGCACGCACGGTGTCTAGTGATAATTATCAGTATAAATGACTGTCTTAATTTTGCATACGTCTTACTTAAATAGTTGTATATTTTATTCTGCATATTTGTGTTTTTTATTTGAGTAAATAGATACATAAATTCACTTAAGTACCTTTCAAGTTTTATATTTAATTCGCTTGGATTGATATAAAAAAAAAAAATATTTCAGAATAGGTAGGCAAGTTTTTATTTTGTTCTAAAAGCATAATGTTACCTTCGAGTATATATTGATTTGTTTGTACTATGATGACTTGTTTGTGTTGACTTAAGTATGAATAAAACTTTCTTTCTTAACATTTCATGTGTTTTACTTTATAAATCTAAATAAAGTTCTCTAATTAATAGGAGTTTTTGGTTGTCCGTTTTTTTAATGGCGAACATCTGGCAACCCTACTTCCTGGCGACATTCCTTATAACAAAGTATTTCATTGAGATCTGTTGAACTTGTAATGAAATCTGATTACAAGTGTACGTTTAGATGTCAGAATAAAACCTGTGGAGCTGCAGCTGGACTTGAACTCCATGGTGTCGTGTGACGAGCCGCAGCCGATCTGCAGACTCTCGTAGTCTCCGGGCACACACTCCGGCACCGACGAGTGTGGCTCGCTCGCGTCTGAGCCTGCGGGGGACAATCCACACCATTGTACCATGTTTTCATTTTACGAAGGCACGAGGGGTACGAGGTAGGAAGTGCTGCGAAAGGCGACCGCGCGGAGCTCAGTAGAGAACGAACTCGGTGCCCGGTCGGCACACACGTTCTACACGTCTCCGCGTCGCTCCGTCGAACCGAGTCGTTCCCTACTGAGCTCCGCACGGTCTCACACCACTTCCTACCTCATACCCCTCGTGCCTTCGTAAAATGAAAACATTCTACCGTGTTTTTACGGTCACAACCGGAAGGTAAAGAAAAAATTATAGGATTGTGTCAGTTGTGTTCTCTAGTCCAGTAATAGCCAGCAATCCAGGGAAGTCTCCGGTATGGCACCTACCTTCTCGGAGGTGATATTGGCTGATCGGAGCATGCGCTTTGGCCCCTCCGACTCAGCCACCCATACCGGATTACATAAAAAAAAATTGGTTGTCTGTAAAGTCGGTTTACGGACGATAGTTTTACGTGATAACGTCAATATTCTAAATTTGAAATGTTTTCCGACCGGCCAGATGCGCTTAATATATTATGGTACGAGTACCCTCCTTTCAATTTGTGCTGCCCCGGTACTTTACACCAGAAAGATAAATGTGTACAAACCGAAGCTTAGGCCGATTGTGCCTCTCTATCGCTTGTTACGCTTGTCTCGCTTGCACACACAGGCTCAGATGGAACGTGACACTTTTTCGTGTGTGCAGCCGGTGTTCGTCAATTTATAAGACGTTATCACGTCAAAAAAAGATGCAATGACGAGAGGACGAGAGAACGTACCGAGCGTGAGCTGCTGCCTCCGCCGGCGCCGGTCCGCTAGCGAACTCACCACCGAGTAGCGACCGAAGTTGGGGCAGCGCGTGGGGTGTAGCGACGTCGCTGCAACACATCACGGATTGTTACAAAGTGCTGTTACAAAAAAAAAAGAGGATGAAACGCCCATACACAAAGGATTTCGCTGAGTATTCTCTATCCCTAGAAAGATAAAAAAGGTATGGACCCCGAACCCTATCCTCGCCAGCGTAACACACGATATAAGTAAAAGCATACTTGTTTCATTGGACGGTCCCGCGCTGGCCCGTCAGTCTATCATCGGTTGCGTTCGCAAAAACCTGTTTACAATGCCCGCATGCTCTGTGTTCACGTGTAAAAACACTACAGCCAAGTTTAGTGTGCACAATAGTGGAATACTTAGTGGAATATAGTACACTCCGCTCCCCGCAACTCGGCGACGCTAGTTCTCATGCAAGCATTTGACAGTCCGGCGTCCATACCTTTTTTATCGTTCTAGCTCTATCCTGTAGGGATTATGGGCCCTAAGTGATAGGGAAGATATTGAGTTGACTATAGGGTTGATTTTGTTTTACAACTTTCTTTTTTGAAGACAATTTTTTTTTTTAAATACATTTGGAGGCTTGATCTCAAATATATGGAGACACTATTTACACTTTATTAACAAAAAGAAAACAGGAATTAAAACTTGTATTTCTCGTAAAATAAAAGTATCCCACCATCAATTTATTTCATAGATTTTATGTTAATGTAGTCTGTCGGTGGAACCGGAGACAGCGGTGGTGTGTCCCTCACTAATGATTGTGGATACTCACTAATGAGCGTGACGTAGGGCGCATGATGGAAGTCAGCGCAGGCCTGCTCCGGCAGCTCGGTGAGTCGCGCGCCCTGCTGCAGTTCCATCACGCCGGAGTCTCGCCGGTGGAACCGGAGGCAGCGGTGGTGTGTCCCTCACTAATGATTGTGGATACTCACTAATGAGCGTGACGTAGGGCGCATGATGGAAGTCAGCGCAGGCCTGTTACGGCAGCTCGGTGAGTCCCGCGCCCTGCTGCAGTTCCATCACGCCGGAGTCTCGCCGGTGGAACCGGAGACAGCGGTGGTGTGTCCCTCACTAATGATTGTGGATACTCACTAATGAGCGTGACGTAGGGCGCATGATGGAAGTCAGCGCAGGCCTGCTCCGGCAGCTCGGTGAGTCCCGCGCCCTGCTGCAGTTCCATCACGCCGGAGTCTCGCCGGTGGAACCGGAGGCAGCGGTGGTGTGTCCCTCACTAATGATTGTGGATACTCACTAATGAGCGTGACGTAGGGCGCATGATGGAAGTCAGCGCAGGCCTGCTCCGGCAGCTCGGTGAGTCCCGCGCCCTGCTGCAGTTCCATCACGCCGGAGTCTCGCCGGTGGAACCGGAGGCAGCGGTGGTGTGTCCCTCACTAATGATTGTGGATACTCACTAATGAGCGTGACGTAGGGCGCATGATGGAAGTCAGCGCAGGCCTGCTCCGGCAGCTCGGTGAGTCCCGCGCCCTGCTGCAGTTCCATCACGCCGGAGTCTCGCCGGTGGAACCGGAGGCAGCGGTGGTGTGTCCCTCACTAATGATTGTGGATACTCACTAATGAGCGTGACGTAGGGCGCATGATGGAAGTCAGCGCAGGCCTGCTCCGGCAGCTCGGTGAGCCCCGCGCCCTGCTGCAGTTCCATCACGCCGGAGTCTCGCCGGGGGAACCGGAGGCAGCGGTGGTGTGTCCCTCACTAATGATTGTGGATACTCACTAATGAGCGTGACGTAGGGCGCATGATGGAAGTCAGCGCAGGCCTGCTCCGGCAGCTCGGTGAGTCCCGCGCCCTGCTGCAGTTCCATCACGCCGGAGTCTCGCCGGTGGAACCTGAGGCAGCGGTGGTGTGTCCCTCACTAATGATTGTGGATACTCACTAATGAGCGTGACGTAGGGCGCATGATGGAAGTCAGCGCAGGCCTGCTCCGGCAGCTCGGTGAGCCCCGCGCCCTGCTGCAGTTCCATTACGCCGGAGTCTCGCCGGTGGAACCGGAGGCAGCAATGGTGTGTCCCTCACTAATGATTGTGGATACTCACTAATGAGCGTGACGTAGGGCGCATGATGGAAGTCAGCGCAGGCCTGCTCCGGCAGCTCGGTGAGCCCCGCGCCCTGCTGCAGTTCCATCACGCCGGAGTCTCGCCGGTGGAACCGGAGGCAGCGGTGGTGTGTCCCTCACTAATGATTGTGGATACTCACTAATGAGCGTGACGTAGGGCGCATGATGGAAGTCAGCGCAGGCCTGCTCCGGCAGCTCGGTGAGTCCCGCGCCCTGCTGCAGTTCCATCACGCCGGAGTCTCGCCGGTGGAACCGGAGACAGCGGTGGTGTGTCCCTCACTAATGATTGTGGATACTTACTAATGAGCGTGACGTAGGGCGCATGATGGAAGTCAGCGCCGGCCTGCTCCGGCAGCTCGGTGAGTCCCGCGCCCTGCTGCAGTTCCATCACGCCGGAGTCTCGCCGGTGGAACCGGAGGCAGCGGTGGTGTGTCCCTCACTAATGATTGTGGATACTCACTAATGAGCGTGACGTAGGGCGCATGATGGAAGTCAGCGCAGGCCTGCTCCGGCAGCTCGGTGAGTCCCGCGCCCTGCTGCAGTTCCATCACGCCGGAGTCTCGCCGGTGGAACCGGAGGCAGCGGTGGTGTGTCCCTCACTAATGATTGTGGATACTCACTAATGAGCGTGACGTAGGGCGCATGATGGAAGTCAGCGCAGGCCTGCTCTGGCAGCTCGGTGAGTCCCGCGCCCTGCTGCAGTTCCATCACGCCGGAGTCTCGCCGGTGGAACCGGAGGCAGCGGTGGTGTGTCCCTCACTAATGATTGTGGATACTCACTAATGAGCGTGAGGTAGGGCGCATGATGGAAGTCAGCGCAGGCCTGCTCCGGCAGCTCGGTGAGCCCCGCGCCCTGCTGCAGTTCCATCACGCCGGAATCTCGCCGGGGGAACCGGAGGCAGCGGTGGTGTGTCCCTCACTAATGATTGTGGATACTCACTAATGAGCGTGACGTAGGGCGCATGATGGAAGTCAGCGCAGGCCTGCTCCGGCAGCTCGGTGAGTCCCGCGCCCTGCTGCAGTTCCATCACGCCGGAGTCTCGCCGGTGGAACCTGAGGCAGCGGTGGTGTGTCCCTCACTAATGATTGTGGATACTCACTAATGAGCGTGACGTAGGGCGCATGATGGAAGTCAGCGCAGGCCTGCTCCGGCAGCTCGGTGAGCCCCGCGCCCTGCTGCAGTTCCATTACGCCGGAGTCTCGCCGGTGGAACCGGAGGCAGCAATGGTGTGTCCCTCACTAATGATTGTGGATACTCACTAATGAGCGTGACGTAGGGCGCATGATGGAAGTCAGCGCAGGCCTGCTCCGGCAGCTCGGTGAGCCCCGCGCCCTGCTGCAGTTCCATTACGCCGGAGTCTCGCCGGTGGAACCGGAGGCAGCAATGGTGTGTTCCTCACTAATGATTGTGGATACTCACTAATGAGCGTGACGTAGGGCGCATGATGGAAGTCAGCGCAGGCCTGCTCCGGCAGCTCGGTGAGTCCCGCGCCCTGCTGCAGTTCCATCACGCCGGAGTCTCGTCGGTGGAACCGAAGGCAACGGTGTCCAGACACACTGTGATCAGAAAATCTGTTTGTAAGTACAACATAATAGAAAACAGTACTTTTGTAAGTAATTAATGTAGGGTTGTCAGAAGTGTCAGTCAAAACACCAAAAAAATATTTAAGTAAAAAAAATATTTTTTGCAAATTTTAATTCGACTAAAAAACCACCTTGTCTTACAAAAATAAGGATTACAAACGTAACATAATCTATGATTGATGATTTGGAACTATTTACAAAGCCGTTTCAACCGACCTTTGATTTACCTAATAAGGTAAGAAGGGAAGGGAGTCCCTTCAAGGGACCTAATAGTCTTACATGGAATCCGAACCAGGAATGTTGCGGATGTTCAAATCCGCATCCGCATTGATTTTGACATCCGCATCTGCATTAAATCGATGCGGTACTCATGCGGATGCCGAGGTGCAGGTTGCGGCTTGAATGAAACAGGCTGGACCATAAAAAGGCAGCCAAATTACTTTTCATTAAATACAATAGCCCAATTTTAAAATGTTCTTACTAAAAAATTGATTGATCAATACAAAATATTAAAAGCATAATTTATTTTATTCAAGTACTTTTAAACTAACCGTCTCTTCAAGCAGTCATGCTGACATCCGCATCCGCATCCGCGGATGTGAGCGTCTAAAAATCTGCATCTGTATCCGCATCCGCGGATGTCAAAAGAATCGCATCCGCAACATCCCTGATCCGAACCACGGTCTTAAAGAAATTCAACAGTTTATGAGACAAATGACTGACCAGCCCTGCGTGACGTGGGCGACGAGCTGAACTCTGC
Organism: Nematopogon swammerdamellus; assembly: GCA_946902875.1. NCBI lineage: Eukaryota > Metazoa > Arthropoda > Insecta > Lepidoptera > Adelidae > Nematopogon > Nematopogon swammerdamellus. The sequence goes on from OX336363.1 coordinate 7,567,557, forward strand.
GTTTATCCTGAGGCTGCTCCAGTATCGAGTGGCAGACCAGCCGCATCTCCTCCACCGAGCCGCTCTCCTTTGTGATCTGAAGAGAAGCAAGAATACAAGTTCAGTTTACACTTCACACGTTGACAGTGGAGCGGTCGATATCGACCGCCGCGTTGTCAGCGAGCTCCAAACCGCTGCATGGGCCGAACAAAAGAATGTTTTCCTTATAACTCACTTAGCCGTGTTTATTTGAAAGAGATAAAAGTATAAAGTGCAATTATTTAGCTACACATCTTGATATGTCCCGAGACGACAGATTAAGCTAATGTTCCCGCATGATGCGAAAAAATTAATTCACCATTGTGGATTTTTTTTTATTATTTTCGTAACAGAAAATATTGTTATTTATTACCTAGGTACTAATAAATCATAAAAATAATTTCTATTAAATTAATATTAGCTGAAACTACAAATAAAATGTAAAAAGAAAAAACGTAAAAAAGTAATAAAATAATACTAAATACATATATAAATAAATTGTGTAGGTATTTATATTTTTATCGAAAGAAGCAGCCCTAGCGTTATTGCGTTTGCTTCAAGGCCACGAGTCCGCTCGCAGCTGCGAAGCAATAATAACCTTACGTTCGATCGTTTAGGTACATTTTCACACGCAGCGATCGGCGAAGTGAAAGAATATACTATTAAAGCTGTAGGTATTGAAGATTTTCTATGGGGTGATTTATCTGTTACGAAGTAACTATTAAGTAATCTGTGCTATGGGGCTGGCATAGTCGCAAGGCGGCTAAAGTCCTATTCAATAAAGATTAAAAAAAAGTTTAGTACGTAAAGACCTTTAGTGAATTCTATGGCTGTGTTCCAGCTACAACGTGTTGCAACGGCAGCGCTCGTAAGTCGCTAGGTATCTACCTATTATAAACCTTGTAACTTAAAGAATATTATTAATTCAGATAAATAACGAAAAACCTGAATAACTTACTATCAACCAAGGTGATTTTTATCGACAAAACCGCCGCCGTGCGCAGATTCGATTCCCTAGGTCATAAAACTTTATTGCTCGACCTGCTAGGACCCTTTTATACTACTTTAGTATGTATGTATGTATGTATGTACTATACAATGCATTAGTAGGTAATCACAACATATACATTTTCAGTTTGGTTTCGTCGCAAATTTGACTCAATTTGTTTTTTCTCACCTTGAGTGTAGCGTTGCGCTGGGTAAAGTGGTACTGATGCGTGTGGTCGAGACTGAACCACTTGTGATGGTCCGTGATCCACGACGGAAAGTGACAACGGCGGTGGTGGTCGTCACCTGTCAACAGTCACTTATTATTAATTGCGGTCGCTTTTATTGTGTCTGCATTATTTTCCGGCTTTACAGTGTCTGGGTTGATTGAAATAGGGTTTATTGTGACTGGGTTAACTACAATAGGGTTTACTGTGACGGGGTTACTGGCCATATGGTTAATTGTGTCTAGGTTGACTCTAATAGGGTTTACTGTGACGGGGTTACTTGCCATAGGGTTTATCGTGACGAGGTTAACTATAATAGGGTTTACTGGGTCGGTGTTACTGGCCATAGGGTTTATTGTGACTGGGTTAACTACAATAGGGTTTACTGTGACGGGGTTACTTGCCATAGGGTTTATCGTACGAGGTTAACTACAATAGGGTTTACTGGGTCGGGGTTACTGGCCATAGGGTTTATTGTGTCTGGGTTAACTACAATAGGGTTTACTGGGTCGGGGTTACTGGCCATAGGGTTTATTGTGACTGGGTTAACTACAATAGGGTTTACTGGGTCGGGGTTACTGGCCATAGGGTTTATTGTGACTGGGTTAACTACAATAGGGTTTACTGGGTCGGGGTTACTGGTCATAGGCTTTATTGTGACTGGGTTAACTACAATAGGGTTTAATGGGTCGGGGTTACTGGCCATAGGGTTTATTGTGTGTGACTGGGTCAACTACAATAGGGTTTATTGGGTCGGGGTTACTGGCCATAGGGTTTATTGTGTGTGACTGGGTCAACTACAATAGGGTTTATTGGGTCGGGATTACTGGCCATAGGGTTTACCGTGACTCGGTTGACTGCAATATGGTTTATTATGACTATGACTGGGTGGATTGAAATAGAGTTTACTGTGCATGGGGCATTCTAAAGCATATGCCATGACCTTTCCTTTATCTCTATTACTATTTTCAGAATGGTTGGTGTAGTGTGTAGTTTACTACGACAGATAAAATATTACAAATATGCGCAATAACGTGTCAGACCACAATTTAGTCGACGATATTTCGCCAAACTGTTCCCAGGGTCTTCTGAAGGGAGGCGAAGTACGCTACTAGGCTCTAAGGAGGATATTAATGGAAAGATTGTACGGACTTGTAGTGAGTGTGATGGTGCGGCTGCCGTCGGTTGGCGATGTGAGGGCGTTGCACGTCGCGTCCGCCGACTGAGCAATGTTGTAGGTCATTCGGCCGTTGTTGTGAGCGCCCTTGTACACGAAGCACCTGCAATCAGCGCACAAAAACTTGTCAAATCTTGCACGTCCACCTTCCACTTTCCACCTTCGCACCACGCGCACTGGGCAGGGATTGCATCCCTACACGCTGGACTTACCGCGGATGCGTACCAATCGATTCTGCAGATCTTTCCTCTACAGGACCGGTAAACTCTGGAACGCTCTCCCTGCCCATATATTTCCCCCCAAGTACAGTCTCGGGTCCTTCAAGAGGGGCGTGAATGGGCACCTGTCAGGCCGGCATGGCATTCGCAACCCCCGCATACGACCGAATGTCCATGGGCGTCGTTAGACACCTTATGGGTGGCTCGGCGCCAGATGTCGCGTTGTCAATAAAAAAAAAAACGTACACATTTCATACATTATAGGAAGACTAACGATGCAGTAAGTGGACAAAGGATCTGACTACTGTTTTTCCCACTAACAAACTTTGACAATAGGATACACTTTGTATCATTAGATTTTTATTATGACTTATTTATTACTTACATTTCTTTGTAATAAACGTAAAATAAAATAAAAAATAATAATAATAATGTTAGATGTACGCACCTGTACACGTCTTCATCGGAGACTATGGAGTTGCGTCGCATCTGAGATATCATCCCGACTAGGTAGCGAGTGGAGCCCTCCTTCCACGTCGCCAGGCACACCAGCTCCTCCACTGCAACAAACAAACATGCGAATGAAAACACGGCCGGATCCACACTTTGGAACGCTCTCCCTGCCCATACATTTCCCCCCAAGCACAGTCTCGGGGTCCTTCGAGAGGGTGAGCCGTGAATGAGTACCCGTCCGGCCCGCATGGCATTTGCAACCCTCACGTACGACCGAATGTCCATGGGCGTCGTTAGACACCTTATGGGCGGCACAACTCCACATGTCGCGCTTTCAATAACCCCCCAAGATAAAGAATGGAAAACTATTTAGGGCGCCAATGTCGCATTTGGAGTAGTTATCATGCCTCAAAAAATTGTTTATGGCTATGTAGTGTAGTGACACAGAACGAATAGTATAAGATCGTTCCAGTTATTTTATTTATGCGGCGGGTGGCCGAGTGGTTTGGGCATCGGCTTCCCATGCGAGAGGTCCGAGGATCGAATCCGGTCGGCGTGTACCAATGAGTTTTTACTGACGAAAAAATTTACGTGCACACCTACACCTGCTGCTTCACCGTTCGGAATCGGCGTAAAACTGTAGGTCCCTTCCCGTGCCCTATACTAGGTGGTAGGGCCAAATTGTAGCCGGCTGGGTTGGTACCACCGTACTGGATGTAAGATGGCCGCATAGCAGCCTCGGTTGTGTTCTCCTCTAGTCCAGTATAGCCAGCAATCCAGGGAAGTCTCCGGTATGGCACCTACCTTCTCGGAGGTGATATTCTGGTCCGAGCATGTGCTTTGGCCCATCCGACTCAGCCACCCATACCGGATTACATAAAAAAAAACTTGTCAGGCCCGCATATGACCGAAATGTCTATGGGCGCCGTTAGACACCTTATGGGTGAAACGGCTCCACATGTAGCGCTTTCAACAAAAAAAAAACCCCCGGAAAGAATGAAAAACTATTTAGGGCGCCAATGTAGCCTTTGGAGTAGTTTTGATGCATCAAAAAATTGTAATATAGCTATGTAGTGACACAGAACGAATAGTATTTGTACCGTGTGGAGCCGGTACTTTAAAAGAATAGCCCCACTGCATCTCCTCCCGTGTATGTCGTAAAAGGCGACTAAGGGATATGACTCCCTTCTTATATTAATAGGTGGTAGGGTTTAACCCGCCCGGGTTGGTACCACCGCACTGAATGAAATGTCGGTCGAAACGGCTATGTATATAGTTTGTGTTTTCCGTCCAGTTCAGTGTAGCCGGCACGACCGAAGGGAAGCGCTGACGTGGCACCAAGTTCACCCGCTGTTATGGGCTGACATCACGGATGTTGTAGGTGATGTAGCCAAACGTGACAGTTTCAATAAAAAATAAAAATAAAAAAGTATAAGATCATTTCAAATAACGAGCTCCCAGGAGACATCATTTTGATCGTTTATTGATCAAATTTAAAGTAATTGAAAGAGCAATGCTCGGCGTTTCTTTCATCGATAAAATACGTAATGAATGACGAACCACGACAAAGAACCAAGGTAGTCGACATTGCTCAGAAAATTAGCAAGCTGATGTTGCAGTGGACTGGGCACATTTGTCGCAGACCCGACAACGCTGGGTGCTCGAATGGAGGAGGCCACGTACAGGCAAACGTAACGTGGGACGCCCCCCGGCTAGGTGGACAGAGGACCTAGAACAGGTAGCCGGGAGTTTATGGATGAGAAGAGCGGAGGACCGCGTGTGGTGGCGTGCCTTTGGAGAGGCCTATGTCCAGCAGTGGATCGATACGGGCTGACGATGATTGATTGATTGGTCAGAACGCGCTCCCGGAGATGAGATGAGATTTTTTCTGAGTCTACATCCCATTCTCATGCAATATTTTCATAACACGGGTAAAGAAGTGTTACTAAGAAGTGTACCGTGTGGGGCCGGTATTTTAAAAGAATAGCCCCACTGCATCCCTCCCCGTGTATGTCGTAAAAGGCGACTAAGGGATAGACTCCCTTCTTATATTACTAGGTGGTAGGCTTTAACCCGCCCGGGTTGCTACCACCGCACTGAATGAAACGTCGTCGGTCGAAACGACTATGGAAATAGTTTGTGTTTTCCGACCAGTTCAGTGTAGCCGGCACGATCAAAGGGGGAAGCACTGACATGGCACCTAGTTCACCCGGTGTTATGGGCTGACATGACGGACGTTGTAGGTGATGTAGCCAACTGTGCCAGTTTCCATAAAAAAAAATTAAAAACAAAAAATTTACAGCTAGAATTTTATGTTTTTTTATTTTTATATGTAAGCATGTAGCTTTTTATATCTCTTCATTAGATAAATGCAAAGCCAAAAATGAAGAGAAAAAATACATCTCGACCAGGATTCGAACCTGGACCTTCCACTCAAAAATCCCAAGTCAACTTCTGGTGTCCGATGCCAAATACGACTTTGGTGACGACAGCATAAGGTTCAATATTGAATCGTGCAAGTTGACTGAACGCAGGAGATGTATCATACCTACTAGAGAACATGCAAGCAAAACGGTTCGACAAATTTATAGAGATACGTCATCGACCCGGTGGCGGAATTGACAGCTTGAATTTGATCCAGAGTCGAGCCGTGCGACTAGTGGTGGGTGACCCCGAAGTGTCCCGCGATCTAGAACCATTGCAACACCGTAGGGATGTCGGCTCCCTCCCTAAGTGTGTTCTATCGCTTATTCCGTGGGGAGTGCTCGGAGGAGCTGTTTAACGCGATCCCGCCGTCCGCTTTTCACCTCCGCACCACGCGCACTGGGCAGGTATTGCATCCCTACACGCGGGACTTACCGCGGATGCGTACCAATCGATTCTGCAGATCTTTTCTCCACAGAACTGGTAAACTCTGGAACGCTCTCCCTGCCCACATATTTCCCCCCAAGTACAGTCTCGGGTCCTTCAAGAGGGGGGCGTGAATGGGCACCTGTCAGGCCGGCACGGCATTCGCAACACCCGCATACGACCGAATGTCCATGGGCGCCGTTAGACACCTCATGATGGGTGCCTCGGCGCCATATGTCGAGCTTACAATAAAAAATAAAAACAATAAAGTGAACCATTGCTCTCGGTGCTGGGCACGTCCGGGCAGGCCTGGTAGCGGAGCAGCAGCCTCGAGTCGTCCGTGCAGCTCTCCGCCTTCGAGGGCGGGTTGACGCAGTCCCCGGAGCCCCTGCAGAAATACACAGCAATGAAGGGAAGCATTGACACGGCACCTAGTTCACCCGGTGTTATGGGCTGACATCACGGATGTTGTAGGTGATGTAGCCAACCGTGTCAGTTTCCATAAAAAAAAAAACATCTTTTTTCAGTGCACCAGATAACGGCAAGGCTTAGTAGAGGTAAAAATGAAGATTTGCGTTGTATTGTATTGTTTACAAGCTGTGCCCGCGGCTCCGCCCGCTCTCATATTTCACTTCACTGCTAACCTCATAAGCAATTTAGCGTGATAGTAAGTAGCCTATAGTTGATGGGAAGAATCAAGCTATCCGTAGAATTTTGTTTTATTAAAATCGGTTCAGTGGTTCTCGAGTTATAAGCGGACAGACAGACACTCAGACACTCAGACAGAAAGCAGACGTTGGATTTTATTATAGGTAAGGATTGATCATTCATAATGACAGTTAGACTGCGCTCGAACTTGTCACAATGTGTTCTAACCGGTTCGATTATACCCACGAGGAAGAACCGGCAAGAAACTTCGAAGGGTATTTTTTTTCATACGAGGGTAGATCCAAAACTTCTAAGCCCGACCATGAAATTGAAAGAAAAGTGGGTCCAAATCAATTATTATTTTTCGACATAGTCTCCAATGCACTTTTTCCATCTGACCTGCAACTTGTTCATACCTTCGAAAAAAAAATGATTCCGGAAGGTCGTCAAAATACTCATTTACTGCGACTATCACCTCTTCTTTGCTCAAAAATTTCGAGCCACCTAAGTTTTTTTTTTTTTTGGAAAAAGGTGATAATGCGTGGGGGCTAAATCCGGCGAATATGGTGCGTGGGGCAATAATTCATAGCCGCAATTATGGATTTCAGACATTGACTTGATTCAGACGAAGTGTGAACCCGGGCGTTGTCTTGATGGAACAACACTTTCTTCCGCAGCAACCCCGGCCTTTTTTCTTTGATTTCTTCATGAGAAGTCTTCGCAAAATGTTGCAATAATATTTTGAATTTATAGTTTCGGTTTGGGCATAGGCTTTTCATGCGAGAGGTCCGCGGTTCGAATCCGGTCGGCGTGTACCAATGAGTTTTTTTCAGCCACCCATTCCGGATTAAGTACATAAAAAAAAATACCCGGACAAACAGGACACAAATAGCGGACAAGGCGTTAGCAACTGACCGGCTGTAGGTAAAGGTGAACGGCGCCTGCCGGAAGGGGCACGGCTGCGGCGCCGGCGGCGGCAGCTTCCGGAACATGGAGTACAGCGGCGCGTCACCGCTGATGGACTCGCAGATGTCGGGGAGGCTGTCTTTGGACGTGCACGTCGCCGCTGCAAGTGAATGCGTGATTTTGTTAATTTTACATTCTATTATATAAGGTGTTTCGCTGACCATGTCATTAACTTCGGGAGGGTTACATACACACTGAAATAAACACTTTACGTAAGAAAAAAACATATGTTTATAGGAGCATTTTTTCTCCTAACAATAAAATTAAATCAATTATGTAGCTGTAAAAACCAATCATAGTGACCTTGTGACTTACTTACAACAAACAGCTGTTCTGCGCTTGAACATAGTACGGTCATTGACCCCGTACAATGCAAGTTACCTACTGTTACACACAGGTTAATGTTTAGGTAGCTAACATGTTTTGTTAAATTTCTCGAAAAGTAATACTATAAACATATATTTTTTTTTTTGCGTAACGTGTTTATTTGAGTGTGTATGTAACCCTCCCGAAGTTAATGACATGGTCATCGTAACACCCTATATAAGGTCTTTCATTAGTAAGTAATAGTAAGTTAAGGGGAGTATGTGTATCAGATACTGATCACGTTCCCCATACCTATTATTTTTTGTACCTGGTAGGTATTTGATATCTGAAAAAATAATAATAGGTATGGGGAACGTGATCAGTATCTGATACACGTACTACTGAGAAAATGTTTATTACTAAAGTGTTTAGTAACGTCGTTTTTTACTCAAATTTGGTACCTACTAAATAAAGTTAACTAAACCGGTTTAGTTGCGGCAACTAACCATAATTTAGTAAAACCCTCTTTTGTAACCAACTACCGAAGTATGGCTACTATTTACAAAATTAATTGTTGCTCTTTAACAAACAGTTAAGTAGGAAGCAACCAAACTGATTTACTAAACTCGGTTCAGTTGTGGTAACTGCTAGTTTTGTAGTCACCACAGCAACTAAACTGTTTTGTAACATATTACACTAAATTTAGTTACTAACTGACTAACCGTTTTTTCAGTAGTAATAGTACGCTAAGGGGAGGCGCGCCTCCCCTTAGCGTACTATTACCTATTAATGAAAGACCTTATACATATATGTATGTCTTAAGACGAGACGGAAGTTAACTTACATACACTAAATTTAGTTACTAACTGACTAACCGTTTTTTCAGTAGTAATAGTACGCTAAGGGGAGGCGCGCCTCCCCTTAGCGTACTATTACCTATTAATGAAAGACCTTATACATATATGTATGTCTTAAGACGAGACGGAAGTTAACTTACATACACATCACATACATATCACACACGCTGAATCCCGACAATCGGGGTAAGCAGAGTAATCGGTGTTGTGGTGCAAGAACTCTAGTAAATTACAGCACAACACCGACCACCACGTTTCGCAAAGTATTCGAACAAGATTCAATCGATCAAGCAGCAAGTAAGGCACGAAGACCCAACTGCTGCATGACTCGGTGGAAGTACCGTGCCAAGGTGAGAGGTGGCGAACCTGTCGCCCTTTAGCAAGGCATCTTGTCCTTATCCCTTAGTCGCCTTTTACGACATGCACGGGTAGAGATGCAGTGGGGATATTCTTTTTAAGTACCGAACCCACACAGTAACGTAAGTAGAAGTTAACTTCTCCATACAAAATCGTCTTTCGGGGTTTATGTTTTCTAGCCCCCTAAACCTTATCCGATTTTTACAATTTTTTTTCTAGTCTTAAAGGACAGTCCAATCTATGTTCCTGTAATGTTTTTTGTTTAGATAAAATATACCTACAACACCGGAGCTAAAAATTTGTATTTCGACCGAAAATAATTAATTTTTTTTTCATGTAATGATGTTCATTAAGCTTTATTGAGTCATCATCACTTTAGATATAAAAAAAAGCTAAAAAAGAAAAACCACTTTTGTTTCATACTTACCTGGATGGACAAGTATGTATGTATGTATATTTATTTGTATATAATATTCTATATTATATTTAGTAATTTATATGTATTAAACATGTATGGCTTATATTTTACTAGCATGTACTTATATGTATTGTTAATAAGTATTCTTATTATTATTTTTATCTTCAATTGTCACGCAACTCTTTTGCTACTACCTACTTACATTCCACTATATTATCGAATCTCAAACATCCAAAGGTTGACTGTAAGAAATCTCTGTAAGGGATAAGTCCGCCTTTGCGCCTTATGTAAATTTTCCAATGTATTTGTTACTGTTTAATGTTTACTGGAGCAATAAAGAATTTTCTATCTATCTATCTAAAAAATTAAGAGACAGGAACGTCTTGAGCAGACAAAGGTTAGTCACGTGATAATAACAGAGTTTATTTTTCTTCATACAAAATCGTCTTGCGGGATTTATGCAAAACTTGACCGTTTTTAGGGTTCCGTATCCGGTACGGGACCCTATTACTAAGCCTACGCCGTCTGTCTGTCCGTCCGTCCGTCCGTCTGTCTGTCTGTCTGTCCGAGGGCTGTATCTCTTGAACCTTAATAGGTAGCCCGTTGAAATTTTCACAGAATATGTGTTATTATGGCCGATATAACAACAAATAATGAAAATAAGAAAAAGTAAAAAATTCACGGGGGTTCCCATAGAAGTAACCAAAAAGTGTATGCGCGCGCGCCATCCACCGAATAGATTGTGAAGCATTTTAACTAATCATGACATTTAACTAATATGAAGCATTTCATAACACGCCATAGATGGCGTGAGTGGCGCTAACCATGACATGGCGATAAGGAACCCTCGGTGCGCGAGTTCGACTCGCACTTGGCCGGTTTTTTATAATTCTTTTTTCTTGTTATAACGCCATAGATGGCGTGAGTGGCGCTGACCATGACATGGCAATTCAGAACTCTCGGTGCGCGAGTTCGACTCGCACTTGGCCGGTTTTTTTTCACATTACTCTGTTCACCCCGATTGTCGGGATAGATCGTGTTGTATGTATGTACTTACTCTCTTTGTACTGCAAGACGCTTTCGTGTTTCTCGTGAATCACCATACAGCGGTAACAGTCGTCCGACCTGCAACACAACACAACACACATTAAAACCAGTAGTGTTGTCCAGGGGCTCCGACTTTTACAAATCCTCGTGGGTGCTCATGCAATTTTTTTTTTACTTTAGCCACTTCTTGATATAGAAGAGAAGTAAAGAAGATACTTGTAGGTGAAACGATGCCACATGTCGCGCTATACATAAAAAAAGTATAAAATTCTAGATTGAACAATCATCATCATCATCAGCGTGTTGCCGTCCACTGCTGGATATACGCTTCTCCCATTTTTCTCTAATTCTCCCAGCACCCGGCAGCATGGGTTCGTAAAACATTCGCACAATGTTTTGCATTTGCCCCATTTACACATTCGCACGGAAATAAGGCACTTTTATCTTAGCTCAAATCCGATTACTGATCAGTTTTTATATCTATCGTCGTGGGTGCTCCGCACCCAGCACTCACCGCTCGTGGGTGCTGGAGCCCCCGAGTACCCACGGAGTCGGCGCCTATGGTGTTGTCAACTCCTCTTTTACGAAAAGTGCTAAATGAGTTCGAAAATAGACCAACAAACAAACGCGAAATTCATACTTTTGTATGTGAAACTCTGCTCTTGAAAAGGAGTTAAAACTGCTCTCGAAAGGAGCTAAAAGTATAGAAATTAAATATAAGGTGTTTCGTTAGTCATCTCATTAACTTCGGGAGGGTTACATACACACTCAAATAAACACTTTACGTAAGAAAAAAACATATGTTTATACGAGCATTTTTTCTCCTAACAAAAAAATTTAATCAAATAAGTAGGTGTAAAAACCAATCATAGTGACCTTGTGACTTACTTACAACAAACAGCTGTTCTGCGTTTGAACATAGTACGGTCATTGACCCCGTACAATGCAAGTTACCTACTGTTACACACAGGTTAATGTTTAGGTAGTAAACATGTTTTGTTAAATGTCTCGAAAAGTAATGCTAAAAACATTTTTTTTTTTTCGTAACGTGTTTATTTGAGTGTTTATGTAACCCTCCCGAAGTTAATGACATGACTAACGAAACACCTTACATTTTTATAGAGCTGACGGCTAAGATTTAGAGCTAAATCTTGCTCAGAGATTAGAGCCGATATCGCAGTATTGGTGATGGGAGTCAAATCGGCTCCGGTGTTATGGGCTGACATCACGGATGTTGTAGGTGATGTAGCCAACAGTGTCAGTTAGTTATTTCTATGTTTATCTGTCTTATACACATTAATTAACACAATCAACATGGATGTTTATTTATTGCTACATTTTGGGCATGCCTTGTCCTCGAAATGAAAACTGCAATACAACATTAATAAAATAATAGCTATTATGTAGGTGAATTTTTAGTCGCCTCACTAAAATTTATTGGTCAGAGCCGCCACTGGTTTGTAGCTGATGGATGTGTAACCATGTTGGGTTCCAAAAAAAGGGAGGTGGTCCGTGGTACGCATTACTAGTTACACCAGTGGGGGGGCGCTGGTTACGCCCTCCCCCCCCCCCCCTTCCCATTCCCCTTCCGTTGTTGTCGCAAACTGAAATATATGGACTTTTATTTTTGTTTATTTTTCCACATTTCCGTGTGATAATGTGAAAAGTTTCTCCCCGTTGGGTGCTCGCAAAAATGTGTCCATTTTTTACTTTTACGGTTTTGTATCATAATATTATATCGAAGTCGTTACTGTCACGTCGTTGCTTAGCCGGCTATTACAAGTTAGCTGATGAGGTCATTAGCAAGGTACGAACTCTGTTAATTTATCCAACAACAAAAAAACAATTCATTCAGGCTCGGCACCTCGGTGGTGTGGAACTTGGATGGGTGTGACCGTTCGACCGTTGAGGTTGGCGGTGGTGCAGATTCACGTAAAACTGTAGGTTCCTTCCCTTCTGTGGTATCCCTTCGGTGGTAGGGTCAACAGGTGGTATGGGTTTAACCCGTCAGCATTGCTACCACCGAACTCAATAAACGTGTCGGTCGAAAGAAATATGTAAATGGCTCGCGTTTCTCGTCCAGTTCAGTGTAGCCTGGACGACCAAAGGGAAGCACTGAGATGGCACCTAGTTCACCGAAGTGTGATAGATTGACATCACGGGTGTGGTTAGGTGATGTTGAAAATGTGGCAAAAAAAACCTAGAAAATTTAATATATTTTTATAGGATGCGCGACTGGATGTAAGATGGTCGCATAGCAGCCTCGGCTGTATTCTCCTCTAGTCCAGTATAGCCAGCAATCCAGGGAAGTCTCCGGTATGGCACCTACCTTCTCGCTGGTGATATTGGCTGGTCGGAGTATGCGCTTTGGCCCCTCCGACTCAGCAACCCATACCGGATTACATAAAAAAAAAATGTGGCGCTGAGCTACCCATAAGTTCTCTAACGACGCCCATGGACATCGGTCGCATGCGAGGGTAGCGAACGCCATGCCGGCCTGACACGTCTTTTTTTTCAGAACTTTCAAATGCATCATGTGCCCTATCGATGACAAGGGCTCGTTATAATGAATTTTTTTTTTTCAAAGGCAAGCCTTATCTCCGAAACTACTGCGCCTAAAATATAGAAAAAAAAATTTGGAAATATAGGGACTCTGTTATAGTTTACAGTAAAACCTAAACGAAAATCCAAAGTCTTAAAATTCTCACGGAAAACGGAACTGTACGGAACCCTCTCCACGCGAATTCGACTCGCACTTGACCGCTTTTTTACTTTTTACTTTTGTTGGATTTGGGTTCAAAATAAGAATAAGTAAAGAAATACTCACTTGTCATACAAGAGGAACTTGTCATGCGCTTCCGTTTCGTGACACTCCCCCTTAGACTGTATGTGCGTGCCGTTGACAGCGATGAGCCCCGGTACGCCGGACTGGAACCAGCTGCCAGTCCAGCCGGGCGGGAATGTGCACGCGCCTGCAACAAAACGACAACTGTCAAATCCTGCGCTTGTCTCACGACATTCTGTCTTGGACTGTATGTGCGTGCCGCTGACAACGATGAGCCCCGGCACGCCGGACTGGAACCAGCTGCCAGTCCAGCCGGGCGGGAATGTGCACGCGCCTGCAACAAAACGACAACTGTCAAATCCTGCGCTTGTCTCACGACATTCTGTCTTGGACTGTATGTGCGTGCCGCTGACAGCGATGAGCCCCGGCACGCCGGACTGGAACCAGCTGCCAGTCCAGCCGGGCGGGAATGTGCACGCGCCTGCAACAAAACGACAACTGTCAAATCCTGCGCTTGTCTCACGACATTCTGTCTTGGACTGTATGTGCGTGCCGCTGACAGCGATGAGCCCCGGCACGCCGGACTGGAACCAGCTGCCAGTCCAGCCGGGCCGGAATGTGCACGCGCCTGCAACAAAACGACAACTGTCAAATCCTGCGCTTGTCTCACGACATTCTGTCTTGGACTGTATGTGCGTGCCGCTGACAGCGATGAGCCCCGGCACGCCGGACTGGAACCAGCTGGCAGTCCAGCCGGACGGGAATGTGCACGCGCCTGCAACAAAACGACAACTGTCAAATCCTGCGCTTGTCTCACGACATTCTGTCTTGGACTGTATGTGCGTGCCGCTGACAGCGATGAGCCCCGGCACGCCGAACTGGAACCAGCTGGCAGTCCAGCCGGGCGGGAATGTACTCATACCTGAACTGAAACCACACGGTGATAGTAACAATACACTAGTAACATACATAAGTAATAGTAACATTAGCAATAGTCACGTTAGCAACAGTAACATTAGCAATAGTCACATTAGCAATAGTAAAATTAACTTAACATTCCATTCAGATAACACAAAATTAGTACCTACAACAAAATCGATATGATAACTTCAGTTTGTCATTAGAAGATGATTAGAAGTCAGAAGCCTGCAATCTGATGGTTATAAACACAATGGTCTGTGGTTATACACGAGTGATTCGCAGCGCCCAGTACAATGCGAGGGGGATGATCGATAAAATATGCTATGCTTCCTCCGCTGTTTCACTTACCAGCACAATCCAAGCAAAAATCGTCTGGGGTGGTTTTCGAAGGGCATGGATTGGAACTATCAAGGCATAACCTTAAAGACCAAAAATATTGTGAGTCCTGGAAACATCTGCGATACGTCACTCACTGTTACTATTTAGTTATGATTGCTAATGTTACTATTGCTAATGTTACTATTGTTAATGTTACTATTGCTAATCTTACTACTGTTAGTGTTACTTTTACTAATGTTCCTATTTTTTTTTTTTATGGAACCTGACACGGTTGGCTACATCACCTACAACATCCGTGATGTCAGCCCATAACACAGGGTGAACTAGGTGCCATGTCAGTGCTTCCCTTCATTTCATGTCCGCTACACTGAACTGGACGGAAAACACGAACTTTTGACATAGCCGTTTCGACCGACGTTTCGTTCAGTGCGGTGGTACCAACCCGGCCGGGATAAACCCTACCACCTAGTAAGGTAAGAAGGGAAGGGACCTACAGTTTAACGTGGAATCCGAACCACGGTCAGCCTCCAACGGTCCTATAAATTATGTTACTCCGGGATATACACTACAACTATACAAAGTTTCGTCAAAATCCGTCCAGCCGTTCAGGCGTGAAAGAGGAACAAACAAACAAACAAACATACTTTCACATTTATGATATTAGTGAGATATGTTACTACTGTACTGTTACTATTACCGTGTGGGACCAGTACTTAAAAATAATAGTCCACTGCACCTTTCCCCGCGCATCTTGTAAAAGGCGACTAAGGGATAATAAGAAGAAGCCGTGCTAAAGGGCACCAGGCTAGCCACCTCTCACCTTTGCACGGTCCTTCCACCGAGTCATGCAGCAGGTGGGTCTTCGTGCCTTACTCGCTGCTTGATAGTTATCTTGTCCTAATACTTTGCTAAACGTGGTGGTCGGAGTGTTGTGCTTTAATTTACAAGAGTACTTGCAGCACAACACCGATTACTCTGTTTACTGTATGTATGGTATCCCTGCGAGTTAAAAGCAGCATAAAAAACCAACAACAATAACAGAAGCGAGCCCCAACTGTCATCTCGTCAAACAACTTGTCCGAACGCCCGTCACCATTGCCGTAATGGAGCAATTTGCTATCTCCGGAGGTCCGCTGCATCGCGCCACGGTGCTTGAGTTGATGGAAAGATTGCTGGTAAAAATATACGCTGATTAACCGTGGACATTGAGACGAGTACTGACTGGCTGATTGAATAATTGTTGTATGCGATCCGGCCGGCAAGTGGGATCGGTGCGCTGAGTCGACTTCTGCGGAAATTTGTTGAAAGTTGACGCTAAAAATAGTCGGCAAATAAAAAATATTAAAGCGATTTTTTTTATTGAAACTGAAACGGTTGGCCACATCACCCACTGCATCGGTGATGTCAGCCCATAACACCTTGGTGAACTAACCTGGGGTTATTATGTGAACATGTTAGGGTTAGGCTTAAAATCAGCGTTCTTATGGTTCGCCGCCGTAGGAATAAGAGCTGTGCCGCATCCTTTTTGCGAACAATGTGTTGTATTTTTCTTAATGTTCTTTTTTTGTTATAAGTATTTAATTATTTCTGTTTTTATTATGTATTTTTTTTCTTTTATGGTTTCTGTTTTATTTGTTTCCAAATAAAACTCTTGAATTTGAATTTGAACTAGATGCCGTGTCAGCCGTTTTTACATAATCATTTAGTGTGGTGGTACCAACCCACTAAATATTACTACTACTTATTTTAAACTATAATTTTATTAAAAACTTAGATTAAACTATACCGTCCATAACGACGTATGCCATCAGCGGAATGAGAAGCGGGGACGGGGAGCCAGGAGACAGAGAGAGCACGAGGCAGTTTCCTCGTGTCCGAATACTATGCTTAACGTGGTGGTCCGTGTTGTGCTGTATTTTACAATCGAGTACCTGCAGCATAACTCAGATTACTCTGCTTACCCCGATTTTCGGGATACAGCGCGTGGTATGTATGTATGTCATAAAATAAATTAAGTCAACTCAACGTTGAACCAATCGCGTCAGCGCAATACAAAATTCTAGTAGGCCCAACCAGGCCTCACGCACTCTATGTACTTGCGCGCGCTAACTTCCTACCACCTGGCGGGCCGCCGCCGGCGGCGGCGCGGCGGTCTAATTCAGTGGAGATTCGTAGGCTATTAAAGCCGAAGGTATGGAACTTTTTCTATGGAGTGATTTATCTGTTACGAAGTACCTATTAAGTAATCTGTGGCCCAACGTCGACCCAATCGACGCATCATTAAATGTCGACCTATCATCGACCTAACCGCGGTCCATTCATCGCGCGACCAGTAGAGCTTCGCCCGTTATTTCTTCCTCGTAAAAACGCGTAACAGGCGAAGTTGGACTGGCAGGACGCTTTAAGGCCCGCGGTTGGAACCAGGGTTGTTGCGAACATCAGCATCAGCATCCGCGGAACTTCAGCATCATTTTCAGCATCAGCATCGCATCAGCATCGCATCAGCATCGCATCAGCATCCGCATTGATCGATGCTGATTATTAATGCTAATGTTCGAGTCGTGACATGACCGCGGAGGGGCGGAGCTGATAATAATTTAATTGCTAATATAATTTACAAACTTTCTCGGAACAGACTCGGAGCCGAAAAATCAGCACATACCAGTTCCAAATAGTTCCAAAGTTCCATCCAATACTACTAATTTAATTGCTAAGATAATTACTAAACTGGTACTGGTATCAGATAGATTTTTTTTTTATTAAATGTCACAAAATTATTAAAACACAATCTTTTATTTCAATACCAACCAAAACTTTGGATATAAATTCATAATATTCATCATCATCATCATCAGCCTGTATCGGTCCACTGCTGGACATAGGCCTCTCCCAAGGTACGCCACCACACACGGTCTTCCGCTCTTCTCATCCATCCACTCCCGGCTACCTTTTTTAGGTCATCTGTCCACCTAGCCGGGGGGCGTCCCACGCTACGTGAATATTCATATAGTTCAGTAATTTTCCCTTTTTTAAAGAAAATAATTAAGATCAGCATCAGCATCAGCATCCGCTGATGTCAGTGATAAAATATCAGCATCAGCAGATGTTTTTTTATTTATTTTTTATGTAACCCGGTATGGGTGGCTGAGTCAGAGGGGCCAAAGCACATGCTCTGACTAGCCAATATCACCTCCGAGAAGGTAGGTGCCATACCGGAGACTTCCCTGGATTGCTGGCTATACTGGACTAGAGGAGAACACAACCGAGGTTGCTATGCGGCCATCTTACATCCTGTACGGTGGTAGCAACCCAGTCGGCTACAATTTGAGCCTACCACCTAGTAAGGGGCATGGGAAGGGACCTACAGTTTTACACCGGTTCCGAACGGTGAAGCAGCAGGTGTATCAAAATGAAAAGCAGATGTGTAAAAAATGTGCATCAGCAACAACCCTAGTTGGAACTATAGCGCCGCTGCCCAGCCATTAGACATTAACTGTAGTTGGAGCGGGTTTTTACTGGCGACACACGTAAAAGCTTCGACTTTATGACGCTTGAAATTTGAAAAAAGTTAGCGCGCGAGACAAGTAAAAAAGTTTTTAATTCGAACATCTCGCGCTGAATCTAGTTCCAGTTATAAATTAACCTAAACATGGATTACTTGAAGTTATCAACTTAATGTGTGTAAGTAACACGCAGTACTGTGGTCGGACTTTAGTACTTTAGTATATTAGTATTATATTTAGTACTAGCTTATTTAGGCCGCCGCGCCGATGACGTAGCGTTATGATTTATAGCCTAAAATCATCTTGAGAAGTGACAGAATGTAACAGTGAAAACCGTATGTAAATCGATAAAGTGGTTCTCGAGCTATAAGGATATTCATATACCTATTGACGTACGTTACACGGTCGCTCGTAGAAACTTAACTTTATTTATTAGGATTTAATATACTATAGGTAAGTAGTATATTAAAGCTTTATAAAATTCTAGATTATTAATTTATAGAGTTTGACAAAGTGAAGTTTGCAGAAAGATAAATATCCCGAATGTTGTTGGAGTTAAATAATAAGAGGTTTCTTCTATGGGAACCCCCGTGAATTTTTTACTTTTTCTTATTTTTATTAATTGTTGTTATATCGGCCATAATAACACATATTATGTGAAAATTTCAACGGGCTACCTATTACGGTTGGAGAGATACAGCCCTCGGACAGACGGACGGACAGACAGACAGACGGCGTAGGCTTAGTAATAGGGTCCCGTACGACGGATACGGAACCCTAAAAGTAGTTAGCTGACTGTAATGACATTTATTTTAGAAATTTGCAATAAAGTCTAATTTCTCGCAAATCCATTATACAGACTTACCTACATTAATTGTAGGGTTCTATCATAATGCCTAGCTAGCCTACCGCAGCGCACATGACCTATGGTCTCAGACCTATGTGTGTAAGCCCTAGCTGGGTTGAATTATTGCCCATTGAATAAATGAGTTGTGAAGCCCCAGAGGCATTATTATTTTATAATAAACCCTATTTTAATTAGTCAACCAACTGTTGTATTGTATTAACTTTATTCTGTTCAGTGAACCCGCTTGGTACAGTCGCGAGAAAAACTACATAATTGGTATATATTTTTATTTTAACTACGACGGAAAAATATATAAAAAAACAGTTTCCTAAAATAGGTAATTATTTTCTCTTTTCTTCATTGCTGCTAGTTGCTACCTACGTCATCTCTCATGAATACCTCTCACAACATTATAAGATTGGCTGTAAGAAACATCTTTAAGAGATAAGCCCGCCTTTGCACCTCGTGTAAATTCCCCTTGCTCCTATTATTTATCCAAATAAGTGTATTTGGAGTAATAATGTATTTCTATTCTGTTCTCTTCTCAACTGTAAAAAATTCAGATGCTTTATTCAGTCAGTCAGTCAGCGTGTAAGCGTCCACTGCTGGACATACGCCTCTCCAATTTTCCTCTTGATAAACAATTAATGTCAAAAAATATAAAAAAATCTAGTTGTCATGGTTATATTTTTTATTATTTTTGTATTTGCGCCACCTTCCTCATTTTGCTGATATAATTATGTGTTTTGTGTGTGCGTTACTTAGAAACTGAGTTTTGACCAGACCATTTCCCGGTACATGTTTCGTGTCGGTGATGTAATATTTTTGCTTACATGCATCCCACCAGATCCCACCTTGTAACATATTAGTAAGACGTGATTCCACGTCAAAAAATAACCGGCCAAGTGCGAGCCGAACTCGCGCACCGAGGGTTCCTTATCGCCATGTCATGGTTAGCGCCACTCACGCCATCTATGGCGTGTTATGAAATGCTTCATATTAGTTAAATGTCATGATTAGTTCAAATGCTTCACATTCTATTCGGTAGATGGCGCGCGCGCCATCTACCAAACTTTTTGGTTTCTTCTACGGGAACCCCCGTGAATTTTTTTACTTTTTTCTTATTTTTGTTGTTATTATTTCAACGGGCTACCTATTACGGTTCAAGAGATACAGCCCTCGGACAGACAGACAGACAGACGGACGGACGGACAGACAGACGGCGTAGGCTTAGTAATAGGGCCCCGTATCGGATACGGAACCCTAAAAACAAACCAGCTTCTATACGCCTGTACGGACGGCCTGATTGTGTGCCCAATTAAGCCGCATTTAACTTTAAACACAATGCAGCACACATTCAAATGCGGCTCTGAATAAAAACAAAAGAGCGCTCGCGCGTGCTCGCGGCGAACAAAGAGATTCGTTCGCCGCCGCGGCGAGCACTCCCCCCGAGCGCCGCGCGACCGAGAACAATCAAGAGCTATTTGCGTGGCTGTTTGGCGTTTGGCCGCAAAAACGGAACGGAATTATTGAACAGTTCCGATTTGTTATTCGGGGATCGGCGCATTAGATCGACATCGTGTCAACAGAAAGTAGATAGATAGATAGTTAGAAATACTTTATTGCTCCAAAACATTTAACAGTAACAGTAACAAACGATAAGTAATTTACATGAGGGGTAAAGGCGGACTTATCCCTTAGAGGGATTTCTCCCAGTCAACCTTTGGATGTTTGAGAGTCGTATGTTGTATGTAAGATATAAGTAGGTAGTAGCAAAAGACTTGAGTGTGGGAATGTAAAATATAATATATGGCAAATAACTATGATAAACTATAATAAATAGGATTCCCTGAGCTATTGGAGACAGGATTTCTCATCCGGTGGTTTACATTGTTTCAATATTAATTTTGTCACGAAAAAAGTAACAAAAAAAATGTTATTGTATTATATTATTTGTATTGTATATATTTATTGCACTCAAATAAAATATGGGCAAAAGGTAACACTTAATGCCTCTAGGCATTTTCTAACAGAATACCTTTGGGGTATAATAACTGCTAAATGAGTGGCGGAAAGAGATATTATAAGTATTATGATATGTATGACAGATGTACGGGAATACAAAAGATAGATAAACTTAAATATGAATAGTTTAAATACTATACCTATACTATATCAGATATATATATATAAGATAGACTAAATATACTTAGTTTTTACATATTATAATATATATCTACTAACTCTGAACATGAGACATCGTTTTGGATCAGAGAAATTACGATGACAAATCACTATACTCTTATAAAACGGCTACTCACGTCATATGTCGCGATGTGTAAACCTCAGCGATGGTATCTCACACACTGCGCGTGAATCACTGTTACTAGTATTAGGTACATCGCTAGCGTCACTGTTGACAATGCGTCTTTAGAATTCTGTCTCATCATAAAGCTAAGTCTACATAATGAGTAATAATCATAATAAATAATAATTTTCCAAATTGTAGTAACGTCCACATACAGCAATGACACGATCCTAAAGAGCGTTGTCGGCGCGGTCTTAGCTTGTAACCTTGATCTTCGGGTTCGAGTTTCGAATTCGGCCGATATGTACCAGTTTCTTTTGATGGAAAAATTTACGGGCATACCTAAACCTGCTGCTTCACCATTCGGAATCAGGGTTACCAGTTGTCCGGTTTTGGAATGGACAGTCTGGTATTTAAGGCTCGTGTCCGGTCTCCAAAATAATGAAAAACCGGACATCCAAACATACGGGTTTTTCTTCATATATTTATTTTGTTCAGAACATTTTAATACTAATCTTTCTGCAATATTGCAAACGGTTTGAACAATTCAACCATAATTCTCTCAATAATTGTTGGCTGCCTTTTATTTATTACCCTTTTATTCTCGTTAAAGTATTAAAGATCATGAAATATTTTGTACTTCAAAATGAAAGGCCCAATGATGAAAAATACGTTAAATCAATTGAACCATCTGGCTACCCTGTTCGGAATCGATGTAAAACTGTAGGTCCCGTTGCCCCTTACTAGGTGGTAGGCTCATATTGACTGGGTTGGTTGGTATCCTCGCACCCTACTTAACGTAAGACTGTGTTCTCCTCTAGTCCAAAGGTAAGTCTCCGGTATGGCAACTTCGCGATAATGGGTGGACGGAGCGTGTGCTCTCGCCCCTCAGATTTTGTCATATTCTGTTTTTACCGGTAAACAAACAATGCCGAACTCGATTTGCGTCCATGTAAAGTGTGGATCCCGTTTTAATTATTGTTATTCAACAACAGTAAGGTCCAGGCCAGGTGTTCACGTCATTGATGTTTGTATAATATGCGCCGGGCCGGGCGGTCTCGCGCTGCATGTACAGCGACACACACGTCCGTGTGCTCCCGGGTTCGAGTCCTGATGAGCACAATATTTTACTTTCTTACATGATACTAATACGAAATTGACGATTTTTAGAAATCTTTTCTGTATGTATATGCATGTATGTATGTTCCTCTTAAACCGGTCATCCGAGTTCGAGGAAACTTAGTACAAGCACATTTGACTATACAGGACACAGGATAGGCTAAATAAAATTGTGTTCCGGTTACGCTAAAATGTGGCTCTCATACAAACAAAGGTATGGTAGCGGGCTTACTTACTTTCTTCTTTTCAAATACGAATTCTGTATGTATGTATGTTCCTCCATAAGTCTTAAACTGATCATCCGAATTTGATGAAACTAAATTCAGTTCCAGTTACGCTAAGATGTTCTCATAAAAAGCCGATTTTTTCCGCGCGCCGAAATAAAGGTACAGTAACGGGCTTACTTACTTTCTTCTTTTTAAATACAAATTTCACGCGAGCGAAGCCGCGGGCAAAAGCTAGTAAATTAATATAATATAAACTCGCAGATGACTGCACAGTGGCGCGGCATACGAGTTGCCTTGCGCAGAATTGCAATGTCGTCCAGGAATCCGGCCGCGCGTCCACAATTGCGTCGCATTGTTCTTCGGACAGGTGTGCGAGAGAGCGACTCGCTTCATTCAAGTCAGCCGTGCGACATCCTGATGTCTTGCGCAGTTTGTGTACGAAGATGTGAGTCATGCGTGGAGGAGGAACAATGACTGCATCAATACTGATAATAAATCTGTAAGGTATGGTCACGGAGTAAGTTACTTTGTTTTATGTATGAGATACTGAGTTTGTAGACTCTATGTATGATACTCAAACTAAATTGACGATTTTTGGAAATGTAAAATGTTATTTGTATAATATAAAATGTAAAAAAGAATGCAAATGTATGTTCATCCATAACTCTTAAATCGATCATCCGAACTCTATGAAACTTAGTACAAGCACATTTAACTAACGTGATACAGGATCATCGATGTACAGGATAGGCTAAATGAAATTCAGTTCCGGTTCCGCTAAGATGTGGCACTCATAAAAACCGAATTGTTCCGCGCTCCGAAATAGCATATTTACTTTCTTATTTGTAAATACGAGTTCACGCGAGCGAAGCCGCGGGCAACAGCTAGTGATTTATATAAGGGCAGACACGCATAGGGATCCCTGTCACACACACACTAGAATAGAAGCTATTGCACGCACACACATTACAACATGAAAATAAAGAGGAAAACCGGCCAAGTGCGAGTCGAACCGAGGATTCCGTTCCTTACCACCGCGTAATCGGCCGGATTTTATTATAATCACACCAAGTGTGACGCTAGTATTTTATGTATAATTTTTTACGATAACGCAAAAATAAAAAAAAAACAGACTTCTTTCCGCCGACGTAATTTAAATTTCTCTTCTGTAAGTATGTTATCTTCTGTGTTCTGTATCTTAGCTAGTGTTTTTGTGTGCAATTAAGCATTTCTATTCTATTGTATTCTACTTGATGTCGTTGTCCCACCTAGTGGGTAGTCTGCCCACACTCCGTTATGATGTCCACGGCCGGCAGTGTAGGACACGATTCGTCCAACGGTCGTCATCTCTTCGGCTGACATACCTAGCCCACTGTGCCACTGTTCTATATCGGCTACTTTGGTGCGAATATTTTTACCGACATTAAAAAAACACGGTTTTAAATTTAATCTGTTACTTAGTATTTTTATTTATTATGATATTTGAGGTACCTACACACGTTTCGACCGACCATCTCTGCTGTGGTACCAATTCTGTTTTCCCCTAGTTTTTCCCTACCACCTTGTAAGGAAAGGGATGTAAAATTGTAGGGTACATGAAATCTAAACCATGAGGCAGCTAGTATTATATTCAAGACGTAAATGAACTTATCAATCTCCGAATGACTAAACCAGCTTCGCTGGCTACGAAACCCTAAATAATGGTGCTTACCGACAGATACGAACCCGTGCCACTTACAACAGAGGTGAAATCTTTACCGCTTCGCCGCGAGCTGATCAAAAGGTACACCTACGCGCTCATTAAATCGATATTTTCAAAGAATAAGGCGCGCCTGCCGCCGGTTACAAAGTTTCTTGACTTCACAGCGGAGGCTGCGAGAGGCTCTGAAGTCCCCGACGCATAAAGGACACGAGTTGACTGAAATATGAGCGAATTTAATTTACTGAATACTAAATGAAGTTACCTCATTAACGCACAGGGCAAGCAAACGGAAGAGACAGAGGCAGCGAAGGGAAAACCAAATTTAAGTTCTCGCAAAAGCGTTTGACACTAGATAGAAATGGGACAGTCGGCACATCATCTACTTGGTTAAATTCTATCACATAACAGGATACAACGGGTCAAATTACTTTAAACACAGTTAAGAAGTTACTTTTTAAAACAGATTGGGTGTGTGGCAGGGATGTCCACTGATTCCGACACTTTTTAGGGTTCCGTATCCGTCGTACGGGACCCTATAACTAAGCCTACGCCGTCTTTCTGTCTGTCTGTCTTCCTGTCTGTCTGTCTGTCTGTCTGTCTGTCTGTCTGTCTGTCTGTCTGTCTGTCTGTCCGTCTGTCCGTATGTCTGTGCGAGGGCTGTATCTCTTGAACCGTAATAGGTAGCCCGTTGAAATTTTCACAGAATATGTTGTTATTATGGCCGATATAACAACAAATAAGAAAAAGTAAATAATTCACGGGGGTCCCTATACAAGAAACTAAAAAGTGTATGCGCGCCATCTACCGAAAACAGTATGAAGCAGCGCTTACCATGACATGGCGATGCGGAACCCTCGGTGCGCGAATTCGACTCGCACTTGGCCTGTTTTTTTATTATTTTGATAATAATTTCAGCCAAATAAACAGATACTCGTATACAACAAAACGTTAAAATTTCTATCGATGTGACAGATTAGTCAGAATTTTAGAGAAAATACTAGAATGCACTGTAATACAATCCTGCTATACGTACAAGTATAAGTACATTTTTTTAAGCAAACTGGTATGGGTGGCTGAGTCAAATGGGCCAAAGCACATGCTCCGACCAGTCAATATCACCTCCAAGAAGACAGGTGCCATACCGGAGACTTCCCTTTGGATTGCTGGCTATACTGGACTAGAAGAGAACACAGCCGAGGTATTAAACGATTTTTTTTAAACTAGATAGATAGATAAATAGAAATACTTTATTGCTCTAAAACATTTTACAGTAACAAACGATAAGTAATTTACATGAGGGGCAAAGGCGGACTTATCCCTTTCAGGGGATTTCTCTCAGTCGACTTTTGGACGTTAATAGTATTGAACGGATACCTACATATTATGTTAAGCTGCTTTGTACCCAAATATCTTTCACGATATGTACTGGCTCAAAAATCCGCAAACTCGCTGGAAATGTTTTTCATTGATAATGTAAGCCCGTCTCAGGTGACTGTTTCTATAAAATACTTGTATCGTTGTTATGAATCAATATTAATAATATATTATTTTTATTTACAAAATATTTGTTAAATGAATTTTTATATATTAATATTATTAATAAAATTACAGTTAATTCAAATATTTCGAATATTTTCAGTGAAAATTATAATATACAATATAATATAAAATGGAGTTGATATTTTTTTTTTACATGAAAGGTTGATATGGTGATTTTTTTTTTAATGAACGATATTTAATATTGGAGAATGATGCGCTCCTAGGTTCCATATGTATGAAGATTCCCAAGTTCTTAATTCGCGGACGGTGAAGCATTGATTGAATGAAATTTGATGGTTACGGCAGTGTGTTGGGATGGGAAGAGGTGAGTTTACTGAGGTGGATGTGATTATTCATCATTTCATTGCACTATAAAACTGCAGACAATTTGCTAGTTCACGGCACGTATCGCCTCTGAACGGGGCGTGCTCTGTGCGAAAAGAAAAAAAAAACAATTAAGTGTATATTAATGGCAAAGGGTTGCTCGACAGACTGACAACAAAGAAGCGCCGAGGGTTCCGTAGCCCCCTCACGTAATTAACTTCGAGAAACTGTCGCCCCGGTGTGCGTTATATGAAAGAAAGTACCTTTGTAGATACATACACTTGGCTCTACAAATTTACATACACGTGGAAAACCTTTTCGCATAGATAGACCATCACACAAACATCGAAATCGATTCAAATATAAATTTTCCCAAAAGTTGACTGTCTATTCTGTTTTTAGGTTTCCGTATTCCGTACGGAAGCTCCGTACGGGAACTACTATCGGGTTACCAACTCCGGTTAAGTCTTATCATCATCGTCATAGGCCTCTCCCAAGGCACGCCACCACACGCGGTCATCCCCTTTTCCCATCCATCCATCATACATCCACTCCCGGCTACCTTTTTTAGGGTTCCGTATCCGGTACGGGACCTTATTATTAAGTCTACCTACGCCGCGCCGTCTGTATGTTTGTCTGTCTGTCTGTCTGTCCGAGGACTGCATCTCTTGACCGTAATAGGTAGCCCGTTGAAATTTTCACAGAATAGGTATGTGTTATTGTG
This sequence comes from Nematopogon swammerdamellus, assembly GCA_946902875.1. Classification (NCBI taxonomy): domain Eukaryota; kingdom Metazoa; phylum Arthropoda; class Insecta; order Lepidoptera; family Adelidae; genus Nematopogon; species Nematopogon swammerdamellus. Next base: position 7,594,424 of record OX336363.1, read on the forward strand.
GCCGATATAACATCAAATAAGAAAAAGTAAAAAATTCACGGGGGTTCCCACAGAAGAAACTAAAAAGTGTATGCGCGCCATCTACCGAAAAGAGTATGAAGCATTTTAACTAATACATAGATGGCGTGAGTGGCGCTGACCATGACATGGCGATACGGAACCCTCGGTGCGCGAGTTCGACTCGCACTTGGCCGGTTTTTAAGTCGTCCGTCCACCTAGCCCGGGGGGCGTCCCACGCTACGTTTGCTTGTACATGGCCTCCATTCGAGCAACCGTCTACCCCGAAAAAGCTCACAGTAGTCTTGAAAATGTCAATATCGACCACTGAAATAACTTTAAGTCAATGATGCCGGCTGACGCTTTCATTCAAAACATGTCAAATGATATAAATTGACGGTGGGGGGTGTGAAATGTTGTCGATTCACTCCACGTCCCGGTTGAGGGGCCAAAGCTCAAGCGGAATCACCGACCAGTGAGCCTGGGGACGCAATCCTTTATTCTTGCCGTCCAACCATCGATACCAACCAACCAAGCCATAGACCCAAAGACATTCAAACTACCTACTATAGTGCGACAAGGCTTGAAATGAACTTGGATGAAGTTTGTGCGAGGGCGCTGCTGCAGCATTAGGGTTGCCAATTTTGAAAATTTCCTTAAACTAGGGGAAAATATAGCTGCAAAAGAAAATATACCTATGTATAGTACCTATAAGGTAGGTAGGTACTTACTTATTTTTAATTTTATGTATTGAATTTTAGGAAGACTAGCTCACTAATAAAATAACAGGCTTCGATTTCTGCTAACAACACCACAGACTAAGAAGAGATACTAACGTACGCGTGAACGGTTGAAACGAGAGACCGTCATCTGGCAACACTGTGGCCGCGTTAGTTCAGCTGTCAGCCACGTTCATTTCAAGCCTTGTCGCACTATATACCTGACAGCGAACAAAATCGTCACCTAATACTTGCTACCTAATAGGTACCTAACACGTGGCTCATACTAGTGTGAAAAGCCCGCCTGACGTTCGATGCACGACGCATTGACACTCAAAACATCATTCACATCATTTGTCAGCCTCGATAGCTCAGTGGTGCAGACAGTCAACTGTCGCTATTGAATGTTAAGCAACGCTGGGTGCGGTCAGTACTTGGATGGGTGACCGCTGACCGTTGGAGGCTGACCGAGGTTCGGATTCCTCGTAAAACTGTAGGTCCCTTCCCTCCTAATCTTACTTGGTGGTAGGGTTTAACCCGACCGGGTTGGTACCACCGCACTCAATGAAACGTCGGTCTAAACAGCTATGTAAATAGTTTGTGTTTTCCGACCAGTTCAGTGTAGCCGGCACGATCAAAGAGGGAAGCACTGACATGGCACCTAGTTCACCCGGTGTTATGGGCTGACATCACGGACGTTGTAGGTGATGAAGCCAACCGTGTCAGTTTCCATAAAAAAAAAAAATCAAACAATCTACACTAATAGGTATTAAAAAGAGGTAAAGTTTGTAAATTTTGATGTAGGAGGTAATCTCCGAAAATACTCACACGATTTTCAAAATTCTTTGACCAATATTTAGAATGGACTTTCAGGATGGACATAGGCTATGCGAGCGACGACGCCGCGGGTAAAAGCTATTTTACAATAAAAATAAAAGAATTACTACCAGTTACATTTCAAATCACACTGTCGAATCAAATACGAACGAATGTACGAACGTGCCAAAAATCGAGAGTTTACAGAATGAAGCAGGGACAGTCGAGGGGGCAGCGACCCGAACGACGGCCAATCGAACGCTGCGGGCGGCGCGTGTACGTTGCCACGGCTACTTTTTTTTTTACACGCTGACTGACTGACTGAATCACTTTATTATATGTAAATCAACATGGGTGGCTGTGCCGAGGGACCGCAGCAGTCGGCCAGACGGCATTATGGTTATGTTTAAGAAATCTAGAAGAGCGTTATCACGAGGCCGGCTCTATAATATGTTTTTTTTTAATGTAATCCGGTATGGGTGGCTGAGTCGGAGGGGCCAAAGCGCATGCCCCGAAAAGCGAATATCACCTCCGAGAAGGTAGGTGCCATACCGGCGACTTCCCTGGATTGCTGGCTATACTGGACTAGAGGAGAACACAACCGAGGCTGCCATGCGGCCATCTTACATCCAGTACGGTGGTACCAACCCAGTCGGCTACAATTTGAGCCTACCACCTAGCAAGGGGCCTACAGTTTTACACCGGTTCCGAACGGTGAAGCGGCAGGTGTAGGTATGCACGTAAATCTTTTCGTCAGTAAAAACTCATTAGTACACGCCGACCGGACTCCAACCTCGGACCTCTCGCGCATGCGTTTCCAGCGCATAATAGTAGGCACTTAGGACGCGAGGGGCGCTGACGTGTGGTCACTAGGCTCAGTGGTTGGTGGTTGGGTCATGGATCTGGGTGGACGGGAAAATGGGAGAAATTTGTATTGTATTACCTATAGCTATTTTGCAGTATGCAGACTCTTTCAGTCAACGTTGTTCTGCTAGATAAAATTTTTTTGAAGTGAAAACTTCTTTAGCGGCGCTTGGCACTTTTTTAGGTGGGTAAAAAATGTTAAACTCGCGTCATCGCGTCATCGCGTCAGCGTCAGATTTATTTTTATTATTTAAAATTTAACCTTAAGCCATTGCATTAAGGGTTAAGTTACGAGTGGCTCGGGATCAATTCTGTTCGTTTCTCAGTGACAGTGGGAATCCGATATTCGTTTCGTCGTTTATGTGATTTCGTGGCTCAATGGTAAGAAAGTAGGATTTGTATTTTTTGACCATGGGTTCGAATCCCTCAAAATTTCTTTTGTTTTTTTTTCTTTTGTTTTATTTTTTAAGCAATGTTACGGTGTTAAAATTTTTTTAAGGTGTTTAGTTTTTTTTATAACCACCTAAGAATTATTTTCGGAAATACAAAAAGTTTTCACTTCTGCCGGCACTCCCGGAGTGCAACTGTGGCTTTTTTTAATGGAAACTGACACGGTTGGCTACATCACCTACAACATCCGTGATGTAAGCCCATAACACCGGGTGAACTAGGAGCCATGTCGGTCCCTTCATTTCATGTTGGTTCATTTCATTTGGGAATAAAAAAAATAATTAAGCGTATAAGTTTCCTCACGGTTATATCTTATATTATTTATTTCTTTATTTTCACATTTTTACCATGCATTTATATTAATTTTACATTTTTATATTATACAAAAACTTATAAAAAATACACCAAATTAATACAAAATCTAAATAAAAACGGCAAATATCCGCCGGCGGCGGGAGGCAGGCCTCCAAGCGCGCCGGCGGGTGCAGGCCGTAGCTACGGAGCTCTGCGAGACGACGACGCGAGGCAAGCTACGAGCGATGGGTGGTGGTACTAGACTCGTAGGCCACCACCACCCCCATCTCGGAGAGCTCCGTATCCGCCGGGCTGCGGGGCGACGTCATTATTTATATTATTCATGTTATTTATGACTTAGCGTTGTGATTTACAGCCTAAAACCATCTCGATAAGGGACAGAATGTAACAGTGAAAACCGTATGTAAATCGATTAAGTGGTTCTCGAGTTACAAGGATATTTAAATATTGACGGTATAAATATATATTGCAGGAGTGATAAACGAACCATACTTTTTAGGGTTCCGTATCGGATACCCTATTACTAAGCCTTCGCCGTCTGTCTGTCTGTCTGTTCGTCCGTCCGTCCGTCTGTCTGTCCGAGGGCTGTATCTCTTGAACCGTAATAGTTAGCCGGTTGAAATTTTCACAGAATATGTGCTATTATGGCCGATATAACAACAAATAATAAAAATAATAAAAATTAAAAAATTCACGGGGTTCACGAAGAAACCAAAAAGTGTATGCGCGCGCGCCATCTACCGAATAGATTGTGAAGCATTTTAACTAATCATGACATTTAACTAATATGAAGCATTTCATAACACGCCATAGATGGCGTGAGTGGCGCTAACCATGACATGGCGATACGAAACCCTCGGTGCGCGAGTTCGACTCGCACTTGGCTGGTTTTTTGAAAATTATCAAGTTGCCACCGCCACTGTCGGTCGACGGCAATCGTTGGCGGCCGTCGACCGTCGTCGTCGTTGCCTGCTGTGCTAGTACGGAGTTAGATTTTAAATTACATGAATTTACGGTAAATTATAGAAATCTCGTTGCTCGGCGTTATACATAATAGGAATCCCAAATTATATGCTCGAGCATTCCCCCAACGAAAACATACTTTTCCTTACGATTAAATTTACAAGTATCGAATTCTTAATGAAACGTTGGCTATGTAAGTTTCCAATCGTTAGACGCGTAGTGAGCCTCGATAGCTCAGTGGTGCAGACAGTCGACTGTTGCTATTGATGGTTAAGCAACGCTGGGCGCGGTCAGTATTTGGATGGGTGACCGCTCGACCGTTGGAGGCTGACCGTGGTTCGGATTCCACGTAAAACTGTAGGTCCCTTTCCTTCTTACCTTACTAGGTGCTAGGGTTCAACCCGCCTGGGTTGGTACCACCGCACTGAATGAAACGTCGGTCGAAACAGCTATGTAAATAGTATGTGTTTTCCGTCCAGTTCAGTGTAGCCGGCACTACCGAAGGGAAGCAGTGACATGGCACCTAGTTCACCCGGTGTTATGGGCTGACATCACGGATGTTGTAGGTGATCTAGCCAACCGTGTCAGTTTCCATAAAAAAAAGACGTACAATATTACAAAAAAAGAAACTGAAAAATTTACTAAATATTACGCCCTCAAAATTTAAATACAAAGGTTATGAAAAATAAATGCCAGAATCATACCTATAATAATAATAATTGGAACAACCGGAATTATTGCAAAAACATTACAAGGGTATATAAAAATTTTGGATGCAGATATAATAATACAAGTCTTACAACAACAAGCTGCAATACAAACTACGAAAATTGTAACAAAAGTAATGACTGGATATTTAGAAGAACTCATTCAACAGGAAAATTATGATGAAACAATTAATTAAGAAGAGGCATAAATCACCACACATCTATCCCCTCTCCCGAGGCCTGTGATGCACTTGGGCGGGGACTGATGTTAACCCAGTGCTTGCATGTGCTGAGAGCGTTAACCCAGTGCTTGCATGTGCTGAGAGCGTTAACCCAGTGCTTGCATGTGCTGAGAGCGTTAACCCAGTGCTTGCATGTGCTGAGAGCGTTAACCCAGTGCTAGCATGTGCTGAGAGCGTTAACCCAGTGCTTGCATGTGCTGAGAGCGTTAACCCAGTGCTTGCATGTGCTGAGAGCGTTAACCCAGTGCTTGCATGTGCTGAGAGCGTTAACCCAGTGTTTGCATGTGCTGAGAGCGTTAACCCAGTGCTTGCATGTGCTGAGAGCGTTAACCCAGTGCTTGCATGTGCTGAGAGCGTTAACCCAGTGCTTGCATGTGCTGAGAGCGTTAACCCAGTGCTAGCATGTGCTGAGAGCGTTAACCCAGTGCTAGCATGTGCTGAGAGCGTTAACCCAGTGCTAGCATGTGCTGAGAGCGTTAACCCAGTGCTAGCATGTGCTGAGAGCGTTAACCCAGTGCTAGCATGTGCTGAGAGCAAAGACACCTTTTAATCTCTTTGGCTGAGAGTCTCAAAAAAACGGTCGAAGAATTTATATATAAATATCATAGAGAAATATGATAAATATTTATTTATTTATTTATTAAGTTTGAAAATCAATTACTTGAACGAATAGAACCGTAGCGCTGCAAGAACTCGTGTAAATTACAGCACAACACCGACCACCACAACGTTTAGCGAAATATTAGGACCAGGGGGTCTACCGGCGGCGTTAACTCACACAATTACTCGCATATTTAAACTAATAGCCGGGCCGGTTGCCTCACCGAACGCCTTCTGATTGGTTGAGTGAGATCGTTTCTCACACTCGGATCCGCGAGCTTGTAACACCGGTACAGGGGCTGATTGATAACCATCAAGCAATGGTTGCGACAACCGCGAGGAATGGTGTTATTGGCTGTGTCTGATCTTCCGTTGAACATTAAAGTTCTTCTGGTTAAAGTTTATTTTTCTTTTTTCTTATATATTTTCATATGTTATGTTTCCTAACACGTAATGAATGTAATCCCTTATGGAAATCTTTAAAAGGCCATTGTAAGCGTTCATTCTATGTGTATAATTCTATGTTGTAGCCGACTGGGTTGGTACCACCGTACCAGATGTAAGGTGGCCGGATAGCAGCCTCGGCTGTGTTCTCCTCTAGTCCAGTATAGCCAGCAATCCAGGGAAGTCCGGTATGACACCTACCTTCTCGGAGGTGATATTGGCTGGTCGGAGCATGCGCTTTGGCCCCTTTGACTTAGCCACCCATACGGGATTACATTAAAAAAAAAATAATAATTTGTATAACTTGTCCTGTTGATTTCAAAAATTCTTCTTTTATGTACACACACCTCGCACGTGACTATGTACCTACATCGCGTGACTATGTGCACACAGTCTGGCATTTTCTCATTACAGCTAAGTCAACAAAGATCGGAGATTTTGCGCTCACGTGTGAGATATTGCCCACTGTGCGGCTTCGGGCTTTCACAGGCTTTTTTTTTACTTACACATACATACCGTCAAGAACATTTTACCGTCGTATCCCGACAGTCGGGGTAAGCAGAGCAATCGGTGTTGTGCTACAGGGACTCGTGTAAATTACAGCACAACACCGACCGCCACGTTTCGCAGTGTTCGGACAAGATAACTATCAAGCCGCATGTAAGGCACGAAGACCCACCTGCTCCATGACTCGCTGTAAGGACCGCGCCAAGGTGTGAGGCGGCTAGGCTGTCGCCCTTCAGTACGGCATCTAGTCCTTATCTCTGTTCACTTTCAACATAATCCCAACCGCCCGGGTTGATACCACCGCACTGAATGAAAGGTCGGTCGAAACGGCTATGTAAATAGTTTGTGTTTTCCGTCCAGTTCAGTGTAGCCGGCACGACCGAAGGGAAGGCTGACGTGGCACCAAGTTCACCCGGTGTTATGGGCTGACATCACGGATGTTGTAGGTGATGTAGCCAAGCGTGTCAGTTTCCATAAAAAAAATAAATAATAATAAACCGAAAGCGAATGATGGATGATTGAATTAGATATTATGATTCGATTAATTCGCATCAGACGCCGTCACACGCGTGTTGATGAAGAGAGGTACGTCCACAATGTCTACTAGTGTGATACTTACAGAGTCATAGACATACTACACTACAGTCATCCAATTAGGTTTTTTGTGCAAACCACTAAGACTTTACCGCTTCTGTTACGCGTGAGTTCACTTTTCACCAGTGACTCACTGCCCTAGGAGTAGAACTCCGTGTAAGTAGGGATTCATTCTTTGTGCACACCAATAAGACTTTACCGCTTCTGTTTCGGGTGAGTTCACCTTTCGCCAGTGACTCACTACCCTGGGAGTAGAACTCCGTATAAGTAGGGATTTCTTCTTTGTGCACACCACTAAGACTTTACACATGCTCCAATAGTTGGGGCCCTTTCCAGCCTTTCGTAATCTTTGATTTATACAATATCTTGTATAACAGGTAATTCAGAGATTGTGTTCGGCCCACTGTCACTTTTGTTACGGATGCCTAAAAAACGAAAGTGGAATCCTTGACCCCGCGGTAAAATAATGTCAAGCATGTCGCCAGAAAGGTACGTAGGGATGCGAAGATATTTATCGATACTTTCGTAATATCGATGGAAACACTGCCAATTTATTTCCACGATTCTAATGTACAAATGACTGGCATACATAACGATATTTTGAAATTTATATATTTATCTATCAGATGAAATTTCGTTTTCATACAAAAGTCAAAACTACTTACGGAAACCAAAAAATATATAAAAAAATTATATGAATAATTCATGCATTTACAAAAATAACCATTTACATTTCCGTCCCCAGATAGGCTGTGCAATATGCTGGTGAAAGATGCACGATACATTTTTCTATATAATTATCATCGAAATCGACGATAATGATAAGAACTTAATAATTATTAAAACCTCAAAATTCAACTATCTAAAACCCTAAAACAAACAAAAAACATCGAACATCGACATATTTTAGATTTCGAACAGAATTATCGATTTTCATAACTATCAACACAAATGTCGATATTTTGTACCATCGAGACAAATATATATATTTGAACTGTCGACAAAAATATCGATATACTATATGAACTGTCGATATTTTTCATATCGACGAAATCGCCTCCAAATTCCGCCTCTAAGAGGTTATTCGTCTACGAGGGCGTCACTCAGTCAATAGTGACTACACGCCGCGAGGGTAGCGGTGTATTAGCGTCAGGAAATTACAGGCTACCCTCATCCCTCCCTCCCTCTCCCGGCCCCTCTCCCCGCCCTGCAGACGTGAGCGACGGAAAGGGGGAAGTTTGTCTATCTGTTATTGCCCCGGTTGTCAACTGCTAGTACAACAAGTGAGCCCGGGTAGAAAATGTGGATTGGTAGAAAATAAATTACCACTTTTTTTGACACAAACTGGGGTAGGTGCAACCATCATAATCCACTAATTTTAAACCCCTATCACAAAAGAGCATTACAAAATATTTTAGACTATCTTTTGCCCGCGGCCTCTTTTAGAGTTTTTTTTTGACGTGGTGACGTCACGTCTTATAAATTGATGAACACCGGCTGCACGCACGAAAAAGTGTCACGTTCCGTCTGAGCCTGTGTGTGCAAGCGAGAGCGCGTAACAAGCGATAGAGAGGCACAATCGGTATAGTCAAAGTTACCATGGAAACGTTAAGAAGTAAAACTGTCAAGATCAGACAACAGAAGTTTATTGATGGCCAGTCACAAGATGATTAATCTTTCTACTGGAAATAGAATTACTGATCTTTGCTAGAGCAAATACATACATAGATGTACTACGATTATTCCACGTCATCACGTAAAACTATCGTCCGTAAACCGCCTTTACAGACAACCAATTTTTTTTTATGTAATCCGGTATAGATGGCTGAGTTGGAGGGGCTAAAGCGCATGCTCCGACCAGCCAATATCACCTCCGAGAAGGTAGGTGCCATACCGGAGGCTTCCCTGGATTGCTGGCTATACTGGACTAGAGGAGAATACAACCGAGGCTGCTATGCGGCCATCTTACATCCAGTAGGGTGGTACCAACCCAGTCGGCTACAATTTGAGCCTACCACCTAGTAAGGGGCAAGGGAAGGGACCTACAGGTTCCGAACGGTGAAGCAGCAGGTATGCACTTAATTTTTTTCATCAGAAAAAACTTATTGGTACACGCCGACGGGATTCGAACCGCGGACCTCTCGCATGGAAAGCCGATGCCCAAACCACTCTGCCACCCGCCGCTTATAGAGTTTAACCTTTTTGCACACACCTCAGGCCGTCGACGACCGCGACGTAGCAATATGATTTATAGCCTACTAAAACCATCTTGAAAAGTAACAGGATGTTACAAAGAAAACCGTATTTGAATCGATAAAGCTGTTCTCGAGTTGTAAGGATATTCATATTGAAGTACGTTACACGGCCCTGTACGTAGTAGATAATGTAGCCAACAGTGTCATACCCATAAAAAAAAATCATTCGTACGTAAGCCTATCTAGACATAACTAATCTTCAATGGCGTACTTTGAAAAAAAAAACCGGCCAAGTGCGAGTCCAACTCGCGCACCGAGGGTCTCGTATCGCCATGTCATGGTCACCGCCACTCACGCCATCTATGGCGTGTTATGAAATGCTTCTTAATAGGTTAATGTCATGATTTGTTAAAATGCTTCATAATCTATTCGGTAGATGGCGCGCGCGCCTACACTTTTTGGTTTCTTCTTCTATTTTTATTATTATTTGTTGTTATATCGGCCATAATAACACATTTTTTGGGAAGATTTCAACGGCCTATCTATTACGGTTCAAGAGATACAGCCCTCGGACAGACAGACGGACGGACGGACAGACAGACAGACGGCGTAGGTTTAGTAATAGGGAGCCGTACCGGCTACGGAACCCTAAAAACGCCCGCGGGTAGCCTGAAAAAAACATTTAAAAATGACAAAAGCGTACGCGCCCGGAGCGTCATTGCATGTGTAGCCGCGGAGCGGGGCGGACGTGCGGGAGCTCCGCTTGTTTATTTTAAAAATTTAATTTTGAAGGGAGGCGACGTTGCGTGACTTATTTCCTTAAGCGGAAGAAAAATGGCGACGCTTCTCGCTAAGGGTGACTAGAATAGCGTGGATACGGCTAATGAAATGTTTTATTTTTCTGGTTGTATAAACTTGCATTTATATACCTACTCTACATGCACACTATAATGTAGAGTTCATGAGATTTAAGAAACGGATGAAATAATGATGAACGTATGAAATAAAGTTTAGGTAGTAAAATTATGGCATAATAGATGGCGCCGACGGCCGCGGAGGCGGGATGACATTTTCATTGACGGCTGAAAGCAGCGTCTCGGTTCGACGTTAAATTTGCAGCCGTTTCGCTGACATAGCCCCGTCTTTTTAGGGTTTCGGACCTAGTAAGGGAAGGAACCAACAGTTTTACACCGGTTCCGAACGGTGAAGCAGCAGTACCCTTATCACGAGAATTAACCTACACCGGGTACTACGCTACGCCGTGTTCTCCGCATCATTTTGTATGGAGAAACGGAGCAGCGCCTCTAGTGATAGATTTGCGAACTTCGTTTCTCCATACAAAATGATGCGGAGAACACGGCGTAGCGTAGTACGCGGTGTAGGTTAAATCTCGTGATAAGGTTACAGGTGTAGATAAATGCACATAATTTCCGTCAGAAAAAAACTCATTGGTACACACCGACCGGATCCGAACCTCGGCCCTCTCGCAAGAGAAACCGACGCCCAGACTCGTATAGAGCCGGAGTAGGTACATCATTTTGTTATTGCTCTTTAATATATTTTCTTGTTTTGTTATTTTTGAGTAGTCGCGTATTTTTTATTTAAATAAATTATTTAAATTGATACTTCGACAAATGGCATGCTCCTCTCCCAACGGGCTTGGCCAATAGTTCACCAACTCGAGCCACACTCTACTGACGGACGTCGGTCGCGCGTCGCGTAGCAACGTCTCCCTCCCCACAGAGGCGAGTCTTCGCACCTTCAGGGCGACGCGACGCGAAATTTATGTAACGCTTCTTCCTTATCATTATATTCAGCGGTGGACCAGAGCCGAAGGATTAAAAAAGGCAGACGGGGACATCAACCTGCCGCGTTGAAAGGAGTGCGCAGAAAGACAAAAACAGTCCCATTTCGACCGGATTTTCTTACCACCACGGGGTTCCTCGTTGAATAACCTTAAAAAAGTCCCAGCGCGACGGAATTTTCTCACCACCACGGGTTTCCTCGTTGAATAACCTTAAAAAAGTCCCAGTGCGACCGGATTTTCTTACCACCACGAGGTTCATCGTTGAATAACCCTAAAAAAGTCCCAGTTCGACCGGATTTTCTTACCACCACGGGGTTCATCGTTGAATAACCTAAAAAAATTGGACAAGTGCGACTTTTACTCGCGCACGGAGGACTTCGTGCGCGTCGCGCGAGTAATATAATAGGTACCGTACCTGTCAAACAACAATATTCGTCTATATTGTGTCTTCTATAATGCAAAAATATAAATACCTGTGGCGCCATCTATTATTAGCGTGGATATGTACTAATAGATTCTTAGCACGCTTCTTGTATGGTGACCCCTTATTTTTAATTTTTTGCTTTTTTTTATTATTTGTTGGCACATCCGCCATAATACATAATCTGTGAAAATTTCAACCGGCTAACTAATAAAATTCAAATGATACAGCCCTCGGACGGACAGACAGACGGACAAACAGACAGACAGACGGCGTAGGCTTATTAATACACTCCCGTATGGATAGAGAACCCTATAAAAGCTCAATAAAATGATTTTAAAGGACTAGTATTTTTCGAGATAGTCAATATAAGAGAGAAACAAATAATAAAAAAGTAAAAGTATTTATTGGTTTTGTAAATTTTGCAATAATCTGCTGGTTAAAATATTACAAATACATTAACTCAGCTTTCAAACTATGCCAAAAAAGTTAAAATAATTAAATCAACTGTTGAGAAAAATATCATATTTCCGAGAAGTTGGACATGGCGCATACATACACACATATCACACACGCTGAATCCCGACAATCGGGGTAAGCAGAGTAATCGCGTGCTGTGCTGCAAGAACTCTGGTAATATACATCACAACACCGACCACCACGTTTCGCAAAGTATTCGAACAAGATTCAATCGATCAAGCAGCAAGTAAGGCACGAAGACCCACCTGCTGCATGACTCGGTGGAAGTACCGTGCCAAGATGAGAGGGGGCGAGCCTTGGCGCCAAGACATGGCGCACTGGGCAGAATATTAAATAATGTGTTTTCCGTCCAGTTCAGTGTATCCGGCACGGCCGAAGAGAAGCACTGATATGACACCTAGGTCACCGAGGTGTATGGGCTGACATCACGGATGTAGTAGGTGATTTAGCCAACCGTGTCAAGTTTCCATAAAAAAAAAACTTTAAAAAAACTCCTTAAATGAGGAATCCTGAGGTGGTAAAGAAAACACCCTATAGTATAGTAGGTCCGAAAAGTCGAGCCACATACATAGCTCGTTAATAACCGTGAGTAAAGCTGTTTTGTTCTAAAAATTACACCTATAGTAATTTACTCTCTGATGGTTAGAATGTGTGAAACGCCGGTATGACCACAGAACAGCGCTCGACCGCCGCCCGCCCGGCACGTGATTCCTTACTCTGTAGGTGTGACAATGATTTTTCTACAGTATGGATCTCTTTGGTTTGCCCCATACATTATGTGGTGTATGCAGTCTATTCTTCTAGACTTGATATCTCAGCAGCGGAGTATTCAATGGTGTGGAAGGTGGACAGGCATAGTTCGTTGCACGCTATTTTCCTGTTTTTCGGAGGTTAAAATGATCTTGGATTCAAAGTACTTTCGTTGATCAGATTTTATTGTATAATTACATCCATAGGTAGGTAGTAACCTACGCTTGGACATGTCGAGAATTCCGCCAGTTCTAAATTCAAATGCGAAGAAGAACCGACAAACAAACTTCGCAAGTCACTATGTTTTGTTAGTACCTACCTTATATATTTTTTTTTATGGAATCTGACACGGTTGGCTACATCACCTGCAACGTCCGTGATGTCAGCCCATAACACCGGGTGAACTAGGTGCTATGTCAGTGCTTCCCCCTTTGATCGTGCCGGCTACACTGAACTGGTCGGAAAACACAAACTATTTACATAGCCGTTTTGACCGACGACGTTTCATTCAGTGCGGTGGTACCAACCAATAGCTACGATCCTCTCACGAAGCAGCAATCCACGCAATGGGTGTTTGAAGAGGACGAGTTGCCCACAAAAGTTGTTCGCGGACGGAGCGTTAATAAAAAAATGATAGCGGTTTTTTTTCGCCGCAGTGGACCAGTAGCAGTAATTCCGCTAGAAGACCGTACAACAGTTACTAGTGAATGGTATTGCGAAGTTTGTCTGCCTCAAGCTTTCAGGGAGTTGAATAGCGAGCGCCCAAGGAGCGGCATCCGCGGCATTCTTTTTCACCAAGATAACGCTCCCGCTCACACAGCTGCTAGAACCATGGGCTATTTGACAACTTCGGGGGTCCAAATGTTATCCCATCCTCCGTACAGCCCAGATTTAGCTCCATGCGATTTTTTTTTATTTCCCACGGTAAAAAAAATGCTTCGCGGGCGAAAATTCAACACTGCAGACGAGGCCGTCGAAGAATTTCGGCGGTTATTTTTCGACCTCCCGCAAGATACGTTTTTTAAATGTTTTGAAAGCTGGTTCACCCGAATGCATAAGTGCATAGGTATTGGAGGGGAATATTTTGAAAAGCAGTAAATAAATTTTTTTCATATTCTAACTATTTTTCATTTCACTAACAATTTTCGGAACAGCCTATGTATAAGTATTATATTATAGTAATTACAAGTTCTACGCCATTGTTAAATTAAACCCCTATTCACAGGCTAATTAATCATATTGTGTTTTAATCCTTCCTTACCTTTAATAAAATCCTACGTCTGCTTTCTTTCTGTCTGTATGTCTGTCTGTCCGCTTATAACTCGAGAACCACTGAAGCGATTTTAATAAAAAAAAATCTACGGATAGCTTGATTCTTCCCATCAACTATAGGCTACTTATTATCACGCTAAATGGCTTATGAGGTTAGCAGAGAAGTCAAATATGAGAGCGGGCGGAGCCGCAGGCACAGCTAGTAATATATAATATTGTCAAAACAGGAAACGTAACAGAGTTACTTACATAAATTAAGAATTTACAATATGAATAAAATACACAAAACTAAACTAGAATAAATTAAGACTAAAAAAAATTACATAATGTTAAGGTAAAAAAAAAAGCCTCCAATTCGACCGTGTCGTCCCCCCAACTTGCAAGCAAATTAACCCATACAACCGCTCAGAAATTCATATTTAAAGCATAAACATGAATACTGAAGAATTCTGACCACACTGCCTATTTACATTACCTATATCTCCTATATCGTCAATTTTCGCACTTTCGCGAACATTTCTGCCTTGTTGAAAGTTATTTTTAACGTGCGACTTTTCACCAACTTGTATTTAAATTTAACGTTCACAATTAATTTTTGTTCTTCTTAAATTTTGTTTTAAATCGCGACATTTACCTCCGAGCAACCCATAAGGTGTCTAACGACGTCCATGGACATTCGTCGCGAATGTCACGCCGGCCCGACGGTTGCTCATTCACGTACCTGTTGGAATGACCCGAGACTGTACTTGGGGAATATACTTTAGGACTTATACCATCCCGGCTGTGACTAGTAAAGTATATGTATATGTCTCACACACACCACACGCCGTATCCCGACAATCGGGGTTTTTTTTTTTTTTTATGGAAACTGACACGGTTGGCTATATCACCTACAACGTCCGTGATGTCAGCCCATAACACCGGGTGAACTAGGTGCCATGTCAGTGCTTCCCCCTTTGATCGTGCCGGCTACACTGAACTGGTCGGAAAACACAAATTATTTACATAGCCGTTTAGACCGACGTTTCATTCAGTGCGGAGGTACCAACCCGGGCGGGTTAAACCCTACCACCAAGTAAGATTAGGAGGGAAGGGACCTACAGTTTTACGAGGAATCCGAACCTCGGTCAGCTTCCAACGGTCAGCGGTCACCCATCCAAGTACTGACCGCACCCAGCGTTGCTTAACATTCAATAGCGACAGTTGACTGTCTGCACCACTGAGCTATCGAGGCTGACGAAAAGCGGGGTAAGCTTTTGTACCGTGTGGGGCCGGTACTTTAAAAGAATAGCCCCACTGCATCTCTCCCCGTGTATGTTGTAAAAGGCGACTAAGGGATATGATCCCCTTCTTATATTACTAGGTGGTAGGGTTTAACCCGCCCAGGTTGGTACCACCGCACTGAATGAAAGGTCGGTCGAAACAGCTATGTAAATAGTTTGTGTTTTCCGTCCAGTTCAGTGTAGCCGGCACGACCGAAGGGAAGCACTGACGTGGCACCTAGTTCACCCGGTGTTATGGGCTGACATCACGGATGTTGTAGGTGATGTAGCTAATCGTGTCAGTTTCCATTAAAAAAAAAACAGAGTAATCGGTGTTGTACTGCATGTACCCTGATAAATTACAGCACAACACCGACCACCACCAAGATCAAGTATCAAGCAACAAGTAAGGCACGAAGGAAGACCTCACCCGCTGCATGACTCGGTGGAAGGACCGTGCCAATGTGAGAGGTGGCTATCCTGTCGCCCTTTAACGCGGCATCTCGTCCTTGCTCCTGAGTCGCCTTTTACGACGTGCACGGTAAGAGACGTAGTGGGGCTATTCATTTTAAGTACCTGCCCAACACGGTACTTATTTTTTTATTAATCTTTTTTTTAATCCGGAATTTTGACTGACCAATCTGGCAACACTAGTTGGGATACACTTTTGACCCACTTTGGGACTCCCAACCCAACCCAACTTTAACAATCTGAATTTTGAAATGCCATAACGAATCTATATTTTGTATCCGAACTCTCCGGTTAATCACATCAACGGCGCCAGCAGTAGGGTGGCCCGAAATTATTCGTTTCCTCGTAAAAATATTTAATTGTGCGATCGTAACGTTTACGAAGGCTTCGTGGGCGTTATTGCACTGCCGAAGGCCGTTCCGGCACTTTCTTTGTGGTCATTATTAAGAAATGGGTCGCTAGGAGCGAGTCTTCTTATAATAAAGCATTTTCTCGCAGCCCCAGCTCACGAACCTGCAGAATAGCTACTGTCACACATGTAGAAGGTAACGGTCTTCGTGTCTTGCTTGCGGCTTGATAGTTTTTAGGGTTCCGTATCCGGTACGGGACCTTATTAAGAAATGAAATGAAGCCCTAGAAGCCTTAACCCCACCTCTTCTCCTAAAAGCCCCAACCCCACCTCTTCTCCTCGAAGCCCTAACTAACCCCACCTCTTCTCCTCGAAGCCCTAACCCCCCCTCTTCTCCTAGAAGCCCTAACCCCACCTCTTCTCCTAGAATCCCTAACCCCACCTCTTCTCCTAGAAGCCCTAACCCCACCTCTTCTCCTAGAAGCCCTAACCCCACCTCTTCTCCTAGAAGCCCTAAACCCACCTCTTCTCCTAGGAGCCCTAACCCCACCTGATCTCCTAGAAGCCCTAACCCCACCTGTTCTCCTAGAAGCCCTAACCCCACCTCTTCTCCTCGAAGCCATAACCTCACTTCTTCTCCTAGAAGCCTTAACCCCACCTCTTTTCCTAGAAGCCCTAACTCCACCTCTTCTCCTAGAAGCCCTAACTCCACCTCTTCTCCTAGAAGCCCTAACTCCACCTCTTCTCCTAGAAGCCCTAACCCAACCTCTTCTCCTCGAAGCAAGTGGGCAAGTGTAGACCGATATTATACAAATGGCATGTTAAATAGAGGTATTTTCAACTTCCAATGTATAATTTGTGGAATATATTTCCTATAACTCCCATACGTGTTCACGTATTCTGTGAATCTTAAAATAATAGCTCGATAGCAAATTATTTAAACATTTTGAAAATTACCATCATTTGGTTAAAAGTGTTGTCGAAAAAATTTATCGATAAGTGATTTTGCTGCGATCCTAATAAATAAAGCGAAGTTTCTACGGGCGACCGGGCTGAGGCGGCTGACCGGACCGTGTAACGTACGTCAATATATGAATAGCCTAATAATAACTCAAGAACCACTTTATCGATTTACATTTTATTGGCTGTGTCTGATCTTCTTCTCAACTTTTGGGCACAGCCACCCATGCCGGTTGACCATAAAAAACATACTGTTTTCACTGTTACATTCTGTCACTTGCCAAGGTGGTTTTAGGCTATAGCTCATAACGCCACTGCATCGGCGGCCTGAGCTGTGAGCAAAAGGTTACGCGAACCGAAACCGCGAACATTAGTTATTAATACATAAAAGGCGTCAAGAGGTCAATCAGGAGCGTGGCACGTGGAGATCCGTCCTGTCGCCTACCCCATTGGGAAACTGGCGTTGCGTTATGTTGTCCTTCATTGGCGCCACGAGCATTATGCCCTTTTTGTCGCTACCGCCCCCAACTGCCACACCCGCCGGACTTGCTCGGAACATCCATATGTTGTTGAGACCAAACTTCTGAGAACACAATATCGCTTTTCGAAATCGTTCCTGTGTCGTATTGTAACTGGTCAAATGTGGAGGGATCTTCCGGTGAGTGTGTTCTCTACCACCTATAACCTGGGATCTTCAAAAGGCGTGTCAATAAATTAGACAACTGGCTGGCATGGCGCCTCTCTGAGCGTAGTTTCGCGAGGAGTGGTGTTATTGGCTGTGTCTGATCTTTCATTGAACATTTGGGCACAGCCACCCATGCCGGCTGTGTATAAAAAAGCGGCTTATCGACATCGGCTATCGACACGTAGCGCATCACTAGCTATGGTGTTTAATCGTGCGTAATGTGTATGCTTTAATGTGTTAGGTTAATGTGATAACAGCGGGGTTGTGTGGGGAAAAGGAAAATGCAGAAGATTTTGTCGTATGTTTCTTTGGGTTTTTATGATTTTATTACAAAGAATGGACGGAAGGAGAAAGTGCATGGAAGGAGACGCCAGAGCAAAGATATAATGATTATAATATGAAAGAAAATAAAACCAAAACTTTTTATTGCACATAATCGAAAGAAGACCAGTACACAAAAAGAAAGAAGAAATAGGAACTGCGCAAAGGTAGTCTTTTTTATGTAAACCAACATGGGTGGCTGTGCCGAGGGCCCAATGGTACAGTCGATATAGCCAAAAACACCTCTCCTCGCGAAACCACGCTCAGATAGGCGCCATGCCAGCAGATTTGCGGACTGTTGCTAGGCTGTCTAGCCTGTTGATACGACGTTTGAAGACATCCAGGTTAGAGGATTCGGAAAACACAATAGCCCAAAGACAGTTCTCAAACAAAAGGATGTTCAGTTCCTCAGCGACGACGAGTGCTGAGAAGATGACGAGAAATAAAGGATGCAAGTTTCTCTGAGGTAACTCGCACGTCTCTGTGCGACAGGGACGACGCTCTACAACCGGATTGTCTCTTTCTAAAGCTCGATGTTAAGAGGATACCCATAGCTGGCTGCTTTGCACAGAAAAAGAAGAACTTTTGCGTCAAATGAAAAAAAAATGATTTATTTAGATTTTTTTCATGTGACGCAAAAGTGAATGAATAAAACGAAATTTTTATTGCACTGATAAATAACTAAACCACAAGCACAGAACTCTATTGTTGTAGATTTTTAAATTTTATTACCATAATTTTTTTTAAATTTAAAAACAAAACCGACTTACGACCTTTTTCTATGCAAAGCAGCCAGCTATGAGCATCGTCTTAATTATTTACTGCCCAATACCACTCTTTTCTATTCTGTGCCAATACTGTACGTCATACTTATGTCCGGGCCGTGGCAAGTCGATATCCGATGTCTCTGCCTACCCCTCTTTAGGAGACAAACGTGACGTTGTTTATATGTGTACATATGAACGTAAACAGTCAGAGAAACGACAAATTAATTCGGCTTACTTCAAATAAAAGGGGTCGGTCAGCGACTCCGTACGCTCCTCAATTCCACGGTAATGCGTTTTAAATTGTAGACTCGTGCACAACTTTTTGTGGCCCCAAAATAGTTCTTTTTACTACAAATTACCGACTTCGGCCGCGTCCGTAACTCTGGCCGGAGGACCGAGCGGAACTTCAAATAAGTCCCAGACATCAAAATTTCGAAATTGGAATAAATCTCAGGTATCCATAGGTTGATTGGAAGAAATATGTCCGCCTTTGCACCACATGTAAATATTTTTTTTATCAATAAAATATTTTTTTGTTTTTTTTTATGGAAACTTGACACGGTTGGCTACATCACCTACAACATCCGTGATGTCAGCCCATAACACCGGGTGAACTAGGTGCCATGTAAGTGCTTCCCTTCATTTCGCGCCGCATATTTTCTGTCTATCTCCTAATAATAACCTTCCCATAGCTCAGGGAATCCTATTTTGGGAAACAGAGTTTATTTGAAAGTACTCTATTATGTATGAAAAATAAAACATTTTTTTTTCTTTCTTTCTTTCTATCTGTTCACAACACCTAGCCACAGTGAATGAAAGATCGATGATCGCTTACGACACTATGCGCCAAAGAGACAAAACGAAGGTTCATACCAATTTTTTTTTTATGGATACTGACACGGTTGGCTACATCACCTACAACATCCGTGATGTCAGCCCATAACACCGGGTGAACTTGGTGCCACGTCAGTGCTTCCCTTCGGTCGTGCCGGCTACACTGAACTGGACGGAAAACACAAACTATTTACATGTACCAAAACGACCAAACATCAGATTCCTATACGTTTCTACAACACATTCTCGAAATAACAAATACGCTCTTTATACAAATTACGAAAAGCATCGGGCAGTTAGCCCACACCAACAGCAAGGTTTGAAAAATAAAATTACGCCCGACGCAAAAGGAGGGGTTTGACGCCTCAGTCTGTCTGTGTGTCTGTTGGTAGCATCGTAGCTCCCAAACGGATGGGCCGATTTGGATGCGGTTTTTTTTAATTCTAAAATGTATCAGCACGTGGTCCTGCCATATCAACGCGCTCCGGGCACATGAGTCACCGGCATCGACTGCCGATGAAAATTACAGGTTTTCCTTCATAACAACTTCGTGGTAACAACAGATTGGTATCTTGTCTGTCTTTTACGTCGCGATCAGCTTTTCCATTTTGTATCATTTGTTAAGCGAGCTCTCTAATGGCCGGCGTTGGGTTAAGAAAGTGTGTGTAAACTCTACACACGGTGACAGTGACCTAATAATACATATTAGCCCAGTGTACCAAGCAGTGTACGGTGATCAATTACCTACCTATATCCTAATAAAGTAGACAATTGTACCGTGTCGTTTTTTGGAAAAGTAAAAAACTTTTTAAAAAAATACAAAATAAATCGAAAAATGACGTGATTTTTTGGTATCTTTCTCATTGAATCGGCGATTTCTCAAAAACGAAAAACGATATCGAAAAAATGAAAAAAAAACCCTCGGGGTATTGAGTTGGGCTACAATTTGCAAAAAACGGGACCTTGTTATCTCTCACGGTCTAGGCTGTAGCTTATCCTTTATGTGGCGGAATTTTGAATACCGCGGGAGGTATGTGCGGCGCGCGGACTAATCTTAGTAGCATTAAAGTTTATGATTTTTACATATAAATATAATAATAATAAAATATAAAAATAAAATATTAATAATATTTCTATATTTGATATTTATTAATTTGTTACTTTAGTTAGACATAATGTCAAGCTTGTCTCTTTTTTTTTCTGTCTAAATTTTAGTTTACATTTTTTAAGCTGCTTGTGTTTTTGAAAAATAATAAAAAATATATAAATGTAATACTTTTTTTTATTTTGTTGAGTTCATTTTCAATGTACCTCTGTATGTAATGTATGTAATGTATGTAATGTATGTAATTTTTTTTATTTTGTTGAGTTCATTTTCAATGTACCTCTGTATGTAATGTATGTAATGTACCGTGTGGGGCCGGTTCTTTAAAAGAATAGCCCCACTGCATCTCTCCCCGTGTACGTCGTAAAACGCGACTAAGGGATGTGATTCCCTTCTTATATTATTAAGTGGTAGGGTTTAACCCGCCCGGGTTGGTACCACTCCACTGAATGAAAGATCGGTCGAAACGGGTATGTAAATAGTTTGTGTTGTCCGTCCAGTTCAGTGTAGCCGGCACGACCGAAGGGAGGCACTGACGTGGCACCTAGTTCACCCGATGTTATGGGCTCACATCACGGATGATGTAGGTGGTGTAGCCAACCGTGTCAGTTTTCATAAAAAAAAATACAATCTGAAACGACCGACCGAAGCGCCGTCGTCGATTCTCTATTCACTTATAATGTTTGTTATGTATAATGACATTTTCCATAGTCCAGTTATTTTTAGCACTAAATTAGATAGGTTAGCTTTTTTTTTTTATGGAACCTGACACGGTTGGCTATATCACCTACAACATCCGAGATGTCAGCCCATAACACAGGGTGAACTAGGTGCCATGTCAGTGCTTCCCTTCATTTCATGTCGGCTACACTAAACTGGACGGAAAACACGAACTATTTACATAGCCGTTACGACCGACGTTTCGTTCAGTGCGGTGGTACCAACCCGGCCGGGATAAACCCTACCACCTAGTAAGGTAAGAAGGGAAGGGACCTACAGTTTAACGTGGAATCCGAACCACGGTCAGCCTCCAACGGTCGAGCGGTCACCCATCCAATCACTGACCGCGCTCAGCGTTGCTTAATAACAGTTGACTAACCAACCGTGCCACTGAGCTACCGAGGCTGACGAATTTTCTTATCCCTTAGTCGACTTTTCCGACATGCGACGGGGAGAGATGCAGTGGGGCTATTCTTTTTAAGTACCGACCCCACACGGTACATACGTAATATTTATCTTCAGCAAGCAAATTAATGTATGATCTATCTAGGTGTTCAAACTTTAATTAATTACTGAATATATATTTAATTAATTAGTAAAGCTAATAACTAAATAAAATAGGATACGATGATAATATGATGTTATCAAGTTTCGACACATTCTGGCACATCTAAGTGTGGGTAGAATAATTTGCCGCCAAGACCATCTGTTTTCAAGTTTCACAGACACATTCTGGCACATCTAAGTGTGGGTAGAATAATTTGCCGCCAAGACCATCTGTTTTCGAGTTTCACAGACACATTCTGGCACATCTAAAAGTGTGGGTAGGATAATTTGCCGCCAAGACCATCTGTTTTCGAGTTTCACAGACACATTCTGGCACATCTAAGTGTGGGTAGGATAATTGTCGCCAAGACCATCTGTTTTCAAGTTTCACAGACACATTCTGGCACATCTAAGTGTGGGTAGGATAATTGTCGCCAAGACCATCTGTTTTCAAGTTTTACAGACACATTCTGGCACATCTAAGTGTGGGTAGGATAATTTGCCGCCAAGACCATCTGTTTTCGAGTTTCACAGACACATTCTGGCACATCTAAGTGTGGGTAGGATAATTTGCCGCCAAGACCATCTGTTTTCGAGTTTCACAGACACATTCTGGCACATCTAAGTGTGGGTAGGATAATTAGCCGCCAAGACCATCTGTTTTCAAGTTTCACAGACACATTCTGGCAAATCTAAGTGTGGGTAGGATATTTTGCCGCGAAGGGAAACATCGGACCATCTCGAGAAATACAGCAGATTACATAGTGAAAACTGCTTGTAAATACGTTAAGCAGTTTTAGAATTTACTAGTTGTACATACAGACGCACAGACTGTAAAGTAGGGGGTGTAATGGGTAGGGTTACGTAGCAATAAATAGGAATTAATGCGACATAATTATTTTCGACAAGCGGTCGCGGTCGCGCCGCAGGGACACCTGCCCTAACTTATTGCCGAATAGTGCGGCTGCGCAATCTTCATACTTTCGCAGTATTTTTTTAACGTTTTCACACCAAATCCCGGAATTCCCGGGAATTTTTAAGAATTCCCGAAAGAAGTTGTTTTTAACCCATGTTATGTCTTCTTGCCTACATTAGGTATTTATACTCTAGCTAACCATTCATATGTCAGTAAGACTTTTGTTTATGGAAACTGACACGGTTGGCTACATCACCTACAACATCCGTGATGTCAGCCCATAACACCGAGTGAACTTGGTGCCACGTCAGTGCTTCCCTTCGGTCGTGCCGGCTACACTGAACTGGACGGAAAACACAAACTATTTACATAGCCGTTTTGACCGACCTTTTATTCAGTGTGGTGGTACGAACCCGGGCAGATTAAACCCTACCACCTAGTAATATAAGAAGGGAGTCATATCCCTTAGTCGCCTCTTACGACATACACAGACTGCACTCGAACTTGTCACAATTTTTTCTATCCGGTTCGATTACACCCACAAATATATTATTACAAGTAGGTATGTTAGTGACTGACTAGCCATATAATAACATCGCTTACAGTCTATCGAAAACATAACTTGAAATCAAGATTATCTGAGGGTTCTGACTACAAAGACTTATTAATTAAGTGTATCAGGCAAGTGTAAAAAGAGCTTTTATCAAACTTTGATACGTAATTTGTATCAACTAAATTAACCATACTACAATGCAGTATAAGAATTTCCAAAACATAAATGATATTAAAAACAAATTTCAATTAGTTAATAAAATTTAGGTACTAATCGCACCTAGTAAAGCGTTAACTAATAATTTATGCAGTGAGGTAAGTATGTAGTAATGTATATACCATTCAGATAACATGCTACCAATTGGAGCATGTTAGCTGGAGCAGGTCAGTCTCCACGCCAGTTGTTACATGTTCTTTATGGCGAAGAAAATGACAGAATCCGAATAATAAAGTTTAAAAAAAAAACCAGCTTTCTAATAAAAAAACCGCATCCAAATCGGTCCATCCGTTTAGGAGCTATGATCCCACAGTATACACACCCATACACACATACACACACATACACGTTAAACTTATAACACCCCTCTTTTTGTGTCGGGATTTTTATTATTTTAACTATTTAAATAGCCGTTTCGACCGACGTTTCATTCAGTGCGATGGTACCATCCCGGGCGGGATAAGCCCTACCACCTAGTAAGTTAAGAAGGGACTAAAACTAGAAGCCTACAGTTTTACGTGGAATGCGAACCACGGGTCAGCCTCCAACGGTCGAGCGGTCACCCATCCAAGTACTGACCTGCTCAACAATAGTCGACTGACCGCACCACTGAGCTACCGAGGCTGACGTTAAACGAAACGAAAGCGAAGAAAAATAAGGCAGCACCAAACGACCACGTCACCTCATCCCCGCTACACAAGAAGCGCTAGGACTGTTCAGGTGTTTTACGAAGACGTTTTTCTCTGTCCAACTCTGCGGGGGCGGGGCGGGGGGCGAAGGCCCTTGGGGACACGGCGTCTTGTGTGCACGCTCCGCGGTGTGCGGGGGTGGCGGCGCTAGGGTTGGCGAAAAAAAAGGTGTTTCTGTTTAAAACTGTTCTAAATGATTTAATCAAAATACGATTATATTGTCACTTCTATTATAAAAGTAGTCATATTAGGTTGGGTTGGATTTGATTAAGTTAGGTTAGGTTAGGTTGGGTTAGTTAGGTTAATACAAGAACATTTAAATAGGTATGGACGTAAGACCGTCCAATGCTTACATGAGAAACACGACGCCAAGCTCCGTGGGTAGCGGAGGGGACGGCGCGCGCTCTGATTGGGTGGTATCGGGCGGTATCGCGCTCTGATTGGTTGGTAACGAATGGCATTTGTACGTTTATACAAACGTCGCGTTACGCTGGCGCGGGGAAGGTCCGACGTCCTTACCTATTAAATGTTCTGGGGTTAATATTAGATAGAGTAAGGGAGACGCGGTGCGCTACTGCTAGGGGGCCAGGAAAACATGGCCGCCGATTGCTGTTCTATGGTTTAAATCGTGTCCTGAACCTTGTATGAAATAAAACTAGTATTTCTAACAACCTTGATAGTTTAAGTCATGGCCAGGAAATCTTCACTTTTTTTTTTATTTTTTATGGAAACTGACACGGTTGGCTACATCACGTACAACATCCGTGATGTCAGTTCATAACACCGGGTGAACTAGGTGCCATGTCAGTGCTCCCCTTCATTTCATGTCGGCTACACTGAACTAGACGGAAAACACGAACTATTTACATCGCCGTTTCGACCGACACGTTTCATTCAGTGCGGTGGTATCAACCCGGGCAGGATAAACCCTACCACCTAGTAAGGTAAGAAGGGAAGGGGCCTACAGTTTTACGTGGAATCCGACCACGGTCAGCTTCCAACGGTCGAGCGGTCACCCATCCAAGTACTGACCGCGCTCAGGGTTGCTTCACAACAGTCAACCGACCGCACCACTGAGCTACCAATGCTGACAAAGTCTATGTGTAAGCATCTATATCCAAACCCCGAAGATTTTACGGGTATGGAGTGAAGCACAGACATGTTGTACAGATATAGTATCTGTACAACATGTCTGCTTCACGGGCGCTGCTCTGCGGAACTAGCATCCCTTATTCCCTGCCACCCGTCCTATCTCCGCATGACTCGTCGCAGAGAGACTAAGCACCCTTTTGTTCTAGACATTGGGTTTTTGAGAACCCATCGGTTCTCTAAATCGTTTCTTTGTCGCACCGCTAGAGTGTGGAACTGTCTTCCGGCGAGTGTATTTCCTGAATCCTTTAACCTGGCTGTCTTCAAGCGTCGTAATAACGGGCTAGACAGCCTAGCAACAGTCCGCAAATCTGCTGCTGCTGGCATGGCACCTAACTGAGCGTAGTTTCGCGAGGAGAAGTGATTTTGGCGCTGTCGACTACGCCATTGGTCTTTCGGGACAGGCACCCATGCTGGTTTACATAAAAACAATTAAATAAATGGCACCTAGTTCGCCAATGTGTTATGGACTACGTCATGTTTGTAGTTGGTGATGTACCAACCATGTAAGGTTCTATAAAAAATATCGATAGAAAAATAAAAATATCGACCCTATTCCCATCACTAAAAAGGAGTGGGTAATATGTTCCTGATATTGTTTTACTTTTACAACATAAAATACGGCACTGTTTTACAAATGCATAATTTTCCCCAGTTTAGATTTATTTTTATCTTTAAGACTCTTTTGTCGCCCTTAAACATCCACAATATGAATAGAAGGGCTCACATAAATTACCCATTCCTTTGAAGACAAAAATATGATGTCTATTTCAAAATAATAATTGGACTTAGGGGAACTTTATTCTGGTTTGAAAATAGAAATGATTTATTTATTTATTTATTTTAGACAGGCAGCCTAGGCTGATACGTCTAAATCCAGTTAAAATTTGTTGTTTTTCGTCATTATCTTAGATTTTTTTTTGTAAATATTATTTTTTTTTCGTTCTTGAGCACTCTTTTTGAGATTATGTTTTATTTGTTAGATATTTATCTAGTCTATTTTTGAATTGGTTAGTACTAAGTGCGCTTATTACTTCCTCTGGGAGTTGGTTCCAGTCGTCCACCACTCTGTTTGTTATAAAATGTTTCCGAGTATTGCTGTTAAAGATTGTTCGACTTAGTTTCATGCTGTGGCCTCGAATTAGTAAAGAAAATGGTATTAAGATTCAGTGTTGCCGGCACGGACAAAGGTAAACACTGCCATTTCTTGAGTAATTCATCTTTATGCAGTATAGTATACTAATATAATATTATCCCAATTTTATCTTAGACGCAGTACTTTCTGAGATATGTTGTGGAGTGCACTTGAAAAACATTTTTGTTTTAACTTTCTAACTTGTCTCCCAAAATTGACCTATAAATTCGAAACCTCCGTAATTGGGTAGTCAAACTCTATGTAACAATATTTAATTTAACCTTTTTTTCGTCCAGTAAATTCGAAGAAAATAAGCTGTGACAGACAGACAGACAGACACAAGAGTGATCCTAAAAGGGTGTAGTTTTAACCTCTTTTGAAATACGGAACCCTAAAAGTAATTAATTAAAAATGTATACAAAAAAGATAACATAATAGGTATCTACATAAGGTTCAGAGAACATTTCAATATTTATTAGGTAATAAAAATAAAAACCAATACAACAACTAAATAACGAAAAAAACTAACCTAACCAACATTAAAATAACTACTATATATTTTGATAGTTCTTTTAATATGAGTAAAATTATAATACGAAAGATTCTCTCGAATGGCAACATATACATACTTCATCATCATCATCAGCCTGTATCGGTCCACTGCTGGACATAGGCCTCTCCCAAGACACGCGGTCTTCCGCTCTTCTCATCCATATACGTATTTACTTATGTACAACTAGCTTTTGCCCGCGGCTTCGCTCGCGTGAAATTCGTATTTCAAAGGAAGAAAGTAAGTAAATAAGGCCAATCTGCGTTAAGGTAAACAATAAACCTTCTCAACTACAGTAAGTAACTAACGGCGAGGCTTCAGGCTGAGCTGCATTCTGGAAGACAATAAACCTTCTGGAAGAAAGTAAGTAACTGAGGGCAAGGCCGAAGGCCGAGCTGCGTTCAGGAAGACTATAAACCGTCTTGAATAAAATAAGTAACTATCGCCCATTGTTACTTACTGTCAGCGTCTTCCAGGATACAGCTCGGCCTTCGGCCAGACCCTTAGTTACTTACTTTCTTCGAGAAGGATTATAGTCTTCCTGAAAGCAGCTCGACCTTAGGCCTCGCCCTCAGTTACTTACTTTCTTCGAGAAGGTTGAAGGTCTTCATGAACAATGCTCGGCCTTCGGCCTCGCCCTTTGTTACCTACTTACTTTCTTCGAAAAGGTTTATACTCTTCCTGAACGCAGCTCGGCCTTCGGCCTCGCCTTTAGTATGTTACTTACTTTCTTTGAGAATGTTTATTGTTTATCTGATTCCAGTTCACCCTCCGGCCCCGGCCTAAGTTACTTACTTTCTTCTTTTGAAATACGAATTTCACGCGAGCGAATCCGCGGGAAAAAGCTATCGATATTAAATTAAGAAACTTCAGTTAAAATAAATAAAATACTTTAGATCCCTAACTAAGTAAAATATTCCACCTATTAGCGTAACCGGAACTGAATTTTATTTAGCCTATCCTGTGTCTCGTATAGCTAAATGTGCGTGTACTAATTTTAATCGAATTTATGTAGATGATCGGCTTAAATTTTATGGAGGATAGCTTTTGCCCGAGGCTAAGCTCGCTGTAGACTCGATTTAACAGTAAATCAGATTTAAACGCAAATAAATAAACTGTCGTTTCTCTTATATTCTCCCTCTCCCTCTCCCTCTCCCTCTCCCTCTCCCTCTCCCTCTCCCTCTCCCTCTCCCTCTCCCTCTCCCTCTCCCTCTCCCTCTCCCTCTCCCTCTCCCTCTCACTCTCCCTCTCCCTCTCCCTCTCCCTCTCCCTTCCCTCCCCCCTCTCCCTCTACTTCTCCCTATTCCTCTCCCTCTCCCTCCCCCTCCCCCTTTACAGAAAACGGGATGGTACGGAACCCTCTTTACGCGAGCCCGACTCAAACTTGACCACTTTTTTTTTAAATTATTTTACCATGGGATATACACTTAATTTACAGGAAAACGTAAATGAATATCCCAATCCTTCTAGTTCTCACAGAAAACCCGATGGTACGGAACCCTCTTTACGCGAGCTCCACTCGAACTTGACCACTTTTTTTTAATTATGTTACCATGGGATATACACTTAATTTACAGGAAAACCTAAACGAAAATCCTAAGCCTTCTAGTTCTCACAGAAAACTGGATGGTACGGAACCCTCTTTAGGCGAGTTCGACTCGAACTGGACCACTTAAAAAAAAATATGTTACCATGGGATATACACTTAATTAACGTGAAAAAGTAAACGAAAATTCCAATCCTTCTAGTTCTCACAGAAAACGCGATGATACGGAACCCTCTTTACGCGAGCTCGACTCGAACTTGACCACTTTTTTTTCAAAATTATGTTACTCCGGGATATACACTACCCCTATACGAAGTTTCGTCAAAATCCGTCCAGCCGTTCAGGCGTGAAAGAGGAACAAACAAACAAACAAACAAACATACTTTCACATTTATGATATTAGTGAGATGAGATAAGAAAAAAATCACATTTTTGTAAATTGTTTTCAACAACATTTGTTGATAGATAGCACAAAAAACAATTGATAGATAGAAATACTTCATTGCTCCAAAACATTTTACAGTAACAAATGATAAGTAATTTATTGATATTATCTAGCTAAAAGAAAGCTTTTCAAGTGATCCTGGAATTGCCTTAAAATATTATACATACTTCCAAGACCAAATTTAATGTTCTTGCATACTTCCTATCCTTATTGTCTTAATATGCTAGCCTACCTTACACACTTTCCAAACAAAGGAAAATCAATATACTACAAAACGTGCCTTGCCGTCTAGATAATAAGATTAAATTTTAATCAGCTAACAACTCGATCCGTCTTATTCCGCGTTAACGAAATTATAAGAGCAAATTATAAGTTTACGTTATATATAACGTTAACAATACTCTTCCCGCATTAGGCTGGGTGACTTTTTTGTTCGTGTGTCTGTCACTAAGAAAATTGCCTACTAACATTTAGCAAACAATTTGTTTTTAACCAAAACAGTTATAGCCACACGCTGTGTCGCGACAATCGGCAGTTTAGTCGGCAGCAGAGTAGTCGGTGTTGTGCTGCAGGGAATGTTGTAAATTGCAGCACAAACACCTCAGCCTCGGTAGCTCAGTGGTGGCGGTCGGTCGACTGTCTGTCGGATCATAAGCACACCTCACGGGCGCGGCCAGTGGATGGATGGGTGACCGCTCGACCGATGGAGGCTGACCGTGATTCGGATTCCACGTAAAACTGTAGGTCCCTTCCCTTCTTACCTTACTAGGTGGTAGGGTTTAAGCCGCCCGAGTTGATACCACCGCACTGAATGAAAGGACCACCGCGTTTAACAAAAGTATTCGGACAAGATAATCGAGAAAAGGATGTTACGGCCGTGTTTGCTCGACTTGGCGGGGGCACTGACGTGCCCCCAGATATCAAGCAGCGCCCACTTGCTGCAAGACTCGGTGGAAGGCCGTGAGGTGGATACCCGTCGTTCTTTAGCACGGCATATTGTGTTTGTCGGGTGCGGGCGGGTAGACACGAAAGAAAAAATGTGAAAGATTAAATTGAATTTGGTATTTACAAAAGTTTGATTTGGACCAATATTTTGGTTTTTGTATTTTTTCATTTGACAAGCCCTTGACACATTAAACTAGCACATATTTTAAAATTTTATTATCTGATGACGACTAATAAAAGTCGAAATATCATGTAAAATACTTTTTTTAAAATTATTTATTATTCAGTCAGTTCAGTAGGCAAGTAAAATATAAACAAAGTTTAATTAAGTATGCTAATTTAGTTTAATTTATTTTATCATAGTTTAATTATTTTAATTTGGTTTAGTTACAATATACTTAATTGGTGAACTTTAATTAATTATTATAATAAGCAAATCAAATTCCCTTGCGAAGATTATTAACTTCGTTCAAAGAAATTTTTCATAATTAGAAAATTTAACAAAGATATAATTATAACATATTAGACACTTAGTTATTTATAATTAATAATATAATAAAAAAGAAGAAAGCTGTCAAACTGACAGGTAGTGAAATTTATTTCTCTCGCTATAAAATAAAGTTAAAAGGCTACGAAGGCGGC
This sequence comes from Nematopogon swammerdamellus, assembly GCA_946902875.1. Classification (NCBI taxonomy): domain Eukaryota; kingdom Metazoa; phylum Arthropoda; class Insecta; order Lepidoptera; family Adelidae; genus Nematopogon; species Nematopogon swammerdamellus. The sequence goes on from OX336363.1 coordinate 7,625,373, forward strand.
CTGCCGGGCCTCCGCTTGATGCGGACTCACCAACAGCAGCGGCGCGAGATCCCGCAGCATGCGGGCGTTACCAGGCCGCAGCCCGGCATCGCAATTCGCAACCCCAACATAGCCAGCGACCTCTCATAGCGAGCCTCTCAGCAAGCAGCAACGCAGGAAGACGGCGGCGGACAAGAGCGACAACTGGTCGCAGTACTGGGGGAAGACGTCCGGGCACAGGCCAGGCTAAACCGCGCAGCCACCAAGTGCAGCCGGCATGCCTGCAGAGCACCTCGTCGTGCAGTACCGCGTTCTCTTCCCCTACACCGGCGACGGTGCCGCCGTGCCCTCCGCTTCTTAACACCGAGACCTGCAGCTTCTTCCACTCCTGCACGCCCACCATCCACGTCCAGCTCGCCTTCAAAAGAGGACGGCGGACCGTCGACACTGCCCCCGCCACAACATCCACGACGGGGACGGTGTCTGGCACCGGCCGGCTTGGGGCCTTCGGGGTTCCGTACCCCACTAAGAGCCCCCGCTGCCGGTGCCACAGTGCACCACCCTCGCGGCGCGCGCATGATGATGGTTCATCGACTTAAAGTGCTGCGCGTCGTCGCTCCGCAGTAAGTGGATACGGAGCTCTCCGAGATGGGGGTGGTGGTGGCTTACGTGTCTAGTACCACCACCTATCGCTCGAAGCTAGTCTCGCGTCGTCCCGGAGAGCTCCGTAGCCACGGCCTGCACCCGCCGGCGCGCTTGGGGCTTGTCTCCCGCCGTCGGCGGAATTTTACCGTTTTCTTTTTTTTTGTTTTAGTCTGTATTAATTTTGTATGTATTTTTTAAATTGTATAGATAGAATTAATATAGATATGTAAATAGAATAAGAAAACGTGACAATAAAGAAATATTAATAATAATAACTAAATAATTAAAACCTAACTAACAAATGTATAACAATGATAAAATTAACCTAATAAATAAATAAAGAAAAACTAAATACTAACATTCAAAATTACTGTAAGTAAAAAACTTCGTCCAACTCCTCCGACTCCGCCACAGTACCCAATACGCTGGCTGCGTTGCCCCTTTGAATGGCTAGGCCTATTTGCTGAAAAAAGAAAGACTTGGCGCGTCGGTCACCAGACTTAATTGGTTATTCACATGATTTATCATTATGTACAAAATATATATTATTTAAGAAAATTCTTACAGAAATTTAAGTAGCTCTAACAGGTTCTGCTTGGGGCTCTCCTCGAATGTTTCGTCAGGATCAGTAGCTACATACCTGAAACAAACAAAAAACAATACGTTAGGAATAATATAATTTTCATATATTTCCTCACAAGTCAAAGACTTCCTGTCCGGCCGGTATGGCATCCGCAATGCCCGTGCATCACAGAATGTCCGTGGGCATCGTTAGACACCTACTTGTACGTGTAACGATAAGACGTGTAGTGCTTTCAATAAAAAAATTTAACTCTAAATTAAGCCCAAAAGATTCAAATAAATACATACATACCACACTGGAATTCATATGTATTAAATTTTATTTATAAATAGTAATGTATACGTTTAATTAACTAGTACGTACTTATATGTAGTGTATATTATAGTTTATCATAGTTATTTTCCTTATATTATATTTTAAATTCCCACACTCAAGTCTTTTGCTACTACCTACTTATATCTCACAACATACGACTCTCAAATATCCAAAGGTCGACTTGGAGAAATCCCTGTAAGGGATAAGTCCGCCTTTGCCGTCATGTAAATTAGTTCTGTTTGTTTCTGTAAAATGTTTTTTTGGAGCAATAAAGTATTTCTATCTATCAATCCACACGCTGTATCCCGACAATCGGTGTAAGCAGAGTAATCGGTGTTGTGGTACAGGGACTCTGGTAAATTACAGCGCAACACCGACCACCACGTTTCGCAAAGTATTAGAATCAATCAAGTAGCTAGGCGATCAACAGCCTCGGTCCGTGGAGCAGTGAAAAGCTTCTTGCCAAAAGAAAGCCAAAAGCTTCTTGAAGAGGCTTGAGCCTCTGCTGGTGGACGCAACTGGCGTCCCGCAATCAAGGGCCCACTTCATTCAAAGGGTAAGCCTTGCCATCCAGCGGGGTAATGCCGCAAGTGTTTTAGGAACATTTGAAAACGCCCCTTTTTATGATAGTTATTTTAATGTTCGTTAGGTAGGTTTTTAATTATTTAGTTATTAGTATTACTTTTTTTATATTTTATGAAAATAAAAGATAACATAATAGCAAGTAAGGTAAGAAGACCCCCAGGTGCATTTTTTTTTTATCGATAGCGCGACATTTGGCATCGTTACACCTACAAGTAGGTGTCTAACGATGCCCATGGACATTCTGTGATGCACGGGGATTGCGAATGTCATGCCGGCCTGACAGGAGCCTTTTCACGCCCCTTTTGAACAACCCCAGGCTGTACTTGGGAGGAAATAGATGGGCAGGGAGTGCGTTCCACATTTTCCCGGTTCTGTGAATAAAAGACCTACAGAACCGGTTGGTGCGCATGCGTGGTAGGTCGATTGAATAGGGGTGCATCCCCTGCCCAGTACGCGTAGTGCGGAGGTGGAATAGGGACGACGGAATCGCGTTAAACAGCTCCTCCGAACACTCCCCATGAAATAAACGATAGAACACACTCAGGGAGCCGACGTCCCTACGGAGTTGCAGGGGTTCTAAGTCGCGGGACACCACGGGGTCACCCACCAGTCGTACGGCACGACGCTGGATTGAGTCTAGCGGCGCAAGCTGGTATTTAGCTGAGCCATCCCACAAGTGCGAGCAGTACTCCAAGCAGGACCTAACCTGTGTTTTGTACAACGTCAATTTTTGGCCCGGCGTGAAGTACCGTCGCACCTTGTTCAGTACGCCCAGCTTTTTTGAGGCCAGCTTGGCTTTGCCCTCAATATGGCGCCGGAAGTTCAAGTCGTGCGACAGTTCGACACCGAGGACCCCGAGGTGGTCGCTTAATTACAGCGACGTGTTTTGGAAGGAAGGAGCTGGCGTGAACGCCGTTCTCTTCGCACTGAACGCACACACTTCATGATTGTGCATGATTTAGAGGAAGGACCGTGCCAAGGAGAGAGATGGCTAGCCGGCTGTTCTTTAGCACGGCATCTTGTCCTTATCCCTTAGTCGCCTTTTACGACATGCACGGGGAGAAATGCAGTGGAGTTATTCTTTTTAAGTAACGTCCACAAACATATAAAGAGGAAAATTGTAAATACGCGCCGACATCAATCTATGCTCGCTCATACATAACTCTAGAACTACTCAATCGACTCGCATGGAGTTTTGGATCTAAGCCTAAGTTTTCTTTTTAGATTAAAACAAATTACAATGCGTTCAAATTACAATTACAATTGCACCGTGTGGGGCCGGTACTTTAAAAGAATGGCCCCACTGCATCTCTCCCCGTGTATGTCGCTGTGTATGAATGAAAGGTCGGTCGAAACGGCTATGCAAATAGTTTGTGTTTTCCGTCCAGTTCAGTGTAGCCGGCACGGCCGAAGGGAAGCACTGACGTGGCACCAATTTCACCCGCTGTTATGGGCTGACATCACGGATGTTGTAGGTGATGTCGCCAACCGTGTCAGTTTCCATAAAAAAAAATGCCCGGACAGAACAAATTGTGACAAGTTCGAGTGCAGTCTAACTGCCACATGAATGATCAATAAACAATACAATACAATACAATACAATTTGATTACGGCTCACGGGTACGGATTACGGATATATGGATTTGAGCGCATGAATGAGCCCTTCAAATGTTGGTATAGTCATTGTTGTTTATTGTTTATTGTATAATTTCATCCATAGGTAGGTAGCCTACGCTTGGTAGTACAGCGTACACACATGTCGAAAATTCCGCCAGTTCTAAATTCAAATGCGAAGAAGAACTGACAAACAAACTTTGCAAGTCACAATGTTTTGTCAGTACCATATAAGTATTATATTATAGTAACTTACAAATAATTAACCCATACTACCGCTCACAAGAGCATTAATATTTACAGCATAAACATGAATACTGAAGAATCTGACCACTCTGCCTATTTACATTACCTATATCTGGTGTATAGTGCCATTGCTAAGTTATCAATAGATAGGATAGGCTATAAATAATATATGGATCAGAAACAGAACAAGTTTAACAAGTCCAAATGAGTTTTGTTTCGTATTCAGGTTCGGTTTTGGAACTTCATAATTATGTCTGACTTAGGAAGAATTTCAAGTTTTGAACAGCAACTTGTCAAATACTGATCATAAATGATTAATGTTTAATAAATTAAAAAGAATGTTTTCAAGTTTATAAAATAAAGGCAGCTAAACTATTGAGTTCACATTAAAAAACCGGCCAAGTGCGAGTCGGACACGCGCATGGAGGTTTCCGCACTACACAAAAAAAACTGCTAAAATGACACACATTCTGTGAAAAGTTCAACCGGCTAGCTATTACGGTTCCAAAGATATAGCCAATCGAACAGACGGAGACGGACAGACAGACAGACGTTGTAGGCTTAGTAATTTTATTCCGCACGGAGTACGGAACCCTAATAAAAATGCTGTGTACGTTTAAAGGCTGTTGCAGAAAATTAAAATTCAATACATTTTATTATATTCAAAAATACACAAATAAAAGATTAAGAATTAGATACATGAACATAAGGATGTAAGATGGCCGCATAGCAGCCTCGGTTGTGTTCTACTCTAGTCCAGTATAGCCAGCAATCCAGGGAAGTCTCCGGTATGGCACCTACCTTCTCGGAGGTGATATTGGCTGGTCGGAGCATGCGCTTTGGCCCCTAAGACTCAGCCACCCATACCGGATTAAAAAAAAAAATTAAACAATTTATATGAAGATGGGGGCATGGTCTAAGGAGGTAAAGCGGCTCGCGAAAGACATCGGTATGTCCCTGTACGCTGCTTCAGGAGAACAACGTTCGCCCGAGTTCCTGAGGAAGCAGCGTATCAGTGGTGGCCATCCAGCGAGGCAACGCCGCCGCTAGCGTCCTCTCCTCGGAACAGTGCCCACATCGTCCCTCCTGGAAGAGGGTTATTAAGTTTTGTATAGCGGATATAGGTAACAACAGCAAGCGCAACTCACACACACATGTACATCACAATACACACACACACACACACACACACACCCTCTCACACGCACAGTCTCGCAGACACATCATCGCAATCACCCCCATCCTCTCACACACCCTTACACATGCATGGCGAATTGTGTTTATTTATAGTAATGATGAGTAAGGAGATTTTATTGAAATTTTTAATTAACAAATTATCATTGCTTTAATTTAATGTAGTTTTAAAAAAAAATTCATTCACTGTTTCTTATTTTCTTATTTATTAATGATCGAATTTTAACTTTTAACTTTTGACTTGATACTTAGACTTTTAATTTTGTAATTTATTTCAATTTTATTTTATTTAATTTTAAATTTATTTAATCTTTTAACTTTGTAATTTTCTATCGTTTTTATTTACCGTGTAATAACAAAATGTAAACCGGAGGAATTTTATTCTTGGCTATTAAGTTTTTATATTGTTCATTTTTAAATATGTTATTAATATGCTGTGGAATTCTCTAATATATAAATAAATAAATAAATAGGTTATAGGTTTAATATTTTATTTTGTAATTAGCTTTATGTCGGTGTCAGGTTCCATAAAAAAAAAATTTTTGTTGTTGTTTCTAAAATACTTGTAGTAATAAAATCTTTTAATAATCGTTATTATATTATATAAGGTCTGTCAATAGTAGGTAACGATACACTAAGGGGTGTATGTGTATCAGATACTGATCACGTTGCCATACCAATTTTTTTTACGATATAAAAAACATACATATTAAGGTGAAATACGCGCACTTCACATATTAAATTTGAGGAGTGAGTAGGTTTTTATACATACATACATACATAGCGTCGCGCCTGTTTCCCGGTGGGGTAGGCAGAGACAACGGATCTCCAAGTGCCACGATCCTGACACACCTCTGCCGCCTATTATATTGAGGTTTCTATATTGAGGTTCTAGGTTTTTTATATCGTAAAAAAATTATTGGTATGGGAACGTGATCAGTATCTGATACAAACACACCCCTTAGCGTATCGTTACCTACTAATGAAGTGAACTAATGAAAGACCTTATATATTATTACATTATAAGTGTAGAGTAGTGTAAGGGCTGCTACATACAACACATAACAGGGTCTAGGTTAGGCAGGGTCAGGCCTAGCTGCTTCACCGTTCGGAACCGGTGTAAAACTGTAGGTCCCTTCCCTTGCCCCTTACTAGGTGGTAGGCTCAAATTGTAGCCGACTGGGTTGGTACCACCGTACTGGATGTAAGATGGCCGCAAGCAACCTCGGTTGTGTTCTCCTCTAGTCCAGTATAGCCAGCAATCCAGGGAAGTCTCCGGTATGGCACCTACCTTCTCGGAGGTGATATTGGCTGGTTAGAGCATGTGCTTTGGCCCCTCCGACTCAGCCACCCATAACGGATTACATTATAAAAAAAAGGTAATATTTCTCCAGCTTTAAGGCTCATCCCTTTTGTAATATATACATATAATATTATGTGTAGGGTGTAATAAAAATCGAATTAAAGTACTATACATACTGTATACCACTGCATGCTTGAAGAATATCTGGTACGGTCAGCACTTTCAAGAAGTGAGTAAAGTAAGTAAGAAAGTAAGTAAGCCCGCTACCGTATCTTTATTTCGGCGCGCGGAACAATTCCGTTTGTATGAGAGCAACATCTTAGCGTAACCGGAACTGAATTTTATTTAGCCTCTGTCCCGTTTAGTAAAATGTGCTTTTACTAAGTTTCATAGAATTCGGATGATCGGTTTAAGAATTATGGAGGAACATACACACAGAAATGATTTCTAAAAATCGTCAATTTAGTTTAGTATCATATACAAAGAGTCTACCAACGCAGTATCTCATAAAACAAAGTAACTTACTCCATTACCGTCCCTTACAGATTTATTATTAGTATTGATATTTTTTTATGGATAGCGCGACATGTGGCATCGTTTCACCCGCAAGTAGGTGTCTAACGATGCCCATGGACATTCTGTGATGCACGGGGATTGCGAATGCCATGCCGGCCTGACAGGGGCCTTTTCACGCCCCTTTTGAAAAAACCCAGGCTGTACTTGTACTTGCTATACACACACACACACACATCACACACGCTGAATCCCAACAATCGGGGTAAGCAGAGTAATCGGTATTTTCCTGCAAGAACTCTGGTAAATTACAGCACAACACCGACCACCACGTTTCGCAAAGTGCTATATGTTGGAAAAGGGGTATTCAGGGGTTGTAGTCGCTCGGTAAGTAAAAAGAGTTATTATGCCAGCAGTACAGGAGCTTCGTCGGTCGGCTTTGGGCTAGTCCTTCAACCTAAAACCTTAATTTCTTCTAAATCCTCAAGAAAATTAAAACGCCGCGGCGGCGCGCACCTGGCCGCCCTTTTCCTCCCTTCCGAGGGAGAATTCAAAGACATTTTGCGGTCGTTCCGCGCATTTTAACTGCCTTAAAAGCGCCCTAAGTCACTATGAAGCGACTAATTGTTGTTGTAGGAAACAATGATTACGCGACCCCTGTTGATTTTCGAAGAGGCAACAACAATTTCACCGAAACTGCCCTTTCGCCTTAGCGCGGAGTTGAAAAACAGCGGCCGAAAGGAGCAAAGATGCCGTGTAGTTTTAGAGTTAATTTATTGTGTCCCGGGGGGGAAATTATCTAAAATTCAAGAAATAGAAAAAACACATTCATCTTCAAAGTAAAGTCTAACTCTGACATCAATCAACAGCTACAATTTAGATTAGATAGCTCTATATTCAACACATATGTATGACATTAGTATGACATATTAAGGGTATAGGTGTTTTAAATAATGTAATTAATTTAGTTTATATATAGATTGTTGTCACTTGTAGTTACGAGGAGTCAGCGGCGCTGCGTGTGGCTAAATAATTAAATAAATACATAATAAAAAACTATTTAAAAAAATATAAAAACCGCCTTCAAAAATGTATGAAATAAAAAAATAAAAATCGAACCCTAGAGTTGAAGGCGGTCGGTTATTTTTGCTTGCTTTAGCACCACCGCCTTCAACTCTAGGGTTCGATTTTTATTTTTTTATTTCATACATTTTTGAAGGCGGTTTTTATATTTTTTTAAATAGTTTTTTATTTCTCAGTTTTTTTAGTAATTTTTATTTGGTATTAATGTACTCGGCGGAATCGCTCGGCCTTCGGCCTCGCGATTCCACCTCACTTTCCAATCCGAACTTACCAAAAAAAAATGGGACCACCTTGGAGCTAGACTGAACCGAACACAAAAAGAATCATCGAAATCGGTTCACAATTGGGGAAGATATTGCTGAACATACATGAAAAAAAATACATACAGCCGAACATAGAACCTCCTCCTTTTTTGAAGTCGGTTAAAAATATAAACCTAATAAATGAACCTTGCCAACAATACTCATTCAAATTGTTTACGGATTAACAGTAGGTACTGAAGACTTACATATGTCGGTGTTTCCCCCGCTACGTCACGGGCTTCTTCAGGGACTGAGGGAGTTAATCGTCAATCTATAAGTACCTCCTTTTCATGGGTCGACCACCACGTTTGTCGTTTGGTACTACGGGCACCAGACGTCGGCTCCAGGAACCCCCGCAGTCCCTGAAGAAGCCCGTGACGTAGCGGGCGAAACTTCGACTTATGTAAGTCTTCAGTACCAACTGTTTGAGTATGATTACATATTATATTTGCAGAGCAGAAGTGCACCAATGAAAGATTGATGTCTATTATGTACATTTTTTTATGGAAACTGCACGGTTGGCTACATCACCTACACTAGTGAAGATCGTGCGGCAAGTGGAGTTCCTTTGTCTTTCGGATTTATTTGGCGCGTTCGTATTTCTCCGCCCACCATATTCCGAGATGTCGGATTCCATTAGCGAAAAGGGCGGCATGTAAAATCGGTGTTTTTTTATGTAATCCGGTATGGGTGGCTGAGTCGGAAGGGGTCAAAGCACATGCTCCGACCAGTCAATATCACCTCCGAGAAGGTAGGAGCCCTAACGAAGACTTCCCTGGATTGCTGGCTATACTGGACTAAAGGAGAGCACAGCCGCGGCTTCTATGCGGCCATCTCACATCCAGTACGGTGGTATCAACCCAGTCGGCTACAATTTGAGCTACCACCTAGTAAGGGGCAAGGGAAGGGACCTACAGTTTTACACCGGTTCCGAACGGTGAAGCAGCAGGTGTAGGTATGCACGTAATTTTTTCGTCCGTAAAAACTCATTGGTGAACGCCGACGGGATTCGAACCTCGGATCTCTCGCAAGAGAAGCCGATGCCCAAACCACTCGGCCACCCACCGCTTGTTGGGCCGTTTTCAAGTTTACTCATTACAGACAAACCGATATAAAATTTGCATAAGTCGTTATGGGTCCCGGTTTTAATGGGTGGCAAAGTGGTGGTCGATGTTGTGCGGTTGGTAATTCAACCTGAGTTGTTGCAGCACATCGCCGATTACTCTGCTTACCCCGATTGTCGGGATGTAGCGTGATGATATGTCCACTGTTACAGTGTCAGCCTTGAAAGCAAGAAGTGACCGAACCTGAAGTCTTCCATCGCTTTTCATTTAAGGGGAATAGCTTCCTCCGAGCGCCTCCCCGGGGAGACCGGGCCGCGAGGCAGGCACATGCTACCGGGATTGGGATCAACTGGGAAAATCCCGGGACGGTACAGCACTCGCGCTTCGGGTACTGGGAAAATGGGAAAGTGTGAAGTCATAGGAAATTACGAAGAAAATGAAGACCTATGTTGGAGGCTGACCGTGTTTCTGATTCCACGTAAAACTGTGAAAGGTAAAAGGTCCCTTCCCTCCTTACCTTATTTATTACATAGGTGGTAGAGTTTAACCCGCCCGGATTGTTACCACCGTACTGAACGAAAAGTCGATCGAAACGGCTATGTAAATAGTTCGTGTTTTCCATCCAGTTCAGTGTAGCCGGCACGACGGAAGGAAAGCATTGACGTGGCACCTAGTTTACCAAGGTGTTATGTGCTAACATCACGGAGGTTGGAGGTAATGTTATGTAGTCAACCGTGTCAGTTTTCATAAAAAAAAAACCATGGAATATCCCGAGATGGAACAATACAGATTATTACGAAACTGGGAACATAAAAAATCTCTTTAATTCCGGGAATAAATCCTTTGTACTTAATTATTGTATGTGACTCTCGAACCAATAAATTTTAGTGAGATTAGGTACTCGTATAAACTCCGATTTTTCTGACTACAACTGAACCAAAAAGACGTTATGTTTTTTCCTTCATTACTTCTTCTTGTAACACTCTGGTTTTTATTTTCTAAATGCACTATCAACAAAAAGCTCTCACCGGTAGCTTCGATATGTGGTTTAAAAATATTTTCACAAAAATCCACGGATTGTTTAAAAATTCGTACGCGTTGTCTCTACCAACCGCGAGACTAATGGACCTATGCCGCAGCTCGAAATGGAATCCCGAAATGCCCCAAATCCCGAATAAATCCCAGTACGGTCGACTGCGCACGTCACTACAAAAGGAAAGGCTAACCTATGCAGATTAAAATGGAGTATCCTTGTCTACTACGAATCAGTATTGACAGAAAACGCAAGGGAGCTACGGAAATATATACATCTATAATTTGTAAGGCTTTCTGTGAGAATTTTTTGCGTGTTTTGCATCGGATAGTGTTTACTTCATTTCATCTGCTTACTTATACTTGCGTGAGCTACCTACATGTTCATACCTTATGTTCCTACCTACATGCTCAACCTTTTGTTTCATAATTGGATGGACAAGTAGGTATGTATGTTTATTTATTTGTATATTATATTCTATATGTTATATGTATTAACACATGTATGGCTTGTATTTAACTAGCATGTATGTACTTATATGTATTATTAATAAGTATTCTTATTATTATTTATCTTCAATTCTCCCGCTTAACTACGTTTACACGTTATGAAGAAACATACAGAAAATATTTCTAAAAATCGTCAATTTAGTTTTAGTACCATATATACTATATATAGACTCTATATATTATATAGAGTCTACAAACGCAATATCTCGCAGTAACTTACTCCATGACCATCCCATCCCTTACAAATTTATTATTAGTATTGATTAAACCATGTATGTTTGTCGTCTGTCTGTCCATATGACTGATTGTACTCTTATAATGATGACGTTTTCCAACAAATAAAATAAAACAGTAACCACTCAAAGATATGGCAGATTCATTAGCGAAAATTGCTTGTAAATACGTTGATATGCTCTCAAGCACAATCGAACAGACATGTTCGGGATAAAAGAAAACTAAAATTTATGAAAGCGACAAACTGTGTACCTACATACTATTGTCAATATATTTTAAAAAGCCAAGGAAGAAACGATTGGAGATTCAAACTCGCTTCGAAAGCACGCGTACAAACAATCTACGTTGCTATAAAGTAGGTATAATGCATGTACAACGATACAATGCAATACATATTTTACACTGACCTTTCAACTAAAATCTGTACAGTTTTCAATGTTATTCCTTCTTCCTCTGTTCTCTGTAAAACAACGGGCGTACCTCAGGGATCGCGCGCGGGGTCGCTGCTATATAGCTCTCATACAACTTTTAAGACCGGCTCGTAGCCGTGAAATGCTCCTGCGAAATCGACAGAAACAACCGCCACGAGGAGGTTTCAGCGCTGTGTGTCGAGAAAAATCTCTTAGGGATATGGCTAAAAGCCTCATGAATAATATGATACGTACAAGCTGAGAGAATGTGCCCCGCTCTGAGGTGTGGTGCGGGAAATTTCATTTTAACGTCCTCTGTGGGGATTTATCCATTTTTTTTAGATTCCATGTGCTTGATGGTTTGTGATAAATGAATGTATTATGTCGCATCTGTCTCGTTGCACAACATTTATATTTATCTTCAGAAAGTAGTTCTTAGGGCTCCGTAGTTAGATTTACTCAACGACATTCTACTTTCTGGACGGGCCCTCGTCATACATTTTACCGGTAGAAATGTGCGATTGGATTTCTTCTATATATTGCCAATATTTAAACCAGCGTAAATGCGCGAGCGCCTCATACATCACGTTACGTTTCCGCTCTGTGAACGTCCATAGAGTAAGACGGTTAAATGGCAATTTGATACGTATAAGGAGAGACAACGATTGGAGAGTGTGCTGAATGCTCACCAATAGCGCGCCTCAATTCGGTGCGTTGTATGCCACTTCCCGATAATTTAATTCGTTGGATTTACTTGTATTCTTGTTCGGCTAAACTGAACTGAACGTACAACACGGACGAAGATTTTGAATAGGGGCATGCTAGTTTGTGATTTAGAAGAGAAAACAGAAAATGAATGCATTAAAAAAGCAATTTAAATATTTAATAACAAAAAATCTCTATTCGACTGCAGTCCGATGATCTAGCTGGAGTATTAAAGGTCAACCTTTTCAGGAGGCAGGGTAATTTTTTTTATTAATGAACCGTTCGTTTGCTTGTTTGAGGTATTTGATGCCCGGCGGCCCCCATGCGGCTTTCGGATCTAAAACATAGGTAGCCAACCTTTTCAGCAGCATTTTAGAAAAATATTGATTGCCGGGCCTCAGATAATAAAATAAAACCCATCAGCTACGTTACAAATTGTTTCTGGTTATTAGAAATGCAGAAATTAATAAATATATAATATAATTAATCATAGTTACAATCTTATCTATATACCTAATAGTTACATCATACAGCTATAAAATATTCAATAATCCTAATGAATGAAATACACTCAATAAAAACATAAAAAAATAATAAAGTAATAAAGAAAAGATAAACAGTTCCAAATTCATGAAGTGATACCTAAAATTATAAAATTTAAAAATATAAAATGAACGCCGGATAATCATAATTATGTATGTACATCTATTAAACATATTATTAGGGTTATCTCTATAAAAATATAACGTTTTTTTAAGTGGCGCCCAGCCACCCATAAGGTGTCTAGGGACGTCCATGGGCATCCGGTCGCATGAGGGGGCTGTGAATGCCATGCCGGCCTGACAGGTGCCCATTTACGCCTCTCTTGAAGGACCCGAGACTATATTTGGGGAAAAATATGTGGGCAGGGAGAGCGTTCCAGAGTTTACCGGTTCTGTGGAGTTTGTTTGTAGCATTAATATTTATTTATTTAAACTTTGTTTAATGACACCTCACTTTATAAAATCGGTCCAGTGCTTTTACGCTGTAGATTGAAACATAAAAGTCATAATAAATACACGCTAAACTCATAATAACCCTTCCTTTTTGGCTTCGTCGTGGTCGGGGTAAAGAACAATTTGACCGGAGAGGCTCGATCAAAATGATTTCTTTTAATGGAAAAATCACATTCGCTATAGATCAGTAACACATCGCGCTCGGAGGCTCTGATGCCATTCACAGTTCGGTGGCTTTTGATAGGCGGCCGCCGCCGCCGGAGAAAAACAGGGATTTACTCCACTTTCCGAAGGATATTCCTTTTCTTGTTTGCTTGCGCTCGCCGAAAGCTGAAAAAATAAAGGAAATCGGTAATCGAAAGAAAAATAATTCTTGGAATTTGATGGTTTCGTATACGTTACTGTGTGGGGCCGGTACTTAAAAAGAATAGCCCCACTGCGTCTCTCCCCATGCATGTCGTAAAAGGCGACTAAGGGATAACTATGAGATGCCGTGCTAAAGGGCGACAGGCTTGCTACCTCTCACCTTGACACGTTCCTTCCACCAAGTCGTGCAGCAGGTGGGTCTTTGTGCCTTTCTTGCTGCTTGATAGTTATCTTGTCCGAATACTTTGCTAAACGTGGTGATCGATGTTGTGTTGCAATTTTCCAGAGTTCGTGCAGCACAACACCGATTACTCTGCTTACCCTGACTGTCGGGATACAGCGTGTGTGGTCTGTAGGTCGAAACGGCTATGTAAATAGTTCGTGTTTTCCGTCCAGTTCAGTGTATCCGACATGAAAATGAAGGGAATCACTGACATGGCACCTAGTTCACCCGGTGTTATGGGCTGACATCACGGATGTTGTAGGTGATGTAGCCAACCGTGCCAGTTTCCATAAAAAAAATGCCAGTCCATAACACCGGGTGAACCAGGTGCCATGTCAGTGCTTCCCTTCATTTCATGTCGGCGACACTGAACTGGACGGAAAACACGAACTAATTACATAGCCGTTTCGACCGACGTTTCATTCAGAGCGGTATTAAGCTCACTTATTGGATCAAATTTTTATGAATAGCTGTTCAATAAAGAGTATTATAATAAACATAGATATTCATGTTGAGCGAAACGTACCGTGTGGGGCCGGTACTTTAAAAGAATAGCCCCACTGCATCTATCCCCGTGTATGTCGTAAAAGGCGACTAAGGGATATGACTCCCTTCTTATATTACTAGGTGGTAGGGTTTAACCCGCCCGGGTTGGTACCACCGCACTGAATGAAAGGTCGGTCGAAACGGCTATGTAAATAGTTTGTGTTTTCCGTCCAGTTCAGTGTAGCCGGCACGACCGAAGGGAAGCACTGACGTGGCACCAAGTTCACCCGGTGTTATGGGCTGACATCACGGACGTTGTAGGTGATGTAGCCAACCGTGTCAATTTCCATAAAAAAAAAATCTATTTGACCGAATATTTTTTAACCTGAATTTTTAGTCTTCTCCATAGTCGTTTCAGAATTCTTTGAGACGCAACCCTAAAAATAATAAACAGACTTTCAACATTCAGGTGAAGCGAAAAGACTGTGTTTTTTGATAAACATACGACAAGGACATACGCAAAGCCGAGCACTGAATTGGAGATAGATAGAGAGAGAGAGAGGGGGGGGGGGGGGGGGGGAGTCAGTCCTCCCAGGCAGGACTTTGCTTGTCGCTCTTGCGTGCGGCGTGCGGTTACAGGGACGTATCGAACATACCGCAGAATATAAGCAGAGTAATCGGTGTTATGCTGCAAGTACTCTTTTAAATTTAAGCACAACACCGACGTAGCGAAGTAACGAGATAATAAGACTAAACCGATTGTTTAAACGAGTTACAGACGATAAGATAGCATAATATTTTTAACTTAAGATGCCCTATGCCGTATTTTATCAAGTTAATTAAACAGTTTTCTTTTAATTAAATTAGTTAATTTAACAATTATTTCAACATTAACCCCCGACGAAAAAAGAGTGGTGTTATAAGTTTAACGTGTGTGTATGGGTGTGTGTGTCTGTGGCATCGTAGCTCCCAAACGGATGGACCGATTTGGATGCGGTTTTTTTTATTGGAAAGCTGGTTTTTCTTTTTCTTACATTCGTATCGTTATCACACTATCTTATACTTTAGTTTTTAATTATCTGTAGTGACCTATTAGCGGTGTATGTATGATCCGTTATTATATTGTAAATTTTTTATTGATCACACTGTTGATTACGCTTCAATAAATAAATAAATTGAATTTCTGGACGGGTTCAAACAAAAATTACGACGAACCATACTGAATATGCATTCGTGTCAATGACATATTATTAACATAGCAAATCAATATCTGAATCCTGGTATGTTTATAATTTTTAGGATTCCGTATCCGGTACGGGACCCTATTATACTATTATACTAAGCCTACGCCATCTGTCTGTCTCTCTGTCCGAGGGTTGTATCTCTTGAACCGTAATAGGTAGCCCGTTGAAATTTTCCCTGAATATGTGTTATTTATGTCCGATATAACAACTATTAAAAAAAAATAAAACAATTAAAAAATTCAAGGGGTTTCCCATAGAAGAAACTAAAATGTGTATGCGCGCCATCTAGCGAAGAGAGTATGAAGCATTTTAACTAATCATGAATTTTAACTAATTTGAAGCATGTCATAAACACGCAATAGATGGCGTGAGTAGCGCTGACCATGACATGGCGATACGGAACGCTCGGTGCGCGAGTTCGACTCGCATTTGGCCGGTTTTTTACGCCCACTGTACCTATGTACAGGGAATCGCGCACAGACGCCCGCGCCCCGCGCCGCGCCGCCGCGCCGCCGCCCCGGTGACAGCGGTGTTGTGGTGTTGTTGTGATGTGCCGTGTGGTAGTGGCACAGCGGAGTACTGAGTGACGCGCTGATGACAGAAAAAAAAACGTGCGGCTAATACGATCGCGCCCGCACTATGCCACTCACTACACACAGCATAGTTTCAGACCAAACGATGTTGATACTTGGATTTTAATAAAAAAAAAATTTATGGGATCTGACACCGTTGGCTACATCACCTAAAACATCCGTAATGTCAGCCCATAACACCGGGTTAACTAGGTGCCATGTCAGTGCTTCCCTTCATTTCATGTCGGCTACACTGAACTGGTCGGAAAACACGAACTATTTACATAGCCGTTTCGTCCGACGACGTTTCATTCAGTGCGGTGGTATCAGCCCGGGCGGGATAAACCCTACCACCTAGTAAGATAAGAAGGGAAGGGACCTACAGTTTAACGTGGAATCCGAACCACGGTCAGCCTCCAACGGTCGAGCGATTTTGTATTTTCGTTTAAATCGGATTTGCTATAAAGCCGAGTCTACCGCGAGCGAAGCAAAAGCTAGTAATAAATCAAACTAAACACACCAAAAGAAATAAAACTAAAGTTCACATCACAAGTATCAAGAGCCTTCCGACCTCACTCGACTCTGCGCTCGCACAATTTTGATTGACACCGCCAACGTCGCTAAGTGATTGGGCTCTTGTCTAGCAAGCAGACACTCGAGCTAGCTAGACACACAGACAGACAGGGCCATGTGAAGTGCTAAACGGATGCTGCTCGTGCTTGGCCGGTTTTCACAATTTCAGGTATGGAAAAGCACCGCAATGACACCCATTGACGTTTGAAATAAAGTGGTCTGTGCTTAGTCGATTTTTACGATTTCAGGTGTGGAAAAGCACCACAATGACACCTATTGACGTTTGAAATAAAGTGGTCTGTGCTTAGTCGATTTTTACGATTTCAGGTGTGGAAAAGCACCACAATGACACCTTTTGACGTCTGAAATAAAGTGGTCTGTGCTTGGCCCATCTTTACGATTTCAGGTATGGAAAAGCACCACCATTACACCTATTGACGCCTGAAATGAAGTGGTTCGTGCTCGGCCGGTCTTTACGATTTCAGGTATGGAAAAGCACCGGAATTACACCTATTTACGTCTGAAATAAAGTGGTCTGTGCTTGGCCGATCTTTACTATTTCAGGTATGGAAAAGCACCACAATTACACCTATTGACGCCTGAAATAAAGTGGTTCGTGGTTGGCCGGTCTTTACGATTTCAGGTATGGAAAAACACCGAAATCACACCTATTGACGTCTGAAATAAAGTGGTCTGTGCTTGGCCGATCTTTGCGATTTCAGGAATGGAAAAGCATCGGAATGACACGTATTGACGTCTGAAATAAATTGGTTCGTGCTTGGCCGGTCTTAAAGATTTCAGGTATGGAAAAGCACCGCAATGACCACTATAGACGTCTGAAATAAAGTGATCCGTGCTTGGCCGGTCTTTACGATTTTAGGTATGGAAAAGCACTGGAATGACATCTATTGACGTCTGAAATAAAGTGGTCTGTGCTTGACCGGTCTTTACGATTTCAGGTATGGAAAAGCACCGGAATGACACGTATTGACGTCTGAAATAAAGTGGTCTGTGCTTGGCCGATCTTTACGATTTCAGGTAAGGAAAAGCACCACAATTACATCAATTGCCGACTGAAATAAAGTGCTTGGCCGATCTTTACGATTTCAGGTATCGAAAAGCACCGGAATGACACGTATTGACGTCTGAAATAAAGTGGTCTGTGCTTGGCCGATCTTTACGATTTCAGGTATGGAAAAGCACCACAATTACATCTATTGCCGACTGAAATAAAGTGCTTGGCCGATCTTTACGATTTCAGGTATGGAAAAGCACCGGAATGACACCTATAGAAGTATGAAATAAAGTGATTCGTGCTTGGCCGACCTTTACTATTTCGGGTATGGAAAAGCACAGAACTGGCACCTATAGATGTTTTAAAAAAAAGTACATATATCAATGTTCTTCATACTCGCACCATTAAAATAGCGATTTCATTTATTTACCGAGAGACGGAAAATACAAATTATATATCTAGCCCAGTTATAAATATCGGCCTTAGAGGAATAATACAAGTAATCCAGTATCTTCCTTTCATTCAAAATATATTTCAAGGTTGACATGAATAAATCTCGCTAAATACGCCTCCGGCACAGTAAAACCTATTATAGACAAATAAGCTGAAACAGAAAAACATTTGATTGAAGAATTCGATTATAAAAATTAATACCGCTGACTTCACTACAGAATCAATACCGCTGTACCGTCAAAGAATATCAAATCAAATCATTATCAACAAATTAAAATCGTGATCTTGAGGCATCGTCATTATACATAAAAATTCTTAAATAATAAATAATATATAAATTGTAACAATAATTTTAAACTATATAATAATATTGAAATAATTTAAATCATAAAATGTTTTTCCTTGTAGCCAGGTCAGCTGTAATTTAAATTTATTTATGTCCTCATAGTTCTCTCGTAACCTTTTGACAATTTATTGAAAATATTTATACTATTAAATACCAAACATTTTTTAAATTTCTCTGTATTGTGATTTTTTTGTATGATAGTGTCCTTGTGCCTGGTTGGATAATTATGATCATAGCACTTGTGCTCTCCAGGATTATTTTTTATATACAAAGCTGCTCTTTGCACATAGATGTCGTACCATAGAAGACAGAGGCTTTATCCGCGCTCGATAGAAAGGATGTTAAGTGAAAACAAGCTTTAAGCCCATTTTACATTCAAATTCGTCGCGAAAGCTTAGTCGCGACGTATTTTTTTAAATTTCGTGTCGTCACCCCGAGAGATACGTTCGATTCCAACACCAGAGAGATGCGAAAAAATATGCTTCCATAGATACAACAAAGAAGGGTCGGTCGCGAGTTTACTTAACCTTCGCGACTGCAACAACTTTTGCGACAATACTTTCGTAAATGTAAAAAACGCAGTTTTACTGGCGCAATCTGAGGCAATCAAATAATCTTCATTAGCGATACGTCTAGCAGTGCGTAATTGCTCTACATAGGGCACTCGGGGGGTTTTATTGCGTAGACTAAGCAGAATGTTATTGTTACGACTCTGTTAGTTGGACCTATTAAGTATTCTGTGGTAGTGGGGAGTGGCTTGCGGTACTGACAAGACAACCTATATTTATCCTCCTTCCTGTATCTATACGAATTTATATTAAACTAACACGGTTGTTTACATCACCTACAATTTCCGTGATGTCAGCCCATAACACCGGGTGAACTAAGCGCCATGTCAGTGCTTCCCTTTGGTCGTGTCGCCTACACTGAACTGGACGGAAAACACGAACTATTTACATAGCCGTTTCGACCGACCTTTCATTCGGCGCGGTGGTACCAACCCGGGCGGGTTAAACCCTACCACCTAGTAATATAAGATGGGAGTCATATCCCTCATCAGATGAATGGAGATACTAAACCAACCCCCGCCTCTATACTATACACCCCGTATTAGGTAAGCTCACTCTATGCCGCTATATAGATCCGACCGACCTTACATTCGGTGCGGTGGTACCAACCCGGGCGGGTTAAACCCTACCACCTAGTAATATAAGATGGGAGTCATATCCCTCATCAGATGAATGGAGATACTAGACCAACCCCCGCCTCTATACACTCGTAGTAGGTAAGCTCACTCTATGCCGCTATATAGATCGACAGCACCGGCGCGGCGGCGGCGCTGCGCGAGGCGTCGAACTGAACGGGAGTCGGGAGTCGGTACGCGGCACCATATAGAGGGCCAATAAAAGACCAATACGACCCAGCCCACGTGTCGCCGACACCGTACGGAGGGAACAGTGAACACGCACAGTGAACCAATACATCACTATACCTATTTACATACATACATACATACCACGCGCCAAGAACCTTAGAGGTAGGGTAGGGACTTCGGACCTTCCCCGGGCCTGTTGCCCATTGCCACCCCCCCGGCCTTAACTCCGCCCCTTAAAATACCTACCGATCAGGTCCGTTTGCCACCCCGGCCAATACATTGGAAAAAAAAACAAATAGGTAGATATTGCGTAATGAATCCTTTTTTTACAACTAGTTCCAACAAACGCGCCAGCGTAACACGATATTAGTAAAAACGTACCAATAAAATTCGTTACCACCCAAACAGGGCGCGATACCACCCAATCAGAGCGCGCGCCGCCGTCCCCTCCGCTCCCCGCGGAGCTCGGCGACGCTGGTTCTCATAATAAGCATTGGACAGTCCGACGTCCAACCTTTTCTAACGTTCTTGCCACACGCTGTATCTCGAGTACCGACCCGACAATCAGGGTAAGCAGAGTAATCGCGTGCTGTGCTGCAAGGAGTCTTGTAAATTACAGCACTAGTAATTTTTTAAAATGTAAACCAACATGGGTGGCTCTGCCGAGAGACCAAATTGTCCAGTCGACAGAGCCAAAAACACCTCTCCTCGAGAAACCACGCTCAGTTAGGTTTGCCATGCCAGCAGATTTGCGGACTATTGCTAGGCTATCTAGCCTGTAAATAAGATATTTGAAGACACCCAAGTTAAAGGATTCGGGAGACACAAACACACTCCAATACGGAGATATCTATAGTTGCAGGGAATAAGCGATGCTAGTTCCACAGAGCAGCGTCGGTGATGGTTTTTTTTTTCAATCCAGTATGAGTGACTGAGTCGAAGGGGCCAAAGCACATGCTGTTGTCACCCCGGGGGACAGTGCTAGAGGGGACTACTGGGAACAATCCCTCCGACCAGCCAATATCACCACCGAGAAGGTAGGTGCCATACCGGAGACTTCCATGCATTTCTGGCTATAATACTGGAATAGAGGAGAACACAACCGAGGCGGCTATGCGGCCATCTTACATCCAGTACGGCGGTACCAATCCAGTCGGGAAGGGACCTACAGTTTTGTACCTGTAAAACAGACTAAGCAAACTTACAAATCTTGTTTTGGCATTGAAGCCAATGCATTGAAACACGTAGAGGTCCCTGTGGAGGCGTATTGTGCCATCAAATGCTGTTTTATTGTAAAGTCAGCCACGGCATGCGCCGTTTTACAACAGCCCCGCAAAGATACCTTCATCTTCGTGAAACAAACGTAAAATAGACTCAGCGCATCCATCGAGCATCATCGAGAGAGAAAGACATCAACATTTCGTTACGACATATTCACGTCTGCACCACCGCACTGGATGCAGAACGTTACCCCGTCAGAAATCAGAAAGATAAATAGGTATCGAGAAAACGAATCAATGGCATCCATCAATTTGGTTACAACTATACTATACGATCGACTTAATATTTTTAATTTTTTGCTTATGTTATATTTAACATAATTAAAACTTAGTATGATACATTGAAAAAAAAGCTCTATAAGTTTTCTTGCCCGGTTCTTCCTTATACATTGCATTGCTGAACGGGACATGACAAAAAAAATGATGACGAACCATACTCAATATCTATGCAGTGGTATGCATAAGGGATGCTAGTTCCACAGAGCAGCGCCCGTGATGGTATCTGTAAAACAGACTAAGCAAACCTACAAATCTTGTTTTGGCATTGAAGCCAACGCATTGCAGCACGTAGAGGTCCCTGTGGAGGCGTATTGTGCCATCAAATGCTGTTTTATTCTAAAGTCAGCCACGGCATGCGCCGTTTTACAACAGCCCCGCAAAGATACGTTCATCTTCGTGAAACAAACGTAAAAATATAGACTCAGCACATCTATCGATACGGTACGGGCGGCCGTCGAGAGAGACATCAATATTTTGTTACGACAGATGCACGTATGCACCACCACACTGGATGCAGAACGTTGCCCCGTCAGAAATCAGAAAGTTATAGGTATCCAAAAAACGAATCCGTAAATTTTGGTTACAACTATATAAGGGCTTTCAATAATAGGTAACGATACGTTAAGGGGTGTATGTGTATCAGAGCTTACTGACTCGTGCCTACTGATCACGTTCCCGTACAATTTTTTTTAAGATATAAAAAACATACTTATTAAGGTCAAGTCCGCGCACTTCGCGTATTAAATTTGACGAGTGAGTAGGTATTTCATATCGTAAAAAAAAAAATGGTATGGGAACGTGATCAGTATCTGATACACATACATCCCTTAGCGTATCGTTAACTACTATGGTTTCTATACCGACTCTTTCACTGTCCACTCTGCACGTCCATGGAACTCATTGCTGTACCTCGGTGCCGTACCGCATTCGTCACTGTCAGACTATTGGTACATTCAAAATCTTGTTAAAGAAACATTATCTTGCTCTGTTGTGGAATAAGGTATTATGTATGTATTTTATGTTATTTTTATTATTGCAGTTGCCCCCGTAATATTTTCAACTGACATAAGGGGGTTATTCTATATGTGAAACTAAACAACTTCTGTGGCGAAACAATATTTTTTGAAATAAAAAAAAATATTATTTTTTCCATACAAATTTTAAATACTCAAAATGTATGGAGGAAAAAATTTTTTTTTCCTCAAATTAAAAAGTCGTAGAACAAAAGTTGTTCTATTTCACGTACAGAATCACCCCCTTTCGGGTTTTACGGTTGGGGTTGCAACACCGTGTATACTGTGTGTATAAGTATGATTTTATTTGTTTATATTATGTATATTTGTATAAGTTATATATATTACTTTTAATTGCCTGATAATAAGTCCTTTGTAAGTACTTTGACCTTAGGACTTGCTCCAAACTTGCTCCAATGAGTCTTCTATCATTAAATTCATGTATGACTCGGTGAAAGAACCATGCCAAGGTGAGACTATCGCCCTTTAGCACGGCATCTCGTCCTCATTCCTTGTCGCATTTTACGACATGCACTGAAGGAGATGCAGTAGGGCTATTCTTTTTAAGTACCGGCGCCACACAAATACGAATATATTGCAATGAAAAGGTCATTCGTTGAGAGAAAAATAGATAAGAGAGGTAAATACTCTCAAAAGAATCCGTTGTCTCCCACTAAGAAGCCAACCGAGACACGCCCATACAGTGTACGTCAGTGGTGCCCAAACGGTCGATCGCGATCGACCCGTCGTCGATCCCAAAAGGCTTTTAGGTCGATCGCTGTAAATATGTACAGCAAAAAAATGTGAAATAAAAAACTATTTAAAAAAATATAAAAACCGCCTTCAAAAATGTATGAAATAAAAAAAAATCGAACACTAGAGTTGAAGGCGGTGCTAAAGAAGGCTACACAAATCACAAACGATATCATCCACTCATGTTTTCGTTCATGCATCATTTTTGCTTGCTTTTTAGTATTTTTTTTCGGAATTCCGCCTCGCTTTTCAATCCGATCTTAACCAAATTGAAATGGGACCACACGGGAAGCATCAGCTTTCAAATAAAAAAAGAATCATCAAAATCGGTTCACCCAGTCGAAAGTTCTTAGGTAACAAACATAAAAAAATACAGTCGAATTGAGAACCTCCTCCTTTTTTTTTTAAGTCGGTTAAAAAGTGGTTTGTAGAAGCATCAAAGAATTCATAATATTTGATGTGAGAAACATTTTCCGGGTGGTGTGTGAGTCTTCCGCAAGGACCGCAATTAGTAACAAATACAAATGATGTAATTTCAAGCTTTCAATTCAAATTAAAAAAAAATATTGAACAACGGAAACTTTTGGTACTCAAGTGTCGATCTCACAACTTTAAATTTTTTGTAGGTATTTTTTATTTTTATTGAAACTGACACGGTTGGCACCATCTCCTACAAGATACGTGATGTCAGCCCATAACACCGGGTGAACTATAGGTGCCATGCCAGTGATTCCCTTCATTTCATGTTGGCTAACACTGAACTGGACGGAAAACGCGAACTATTTACATAGCCGTTTCGACCGACGTTTCATTCCAGTGCGGTGGTACCAACCCGGGGCGGGATAAACCCTCCCACCTAGTAAGGTGAGAAGGGAAGGGACCTACAGTTTTACGTGGAATCCGAACCACGGTCAGCCTCCAACGGTAAAGCGGTCACCCATCCAAGTAGATCTTCATAGAAAAAAGTATGGGCGCCACTGGTGTACGTACTAGCAGTACCTACGTAGATAGCGATACCTACACAGCACTTACTAGATACCTATACATAGACGAGGCGATCGTAAAACGCAGTCGGCAATCAAGCGGCGGCCTGTCGTGATAGTTCCGAATGGTGGGCGCACGCTGTTACACCACAGTACCTATGCAAGGTCAATTTTCAGGATTCCGTACGGAGGACGACGAGACGTAGGGATCGGTTGTTATAATACAGCCCTATCAATAAGTATCATTATTATTGACCCACCAATATATATATATATATATATTTTTTTTTATGGAAACTGACACGATTGGCTACATCACCTACAACGTCCGTGATGTCAGCCCATAACACCGGGTGAACTAGGTGCCATGTCAGTGCTTCCCCCTTTGATAGTGCCGGCTACGCTGAACTGGTCGGAAAACACAAACTATTCACATAGCCGTTTCGACCGACGTTTCATTCAGTGCGGTGGTACCAACCCGGGCGGGTTAAACCCTACCACCAAGTAAGATTAGGAGGGAAGGGACCTACAGTTTTACGAGGAATCCGAACCTCGGTCAGCCTCCAACGTTCAGCGGTCACCCATCCAAGTAGGTACTGACCGCGCCCAGCGTTGCTTAAGATTCAATGGTGACAGTTGACTGTCTGCACCACTGAGCTACCGAGGCTGACCAATACAGCCCTAGGACAGACGGACAAACAGACAGACAGACGGCGTAGGCTTAGTAATAGGGTCCCTTACGACGGATACGGAACTCTATAAAAAAGCAAAAGATTGACGTGGTCCCCATACAAGAAAAGTGTTTTTTCAACTGTTTTTTGTTCTTACTCTGTCGTAAAAACGATAATACATACAAGCGTTAAACTTGGTGTACGGAACCCTCAGCGCGCCAGT
The DNA here is from genome assembly GCA_946902875.1 of Nematopogon swammerdamellus. NCBI lineage: Eukaryota > Metazoa > Arthropoda > Insecta > Lepidoptera > Adelidae > Nematopogon > Nematopogon swammerdamellus. The sequence goes on from OX336363.1 coordinate 7,650,540, forward strand.
CCGACTCGCCCTTGGCCGGTTTTTGTTGTGGGATTAGATTAACTAATATTTGATTAACGTCGCTCAATAGAACAAAATCATGAAAATACTTCTGAATTTATTTATAAAAAAAAACGTATTGGACGTAATATGAAAAAAAAAATCGGTCAAATGCGAGTTTTACTCGCGCGCGAAGGTTTCCGTATCTACCCGCTATCAATAATATCCGCCTATCCGCTCAGGTGGCATGGTCTTCGAATTTGAATTTATCAGATATATTATTATGTTTATGTTATGATGACAGGTCTCCATGTTTGCTCACTGACACATGTTACCATAGTAACGTCACTTTATTTTTTAAAAGTGATCTGTCAAACATCAAACTTCTGAAAATTCTTTTTTTTTGAACGACCAAAGATTAAGAAGCGGCTATCTTTTAGAGACGCCTCAATGAGGTCGATAGCACTTTACGGTGGCAAAATGACAGCACCTAACAATGCATGCAATGTATAAAAGTCGTTTGCGCCATCTGTTATTAAATAGTGTGACTAATTTATTTTAATAAAATGTTTCTTGTATGGGGGCCCCCCTTAATTTTTAACTTGTTTTTCTTATTTGTTGTTTCATCCGCCATAGTAACGCATATTCTGTGAAAGTTTCAACGGGCTACCTATTACGGTTCAAGAGATACAGCCCTCGGACGGACGGACGACGGAGTCTTAGTAATAGGCTTCCGTCTGGGATAGGGAAACCTAAAAACAAGGTTTAAAAAAAAATCTTTTTTTTTCTATTTTGAAGTATCTATGTCGGTAGGTTTTTATTTTTTTGTTTCAATTCGTAATTTTGCATGAAAAAATCAAAATCGAATTTCCGCTTACGCTAAAAATTTCCGCGCGATGCATTCCAAAACCGAAAAACCGCGCGAAATTCACACCGTGCCCACTTTTACCTTGATGTTGTTGACCAAAAGTAAGTATTTTTCCCATGTCTTATTGCGGCCCATATAACACACATTCTAACCGGCTTGCGACCTCACACTGCTGGATATAGGCATCCCGATGTTTGTTGCAAGTAATGTTAAAGAATGATAGTTACGTATCTACGTAACGTTCTTTTTTCCCAATTAAATACACAACGCATCTCCACGAGCCGTGGGTAAATCGAAATATTAGAAAACTCAATTTTAGCACTACAAAAAATTTTAGTGTAAGTAATTTTTATTACTAAACCTACGTCGTCTTTCTGTCTGTCTGTCCTACTACTATATCATTGGAACCGTAATGGCTAGCAACCTAACCTAACCTAACCTACGTCGTCTTTCTGTCTGTCTGTCTGTCCTACTACTATATCATTGGAACCGTAATGGCTAGCAACCTAACCTAACCTAACCTACGTCGTCTTTCTGTCTGTCTGTCTGTCCTACTACTATATCATTGGAACCGTAATGGCCAGCAACCTAACCTAACCTAACCTACGTCGTCTTTCTGTCTGTCTGTCTGTCCTACTACTATATCATTGAAACCGTAATGGCTAGCAACCTAACCTAACCTAACCTACGTCGTCTTTCTGTCTGTCTGTCCTACTACTATATCATTGGAACCGTAATGGCTAGCAACCTAACCTAACCTACGTCGTCTTTCTGTCTGTCTGTCTGTCCTACTACTATATCATTGGAACCGTAATGGCTAGCAACCTAACCTAACCTAACCTACGTCGTCTTTCTGTCTGTCTGTCTGTCCTACTACTATATCATTGGAACCGTAATGGCTAGCAACCTAACCTAACCTAACCTACGTCGTCTTTCTGTCTGTCTGTCTGTCCTACTACTATATCATTGGAACCGTAATGGCTAGCAACCTAACCTAACCAAACCTACGTCGTCTTTCTGTCTGTCTGTCTGTCCTACTACTATATCATTGGAACCGTAATGGCTAGCAACCTAACCTAACCTAACCTACGTCGTCTTTCTGTCTGTCTGTCTGTCCTACTAATATATCATTGGAACCGTAATGGCTAGCATGTTGAAATTTTCACAGAATATGTGTAATTAATTACTAATTATGGTGGAAAAATAATAAAAAAAATTTAAGGGATTCCCATACAAGAAACCTTTTTTTTCAACTTTCTTTTTGAGGTGCGAAAGCATAAATGTCGTATGTACATCACAACCGATTAAACACAGATAGCGGTGAATACACTACAAATGAAAAAAAAAATTAAGTGACGTGAAAAAAATATTATACAAAAGAATACCAGCGTAGAAAAATAGCACAGATTCCGATGAGCAAAGAGCGGTCTGAAAATGACGATAAAATACTTGCGCACATTTTTACGAACTTGGGTATTTTGGAAAGGTTCATCAATGAAATATTATTTGAGCATTTATTAAAGTAAGTATATACTAACAGTTAGTATATACATACTACTATATGGCTCTTCAAAAACCGGCCAAGTGCGAGTCGGATTCGCGCACCGAGGTTTCCGAACCACAAAAAAAAAACATTGAAAAAAAACACGTTTCTTTTATGGGGGTTCCCATAAAAGAAACGTGTATTTAATTTCTTACTTAAACCTTAATTTTTTACTTTTTCTATTTTTTATTATTTGCTGTATCGGCCATAATAACAAATATTCTGTGAAAATTTCAACCGGCTACCTACTACGGTTCAAGAGCTACAGCCCTCGGACAGACGGACGGACGGACGGACGGACGGACGGACAGACAGACGGCGCGGCGTAGGCTTAGTAATAGGCTTCCGTACGGGATACGGAAACCTAAAAACGGAATTCGATATTATTTTATTAACGATTACATTTTCTTTATTTCACGTTATTAAAATTTTACATTAATTTTACATATATTATACAAAAAAGTAATAAAAATACACAAAATTAATATAAAAATTAAATACGGTAATACCGCCGGCGGCGGGAGACAAGCCTTCAAGCACATCGGCGGGTGCAGGCCGTGGCTACGGAGCTCTCCGGGACGACGCGAGGCAAGCTACGAGCGATAGGTGGTGGTACTAGACACGTAGGCCACCACCACCCCCATCTCGGAGAGCTCCGTATCCGCCGGACTGCACGGCGACGTCGTCGCGCAGGTCTGTTAAACGTCGTCATCTTCGCGCGCGCGTCGCCTCATGGGTGCACTACACCACCGGTAGCGGGGGCACTAGACGGGACGCGAGGTCCCGATGGCCCCAAGCTGGCCGGTGGTGGACGCCACATTACATTATTATTAGTATTTTCATTTATTTACACACTTTTTTTTAAATATTACTATATTCTACTATATTCTAGGCATTCTATTCTATTCTAACTAACCTTCGGGATGTGGGAGAAGTAAATGCTGGCGAACAAGAATAGTTTGTCACAATGTGTTAGACTGTAAAGAAATATGTATGTACTTATAATAAACTACATACGAATACTACATAAATACTTTAATACGCATACATATATATATAATGAACTTACATATTATGTACATTAATCAGTGGTACTTTTGTGCAACACAATCAACTGAATAACAAGAGTGAGAAAATGGGAGTTTAGATATGTATGTAATATAAATGTATTTACTTCGATAAACATATAGTTAATACATAAAATTAATTATTAAAACACCATATACAAACCGAGTTGATCAACTACGTGACCTAGCATGTGATTGTTATTTGTTATACAGGGTGGGTCTAGTTACGTTGAGTTGCGGTCTGCACTTCACATCATAAACGCTAGTGCGACAGACCACCTTGTACTTCAGAATCAGAGGTGACGGCATTTCGCAAATTCATCGTTTTTGAAATGTTTTCAGGGTCCCGTATCTATACAATATCTATTTGTTTATACAGTAAATACATTTTAACTCAATAATATCAAATGTACAGACGACAGCATATCACTGACGACAGCACTCATTTCTCACTACTGTGGACTTTGACTCTGTACCAAGTGACCTAAGAAGCCGGAAGGATAGAGATGAATATATAATAATAATGACAAGATACATACGTGGCCGAGTCGACGCCAGGTAACTCTCGCTCTTACAAAAAACATTCAAATTGGCGGGAAATAATGTGTGAGGAACAGTGGCGGCTGGTGACTTCAGTGACCGGTAGTGCGCTAAGTACCTACCTACCTACTAAAAAATACCAAATTTCCCAACACATTCCCGTCATGTTATTTTAAGATCGGGACTTCCGAATTTTTTAAACGCCTGCCTTTTATTATGTACGTACCTAGTTTGAATATTCTCAAGACACTCTGTTTTCCGTCCAGTTCAGTGTAGCCGACATGAAATGAAGGGAAGCACTGACATCACACAGACACAGACAGTTCACCCGATGTTATGGGCTGACATCACGGATGTTGTAGGTGATTTAGCCAACCGTGTCAGTTTCAATAAACAAATATTAAAAAACCACACACGCCTCTGCGCTCATGTTGTCCATTATCCTGTACAGGTCAAGTTGCGCTAATAAGCAATTCGGTCCCGAAAACAGATTTTAATTACCTAAAACTAATAACGGGCTGTCGGCCGTCGCGCCGCAACAACACGGACCGGCCGCCCCGTGGACCGATTTGTGTAGAGAACCCGGTTTCATTATTAAACTAAATTTCGTAAAGTACCGGGTTACTTTAATGAAGCCCGAAATCGCTGGATACTTCACTTACAAGACACATTGTGATTTTTGTGATTTTTGTTTTATGTAAACCAACATGGGTGGCTGTGTCGAGAGACCAATGGTACAGTCGACAGAGCCAAAAAACCCTCTCCTCGCGAAACGCGCCATGCCAGCAGATTTGCGGACTGTTGCTAGGCTGTCTAGCGACGTAAGACACCCAGGTTAAAGGATTCGGGAAACACACTCGCCGGGAGACAGTTCCACACCCTAGCGGTGCGACAAAGAAACGATTTTGAGAACCGATGGTGATGTCAGCCCAACACACCTATTAGGTGCCACGTCAGTGCTTCCATTTGGTAGTGCCGGCTACACTGAACTGGACGTAAAACGCGAAAGTTTTAAATAGCCGCTTCGACCGACCTTTTAATTAAAATCAAATCAAATCAAAATATGTTTAATGCCTTTTCAAATTTTGCAAATGGTACAATTTAACGCCGCGCCGCCGTAGGCGTTCTACTACAGCCAACCTTTGGGTTATCATGAATCAGTGTGGAGTGGCAGAGTTATGATAGGACCCGTGTGTACGTACATCAAACCTGTTAAACGGCCGGTTATCATAAAATCGGTTAATTATAAAAACCGGCCAAGTGCGAGTCGAACTCGCGCACCGAGGGTTCCGTATCGCCATGTCATGGTCAGCACCACTCACGCCATCTATGGATTAGTTAAAATGCTTCATACTCTTTTCGGTAGATGGCGCGCATGCACTTTTTAGTTTCTTGTATGGGGACCAACGTCAATTTTTTACTTGTTCTTATTTTTCTGCTTTGTTGTTATATCGGCCATAATAACACATATTCTGTGAATATTTCAACGGGCTACCTATTACGAAGAGATTCAGCCCTCGGACAGACAGACGGACAGACAGACAGACAGACAGCGTAGGCCTAGTAATAGGCTTCCGTACGGATACGGACCCTAAAAATTCTTTACAGGTAATATTGATATATCGGGAGTGATGTATCAGATGGGTCATCTAGTAATAATAATAGACCAGTGGTTTATGCATGCAATTCATTACCATACTAGAGGCAAGGAACATCTGCTTGTGATATTAATGATAATGTCAGACATCGTCCATACCATAATTGATGTGCCAGATTTACAATAGTTTGACATCATCATCGTCAGCTCCGAGGAGCTTTGAACCAGACCAGCGCAGCGCGGGCGGTGTGGCCCGATCGTTGTTCTGTGGTCAGCTCGTATCGGTCCACGGTTGGACATAGGCCTCTCCCAAGGCGCGCCAGCCCACGCGGTCTTCCGCTCTTCTCATCGATCCACCTATTGGCTACCTTTTTAGGTTTCCGTATCCCGTACGGAAGCCTATTACTAAGCCTACGCCGCCGTCTGTCTGTCTGTCTGTCCGTACGTCCGTCCGAGGGCTGTATCTCTTGAACCGTAATAGGTAGCCCGTTGAAATTTTCACAGAATATGTGTTATTTATTATGGCCGATATAAGAACAATAATAATAAAAATAAGAAAAAGTAAAAATTCACGGGGGTTCCCATAGAAGAAACCAAAAAGTGTATGCGCGCGCGCCATCTACCGAATACAGCTTGAAGCATTTTAACTAATCATGAATTTTAACTAATACGAAGCATTTCATAAAGTGCCGCTAAACATGACATGGCGATACGGAACCTTCGGTGCGCGAGTTTGACTCGCACTTGGCCGGTTTTTTTTAATTCCAGTTTACTTCTTTCAACCGAATAGCGGGAACAGCTTAATATTGAAGCACATTTAATATTGCAGTATGTTCGAAGCCGAATCATTGGCTTATTGTTTGATGAACTACCAACTTTTGTGTGTCAAGCTACAATTTTAACTTCAAGAGTCGACTGCATACCCACCCACCGACCGAACACCGAGCTTAGGGCCAGGCTTCGTCAGCTTCGGTAGCTCAGTGGTGCGGTCGGTCGACTGGTTGTTACGCACACCTGGGCGCGGTCGGTACTTGAATGGGGAACCGCTCGACCGTTGGAGGCTGACCGTGGTTCGGATTCCACGTAAAACTGTAGCTCCCCTTCTTACATTATTAGATGGTAGGGTTCAACCCGCCCGGTTTGGTACCACCGCACTGGAATGAAACGTCGGTCGAAGCGGCTATGTAAATAGTTCGCGTTTTCCGTCCAGTTCAGTGTAGCCGACATGAAATGAAGGGAAGCACTGACACCGCACCTAGTTCACTCGGTGTTATGGGCTGACATCACAAATGTTGTAGGTGATGTAGCCAACCCAACCGTATCAGTTTCCTTAAAAACCTTTGCTCAATGTGGTGGTCGGAGTTTTGTACTGTAATTTAAAACATTACTTGCAGCACAACACTGACTACTCTGCTTACCCTGATTGTGTGGTATGTATTTATTTTATGTTTTTTTATGGAAACTGACACGGTTAGCTACATCACCTACAACATCCGTGATGTCACCCCATAACACCGCGTGAACTAGGTGCCATGTCAGTGCTTCCCTTCATTTCATGTCATTCATTCAGTCATTTCATGTACATATGTACGACGTATGTCGGTTTCAATATTGAAAATACGGCTTGTTGCATCCCCAGGCTGAGTGGTCGGTGGCACAGCCGAAGACCCCTCTATTCTGAAAAAAGTGTTTCAGAAGTCACCCCCCTCCCCCTCTGCCAGCGCCCCTCTTTCGTTTCTCATTGATGTTGTCGACTGGCGTGGCAAAAACAACCTTTGATATCGGAAAATGTTATTTTTGCTATAAACAACTTCGTCCTTTTGCGGGGGCTATTAGGACTACGTAGGAGGTGAATTTGACGTAGTAAGAAATACGTCTTAGATTTCGGGTTGCATGAGTTTTTTTTTTTTTACGGACCCTGACACGGTGGGCTACATCACCTACAACGTCTGTGATGTCAGCCCATAACACCGGGTGAACTAGGTGCCATGTCAGTGCTTCCACCTTTGATCGTGCCGGCTACACTGAACTGGTCGGAAAACACAAACTATTTACATAGCCGTTTCGACCGACGTTTCATTCAGTCCGGTGGTACCAACCGGGCGGGTTAAACCCTACCACCAAGTAAGATTAGGAGGGAAGGGACCTACAGTTTTACGAGGAATCTGAACCTCGGTCAGCCTCCAACGGTCAGCGGTCACCCATCCAAGTACTGACCGCACCCAGCGTTGCTTAACATTCAATAGCGACAGTTGACTGTCTGCACCTATGCTGCTATCGAGGCTGAGTTGCTATAGGGTGGCACACAGGCCAATAAAAAAAAAAGGAAATGACGTAATTTTTAGTTCCAAATAATTAACGTTGGCCCAACCAAGCGTAGCAATATTACAATCGGTGGTCGCATTTGGGGCGCCATGTTGATAATGCGGCGTACCGTACTCAGTACACCCGGAATTTGTATATTGTATTGTATTGTTTATTGATCACTCATACATATGGCAGTTAGACTGCACTCGAACTTGTCACAATTCGTTCTATCCGGTTCGATTACTTACATCCACGAAGAAGAACCGGCAAAAAACTTCGGAGGGTTTTTTCTTCTCTTTTAACAGACTTCGCAAAAGGAGGAGGTTCTCAATTCGACTGTATGTTTTTTTGTATGTTTGTTACTTTTTTTGTTTGAATGGGGATAACCCTGACTGAGGTGGTGCCATTTTAATTTGGTCAAGATCGGATTGGAAAGCGAGTACATTAATAGCCAAAAATAAAATAAAAAAAACTGTGAAATAAAAAACTATTTAAAAAATATATAAAAACCGCCTTCAAAAATGTATGAAATAAAAAAAAAATCGAACCCTAAAGTTGAAGGCGGTGCTAAGCTTTGTACCGTGTGGGGTCGGTACTTAAAAAGAATAGCCCCACTGCATCTCTCCCCGTCGCATGTCGTAAAAGTCGACTAAGGGATAAGAAAATTCGTCAGCCTCGGTAGCTCAGTGGCGCGGTTGGTTAGTCAACTGTTATTAAGCAACGCTGAGCGCGGTCAGTGATTGGATGGGTGACCGCTCGACCGTTGGAGGCTGACCGTGGTTCGGATTCCACGTTAAACTGTAGGTCTCTTCCCTTTTTACCTTACTAGGTGGTAGGGTTTATCCCGGCCGGGTTGGTACCACCGCACTGAACGAAACGTCGGTCGAAACGGCTATGTAAATAGTTCTTGTTTTCCGTCCAGTTTAGTGTAGCCGACATGAAATGAAGGGAAGCACTGACATGGCACCTAGTTCACCCTGTGTTATGGGCTGACATCACGGATGTTGTAGGTGATGTAGCCAACCGTGTCAGGTTCCATAAAAAAAATAAAAAAAAATAAGCAAAAATGATGCATGAAAGAAAACATGAGTGGATGATATCCTTTGTGATTTGTGTAGCCTTCATTAGCACCGCCTTCAACTTCGATTTTTTTTTTATTTCATACATTTCTGAAGGCGGTTTATATATTTTTTTTTTAACAGTTTTTTTTAATCCCCTTGAAATACACCAAATTTGGTCACGCGTCTTTTGGCATAAGCTCGATTCTATGTAAAATCTTCAGGACGCACCCACGTCTTCATGAGAACCACTATATGGGTGGCTGCGCGGAGGAATCAATGGTGCAGTTGGCACGTCCAAATTCACGAAACCACGCTCAGCGGACATGCATAAGCGTACAATCCTGGTTTTATTAACCCCCAACGAAAAAAGAGCGGTGTTATAAGTTTAACGTCTGTGCGTGTATGGGTGTGTCTGTCTGTGGCATCGTAGCTCCCAAACGGATGGACCGATTTGGATGCGGTTTTTTTTATTCGAAAGCTGATTTAATCGAGATGGTTGTTAGCTAGGTTTGTACCTAATAAAATAATCAAGTAATCAAAAAATTAATTATCTCAAAAAGTGGATTTGCATGCGGCCCGAAAACACGTTCGAGTCGGAATTTTATCACCATCTGCGACGGAGCCCGTCGTAGAATGGCAAAGTGCACACTGGGCCGCTCGCGCGCGATACAGATCGCGCGCGCGAATGATTCGTCCGGGGCAACCGAACATAACGAATCGAGGTTATTTTAAGAAGAAGAATCCTTAGCAGCCTCCAAGTACTTAGTCGCTCGCACCTCTTGCCGAAGCTTACAGAGCCTACGTGTCTGTTCAACAAGACTAAAAAAAAAACCCCGACCCTTAAAACGTCATAAAAAATTCCGTTTACTTACTTAAAGAAGTCGGGGGACCGCTAAGTCAAGTCCCGCGCTGCTCTGAGTTTTTGTATTTTATTTACTTAGGCCCCCTGACTCCTTTAAGTAAGTAAACGGATATTATTTTTGACGGTTTAAGGGTCGGGTTTTTTTTTTAATTTATGGTTTAAGTGTGGGAAGTGTCATATAATGTAAATGTAAAACATTTTTATATCATCATCATCAATACTAATAATAAATCTGTAAGGGATGGTCATGGAATAAGATACTTTATTTTATGAGATAATGCGTTTGTAGACTCTATGTATGATACCAAAACTAAATTGACGATATTTAGAAATATTTTCTGTATGTATGTATGTTCCTCCATAACTCTTAAACCGATCATCCGAACTCTATGAAACTTAGTACAAGCACATTTAACTATAGGTGACATAGGATAGGCTAAATTAAACTCAGTTCCGGTTCCGCTAAGATGTGGCTCTCATCCAAATCGAATTGTTTCGCGCGCCGAAATAAAGGCGTAGTGCGCCTCGCCCTTAGTTACTTACTTACTTTCATCAAGAAGGTTTATTGTTACCTGACTCAGCCTTCTTTTTTACTTACTTCCTTCTTTTTAAATACTAATCTCACGCGAGCGAAGCCGCGGGCAAAAGCTGGTAATAAATAAATTGATAAATTGACATTGCAATACGACTTTGCGTTTTAGAAAATGGAGAAAACCAATGATATTTTAGGAAAGATAGGCTATCTATATGACATTCAGTGCTCACACATGGCAAACATCGTGATGGCACGTGCTTGAAAAGATCGCAGAATCGAATAGTCTTAGTCCAATTATTAGAATTAGTACAGAATCTCATTACACACGACGGCATTTTCGATGTGTTAGCGGCTCGTGGTTAGCGGTCCGAACGCGTGCGTAGTTGGTGGGCGACTAACTTCAGACAGGACTGTGGTCTTGTATTTAATGTGCCGCTTGGGAGCTCAGATAACCTATCTACCTCCTTTTAACTTATAATATCATTGGAGAAAACTTAGATATAAATTCAACGACGCTGCTCCCTTCCCAGTCCGTCGCTACTGCCGCCCGCCTCGGCAGCGCGGCGTGATGATACACAACGGCGCCGGGCCGGGAGCGGCGAGTGTAAAATTAAAGTCAACCCATAGACATAGCCGATACGATACGAGTCGCTTTTAAAATACTCCGCGCCGTAAGGTCGCGCTTACGCTGGGTGAAAGAGTTGATGCTGGAGGGCCCGAGGCGGGATGACATTTTCGTTCGTTTTTACAGCCGACAGGGTAGCGCCTCTCGGTTATGTCAGCAACACGGAATATGTCGAGCCGAGACGCTCCCGTCTCAGCTGTCAAAAAAAGCGATTTTTTTTAATATTTCAATCAAATTCTGGCACTGCATATTACTTTGGAGCAATGTATGCGGCAAATTCTTGAATTGCATTTTACTTTGCAGTAATGTATGCGGCAAATTCTTGCATTGCATTTTACTTTGCAGTAATGTATGCGGCAAATTCTTGCATTGCATTTTACTTTGCAGTAATGTATGCGGCAAATTCTTGCATTGCATTTTACTTTGCAGTAATGTATGCGGCAAATTCTTGCATTGCATTTTACTTTGCAGTAATGTATGCGGCAAATTCTTGCATTGCATTTTACTTTGCAGTAATGTATGCGGCAAATTCTTGCATTGCATTTTACTTTGCAGTAATGTATGCGGCAAATTCTTGCATTGCATTTTACTTTGCAGTAATGTATGCGGCAAATTCTTGCATTGCATTTTACTTTGCAGTAATGTATGCGGCAAATTCTTGCATTGCATTTTACTTTGCAGTAATGTATGCGGCAAATTCTTGCATTGCATTTCACTTTGCAGTAATGTATGCGGCAAATTCTTGCATTGCATTTTACTTTGCAGCAATGTGCACGGCAAATTCTTAAATTGCGTGTTACGTTGAAGCAAAGTTTACGGCAAATTCTGGCATTGCATGTTACTTTGGCAGCAATGTGTACCGCAAATTCTGGCATTGCATTTTACTTTGCAGTAATGTATGCGGCAAATTCTTGCATTGCATTTTACTTTGCAGCAATGTGCACGGCAAATTCTTAAATTGCGTGTTACGTTGAAGCAAAGTTTACGGCAAATTCTGGCATTGCATGTTACTTTGGCAGCAATGTGTACCGCAAATTCTGGCATTGCATTTTACTTTGCAGTAATGTATGCGGCAAATTCTTGCATTGCATTTTACTTTGCAGTAATGTATGCGGCAAATTCTTGCATTGCATTTCACTTTGCAGTAATGTATGCGGCAAATTCTTGCATTGCATTTCACTTTGCAGTAATGTATGCGGCAAATTATTGCATTGCATTTTACTTTGCAGCAATGTGCACGGCAAATTCTTAAATTGCGTGTTACGTTGAAGCAAAGTTTACGGCAAATTCTGGCATTGCATGTTACTTTGGCAGCAATGTGTACCGCAAATTCTGGCATTGCATGTTACATACTTTGCAGCAATGTGTGCGGCAAATTCTTGCATGTTACTTTGCAGCAATGTGTACGGCAAATACTTGCATTGCATGTTACTTTGCTGTAATGTGTACGGCAAATGCTCGCATTGCATGTCACTTTGCAGAAATGTGTACGGCAAATTCTTGCATTGCATGTTACTTTGCTGCAATATGTACGGCAAATGCTTGCACTGCATGTTACGTTGCACCAGTCTGTATCCAGCATTAGAATTGAGCCGATCAGTCTAATAACGCGACCGCTAACCCAGTATGACCGCAACCCTAAAGAGTTCCATTTCTTGGCCGTAGTTTCCATACCTAATAAAAATGTCGGACTGTCCGCGGGCCGAACAACATGCGCTCCCGCGGGACACCCCCTCCCCCCCCCCCCCCCCCCCGCCCCCCGCGCCCCCGCCTCTCTCTCCCCCAACATACGTAGAAGGCAAATTCGTTTACTACAGTGCGGTACATGTTTTTACATATTTACTGTATACACACACATTTCTTTAGGTTTCCGTACCCCGTACGGAAGCCTAAAATCATTCTTTAATATTCTTCCGTTGAGAAGGAGCACTTAGAAAATTAAGTTAAGTGCGAGTTTTTTCGAGTTAAGTGCGAGTTTTTTCGAGTTGAGTGCGCACGGAGGTTTCCGTATCTATCCGGTATTATCCGTCTATCTTTTGTCTTTCAACATTGGAATGTATAAAAGCCTGTGGCGCCATCTATTATTCAATAGTGTGACTAATCGATTTTATTGTACGTTTGTTGTATGGGAGCCCCCCTTAATATTTAACATTTTCTTTTTTTTTGTTATATCCCCCATAGTAACACATATTCTGTGAAAATTTCAACGGGCTACCTATTACGGTTCAAGAGATACAGCCCTCGGACAGACGGACAGAAGGACGGACAGACGGCGTAGGCTTAGTAATAGGCTTCCGTACGGGATACGGAAACCTAAAAATGCACGGAAAATTTCTATAAGATCTCTAAAAAATCTAATTCATACAAGGATACACTAGCGAACGAGTAAAAAAAATATTATTATCAATTTATGAAAGCTCAAAGCCTAGATCAACTGGGCTAATAATAATTTGAAAACAAACAATATAAAATGTATTCGCCCGGATCGAGGTGAACAGACAGACAAAGGAGCGACAGAAACAGGGTTTCAGCGTAACTTTATTTCAAAATATACGACTGGCCGCGCGTGTGTAATATGAATTTATTTGTATTAATACGGATATCAATTTTGTGCTCTTATTAAAACATGTCACAGTCACAGTTCGGTAAAATATTCCGGACAGATTCGTTCGACGCCTCTCGCTTAAAGTAGCGTCGCGATACATGCGACCTGACATTATATCATTATGTTGATATTAATGTTTTCTTTTTTTTATGGAAACTGACAGTGTTGGCTACATCACCTATAACCATCCGTGATGTCAGCCCATAACACCGGGTGAACTAGGTGCCATGTCAGTGCTTCCCTTCATTTCATGTCGGCTACACTGAGCTGGACGGAAAACACGAACTATTTACATAGCCGTTTCGACCGGCGTTTCATTCAGTGCGGTGGTATGAACCCGGGCGGGTTGAACCCTACCACCTAGTGATGTGAGAAGGGAAGGGACCTACAGTTTAACGTGGAATCCGAACCACGGTCAGCCTCCAACGGTCGAGCGGTCACCCATCCAAGCACTCACCGCGCTTAGGGTTGCTTACAACAGTCGACCGACCGCACCACTGAGCTACCGAGGCTGACATTAGCTGTGCCCGCGACCCGGCTCGCGTTAAGAATATAGTGTGTGCACAACCGCGTATATAGTATATGCATCCGGATATATGTTAAATAACATTTGGTGAAAACCGCTTGGCTGAACCGTCCTCTACGAACCACATTTTCGTATCACCACGTGATTGGCCGGTTTTCATTATTTGTTGGTTAACTTTAGAGTTTGCACTATAATTACACCAAGTTTGACGCTTGTGTGTTTTATCGTTTTTACGATAGTTACAGCAAAAACAAAACAAAAATATCGCTCAAAAATTCGCGTTTTTTTTGTATGGGATCCCCTCTAATTTCATTTGATTTTTTATTATTATTTGTTAGAATATCCGCCATAATAACACAATATTAGACTACCTATTAGGTACGGTTCAAAAGATACACCTTTAAAGATAGGGCAAACGGATGGATAGACTTCGTAGGCTTAGTAATGGGGTCCCGTGCGGTACGGAACCCTAAAAATAAACAGCTCTACCTACACCTGTTGGGTTGCGACTTATACATAAGTTCATGGCGGCGGGCGGAGATGGCGGTGTACGGGAATTTATAACTGGGTTTTCAGAGATTTCCCAGAATAAAAGTCATAATTACTTACTAAACATTAAACAATTTTGGGAAATTTCGTAGCCTAAAATATGTACTCAATAGGCACTTTATTTTGTTTATATAAGGAAATCGCAAAATCGCTGTCGCGATACCCAAACCGCACCTTATTGGTGAATATTTCACGAGCAAAGAGGATTTCGTTTTAATTTATGTCTGCGCACAAACACGCGAATTGCTCTCGATATGAAACGTGACACGACCCGCGAGTGCGACCCGCGAGCGCGAACCCGCGCGACGACCCGCCCAACGTGCGACCAGTGCGAAGGATTGGCCTTCCAGATAAAAGGAATTTAACTTACTGCATTCACTTTCTGCAGGTTTTTATTATCATTTTACATTAGGCAACGTTCCCATACCACGTGACCGATTTGGGGGGAGGGGTTTATCAAAATACCACGTTGGGTCAAGATGCCAAGATCCAAAAGTGGCCTAAAATCGGCCAAGTAGTATGGGAAAGTTCCCTTATACCAGCTGCATCTTCACAGGGCTTCATCCGCGTAAAATTTTGACAAAATTCGCTAAGTCGGAACGTCAGCAATACCCATGTAAAATGTCAGGTTACGGAAATAAAAACAATTTAATCTGTTTATTTTGCAAACAAACAACCACAAAAATACAAACCTACAGAACCGATTAGTTTGCATCAATAAATCGCGTGTTTTTTTTTTGCCCTATCCAATATTTCGTGCATCGATTAATTGAATATTTTGGCAATAATTCCCGCTTTACATTTCCGAGTCTGTCAGCTTCGATACAAAATTGTTGTAGGAGTAGGACCTGTTCGTCCCAATTTAAAATCATTTTTGACGTTTTTTTATGAAAACCAGTATGGGTGACTGTGCAGAGGCACCAAAGGTAACCGAAACAACCTAATACACCTCACCTCGCGAAACCACGCTTCAGGTAATTAATTTTAATTTGATAAAAAAAATAGTTTGTCTGCATATTATTACTGTTCGAATAATTAATTAAACTGACATAACTAACTAGGTTACGTTAGGCTAAGTTGGTTTTAATTAGTTTAAGGCGAGGAGAGGCATGTTCGAATATTGATTTACAATTTAATAAGAAAGGTTTGACAGCAGCAGAATGTTTCAATAAAAGCAAAGAGAAAATACGTAATATGATGAATCTCGTTTCATTAACTGAACTATTACAGAAACTAAATGTATATTCTATTATTAATCACCAACCACTCCCTGATTGCTGCAATTCGCACTTAGCGGCATACGCAAAAACGGAGGACTCTGAATTATTAATCAGACGACCGCACGGTCGGGCTGCTCGCGACGGACTGACAGGAAAGACTGACAGTTTCGTCGCGCCAATCCCCGTTAGGAGGTAGAGGTAAATTCGAGCTCATTAAATGAGCTAGTTTTATTATTAAAATAGTTAGTTTTAAAATAGAGTGTGTTCAGTAATTCGTGGCGGATAGGGGAGTGAAGGCGCTAAATCTATACATATTCACTGCAGCAGACTGAATTAATGATCACTTCAGTTTAGTACGGTGTACTGTGTGAGGCCGGTACTTAAAAGGAATAGCCCCACTGCGTCTCTCCCCGTGCATATCCTAAAAGACGACTAAGGGATAAGGACGAGATGCCGTGCTAAAGGGCGACATGCTTGCCATCTCTCACCTTGGCACGGTCCTTCCACCGAGTCGTTCAGTAGGTGGGGTCTTCGTGCCTTACTTGCTGCTTGATAGTTATCTTGTCCTAATACTTTGCTAAACGTGGAGGTCGATGTCGATGAGGTAAACATGGAGGTTGTGTTGCAATTTGCCAGAATTCTTGCAGCACCGCTTACTCTGCTTACCCTGATTGTCGGGATGCAGCGTGTGTGGTATGTATGTATATTCAGTTTAGTGTAGCCGGCACTGGCAGCACTGGCAGGGCATCTAGTTCGGATAGAAACAATGTCTGATGAGTTGACACCACGGTTATATCAGGTGATGTAAGCAAACAAACAAGTCAGGTTCCGTAAGAAAAAAGTTATAAGTGACATCTTTCAAGTAAACTAGCTACTTGTAAAAGAATATCACACAAATTACTTAAGAGAAAACTCCGAGATACTCGTATAACAACAAACCACAGAAGAATACGCAGGCAGAAAACTGAATAAAAAATTTGAGCCGCGCTCGTCACAGATTTCAAACGACCGACCTTTACAATTTCATGAAAAGAAAAAGCTCGAAGTTTCCACACAAGTTTGGTTAGAAATGGACTGTGTAAGAGTGACTTTTCATTTATTCTATTATTATATATTTATATTTATTATATCACCACTTGCGTCAAATAACTTAGATCTTATCTGACTTCCACTTGTGACCACACTGTTCGGCCCCTTTTTAAGATAGGGTGATCGTATACATATACGAGTACATACACTGAAAAAAAACCGGTTAGTCAGTTAGTAACTAAATTTTGTTTAATATGTTACAAAGCAGTTTAGTTGTTGTGGTGACTACAAAACCAGCAATTACCACAACTAAACCGAGTTTAGTAAATCAGTTTGGTTGCTTCCTACTTAACTGTTTCATAAAGAAAAACGGTTTTTGCATAACAGCTAAATAGATTTATAATGTATAGCGTTGGTTACAAAAGAGGGTTTTACTAAATTGTGGTTAGTTGCCGCAACTAAACCGGTTTAGATAACTTTATTTAGTACGTACCAAATTTGAGTAAAAACCGACTTTACTAAACAGTTTAGTAAAAAATAATTTCTCAGTGTAGCCTATAACGACGATATGTATAGTGCGATGGTGAAATCCATGTCTGAATCAGTTAAGCGGTTTTTTTATTTTTATTTATTTCTTCTTCCGTTTCCATTGCTGCCATTATATTCTTAATTGTAATCCGTGACTAACGATGCTGGAGGCAAACTTATTATTGTTTCTATCTTTCGGTGTTTTCTTGTCTGCTTGAAATAAAATAAAATTAAAATAAAGTTAAATAAAGTCAGCTTACGATTCTAATGAGAGCATTTCATTTGGCGCAACATAATTCTATCGTGTCTTTAATAAGAGCTAAGTTAACTTAATTGTTAAGGATCTGTGTTTTTTTTAAACTGACACAGTTGGCTACATCACCTACAACATCCGTGATGTGATGTCAGCCCATAAGACCGGGTGAACTAGGTGCCATGTCAGTGCTTCCCTTCATAACACGAATTATTTCCATAGCCGTTTCGACCGACGACGTATCGCTCAGTGCGGGTGGTAGAAACCCGGGCGGGATAAACCCTACCACCTAGTAAGGTAAGAAGGGAAGGGACCTAGAGTTTAACGTTGAATCCGAACCACGGTCAGCCTGCAACGATCGAGCGGTCACGGTCACCCATCCAAGTAATGCGTTGGAGCAATCGGGCCAAGAGTGCGCCAGGGCTCTCCAACTGTACCTGAACTCTTGAGAGTCGACTGTGTGTGTGTGTGTACATTGGAACAACACTTATGTACGAGGGGCGCTCCGCGAGCGGTCATTACAGAGCAAATGTAAAATGTATTAAGAGAGCTGGACGCCAATCGCTCCCGCGGCGCTCGTTCGCCCGACAGACTTGCGCGTTGCGTGTTACATGCCACGTGTACGTGTTACGTACATATGTTACCTGTATACGCTCTAACTGTTGGCACTATCTGTATAGTGGTAGTTTAGTCCAATTGGGATGTAAGCAGGCCTTCGTCACTCGCTCAAGGTCGCGAGTTAAATGCCTACCGCTTGGCGTGTCGGTTAATGCACAAGTAACAGTGGGCTGTCGCTATCCAGCCAGAGCGAGCGTGCGGTGCGCGCATCTACTACGTTTCGTTTCGAAATCACGAAATCATTAGAAATGTCGAAATCACGTCATTATTGTGCAGTGGACGGGTGCAAAAGTCAACAGACAAATAAAAACTTGTCTTTTTTTTCATTGCCGAGAGAAGAAGAAAGGTAAGTGTTGTTTAGTAGCATTTTGATTTATTTCTAGTAATTTATTTATTCATATAGTAGGAGGTCATTGATTTAAAATGATATTATTATATTGCCAATAACATTAGTACGCCGAACAGCGTGGTGTGTATGGCCTAATTCGTATAAGGATAATAGGTACATTGTAGATGATCATTGATCATTAAATTTATTGATCAAACAAAACTATCACTGGAAGGTTGCACGCAATGCACGCTTCGATGTGAGAAACTAATTGTGACGCTAACGCATGCATGAATTTGTTCGCATGAATTTGCCGTAGCTAAATATCATATCGTTGGTAGCTAGAACGATAAAAGTTGGTAGGTATCATCTTCATTTTATTCCTCACAATAAGACAGCACAAAGACACAGCCCTTAACGCGCTGAACGGCGCGCTTTAGAGATAGAGTTACACGACAGAAAGAGAAGCGAAATGTAGGCAATTATCGTGGTTAGGCATGTAGCTCTGGGCGAGTCAATTTGTACTTTATCGCGTCGTCGCAGAGTAGCTATTTCTTTGTGAGTGTTTGTACAGAGCAGCTTCTGTACGGAGTACTCTTTTATATTCTGTGATGTAAGTACAATGTACATTGTGAGGTTGCAAATTGTCAGATACCTACCGCTATTTTCTTTTTCGAATCGTCGAAGACGATGTTTGTGTTGTAACGAATGCCTATTTTTCCACATTCGCGAATACGAATGCGAATACGAATATTCGGCGGGTGGCCGAGTGGTTTGGGTATCGGCTTCTCATGCGGTCCGAGGTTCGAATCCGGTCGCCGTATACAAATCCGTGCAGCAAACCTGCTGCTTCACCGTTCGGAACTGGTGTAAAACTGTAGGTCCCTTCCCTTGCTCCTTACTAGGTGGTAGTCTCAAATTGTAGCCGACTGGGTTGGTACCACCGTACTGGATCTAAGATGGCCGCATAGCAGCCTCGGTTGTGTTCTCCTCTAGTCCAGTATAGCTATCATTAAATTCCAGGGAAGTCTCCGGTATGGCACCTACCTTCTCGGAGGTGATATTGGCTGGTCGGAGCATGAGCTTTGGCCCCTCCGACTCAGCCACCCATACCGGATTACATAACAAAAAAAAATGTAAGTACGATGTACATTGTGAGGTAGCAAATTGTCAGATACCTACCCTACCGCTATTTTTTTCTTTTTCGAATCGTGCCAAGACGGTCATTTGTTTGGTCGTCTAGAAATTAGTTTAGATTCTTCAATCGTGTCGACACCATCGATGTCTAATTTTATAGATCGAACGTCGCGCGATTTAACCTGTACTATGTTTCGTCTTAACAAGTGTGCGTGCATTCACACACAGTATTGTGATACTCACACAAGCACACACTTACATCATATAGTCGTTTCATGTCCGTAAACGGCGGGCATCGGAGCGCGCCGCGCCTCCTGCCACGAGATACTTTCGTGTTTGCATTTTAGACGCCGCCATGCTGTCACGTGACGCGATCCCTACGACGTTACTGTCGCGTTCTCACTTGCCTACAGGTGATAAGAGTGAGCGAGAAAGTTGTCATCGCTCGCCCATCGGCGCGATTGTCGTATTTCCGCTGACTCTTATGATCAGTAGGCAAGTGGGAACGAGAACGCGATAGCTACGTCACACAATCCGTGACATGTCAGCATGGCTTCTTAACACGTCATAACATGCTCAGGCGAAACAAACAACAACGTTTGTCACTGTTACTCTTGCATAAAACACAGCTTTACTCTTTCTCGTTCGCTCTTTATATTAATTACGTATACAAAAATCTGTTTAAACATAAAATTTGAGAAAAAAACCAGCAAAATAAATACTTACTGATGGATGGAGACGCCATTCTTTACGTAATTTCGATCTGAGCTGTTACAATACTTGTAACAGCAACCGGGCATGCTGAACTCACGCACTTTTGCGCCACAGACTCGGTACAGTAAGACTTACGCTCAACACGCGCTGCACACGCCGTATGAAGCGGCTGTCCGTGAAATCTGCAATTTATGCAGTTCTCGTCGAGAACAAATTTTTTCGGGAGTAATGTATGGGATGGGCATATCTCTAAATATACATCAATGGTCGACACCGCCTATTTGAAGGGGGTAACAGTTTTTGTTACATAAATCGCTGCATTATGTATCGTACGTAGATAATTAATGTATTAATTTATATAGAAGTAACTATAATATTATTTTTAAAATTTTTAGGGATACGGAATATCTCAAAAGATCAAAAGAGTAAAAACGGAAACCATAAGGATCACTCTCGTATATGTCTACCTGGCCGTCTGTTACAGCTTATTTTTTCCGAATCTACTGGCCGAATCTAAGTTTAAATTTGGTACATATATAGGTAGAATTTGATGACCCAATCACGGACATATAGCATAAACGAACTTATTTGGATATTGGGAATCAAAGAAAGTTATTTTTTTTAAGTGTATCATGTGATATAATTTTTTTTTATAATTTTAAAAGGAATAGTTTAAAAGATATTAAAGAAAATATACGTCGTAAATCGACCATTTCTTTGTGAGGATTTCCCATTCTAGCATCTCTGAAAGTAGCGAGCCCAACATTTTGAAAAAAAAAAGTTGGCTATAGGGCCTCTCTTATAGTTTACAGAAAACCTAAACGAAAATTTTAAGTCTTGAAGTTCTCACGGAAAAAGGCATGGTACGGAACCCTATCCACGCGAGTTGCACGCACTCGCACTTGATCGCTTTTTATTTACGTTTCCGTATCCCGTACGGAAGCCTATTACTAAGCCTACGCCGTCTGTCTGTCTGTCTATCCGTCCGTCCGTCTGTCCGTCCGTCTGTCTGTCTGGGCTGTATCTCTTGAACCGTAATAGGTAGCCCGTTGAAATTTTCACAGAATATGTGTTATTTATTATGGACGATATAACAACAAATAATAAAAATAAGAAAAAGTAAAAAAATCACGGGGGTTCCCATAGAAGATACCAAAAAGTGTATGCGCGCGCGCCATCTACCGAATATATTATGAAGCATTTTAACTAATCATGACATATTATAACTAATATGAAGCATTTCATAACACGCCATCTAGATGGCGTGAGTGGCGCTAGCCATGAAATGGCGATAGGGAAACCTCGGTGCACGAGTTCGACTCGCACTTGGCCGTTTTTTTTTTATTTAATTTCGCACTATCCATCTATCTTATCCACAATCCCAGGAATAGAGAGACTTTAAGTCCACCTTTTGTCACTTTTCATTGTAGGTACAATAAAGTTTATTTTCATTCCATTTCATTTGAACTCGTCCATATTCCTATTTCAACGACTGACTAAAATAGTACACACTCAACTTGTAGGAAATTTAATTCTCTACAACTTTGGTTCCTACATGTTTTCCCTACGATCGATATTAACCGACTAGACATGATAAAACCGGACTATTTTAGTCAAAAGTTGAAAATAAGCGAGCTATAACAAAAATGGATTTACATTTAGGTATTTATTAATTCAGTAAGTATGGTTCATAATTCTTTTTTTTTTGCATGTCCCGTTCAGCAATGCAATCTATGCGGAGGAACCGGGTAAGAAACCATAATATAGAGCCTTTTTTTAAATATAACTTCCATACTAAGTTTTAAATATGTATTTATTAACATACTATGTCTATGTAAGTAAAAATAAAAAAAAAGATAGTAAAATACAAAGAACATCTCAGTCAGTAAGTTCAGTAAGTCATTAATACAAGTTGAGTTTACATTCCCCCTAGGCGACCAAATTGCACGTGACCACACACACCACGTTACTTCAACCAATACGAATCAACAGTTTTCCCTCAAATTAATGTACTGACCTAAAAACATGGTGCCACGAATCGTAACCAAATGTAACCAACATTGTAACACATACCGCGCGCGTGTCAAACGTCGCGTGTTAGTTTATAGCGCGAAAAACGCACACACAATCTAAACACACAAACCGTGTGTTATATATATACACTCTTATAGTATGCGACGTGCGAGCAGAGGCGTATTTTTGGAACCCACCATGATTGGGTTACATCACCTACCTACTTACTACACCCTACAAACTGAGTGCCTTGTTAAGCTAGAAGGGTAAGCGGAAAGAAAGATCATCACACCCACCCAAGCTCAAAATGACTTATTAACGCCATCTAGTAGAGGTTGGCGAGGACTATCAACCTGCATACTCAGAAAAATTAAATAAAAATCGTCGTCGCAGTAGAGGGCATTGAAAATATTCATGGAAAATCGAAACAAAAGTCAATGTCCCTCGTATTTTTTATATTTTTTTATATAGTGTCTTAATTTTTTTTTTCTAATACTTATAAGTCCATAGAATTTATAATATTAAGCAATGATTAGAACCAAAAGTACATTATGCAACCTTAGTTTAAAATTACATTTGAATAAAGTTTGTAACATAGAAGAAAAAAGTTTTTTTTTATTATCTCCAAACTTACTAAAATGGACAATGATCTTTCATTCCGCTTGCCCTTATGTCATCGACAGCTCGACGGACGAAACAGCGAGCCCGGAAGTGGCTACGAAAACGGCTTCAAGTTTCTCGGGGAAATTGGGAAATGCCCCTGAAGCGTAGAAGCGGCCTGAGTGGGTTCTACGCTTCATCGTTAATACAAATTATGTGTCAAAATTTGACAAAGGCTCTTTACACCTGACATACTTAATTAATAAGTCTTTGTAGTCTGAAAAGTGAAATTGTAAATCTCGCTCTCAAGTCAATGTTTCGTTAGTACCTTATAAGTATTAAAGTCACTTACAAAAAATACATTCATCATGAAATAAAATCAAACTTGCAAACTATTGAACCGTTCACACGACCTATTCCACAGGTTACAGTACATCGGCGCGGGGACGAGCCGGTCAAATTAATTCCGTATCTTGAAAAACTAATTATGAATTTGCAAACAACTGGTTTTAAGTCTGTCCGCATGAGTGTGAAAGAGGTGTTCGATGACATGTTTTTTTTTTATGGAAACTGACACGGTTTGCTACATCACCTACACTACAACATCCGTGATGTCAGACCATAACACCGGGTGAACTAGGTGCCATGTCAGTGCTTCCCTTCATTTCATTTCGGCTACACTGAACTGGACGGAAAACACGAACTATTTACATAGCCGTTTCGACCGACGCGACGTTTCGCTCAGTGTGTTTCATTCAGTGCGGTGGTACGAACCCGGGCGAGATAAACCCTACCACCTAGTAATATAAGAAGGGAAGGGACCTACAGTTTTACGCGGAATCCGAACCACGGTCAGCCTCCAACGATCGAGCGGTCACCCTCCAAGAACTGACCGCCCGACCGCACCACTGAGCTGACCGAGGCACCGAGCACCGATCACCGAGGCTGACATTGGAGTAGAGTTCCGTTGTCTCTGTCCATCCCATTGTGAAGCAAACGTGACGTCATGTATCAAAAGTGTTCTTACGGCCCCCCATATTTCACGTCGCCCTGTCTAAAGCCCAAGCTATCCCCGCGCTAAATACGGCGCTGTCCGCTAGAGCGTGTGCATAAGTTAGGTGAAAATTGGAAGAAGGCTGTAAATATTTTATGTTCTCACGAGATCCCGGAGGCCTAGGTCACGGCAGAGGTTACCGACTTCTTATATGGTTAGCGTTTTGAAGGTCTAGCCAAGTTTTCGGGTTAGGCCGAGAGATGTCTCTATGGGTTATGAAAAAAATCCGAAAATGCAAAAAATCTAGTATTATTTTTTATTATTTCGCGAGAGGCGTGAATAGGCAACTGCCAGGCCGGCATGGCATTCGCAACGCCCGCGTACGACCGATTGTCCATGGGCGTCGTTAGACACCTTATGGGTGGCTCGACGCCATATATAAAAAAATCGAATAGATGGTGCTATACCGATCGAAATTAAATTAATAATTGGATTTTAAAAACAAAGCGCCCCAATCGGGTGACCCACGACACCCCACCATTTTACAAATATACCGACTATTCTCAGGGTCGTCTCCGAACTATACGGCAAGACGTTTCCAGCCAAAGAGTGCAGAGTGCTCACGAGGATGGCCCGTACGTTTGACCCAAGACGTCCAGCCACATAGCTCTGAGGCGACCACGAGTAAAGCCGTTAAATGTTTAATAATCTTTTCCTTACTTTATCTATCGGACAGCCACAGACGACTTAACCTTAAGGTTAAGTCGTCTGTGATTGCTGCTAACCAGCGAAGAACATAATTAAATTTTTATATGTAATCCGGTATGGGTGCTTGATTCGGAGGGGCCAAATCACATGCCGACCAGCCAATATCACCTCCGAAAAGGTAGGTGCCATAACGGAGAATTCCCTGGATTGCTGACTATACTGGACTAGAGGAGAACACAACCGAGGCTGTTATGCGGCCATCTTACATCCAGTACGGTGGTGGTACCAACTCGGTGGGCTACAATTTGAGCCTACCACCTAGTAAGGGGCAGGGGAAGGGACCTACAGTTTTACACCGGTTCCGAACGGTGAAGCAGCAGGTGTAGGTATGCACGTAAATTTTGGCGGCGTGTGTGCCAATGAGTTTGTATACGCGCCGCCCCGACCGGATTGGAACCTCGGTCCTCTCGCATGAGAAGCCGACCGCGACGCCGCGACGCCCAAACCACTCGTGCACCGCCGCCCAATGACTGCAGATATTTTATTTAGCGACAAGTGCGGTACAATACGAAGTACCTACTAACTCCACATTTACCCCTAACCACGCCCCGGGAGCTAGCGAAATTGATTGCTATTTTAGGCAATTCGGCCACCTTGTCCTCTCGAGTGCTCCTTCAGGCGGGAGAATGTTCACGCGCCGTTTTTAATTTAACCCCCCCCCCCCCCCCGCGCCGCCCGTCGACACGCACGATTCGATTAGCGCTAATGAAGCGGCTACTCTATGGGTGTTTGGGGACAGATTTTGAAACTACCCTCATAGGCCGCGAGATGGTGGAAATTAGACTAGTAGTAGTTAGTATATTTTGTTTGGGCCCCGTAGCAGTGCTCCGTCACTCGCTCAAGGTCGCACGATAAATGCCTACCGGTTCGCCAGTATTCAAATAATCAAGTAAACAGTGGGCTGCCGCTTCCTGCCAGAGCGAGCGCGGTCTACGATCTACTACGTTTCGTTTCGAATTTAGAAATGTCGAAATCACGTCATTATCGTGCAGCATTTTGATTTATTTCTAGTAATTTATTTATTCATATTAGTAGGAGGTCATAGATTTAAAATAATATTATAATATTGCCAATAACATTAGTTAGATGACGCCGAAGAGCGTGGTATATATGGCCTAATTCGTATAAGGAAGGATAGAAATAGAACATTCATTCGTTCTACATATCACACACGCTTCTCTGTCGTTCTCTGTCTCTCAATGTGGGTTTTATACAATAAAAAACACCAATAAAACAATAGGTACATTGTAGATGATCATTAAATTTATTGACCAAACAAAACTATCACTGGAAGGTTGCACGCTTCCATGTGACAAACTAATTATGACGCTAACGCATGCATGAATTTGTTCGCATGATTTTGCATTGCTAAATATCGTATCGTTGGTAGGTATCATCTTCATTTTATTCATCACAAAAAGACAGCCCAAAGACACAGCCCTTACACGCGCTGAACGACGTGCTTTCGAGATAGAGTTACGCGACAGAAAGAGAAGCGAAATGTAGGTGGTTATCGTGGTTAGGCATGCAGCTCTGTGCGAGTCAATTTGTACTTTATCGCGTCGTCGCAGAGTAGCTATTTATTTGTGAGTGTTTGTACAGAGCTGCTTCTGTACGCCAAGCCAGTACTAATATCTATTCTGTGTGTGGCCATAGCCTGACTAATTTAGTCAATAGTTGAAAATGGGCGAGTTATAACAAAAATTGATTCAGATTCAGATATTTATTTCCCCATAACGAACGCACAATAAACAATATTTCATTGAGATACATAATAATTTAATATGCATATATTTAGTATGGTTCGTCAACATTTTTAGGGTTCCGTATCCAGTACGGGACCCTATTACATAAAAAAAACTTATGTCATTTTACGTTTCTTAAATTGACCCGTGTACCACCCTCTAGCCACCTAGTCAGTCTGCGTGTATGAGGCAACTGCTGGACATAGGCCTCTCCAATTTTCCTCCAGTCCTCCCGGCCTTCAGCGGTACGGGACCAGTCATCCCGAAATCTACACTGTTATAATTTCTAATATCTTTTCGAACAGATGACCTAGTTTTAACATCACGAGCTACCCGGCCAATCGGTGAAGGAGTTTATTGCAAATTTGTTTGAGGACCTACTACACGATTGGTTTGAGTTAAAACCTTTCTGTTATACTATAGCGTACATGCCTACATGCGTAGATTTATTTTATAAAGGCTTCGATGAACCGTAGATACAAAATGACGACTGTATCTACAAGATGGCCGGCGAATACAGTTCGATGATAAAATATAAAAACTATTTTTATATTTATCATCGACACATCATTGGTCCAAAAACATGTTACAGAAACAAGCAGATATCTAAGGCCACATATTTCCGCCCAAGTACAGTCTCGGATCCTTCAAGAGGGCGTGAATGAATAGGCAACTGTCAGACCGCACTGAATGAAAGGTCGGCTA